>CM060202.1:20973542-21621696 GCA_030562195.1 Nipponacmea schrenckii
TCATTAGTACAATACGATACAGAACAGTAGTATATTAAACTACATTTTATTTCATTAGTACAATAAGATACAGAACAGTAGGATATAAAACTACATTTCATTTCATTAGTACAATAAGATACAGAACAGTAGGATATAAAACTACATTTCATTTCATTAGTCCAATATGATACAGAACAGTAGGATATAAAACTACATTTCATTTCATTAGTTCAATAAGATACAGAACAGTAGGATATAAAACTACATTTCATTTCATTAGTACAATAAGATACAGAACAGTAGGATATAAAACTACATTTCATTTCATTAGTACAATAAGATACAGAACAGTAGGATATAAAACTACAGTTCATTTCATTAGTACATAGAGGTTATCCTATGGCTAGGAGTGGATATGGTTTTTATGCCATGATCAAGATGTCCAAGAAAGTATCATCTGTGTACTGTGTGAATTTGACCTATCACTTACTGATTGTAACTACATCACCTGTGCCATGTGTGAGTTAATCTTCTGTATTTCCTGCTCTAAAATTTCTCGAAATCTCTATGACTGTATATTGCTATGGCGGGGGAAAGCGGCAAGAACCTAATGCTATGTAGAAATGTCTAATTCATAACACAAATGTAACATAATGCAATACCAAACACCTAAAACGTCTAATACAAAAGACAAAATACTTGAAACTTCTTATAGTAGTGTAGAGAATTCAATCAAACTGAATGTCTTGATTACTGAGGTATGTAATCACCACAACAATCTGTTAATCATGGGAGATTTTAACCTCAAGGACATTGACTGGTCAGATGAGTCTACCCCCTGCCAACCAAACTCTACAACATTCAAATTTCTTTCATGTATTCAAGACAACTTCCTTCACCAGCACATCACGGGACATACCAGAGTGAGACAAAATGAGAGACCATCTACTCTAGACCTACTATTCACCAAATACGAGTTCAACATCTCAAACCAAGTGACCCGAGCACCAATTGGTAAAAGTGACCATGTGGTTTTGATTGTAACCATGGATATTTCATTAAGAGTTCCCACCCTAACCCAAGAAAGATACAGATACTATGCTGGAAATTATGCTGAAATGGCCTCAGCACTATGTCTCCATGATTGGAAGAATGATTTATTACAACCAACAACATGCCAGAAATAGACAGCCTTCAAAAATATCCTCGACATGGTAACAACAGAAAACATCCCAAAAACTAGAGTCTCAACAAATAGGAAACATTTTAAACTATGGTACAACCATAAAGAAAAAGAGGAAAAAGTGGAATAAATATTGTAGAAACAAAACCAATACCAACTATGAATATTACAGGATTGCAAGAAACAGAGCCTCTTCACTTCAAATGAAAGCACTTCAAAATTTTGAAAAAGAAATAGCTACAGGCATCAAAGAAAACCCTAAGAATTTCTGGAGGTATGTTAAATCCAAGATGAAGATACAAAACCCTATTGCCTCCTTGATAGCTGAAGATGGACAAACTTTAACTGAAGATCTTGACAAAGCTATTGAATTAAACAATTTCTTTGGTAGTGTATTCACAGTGGAGAAACCAATACATGATGGTGAACATAGCAGCATCAACCACCCTGAACTAACTAACATCTCAGTAACCAGAGAACAGGTCTCCAAGAAACTAACCCAACTTCGTATAAACAAATCTGCCGGTCCAGATGGCATACACCCAAGAGTCCTGAAAGAACTGAGTGCAGTACTGGATGAACCATTAGCTATGATATTTAACAGCTCACTCCAAGAAGGTCAATTACCAAGTGCATGGAAAGAGGGCAACATCACTCCAATCTTCAAGAAAGGAAGTAAAAAGTGTACAGCAAACTATAGACCCATAAGCCTCACCAGTCTCATTGTTAAAACTCTAGAATCAATCGTCAAGGACAAACTTATGGACTATCTTCACGTAAATAACATACTCAGTGACGAACAATATGGTTTCAGAAAAGTACGATATACTACAACTCAACTTTTAGAATTCCTCAACTATATAACAGAATATAATGACAACCAACACCCCATAGATGTGATATACTTAGACTTTTGTAAGGCTTTTGACAAAGTCCCACACCAACGGCTCCTCCTCAAACTGCAGAAAATTGGAATATCTGGTAAACTACTAAGATGGATACAGAATTTCCTGACAAACCGTAAACAGCGTGTTGTCCTCAACAATACAGTATCCCCATGGACAAAAGTGATCAGTGGTGTTCCACAGGGAAGTGTCCTAGGCCCAGTCTTATTCATAATCTATATCAATGATATCCCTGATGCAGTACATTCATTAGTAAAACTCTTCGCTGATGACACCAAACTATACAGTCCATGCCTTACTGAGAGTGATAGAAACAACCTGCAAACAGATTTAAACAATTTAACAGACTGGACCGAAACATGGCAAATGGAATTTAATGCTGATAAGTGTAAATCAATCCACTTTGGAAACAACAATACCAGACATCAATACTCCATCCAATACCACAGGTACACCAGTTCTACTCCAACAAGTTAACAGTGAGAAAGACCTTGGAGTAACCATAGACCATAGCCTTAAGTTTAGCAAACATGTATCTGAATGTGTGAAGAAATCAAACAGAATAACAGGATTGATAAAAAGAACTTTCACCAACCTGGATAAAGATACATTTATGCCACTATACAAATGCCTTGTCAGACCCTACCTGGAATATGCATGTACGGTTTGGAGCCCTATGTTGAAAAAAGACATCACTTCATTGGAAAATGTTCAACGAAGAGCAACAAAGTTGGTACGACACGTGAAAGATCTTCCCTACAAAGAAAGATTATTAATATTAGGCCTACCCACACTCAAATACAGAAGAAAAAGAGCAGACACCTTACAGATCTATCGATATCTAAACAACATAGACACCCTTGTCAACAAATCCATGCTACCACTTTCAACACATAAACGAACCAGAGGCCACAACCTGAAATTACAGAAACCACACACTCGATTAGACATAAGAAAAAACTTCTTCTCTGTTCGCACCATCGAAACCTGGAACTCACTCCCTGAATACGTTGTTAAATCACCAACCCTGAATATATTCAAAACCAATCTGAACCAAGCTTGGAAAAACGATATTGATAAATTCAATCTATAATGATCATATTGATACCCATTAATATTGTTAGAAATATACCTATTTAAATTCATCATTAAAAACTAATGCGCACTCACATGTAAAATACTCACTATTGAACGTGAAAAACTTTGAAGAAGAACGGTGGTCAAGAAGCTAATAAGCTTATTAAAGACCGATCTACAATACTACAATACTACAAAATGGTTGTAATGGAAATAAGCAAATGCGTTAAACGATGGCAGCCTTTGGCCCCGCCCATCGAATACCAATATGTTTATTCAATAGGCTGTATTCAATGGTCTACAAGAATATCACTTTTATCCAACTAAAAATTTGATTTTTTTTTATCTACAATGCATCACAGACATAGTACATGAGAAAAAAACTCATCTAAAACAAATTTGAAATTTTTATTTTTCATGTCAAGTATGGGATAAAATAAGATACAGAACAGTAGGATATAAAACTACATTTCATTTCATTAGTTCAATAAGATACAGAACAGTAGGACACAAAATTCTTTTTTATTTCATTAGTCAGACAGTAAAATATAAAATCCATTTGATTTCATTAATCCAATAAGATATAGAACAGTAGGATATAAAACTCTATTTCATTTCATTAGTCCAATAAGATACAGAACAGTAGGATATAAAACTATATTTCATTTCATTAGTCCAATAAGATACAGAACAGTAGGATATAAAACTCTATTTCATTTCATTAGTCTAATAAGATACAGAACAGTTGGATATAAAACTCTATTTCATTTCATTAGTCTAATAAGATACAGAACAGTTGGATATAACACTACATTTCATGTCCGATTCCTCGGATGGAAGATCTTGTTATCGGTCCTTATCCTTACATGGAGTTCTTGTTTCTGAGACTAAGGTATGATTGGTCAAATAATCAGTAAAGAATAGTGCTTTGCCGATTGTTTACGAGCCAAATATCGAACCTGTTTTAAAGAACAAGGGTAATTTCTCATTAAATATTTTTCGAAATTTTGTTTTTTCAATAGAGTGCACCCTTGAGTGATTATAATTTTTTCAGGTAGTTTCTTCAAAATCTGTTAAGAATTGTGAATTGTATAGTGTTTACCAAAAATCTAATATAAAGAAAAAGAGCAATAACTGATACTAACGGTTGCTGGTATACGCCATCAAATTTACAAAATGCAATTTTTCTAATATGGTAGTGATTTTTCGACTTTTCGCCCCGGTGAAAAAGTCAAGTTTAAAATATAAAAGTAAAAATCACTATACATATAAGAAAAATTGCATATTGTAAATTTGATGGCGTATACCAGCCACCGTACTTGAGTGATAAAAACTCATGCCAAGTTTTATAAAAATCAACCAAGAATTGTGCTTTCTATAGTGTTTATCAGTTTGAACACGTTTTCAAGAACAAGGGCAATAACATACTAAATATTTTTCGATTTATGTGATTATCAATAGGGTCCATCCTTGGGTGATTATGAACACTCACACAAAGTCACGTCAAAATTCGTTAAGAAAGTTGCCTTCTAGAGTGTTTACGAGCAATTGTGGACGGTCGGATGGACGGACATGGGTGACGACTCCACATTTCACGAGAGCGTGTAAAAGTCAGTGTTATAATCCTCAATATCAATTGTTTTCACCTGATTTCATTCACTTTCTGATCAGGTCATGATCATCAAGGTTCAATAGAGAAAAACAAACGTTTGTTAATACACGGATACTAATCCCCACCCCACGGGCAGCTACTATTGTGTCAATTAGTATAGAATTGGGCTCAATAGCGTGTGAACCTTGTTGTAATTTAGGTCACTAGTTAAACTCGACCATTCTGTATTAGTGTTGGGAGGTTTAATAACAGTCTAGGAGCAAAATAAGGTAAGAAATAAACTGTCTTGTTTTATATCTGATCAAATTAATCAAGACAATTCATGTTATTATTGTACTTCTACCAACTATGATAAAAATGATATAGAAATATTTGGTGTCCAACTAGCAAGGATAGTTTTCTTGCTGACTGGAGCTCAGATAAAGCTTGTACCTCCTATGTGTTTCGTTCAATGTAGTTCATACTTGAGGCCGTAATGGAATATCCTTATCTTTCGAACTAGGCAATTGGAAAACGATGAGTTATTGTCATTCTTCTGTAGCACAATGGACCTTGGTTTATTGTCCCATTAGAACGACCGAAAGAATGTTCCATGTTAGCCCCTCTACACAAGGTAGATCTAATCGTGTAATAAGCTAAACTATTGTTATCTTGGGGTACTAGCAAAATCTTCTCAGCTATACGGGCCTGGTCAGTAGTCTCGGTTGTTTGCAGGCCTTTATCCACAAAGTCAAGCTATTTCGACTTCCAATTTGTAGTATTACGAACGTTGGTAAAAAGAAAACGATATGGTTATTTGTGACGGATGGCCTTTCTTTTTTAAACAGCAACCCAGATTGTGTGTATATTATTTTTATCAAAATTAAACAAAGCGAAATTACTGAAATATGTCAACTAGACACTTCAGAATTAACTCTATAAACACGCTTTGATTTAATTGGATTATACGTTAGCATAACCAATCAAAGCCCTCGACACTACAGGGCTGCAGACATTATGGATAAGACTTATTGTTTACAGACTTTCTGTCGAGTCTTCTGATTGGCTGTAATCGCTCACATACAATCCCTTCAAATCGATGTATTTTATATTGAAGTTTACAAAGACGAGTTGTCTATATCTAGTAGTAATTCCCTCCAATTTTAGAGATTTGATGATCTTTAATCATCTGTAAACGGTATTTCATATAATAGACCTTATCAACAAGACACATTTACAGATATTCTAATTTTCAGAAAGAAGATTGGACGAATTAAAAATGGTTAAATCTTATAATGTTAACGGAAACGGATTAAAGTCTCAGGTTTCAACTACCGAATATAAAGATAATAGAATTGAATCGATCGCAGGAACAGAAGATAGGGGAGGGTAAGTATTGTAAAATTTGATATTGGCAGTAAACCTCGGCCCATTGGTGTGTTTTACCCGGACTATAATGGTTATTTTATTCTATTTATAGAAGAGATGAAAAACTGCAGAAAAGTGGCATGGCGCTAAACCTGGTAGAAAAGATCGTTTTATTTCTCTCTGCGTCATGTAGTTACTTTATAGTAATTGGTGTGGCCATATCCATGACAACCTTCCTGCCATATTGGTTAGACGAATTCAAAACATCGCGAGCTCAGACGGCCATGATACAGTCAGTTCTGGTCGGCATTCACGAAGGATTAAGTAGGTTATATTATCATTCACGAGAGATTAAGTAGGTTATATTATCATTCACGAGAGATTAAGTAGGTTATATTATCATTCACGAGAGATTAAGTAGGTTATATTATCATTCACGAGAGATTAAGTAGGTTATATTATCATTCACGAAGGATTAAATAGATTATATTATCATTCACGAATGATTAAGTAGGTTATATTATCATTCACGATGGATTAAGTAGGTTAAATTATCATTCACGAAGGATTAAGTAGGTTATATTATCAATCACGAAGGATTAAGTAGGTCATATTATCATTCACGAAGGATTAAGTAGGTTATATTATCATTCACGAGAGATTAAGTAGGTTATATTATCATTCACGAAGGATTAAGTAGGTTATATTATCATTCACGAAGGATAAAGTAGGTTATATTATCATTCACGAAGGATTAAGTAGGTTATATTATCATTCACGAAGGATTAAGTAGGTTATATTATCATTCACGAAGGATAAGTAGGTTATATTATCATTCACGAAGGATTAAGTAGGTTATATTATCATTCACGAAGGATTAAGTAGGTTATATTATCATTCACGAAGGATTAAGTAGGTTATATTATCATTCACGAAGGATTAAGTAGGTTATATTATCATTCACGAAGGATTAAGTAGGTTATATTATCATTCACGAAGGATTAAGTAGGTTATATTATCATTCACGAGAGGTTAAGTAGGTTATATTATCATTCACGAGAGATTAAGTAGATTATATTATCATTACGAAGGATTAAGTAGGTTATATTATCATTCACGAAGGATTAAGTAGGTTATATTATCATTCACGAAGGATTAAGTAGGTTATATTATCATTCACGAGGATTAAGTAGGTTATATTATCATTCACGAAGATTAAGTAGGTTATATTATCATTCTCGAATGGATCGTGGTTATTTCTTAAATTAAGTTTATATTATCATAAAATTATATATTAAAATTATCTCTAAGAAAGTTTGAATTATATCAGATAGATTAAATAGGAAATTATAATCACGCAAAATTAAGTAGATATAATCTACGAAGGATTAAGTAGGTTATATTATCATTCACGAAGGATTAAGTAGGTTATATTATCATTCACGAAGGATTAAGTAGGTTATATTATCATTCACGAGAGGTTAAGATTATATTATCATTACGAAGGATTTCAGTAGTTATATTATCATTACGAAGGATTAAGTAGGTTATATTATCATTCACGAAGGATTAAGTAGGTTATATTATCATTAAACTCTAATAGGACTTATTAACACAGAATTATTAATACAAAGGATATGGATAGTTAAATATCCTTAAAACCTTATTTCTAAACAAGGAAATACCAATAATAAAAAAGCGCAAACTGTATGAGGACACGCCACAAACACCATGAAAATCTACACTCTTAGCTTTTATTCTGCGATGTGGATCGTTTGTTTTTTTGGGTTTTTTTTTTAAATTTATATTGATTCACTAATGGAATTAGTTTGAATTTGTTTCAGATACGTTGACTGGAATAATAATAGTAAAAGTTGGTGCCAGGGCGACTATACTCTCTGGTTCTATATTATCCACTATTGGCTTTATCGCAGCGTATTTTGCCCCAAGTACTCCAGTTTTATTGGTCACTATAGGTATTATTGGAGGTAAGATCTTTTACATGTGGCCTTTCAGGGGAGAAGGGGTGGGGCGTTACAATGAGAGGGACTTCGGCTTACTGAATATCTCACCCAAAGTGTATTAATGATAATAATAAACTCTTTATTACAGTTAATATACCAGAATACGGTCCAATGCACAAGGACATGGTCCTGTCTAACATTCAGTCCATGGGACAAACATAGACTCTATATTTTACATGGGTCAGTATTAGGTCAAATACACAAGGACATGGTCCTGTCTAACATTAAGTCCATAGGGACAAACATAGATTTTTTTTTACATGGGTCTGAATTAGATCCAATACACAATGACATGATCCTGTCTAACATTCAGTCCATGGGACAAACATAGACTCTTTATTTTACATGAGTCAGAATTAGATCCAATACACAAGGACATGGTCTTGTCTAACATTCAGTCCATAAAGACAAACATAGACCCTTTATTTTACGTAAGTCTGAATTAGATCCAATACAAATGGACATGGTCCTGTCTAACATTCAATCCATAGGGACAAACCATAGAATCTTTATTTCACGTGAGTCTGAATTAGATCCAATACACATAGACATGGTCCTGTCTAACATTCAATCCATAGGGACAAACAAAGACTCTTTATTTCACGTGAGTCTGAATTAGATCCAATACACAAGGACATGGTCCTGTCTAACATTCAATCCATAGGGACGACCATAGAATCTTTATTTTACGTGAGTCTGAATTAGATCCAATACACAAGGACATGGTCCTGTCTAACATTCAATCCATAGGGACAACATAGACTCTTTATTTTACGTGAGTCTGAATTAGGTCCAATACACAAGGACATGGTCCTGTCTTACATTCAGTCTATGGGGTCGACCATAAACCCTTTATTTTACGTGAGTCTGAATTAGGTCCAATACACAAGGACATGGTACAGTCTATCATTCATGGAGGCAATACAAAATGAATGAAGAAATAAAGAAAAAAACAATTTTTTGCGTTTTTACTTTTTGAGTTCATATATCTTAATTTTTTTTTGTGTGTTTATATATTTCAGGGACCGGATGTAGTTGTATATATTTAGTCTCTCTCGTCACAGTTTCATCTTCTTTCGGCAAATCTTCGTCCCTCGTCATCTGTTTGTTTTTCTCATTCGCAAATTTGGGAGTTTGCGTTTTTCCTTACCTAAACGAATTCCTTATCTCGAAATACTCCTGGCGTGGAACCATGTTGATTTATGGCGGCATTTTCTTTCAGACGTTCGCTTTCGGATATCTGATGACGTCACTGAGTCGACGCGGGACAAAAACGGCTAGTAAAAACCCCGACGCTAAAAACTGGAACACCGTACAAAAATTAAAACACATCTTTCAGTTACGTTACGTTCTGACCGGCATTACGACGTGCGTTGCGATATTTGCTGTTAACGGTTTCATTGTGATTTTATCAGACTTTGTTAAAAATATTACGGACGACAACGGGGCGTTATTTCTATTGTTAATGAGTTTGACTGTATCTGTATCTACGGCTTGTTTTGGATTTTTGAATAAGATTCCGTGTTTGAAAAGTTATGTGTTATTTTCCACCTCTGTGTTGATTTTAGGAGCTAGTTTAATTTTATTGTCATTGTTTAAAGTATATTACCAGACCGTGATATTGGTGGTATTTTATGCGGTTGGTTTGGGAGGGACTTTAGTTATGAACAATGTTGCCGTGTTAGAATTAGTGGACCCCGAAACCTTCCCCATTGCCGTTGGTATCCTAAATACAGCCAAGGGAATTTCTACTAGTATCGCCGGTATAATATACGGTAAGTTTAATGTTTGCTGTGTTTATCATACCATTTCATGTCATTAGTCCAATAAGATACAGAACAGTAGCATATATAACTCTTTTTCATTTCATTACTCCAAAAATGATACAGAAAAGTAGGGTACGAAACACCATTCCAAGATACGGAACAGTAATCGACGTAAAACTCCATATTATTCTATTTCAGGCTTATTGTATGATATCACACTGTCCTATAATCTACCACTCAGATCAATCGGTTCGACGGCTTGTGTTGTCTCTACTTTACCCATCATTGGACTCGTCATTACCAAAAAATGTTTAAAATCGGATAAGAAATCGCAACTAGAGTTACAGACAACTTACGAGAAGGTCATAGAATAGATGATCTTTCAGGGCAAAGCTAGAACACAGTCAAAAAGAAAGAGCGTCTACCAGTTGGCCCTTGATCACACCTCCTGACAATGATTTTACAAATATAACAACGAAGGTTGTTGAGGAAGATTTCGTCTACCAGCTCGTCCTTGGCTAAACCTTTTGGTATTGATTTTTAGATTCTTGCCAAGCCTCTCTGGGGTAATTTTGCTGAATTGGTCAATTTACAACAAGGCAAGTTTCTGGGGTTTAGTATGTTTGTTAACCATTTAGTGTATGTGTGTAGCGAGTTTAAATGTGTTGAGATATCATTAAAATGTTGGTGTGAAAAGTGTATTAAAACTGTTCAGTTTTTATTTATAATAAAAATGGTTGCAAGATTTGCACTTTTTTCATGAGAAGCATCGTATTTATGATATGTTACGATAACATCGTATTTATGATATATTACGATAACATCGTATTAGTGATATATCACGATATCCTCGTATTTATGATATATTACGATAGCATTGTAATTATGATATATTACGATAACATCGTATTAATGATATATTACGATTACATCACATTAATGATATATTACGATAACATTGTAATAATGATATATTACGATAACATCGTATTTATGGTTTATTACGATAACATCGCATTTATAGTATATTACGATAACATCGTATTTATGATATATTCCGATAGCATCGTAATAATGATATATAACGATAACATCGTATTTATGATATATTACGATAACATCCTATTTATTATATATTACGATACCATCGTATTTATGATATATTACGATGGCAACGTATTTATGATATATTACGATAGCATTTATGATATATTATTAAATTTGAACGGTGATCTATGAACACTATTGGGGACTAGTTTAGCTGAAACAAAGTCTAGTTTCTGAGACAAGGTATGATTGCTCAAACGTGTTCCTGTTTGACATCTACTGTAACTAGCTGGGCTAACAGGAAACGACCATAGTAGAGGATTGGTTCATACCATAACTTTAATCAAAACCAACAATAAAAGTTAAACACAGTTATTAAGAAAATACAAAGAACTTTTATTGATGAAAATATCACAGTGTTCGTCATTCACAATTATAATACAAAATATTAACAAGTTACATTGTGTCGTGTTGACATGGCCAACATAGAGATTTAAAATCCAAAATATAAAAATATATGGTTTTGCGTATGACTAATTTAGTCTTGTACTTTGACCTTGTCAGCGATTTGATTGAATTGAATTCCAACGTTTTCAGCAAATCAGAGGCCTCGACAGAAAACCAATAAATATATGGCTTAATGCCGAGAGAGATTTATTGATTATATTTACAAGTATAATCCAATCAAATAACTGCACTTTTATCATGCAAGAAAGGTGGCTATTGCAGGCAAGGTATAAGACATTTTGAAGATGACAAAGATCGGGACGCAATATAATATCGGATTAGCGATGGTGTCGGATTACTCAGTGTTTTTAGGTTTTTTAAACATGTTCCATATGTTACTATTTATAGCTCAGTGACCCATGAAACATGCACAAGAACTTTCTAATGATAAAAAGACAATTCTGTTTTTTTTTTAATTCTTCAATATGTTGAGTTGCTGTAAGTTTATAATTAATAAGCCTGGTGCGTTGAAAACACTTAAAATGTCAAATTATGATCTAATACAACACATCACAATATGACACAACACATGATATATGGCTATACTATTTCTGACATCAATATATTGCGTGCCTCTTTACCTGTTCGTATTTCTGTAAGTTTCACAAACAGTACAACATACATAGTAGATGATAAACTACGTGCAAATTGTTACAATGTTATGTATAACAATTGTTTAAACTTAACATACTATTTTGGAATTTAAAAAATTATGAAAAATGGAATGAACAGTGAACAATGAAACAATTAGTAAAGAAAAGTTGTTATTTTCTGATTAATCACAAATTGATTTTCGTGGAAAACCGGGGAATATTTTTCACAAGTCTGTTGTTATACCGTTATTTTGTGTTTATAGTGAGTAAACATACCACACGGGTCTATAGCCGTCAACGCCAAATATAGATTCTGTGTTTTGTTTTTATTTGCAACAGCAAATGATAATCTTGTTGAGGTTGTTTCCTGCCATTGAAGAATGTCGGCAGCACCTTCAGACGATCCCAAACTCACTTCATAAAACAATTCATCCCATGCCGATACAAACAGGTCTTTCCAAGACACATCTATCGATTTACCATCAAAGGATTTGGCTGTTTGTAAACTGGCACCACCTGAAAGTAGTACAGAGATAAAAGTAGAATCTTTTACAGTAAAGTAGAGCTGATGCCACGGTCTGTACTCCCAAAAGTCGGCTCCCATAAGTCGACTTCCAAAACCCAAACTTACGAACTGTAATAATGCTGACTCAAAAAGTAAGAAATTGTAAAAATTCAACTAGTAATAACTTACCATTAAGAGTTGGTGGTTTGTCTAAAGTAGTAAATTTGTGAGATACAGTGTTATCCTGCCGTCCCAGGACATTAATACTAGTAACACTGACGTTATAGTTGGTAGAAGATTGAAGTTTTAATGCCTGTAAACCAGCGGAACTATAATCCAAATCTTGTAAGGATATACTTTTATCTATATTATTATTTCCATGGATAGAAACCTGTTTAAATACAAAATAATTTTATCACAAACAACTCCAAAAATTGTAGTCAGAATAAAAGGATGTTGACACACAGTTCTGTGTCGATTTTAAATAAAAACCTGTACAATTTCCTCTACAACTTTCATTCACTTCTTTAAATTCAATTTGATGTACACAGACAAGCTGTGACACTGAACAATTCAAACATTTGATTGCAAACCAGGCTATTGGCAGTTACTCAAAGTTAAAAATAGATTATCATTCGATTCAATTCCTAGGGAACTGTAAATTAGGTTTGCTTTATAGACAATTAGAAAATGCTTACGAACCTGTATAGCCCTAGTATCAACTCCACCATGATCCAAATCCCAATTAAGACGCAATGCATTGTTTTTAGGGTGGCAGCTATTTTGGACTGGATATTGAGTGATGCCTTCTTTCAGTAGAGTTAATTGTCCAGAAACAAGTTGAGTAGATTGTGGGATAACTAATACACCATTGGTAGAAGCTGTGGTTGGTAGACCAGCTTTGTTAAAGCATCGTACTGTACTGTAAACTTGTAGAGAGGTGGTGATATCAGATAGAGTGAAGCTTCCACTTGTTTTCCCAGATTCTACTCTGGTGAAGGGTTTGATATCAATATTAGATTTACTGGTACCTAGACAAATAATGAAATAACATCAGCCATTGTGGAAACTTCAAAATTAAACAAAAGTGGTCTCACAAACTACATCAAACAAATAGAATTAAACCTTGAATGAATAAGATGGAATAAATAAATACAAACAGCTATGTGGACTCTCTGAAACTACAGTTAGATGAACTTTGGATCCATTGCTATGTGAACAATAAACAGAGCTATTACTTGAAATGAAAAACTAAAATGATATAAAAGCAACCCAATAATGTGGAATCTCAAAAACTGAAACTTGGGATTCACTGAAACTAAAGCTGAAATAACTTTTTTTTTACAATAATTCTTTTCAAAGATTTACCTTATAATTGTAATAATTTTTGGGATTTTTTAAACCAAATCTCATCAAAGCTTGAAGCTAGTAGTTTGAGGTATTACTCTGCTCTCAAGAAAGATATTGTATTTAATTACAGAACTTACCGATGGCCCATTCACAATAATCTAACTGGGATTCTAAATCTTCCATTAACCAATTAACATGGACTGTTTTACTCAGTTGGTATTTTACATCACTTCCTAGTAATACAATACACATATCATATAATCTGAGGTAGAGGTTAACGTCATACTTGATAAAGGTAATTTTCATCACTGACAAACGGGGAGGAAGAGGGGCAGAAAAAGGAGGGGGTGCGAGAACTAAACTTTATCTTTATGCCAAGGTTTGAAACACCTTCGTCACTGATAAGCAGGAGGAGAAAAAGGGGAGGGGGAGAAAAAGGGTGAGGGGGGATGGGTTGGAAAGAAGGCCTGAAAAAGGACTGTTCCTACACTGAGAACATTTCCGTTGAACAGATACAGTTGATTTTTTATGAATAACAGCAAAGGTTTTGAGGATTCAAACAGTGAATGACTTACCTATTCCATCATGAATGTGTCTTACAACTGGAGGTGTGATATCAACAATAATACTGTTACTATTAGATACTGTTGTTAAGCCAGCCTTGTTGGTTGCCATGACAGTTAGATAGAGTTGAGTATTATGGGCTAGTTTTAATCCTGTCACTGTAACGTGTTGACGTCGACCCACGCTTGTGAACTCTCTAATTTGTGTTCCACCTGGTACAGTACCTACAAAGATTATTTTCTAAATTATATCTGTCTTAATATTTCAAAATACTGAAGGAACTCAGTTATGACAATATTTTGGTGTTGCTAGCAAGGCAGGGGAGGGAGGTGGTCAACAGAATGAAGGTGCATTAAGGATCATTTTGACAGGACAAAAACAGGGCTTGAGTAGGGAGATGGCTAATAAAACTGGTACCTCACTCCATTTAAAACTTTGTCCTAAACAATAGGTTTGATAGCACCAACTTAAAGATATTGTCACCTTCACATTGACTGGACAAAATCAAATCCTAGGAAACTCTAGTCTCACCTAAACTTCCCCATAATTTTTGAATCATATTGACTGAAAGTATAACTTCGTGTATAAAGGATAAATAGTTTGGTTTCTGGCTTCATCAAAGTGAATTCTTACCTAATGCCCATTTATATTCTACAATTGGACTTTCAGTGTCTTTGTAATGCCAGTTGAGGTGAACTGAAGACCAAAACGGTCTAAAGACTGCATGATGCTTGATGTGATTAGAGTTAGCTCCCTTTGGTATATAGTTGATTTCTTGTAACTGGATGTCGTCCAGAGCCAAGATCATGTTAGGTTTAGCTGTTCCTATAGTGATATCCTCACTGGATTTTTCTGGATGGTAAATATAGGTGTATTTATACCATATAATAACTGGCTGATTGTTCAAGTCACAAAGTCCTTGGCAAAGGTCAGGATTCAACTTAAACGTGTTGATCTCTTTACCCATCTGAATGAATCCTTCCACAGCATGGTGTTCTGATTTTACATCATGGGGGTATCCAACATGAATTGTAACTTGATAGATATTACCAACTTTAACATTAACACTCTGCTGTATTTGACCTGTCAATCTAATATAGGTCCTGCCTTCTTTAGAAGCATGTGATTGGACAGCTTTAATACAAGAGGTGGAGTCTGTGTTCCAATTAGTTGGTGGTTGAGTGTTACAAGATGAATTTGAAATAGAGACGGACTCATAGGAGGGATTTTGGATGATGTTGCTTCCTAGGTATTCAACATCAACCTGTTGAGGTGCTGTAGCATCCACTACAACACCATTAGAAACAACAACTGGGGACTTCAATCCACTTCCATCAATAGCGTAAACTTTATTATAAATCTTTGATCCTAAAATAGAAAAATATGTTACCCTGAGGTCATTTCTCAACCTGTATAATTTGAGCTAGCAAATCTGAAATGAAACCTATTTCAATTCAAGCTCTGCTACTAAAAGTGCAGCAGCAGATGAGCTTTTAGGTCCAAGGATGTACTACAGGATTATCAGTCCATGATAATCCTTGGTATCATCAGAGCTGACAGACCAGAGATAAGTTACAAGACTCCAGGGAATCCAGACTTACCTGATGATTAAGTGTAATTAAGTTACACATTAGTCCATGAAAGGATGTTGCAATCTTTAGAATCATCAACAGAATCAACATCAGAGAAAGCTAATACGACCCTAGAGAATCCAGACTAACCTGATGATAAAGGTGTAGTGCGGTTCCTAGTTACACGTGTCTTCAAACCAACCTTAGTTCATTGTAGGACATTACAATCTTTAGTTTTCATCAATAGAATCAACACAAGAGATAGATAACAAAACCCCAGAGAATCCAGACTTACCTGATGATAAAGGTGTAGTGAGGTTCCTTGTTACACGTAGCTTCAAACCAACATTAGTCCATGGTAAGGATATTACAATCTTTAGTATCATCAACAGTGCTGACACACCAGAAATAGTTGACCAAACCACTGTCGTTATCAATAAAGCCATACCAAGATGCCGAGACGCTGTTCAGAATGTTCTGGTAGTCAATGTCATTGATACCTAGGTAATAAAAATAAAATACTATAGAGTTTTATGTCTTACTGTTCTGCAACTGATGGGGCTAACAAAGAAGTGCCATGACTTACAGTGTGCAATGACGGGAAATTTCAACACAAGCTTTCACTGATGGTTCAGCAGTTATTCTGCTTACACAGATATATTCCGAATAGTTCCTTGGATAGGACAGCTGTAAGCTAATGATGCTTTAGTCAAAACTATTAGTAAAACACCCTTAAACAACCAGAGACATTATTCATGAAAAACTTAACTTAAGATGATTTCAATGTTGTAGGCATCTGATTTGTCAATTACTAAAATTGTTTTAAAATAAGTTTTATTATCCAATCAAATTACTATATTTCATTAAAGCGCGATTTTATTTAAGTCAAGTTTTTGAGAATAAGGCTCCACATTTGTCAATCACTAAAATTGCTTTAAAGTTAAGTTTTATTATCCACTCAGATTATTGTATTTCTGAAAAGCTGGATTTTATTCCAGCGATGTTCCAGTGATGTTCCAGTGATGTTTTTGAGAATAAGGACCCTGTAGTAGTAGAAGTACTGTACTAGCAAGCATCCAACAACCCTAGCTCCCTATAATACAGTATTGGTTTACCTACCTGTACCATCATGTACTAGACCAGCTGAGGGTGGTGTGTTATCTATTATTATACCATCACTGGAATCCCAGGCAACTAAACCAGCAGGGTTATAACTCAGTACCATACTATAATACTGATAATCTTCCTGGAGGTTTATATTATTAGCTGTATAGACGGAACCACTCACTCGTGATACTTCTTTAAATATATTATGACCTGAAAAATATTCAGAAGTTTGTGTTTCATGTATACAAAATAGTTTGATGATTGGTTGGTTAAAATGGGACTTCATAAATATTTATCATCTCTTGTTCACTTGCTAAAATGAAACTAGACGCTTTTCCATGCCAGTCCCTCTGACATTGCCAGGATTGAACCCTGTACCCTCAAGTTAGCGAGCAAGCTTCAAACTATGCCTCCAAGGTGAATATTTGGAAGATTGTAAATGAAACCTACCTTGAGGATGAGTACTAATATATGGTTTATATAGTAACGTGTGTGGTCCACCACGGAAATTATTTTTCCATCCCATAATTAGTTTATCAGTGGATGTCTGGAAATCTAAATCCTTCGTGCTGGATTCGCTCGATAACTCTTTAACCTGTAGAATAAAAAGAATAGTCAAACAAACCTATTCTACCAATATAAACTTTGGATAGTTAATAGAAGGACGAGAAAGATGTGGCATAAAGCTTCTGAACTGTTCTGAGGAAGGCATTTAACTCAAATGTTCGACAGGACAATAGTATATATTTATAATTGTTATCCCCTATTATGGGAATTTGTGATATAGGCCTAAAAACATTTCATTTTTAAACTGTATGAGGAAGACATCTTGGTAGGAAAATTGAATAACTTAAGACTGGTAACAATTTGGGAATCAGTGGATTAAAACAGGTAGTAAACATTGATTTGGAGGGAGCCATCATTGTTCTTCCCACTCTACTCTTGAATTTCACTCAAACAATTCCTGGTGCTGAGAGCTCTTTGAGCGCGGGATTTGCAAATTACAAACAAAACCACAACCACAATGCTGGCACCAGGTGGATCTGCTGTACCCCACAACTTCCACTCAAACAAAGAATTCCTGGTGGTGACAGCTCCTTTTTCTTTTCAGCCCAGATTAACAAATTTCAACAAAACGCCAACAATATAGCTCACACGAGGTGTATAGCCCAACCCCAACAAGAGTTCCTGGTGGTAAGAAAAAAATAAATTTAAAATATCAAAGAAACTTACAGCAACGCCAGCCACATAGCTGACACTAGGTGGAGCTGTAAGTGGTGTAACTCCAGGTGATTTAAATATTGCGTAATTACTACTGTCATACCACACTCGAACAAATACAGAATAGGATAGAGAATCTTCAAGTTTTTTTCCTAGAAATGGAATAAGACAAGTTAACAAACACTTAAAAAAATAAAATTTAAATTCTCAAAATGGTCAATATGAGTATATATTCATCAGTGAACTTACCTGGTGTCATAAAGTAACCAAATCCCTTAAACTATGGAAGTCATTTTTGAAAAAAACTTATTCAATTTATTTGGCATTTTTATAGATAATTACTTCGTTTCTTGATACTTTCATGTTTTATGTTATTTATGGCAGCAGGTATATTTACTGATGAAAAGAGCTCTTGTTGGTCAAGTTTAAATTTTCAAATCTTATGTTCATTCAAGGATGCAGTATCCCTTTAACAACATGTAACATAATGTATTCCACATTTTCTATTTACCCAACTCAACTGAGGATAACTTACCTTGTGGTAATGTTATAACAACATTCATATTTTCTCCAGCATCATACCAGACACGTTCAGTTGCTGAGTCAAAGATACCAGTTGGTGTTGCTTTGTTACTCTCTCCAGCACTTACTTCATATCTAGAAAGAAAATTATTTGTTATGATTAATTTTCAGTTATTTAGTACAAAAATAAATTAACAATGAAAATAATGTGAACTCACAAAATCCGTACACCACGCCAAAGGATTCAGAAGCTATGAATTTTTAAAAAAATGTTTACATTAAATAGAATTGGTTTACTGTACAAAATCGTTTAAAATTTAAACAAATATGCAAAAATATAACACAGACATGAGAGAAAGTCCAAATATTAACTCAAATGTCAAAGTCAAAGAAGATAGCTGACAATAATCCCTTCAAATTAAAACCCCTAATTTGAAAACTGACAAACGAAAAGAAATAGATATGTAAAATATCCACTGCCAATCCTGATTTATTGAAGATAGAAATCTAAATCAAGCAATAATGAAAGCAATGCAAACTCTCCGGAATTTTACATACCTTATTGGTGTTTTACCTTGAGTATAAGAGAAGGTCCAGCTATCAGTCTATGATAATCCTTTGTATCATCAACAGAGCTGATGGCTTACAAGACCCCACAGAAACCAGACCTGATGATAAAGTCTAGAGATGGACCTAGCCTAGTTACACATTAGTCCATGGTAGGACATTAGTCACAACTGGTTTGAGGACATAACTACCAACATTAGTCCATGGTAGGACATTACAATCTTTAGTATCATCAACAGAATCAACACCAGAGAAAGCTTGTGAGGGACCTAGTAACACGTGTCTTCAAACCAACATTAGTCCCATGGTAGGACATTACAATCTTTAGTATCATCAACAGAATCAACACCAGAGATAGATAACAAGACCCCAGAGAATCCAGACTAACCTGATGATAAAAGTGTGGTGAGGGACCTAGTAACATGTGTTACATGTGTTAGATAGCTAACAAGACCCAAAATCTAATGAAATGTAACGTACCTAATTGGTGATTTACCCTGAGTATTAGAGATTGTCCAGCCAGCAGCTAGGTAATTATTACTGGCAGTATAGGTGACAGATAGGTCAAACTTTCCCTGAAGATCTGTCACATCAACTACTTCTATTACATTATTACTATTACCTGAAATATACAAAATAGGCAGAGTAAATATAATGGTTTATTACCCAATAAGGTATTCTACAGTAGATATCACTTGTATGATAAATATATTTATCACCCAATAAGGTATTCTACAGTAGATATCTCTTGTATGATAAATATATTTATCACCCAATAAGGTATTCTACACTAGATATCACTTGTATGATAAATATATTTATCACCCAATAAGGTATTCTACACTAGATATCACTTGTACGATAAATATATTTATCACCCAATAAGGTATTCTACACTAGATATCACTTGTATGATAGATATATTTATCACCCAATAAGGTATTCTACACTAGATATCACTTGTATGATAAATATATTTATCACCCAATAAGGTATTCTATAGTAGATATCACTTGTATGATAGATATATTTATCACCAATAAGGTATTCTACAGTAGATATCACTTGTATGATAATATATTTATCACCCAATAAGGTATTCTACAGTAGATATCACTTGTATGATAAATATATTTATCACCCAATAAGGTATTCTACAGTAGATATCACTTGTATAATAAAGTGTTATCTACTGCTGTATAATGCTTAAAATATTCCATTATTATTTATTTCTTTATTAACTAACAGTGATATTGGGTGATAAATAAAATCTCAAACTCGTCTTTCTTGATATAAAAATATCATCACTTCTTTGTAATTTAAAACATTTAGGGATCTTTACCAAGCAGAACAGACAGAATTATCAAAAACTCATGGATGATTGAAAGTCAATCCTACCAGAAGTGATGTCGTTACAGTTGTTGGCTTCTGAGCATTTCTCATTCTCAGCAGCACAGATACAGTGTCCATTACAGTCGTACGGCTGACATCTTCGTTGTAAATCCAGAAAACCTTCTCCTAGGATAAACTCAGCATGTGATGGCTGACTCTTTAGCCCCACCTAGGGAATAAATAAAAATTAGTCGCTATGGATACATGTATCGGCCATACTTCAAAAATCTGACATTGTAATCTCAAAAATATGACTTCTAGTATATTTGTTTCAAAAGTATCTTGAAAATTTGATTAGATACATTGAAAAGTTTAATTTAGAATCGAAATAGATATTCTATTTACTTAACAATCCAAATGAATATCTCCAAAATAGCATTACTTCATGTATGGCCACCAAAATGAGTAGAAATGTTCTACAGGAATAGATATATGAACAATAACAAGTGTTGTAGGTATCTGACTTTAACAAGCTCAACCTACCTTGTTAACTGCCCAAACAGCAATAAATACACGATCACGGATTCTTAGAGACTTGGTTTCAATCTTAAACATCTGAAGTTTGCCTTCATCTTTAAAATCTTCACCATTTATATTGTGATCTAATACTACTGGTTTGTTGTCCTGGATAAATTAATATTATTGGCTTTAAGATATTAAAATAGCAAATTTTGAAACAATTTAAAGGTTTACTTTCCTGGAGTAAGTTGGATAGAGTGTTGCGCTACTTTCGCTTTTGATTCAGGTGAAAATGAGGTAACCTTGTATCAGTAATCTTTCCTCTTTATTCCAGATAAATAGCAAGATGTTTGACCAAGGACCAGCTGGTAGAAAGGATCCTCACGAACCTAAGTTGTTATCCTTGTAAAATTAATACCAAGAGGTTTGGCCGAGAACCAAGCTAATAGGAAATGATGAAAAGTATGAGAAGCCTACCTTATTAAGATCTATAAAGAAAGATTGAGTTCCAACACTGACAATGTACTGAATGACCCCTGTGTGAAGGTCTGAGAATCCTAACCATGATAAATATATTGCATTTGCCTCCCATCTTATTGCCTCCACATTACCTCGATATAGTTGGGCTGCATGGTCACTTGATACTCCAAACATTCCTTTAAATATACAATATAATAAATTACATACATCAGATTGTTGGCTCTCTGAGAGAAATACTAAACTTAAAAACCATAATAAACATTATTTTCTATATAGACTCTCTGAAAGAGATGTTGAGTTGACAAACCAAACTAGACCTTTGATAGATTAACAATAAAATACATCACTTAAAAGATTTTTGGAAAAGTGTCAAAATAAAAAATAGAAAGTAGAATATATTACCTGCTGTAGGTGGAGAAGAATCGATTAAAATATCGTCACTGACTGCAGACTGACACAATCCTGCCAGGTTACAGCTGATGACCTTGACTTTATATTTACTACCATCATGTAGTGCCATCAACGGAAACGTGAACTCTTTTAGTACACTTGGAATCTAAAAAACAATTATCATATAAGTTAAGTAAATTAGTCATTGACTTTCCATGACAAGAAATAAAACCTTCAACCATCATGTATTGTCATGGAAACATGAATTCAGTATGCTTTAAAATCGAGAAGTTATCTTTGTAAAATCAAATGTCAAGAGATTTGGCGAAGAAGCAACTGGTAGAAAGGATCTTTGTGAACCTAAGTTGTTATCCTTGTAAAATCAATGTCAAGAGGTTTGGCTAAGAAGCAACTGGTGGAAAGGATCTTTGTGAAGCTAAGTTGTTATCCTTGTAAAATTAAAGAGTGGACAAAAACTCACCTACTGTATGCTCCAAATTGCCCTAGAAATTTTCTAGTCACTACTTCAATAGCGCAGATAAATAGTTAAAATTTCATTACTTAAATCTTATTAAAAAACTGAAAAGACTAACCTCCATGGCAGCTGACTCGAAATCTCCCATAACATGAGGTGCGACTGAGATATACTGTCTTTCTATATCAGACTCCAGATCTTCTGAACTCCACGTTACTTTAATACTAGATCGACTGATTGAGGTCCCAGAAGTTATCGATGAGAAGGAGGATGATAATGTGGGTTTCTGGGATATCACAGGAAGTGATGTATCAATTATGAAACCGTTTGATGTTGATTCACTCGACAAACCTGTAGAATAATAAAATCAATTTGATCAGGATTAGTGTGAAGACAAAACACCTTCCAGCTTTCAAAAACAATACAGTCAGTTAGTCCTTGAGAATCTTGGGATCAAGATGTCGTTTACTTGGTTACTTCAACCTAATGGTGGTTGTGGGTTCAAAACTTGGTTAGTACATAATAGTCTTCTGACCTACTAATAACCCTACTTTATTGCAAGGATGTTTCTTTCTGGGTACACTTCCATTGCTTTGATAAAGTCATGAGAACACAACTGTGGTACAAAATAATTTGATCACAATGAAGACAAAAAAAACCCAAAAAATAATCTGAGCTAGATTGACATATAGGGCCTACCTGCTTTGTTGACAGCCTTCACTGTAACATATATCTTCACTCCAACTGGTAAGAGTTTATTGGTTGGTAAGTTAGACTTATACGTTCGTTCCACCACAGGCAGTACCTCCGTCTTTAAAATTTCATCTCCACCAGGTGTCGTACCAACTCGCCATTCGTATCGTACAACACCTGACTCAGTATCTATAAAACCGGACCATGTGGCTCCTATATAGTTCCTGTAATTAATATTAACGATATGTGGACTCTCTAGATTAGTGTGAAGTGTATAAAGACAATGTGTAACCACAATTTTACGAAAAACAGTCTGATGATTAATTTTTGTGATGGACCAATCACATGATTGGAATACTTCATTAATCTGAGGTGAATTTTTTCTACTCAAGGTCAAGAGTTTTGAGGAGAAGGTCCAATCTCAGATCTAGTAACCAGAATATACCAGAATGACCCTTTACATCATTCAACTGATTTAGTCTGTTGTTGTAGGACTCCAACTAGGTTCGGATCTGTTATTTCTATGTCGTAAGAATGACGCATTAGTTTCAGTCAGATGAAGAGTGAAGTTTACAAAACTGTTGATGCCAAGGTCAGTCCATTTGAAATCAATATGATCCATTGAGTACATACCTTATAGCCTGATAATCTATGTCCCTGTCTTTAGTTCCATCCATCACCATGCCAACGGTAGGGGGCGTTAAATCCAGGACAACTCCATCAGAAGACACAGATGTACACATGTCTGCCATATTGCATCCTGTTACTGTGGTGAAATATCTACTACCAGGCCTTAAGTTGATATGGTGGAATGTATAACCTGTCAATCAAAATAAATATAAATTATGACCACGCCTACAGACAAACCCAGTCATAGGCTACATCCTTTATTACTCAAATCTTATAATTTTGTACTGAGGTTTGTCAACGTTACATCCTTTTCAGAGAGTCCACATAGCTAATAATGTTTATTTAGTATTTCAGGGTGTAGACTCTTCATCCATTTCAGAGAGTCCACATAGCTAATAATGTTTATTTAGAATTTCAGGGTGTAGACTCTTCATCCATTTCAGAGAGTCCACATAGCTTATAATGTTTATTTGGTACATGTATTTAGGTTTTTCGACTTTTTCGAGAGAGTCCACAAAATTATACATATCAAACCTCATTGCAATCTGAGGTACTAAATAAAATTATTTAATAATCGATAACCTACTTTGAGAATTCCCAGCTTCGAATTCAGACACCACATCATCACAGTTGCTACAAGTTCCCAGTTTTATTTTATAGTGCTTGATGGATGAATGTGGATCATGGAATCCTCGCCACTGTACAGCGAGTTTACTGCCATCAGTTATATAATCTATATCATCAGTATTGACAGAGTTACTGTCCTTGACATCATTAACATGACCTCCAGTAGGTGGCGTACTATCAACGATTAAAGGTCGCGAGGTCAAGGTTGTTGTCATACCTGCTCCATTCTTAGCCTGAATAAAAAACATGAATGAATGAATAAATACTAAGTTATAAATGAATGATTACCAAGGGATAAATGAATGAATGAAAAATTTGAATGAATGAATAAATGAATGAATAAATACAAACCAATGAATATAAAGAGAAGAATGAATGAATGAATGAATAAATGAATGATAGCCCAAAATTGTATCCTACCTCAACAGTCACATAATATGTTGCTCCATCTTTTAATAGAGGGTCTTTCACAGCTTCTCCACAATCTTCGACAGTCTGGATAAACTTTCTAATGTCTTGATGTCCTGGTCTACTACCTATTGTCCATCTATAGCTGACTATTCCACTTTGGTCATCTTTAAACGATCCTGTCCAGCTGAAAGAAATTACAACGATATTTCAAATGTCCAGAAGAAAGATAATATTATAAAATAGAAATTCATAAATCGCAATTTCTCAAGAGGTGTCAATATGTTACAGTGACACTGATAGCATCAATTTACATCATAGACTTCTGTGGTTCTTGTAAAACTAAACAGTTCTATCAAAAAGAAGCAAAGAGTTTTCTTAATTTTGTATGTGTATCAGGGACACTAAAGGCATAAACTTACACCTTTTTCAACATTCCTATTTTCAGTCTGTGATTCCTGTAAATTGTCTCAAATAGATTTTCTACATTTTGAATGAGCATAATGGACATAGATAGCATCAATTTGAACCACTCAGTTTTTAATCACACTTTGTTTTTTGTAATTCAATTTATGACCCATTACCAGCAACTCTTTGATGGCTCCTGCCCAGGTTGAACTATAAATGAAACCAACTCACCAAGCTGAGAGGGTTGTAGTACTGTGTATATAGGGTGTTGGAATTGTGATTGGTTTAGATGTAATAACTGGACGACTGTTATCAATAATAAACCCGTTTGAATAAACTGTACGTGATCGATTAACAAAATCATACGCTGAAAAAACAATATCCAAAGCTACATGTACAGAAATTCAAAAGTAAGAATTACAAACATACAAAATAAGGACAAACACAGAACAGATTTTTAGAAAACAGAAGCCAAATGTCTGATTTTCATGCACCTAGGTTTATTGTTAAGTTATGGGAGCGTTCACAGTCAGATAGAAATAATTCAGGAAATTGGGTTGGTTAAAAACACAAAGATTTATTGATGTACTTCTTTTTACTTTCTTACATACTACATTTGGAATCACATACAGGTAACGTTTTCAAGTAAATTATTAACAACAAAACACATCATGGGTTATATAAGTAAATAAAGGAAACCATTTGAATTAATAACAGTTTAGGGTGTAACTGGGATTAGAAGCTAAAGAACATGGGTGATGGTTATCTTAGCCTCTTTTCATTGATTTTACCACAATTTCTGATGTTTATGATTACAAATAATGTTACGTACTTAATACAACTCACAACTCAGTTAAGGGAGAGTTTGTATTAAACCTATGACTACCTAACTTAATAAAGATGTTTACCTTGGAGTGTAATATAGTAGCTGTGTCCACTCTGTAAATTTAAACCATGGAAAACTTTGTGATTGACCAATCCAATGTTCTGCTTTGCCAAAACATCTTCACCATCTTTTACTGACCCTAGCAACAAAATACAACAAATAAATCAGCAAGGTTTTTATAAATCCAAGACACCAATGATGTCATTATCCCAAATGCTGCTAATAATTTTAACTATCTTTTAGACAATGACGTCAGTGCTTCCTCCTAGTGGAATCGCAGATCAACAGACATCTGACTAAAAATTGGAATGGTATAAATAGATGCTATCACTGTCCTTGATACATATAAACAGTTTCGAAAACCTTTCCAACATTCCTGAAGGGATTAGATAACATAAAATGAGGAAGAAAACTGACCAATTGCGATGTGATATTGTGAAATACCACTGGGATGAACAACTTTCCCGCCATTTTCTTCTAAATCTGTAAACCCATCCCAATACACTGTTAGATCATTACTGGACGGCTGGAATAGTCCAAAATATAGTATTATCAATTGTTAAATAATGGTTTGAAGAAGTATGGAAAAGAGGGTTTGTTCAGCGGGATGGAAAAGCGGGTTGTTGAAGCGGTTTGAAAAAACGGGTTGGAGCAACGGGTTGGAAAATGGGTTAGTGCTGCGGGTTGGAGTAGTGTGCAGCAGGTTAGAAAAGCGGGTTGGAGCAGCATGTTGGAAAAGCGGGTTGGAATAGCGGGTTGAAAAAGCGTGTAAGTGCAGCGGGTTTGGAGCAGCAGGTTGGAAAAGCAGGTTATTGCAGCAGGTTTGGAGGGCAAGTTGGAAAAGCAGGTTGGAGCAGCAAGTTGGAACAGTGGGTTGGACCAGTGGGTTGGAACAGCGGGTTGGAAAAGCAGGTTGGAGCAGCAGGTTGGAGCAGCAGGTTGGAAAAGAGGGTTAATGCAGCGGGTTGGAAAAGCAGGTTGGAGCATTCGAGTTGACAATGGCGAAGAGTAAAATAAACACGAATTTGATGATCAGCCATTTTAAGTTAAGCTTAGATGATTGGACAATATAAAGTAAATAGTCATCATTGATGATGCACCACAAATTTGTCTAAAGTAGCCTATTGTTACAATCTTTTGATTGAAAAAAACTTGAAAAGAGGTTCTGTTTGGCAATTTGAGTGGAAATGTTTCCTTGACAACCTATGATGAACAAAAACTAAAAATTCTGAAGAAATTAAAATTCTTACCTTATATTTTGAATCGAGAAGATTATCAACCCAAACTCGACCTGAAGTGGGCGGAGTCAAATCTACTGTCACTCCATCGCTACATTCGTTAATTTCTGGTAGAGTCTCAGTCCATCTCTCATGCTTGATTGTTTTACCGTCAGCATGAATACAGACATGATATCGTCGGCCATGTTGTAAAGTTTTCGCTGGTTTGATATTTACAAACTCTTTGTCTAGAAAATAATTTTAAAAAATACATAAAAAAGGGGAAAAGGAAAATAAATGGAGTTTTAATTCCTACTCTTCTGCACCTTATGAAAAGGGTAAAAGCCTAGGTAAAAGATTAAATGAAATGGAATGAATGATTATTATTCTAAATCTTCGACTTTATGGTAATAAGCATAAATCAATTAAAATAAAAATGGAAATTTTGAAATTGATATAACAGTTTTTCAATAAATTTCATTTTTCCAGATTTTACAGATTTTAAGGGATTCTGTTACTTTATGACACCAGGTAAGTTCACTGATGAATATATACTCATATTGACCATTTTTGAGAACTTTAATGTTATTTCTATCATATGACACAGTATCAGTTAAATCACGGAACTAAATAATTATTTATAGTACCTACCGGTATTTCCACAGACTATGATACCAGGATGAGAACAAGGTTCTTTAATAATCTGTTTTGATTGGACGAAATGTGTTGTTGTACCAAAAACTTGATCTTGAATCAGCCCCCATGTGTAATTTCCGTGACGTAAAGTAGGCCATACTGCTGATATGATGTCATTATAAGGTGTATAATCCACATCAGGTTTCAACCATTTGGCATTTTTCTCCATTCTGATTCGGTTGCCTTTACTAGTAGAGTTAGAATCTGTAATTGATAAAAACAAATTGATATTCCATTTGAATGACAACATATTGTTTAGCTTCACGCTCCTTTTACTGCTATTGTAACAGTTCTGTTGAAACCCCAAAGCATCAAGTTGATCTGGACTGGGATTGATCCATTCACTAAATCACAGTTGCTGGAATTCCATCAGATTCTCAATAGAAATAATTCCACTGTCTTGTCAACTACAAAGTATTTGAATCCCAGGTGACTTTGTCCATCTTCAGATCTCAAACAAACTCCAAGAGATTGTAAAGAAATTTTTTTATTTTACTTAATATATGTCAGGGACATTGATAGCATCAAACTTTAAGAAATTGTAAAGAAGTTTTCTAAATTTTCTAAAGAAACTGATATCATAAATTTGGATGCTGCAATTCCACTAAAACTAAGCGTTTGATGTCACTATCACCTTAGCAACTTTTATAAAAATACCATCACATAAAGTCTCTCTATAATTACAGGAATCAAAATTTGGAATAATTAAGAATTTAACATTGGTCTCATTATTGGTGTGTAAACGTAAAGATTCTGAAAAAAGGACGAAGTCACTAATATATGTTTGTGTCATGATCTATTGCGTACTTCTAATTCTTATTTTTATGTTTTTGATACTTTTATTGTTATAATTCATTGTTATATATGAAATTGCCAAAAATCAAAGATAACGTCATTGTTGTTCCTTAAGTACGTAGCGTCACGTGGCAAACTACAGTTTATCAAAAAATAAATGCAAGTTTGCTCAGCTGGTTCATTGAATTGAGTGATAGCAGATGTAAATATTTCAAAATGAAGCTATAACATTGCTCTAATACACACAAAAAAATTAAATTAAAAAAGTTAAAGGGTTAAGGGTCAAACATACCCGAGGAAACCGATGTCCCTACAGCATCAATAACAATAGATGGTATGATTAATATGGGGTCTATAGCTGAACAGTTTTTGATGTCTGCTGAAACAATCCTTGACAGACCAGCTTTATTAAATATTCTAACGGCCAGACGTCGACATTCACTGTAATCTAACTTGTCGGCTAGGTTTACTGTTAACTGGAACTACAATATAGAAAGAGGCAATGCTATACAGTGAGGCAATAAGGAAAATTTTGAAAAAAAAAGCTGCAGCACTACCCTTCTCTCACCAGGCAATGCTACTAACAGTGGGCAATTTTGCAAAAACTTCAGCAATACCCTACTCTGTTTCAGTTTCCAACTGTAGATTGATCTTTAACGTGCATACATCAGGGCCGAGGTTTACTGTCACGTCCAAGCGAAATATAAGAATTATAAACTGAAAAAGTGCACCATAGAATAATCAACAATGTCTTCAAGTTACCTGATTTTCTGCCAGTTTCTTGAACGGAATCTAGTTTGGTCCAAGTTGTTAGTAGATGACTATTATGTTGATTGGACATTAAACTCCATTCATATCTGTCAGTTGATGTTTCAATTGAACAAACTTTATTATTCTGGTTTTTATAGTCCAATTTTACCAACAACTACAAAATACACATAAAAAATTTTTGAATACATCGATTTCCAAAAAAAAATATTTAGGAAAATTTACCCTTCAAAAAAGCCAGTTAAGATATCTGAAATTGAGCTCTATCTGCTGGTAAAGTCAATATTTAGATGACTATACAGATAGCTGAAATTGAGCTCTATCAGCTGGTAAAGTTAATATTTAGATAAACTATACAGATAGCTGAAATTAGCTCTATGCTGGTAAAGTAAATTTACATGACTATACAGATAGCTGAAATTGAGTCTATCAGCGTTAAAGAAATATTTAGATAAACTATACAGATAGCTGAAATTGAGCTCTATCAGCTGGTAAAGTTAATGTTTAGATGACTATACAGATAGCTGAAATTGAGCTCTATCAGCTGGTAAAGTTAATATTTAGATGACTATACAGATAGCTGAAATTGAGATCTATCAGCTGATAGAGTAAATATTTAGATGAATAAATTAAAAGCTGAAATTGAGTTCTATCAGGTGGTAAAGTTTATGTTTAGAAGACTATACAGATAGCTGAAATTGAGCTCTATCAGCTGGTAAAGTAAATATTTAGATGACTATACAGATAGCTGAAATTGAGCTCTATCAGCTGGTAAAGTTAATATTTAGATGACTATACAGATAGCTGAAATTGAGCTCTATCAGCTGGTAAAGAAAATATTTAGATGAATAAATAGAAAGCTGAAATTGAGATCTATCAGCTGGTAAAGTTAATGTTTAGATGACTATAAAGATAGCTGAAATTGAGATCTATCAGCTGGTAAAGTAAATATTTAGATGACTATACAAAATAGCTGAAATTGAGCTTTATCAGTTGGTAAAGTAAATATTTAGATGACTATACAGAAGCTGAAATTGAGCTCTATCAGCTGGTAAAGTTAACAAGACTATATTTTATAAATCATTACCTTAGTTTTAGACTGAACTGTTTGCTCTGTAATAGTTATTTTTGGCTGGGAAGGTTCGTTTAATATCGAGACACCATCACTAACTACCGCCTGACTGCAGACGGCACCCGAACAGAATTTAACACTACTTCTATAAGTTCGACAATAATCCAACGCCACAGATTCCACCAAATATCCAGAATTTAATATATAGTCCTTCTCTATTACTGTATTCCAGATATCTATTAATAGAATGAAATGGAGTTTTACATCCTGGTTCTTTGTGGTGTATTAAAATGATAATTGTGAGGTTTTATTATGATTTCATTTGCTTGGTTATGTCGAGTTAATGGCCATGTTGTGAACAGTTCAGATGATGACCTCAGGCTGAAAAATTGGTTGTCTAGCAAGACACGCCCACTTTAAAGAATATTTTCTGTTTTAATACAGGTTGAAACTTCAACATTATTTGAGCCTTGTTCAAGATCTCATTAAATACATGTCACATCAATATTGTTATTCAAATCTATTAAAACATAGATCTCTACATTGTGTTCACAATTAAAACCACATTATAATTATGATAAAAAGGGTTGAGAAGACTGATATAAATGGCCCCCTATAGGTTCATACCGTTCGTGTCTGGTTGTTTAACTTGTAACATCCAGTGTATATCAGGGTAAAGATGTTTGATATCATTATTAACGCTCCACCAGGTGGCGTAACTTGTCATTGATAGTTGATAATCTACGTCTATATTACAATCATCCTGGTTCTGGCCTGATTCTTTATAATGGTTCGGTCGCCAATTAGGTTTTTCACCTAAAAAATTACAAGTTGAATGAAAGCGTGGGTGAGAATCTAGTAGGCTACACGTTTTTCTCCATAAACAAAATATAAGATATCAAAAATGTCTCAATGATTTTAAATATAAAAACTTAGATTCTGTTCTCTTACAAATAAAGACATTTTACCTTGGTAATGGCAGCCTGGACCATCACTAACAGTGATCTGGGACGATAAATCGGCATTTTTTGTTACTATGGTAACACCATTAGAAGTTACAGTTACACTACCAGCATCACTTGAAGCAGTTACAGTTACAAAGTATGTCTATAATAAAAATTTTCTTCATGTTACTTTGTACTTGTATATACTATATCATAGGCTTTCTTTTTCATGCTGTTGAAGCATGTTTCAGACAAACCATCCTCATCAGGACTTCTGGATTTGAAAATAAAGGTTATTTCCAAATAATGTTAGCTAATTGACTAGAGCTCACATGTTGACATGTTTTAGATAAACAATACTCGTTTGGACATCTGGATGTGTAAGGTCACAAGCTGAAAAACCTTTAAGGGCCATAGTGTATAGTTATAAATAAGATAGCAGTCATACGTTCTGAATGTAACTCTCATGTAACTTATTATTGTGTTATTGTGTGAGGTACTTTAAGGGAGACAACTCTCCTTAACCAAAAGACTACATTTAAAATATAAATCAAAAAATACCTTATGTAATTGAAGAGTTAAGCCTTGAAACTGGTGACTGGTCACCCCCTTGACATTGACTTGACTGACATCTTGTAGACCTGGGGCTGACCCCACACTGATCTTATAGAGCATATCTGCAGAGAAGTCTTCTGACTCGAACCCAAACCATCGAACGCGTAACTTTGTTTTCGACATTTGGTAGTCACTATCTTCCAGTTCCTTAATAAAAAAATAAATAAATGAAGACACCATGCAATTGCAATGAGTGATAGAACAATAAAAGGAATGGAAATCTACTTCCTGCCTTTCTTCACCTAATAGGCTAATGAAGACGGGGGCAATGTCATGCAGTGTGCAATGAGAGAAATGAAAATAAAGTGGAGATTTAACTCCTACTATTCTAATACTTATGGGTTTATGAAGACCGACAACACTATTTAATGTGTAATGAGGTCATTTTGCCAGGACGGCAGCAATAGCCTACTCTTTTACTCTTTATTATAGCTTCTGTTGCATCAACAATAAATTTTGAAGTGATGTAACTAAGTCAAAGGCTATTTTTAACAATTTCCAATTTCAGCTTGTGTTGCTGTTACTAAGAGTATCATACCTTACAATCTTCAGACAACTGAAAGATTTATTTTTAAAAAAAAATAATAAAAAACCCACCGAAATAAGAAAATCTTGTTTTTCATCTTCCAAAACGACCTCATATACAAGACCAGTAGATGGCAGACGAGTAAGATGTTGATAAGGGAGAGAACTGTAGACGTTATACAAGCCTACGATATTCTTGATTCGTAAAGATGCATAGTACGTAAAACTATGGTGTAGATTCCAGTGAAGATCTTTCTGACTAAACAGAATACAAGATGGAATTCCAGGACATTTGGTACCGGCTTCAGATGTAGAGGTGAATGGTAGAATATCTTGACTACCTTTACCACTACCTGGAACGAATGATCGAATTATCGAATGAATGAATAAATATTTGTTAGTCAGAAAGGGAAATACTGATGAATGAATGAAAGATGAAATGAATAAAGGAATGAATGAGTGAGAAGGGAAAATATGGATGAATAAATGATCAAATGAATGAATGTGGAAATAATGGATGAATCAATGATCAAATGAATGAATGTGGAAATAATGGATGAATGAATGATCAAATGAATGAATGAATGAATGAATGAATGGATGGATGTTTTGTAGAGAAGAATGAATAAATGCATGAAACAATAAAAGTGAATATTGTCAGTGTAGAATTTCTCATCCAAGGCCAATACATTTGTGACTATCAAATTCTGCATTCCCTGAAATCTTAACTTAACCCAATCAGATTTGACAAACTAACTTACCGATAGCGACAGATAAATCCAATCGTAGATTCTCAGAATCAGAAATCTTCCCGTTCGACCAGTCTACTTTCAATTTGCCCTCAACAAAACTAAGTTGAAGTTGTCCTGTGTAAGTTGGTAGAGAGGTGTGGACTATGATAGGTCCTAGTGACTATAATTAACAAATATTAATTAAACATGGAATGTGAAATAAGAAATCCAGTAGCTATAAGATAGTAACATGATACCTGTGAGTCAAATCTCAATATTGCCGTTTACATGTCAATCTTAATCAATCTATAATCACCATAAGATTGTTATTCATCTTTGTCAGTGAGTCAAAAAACTCATTATTTTTATTATATTTTGTTTACAAGAAATAAAGAAGTAGGAAAGTTACACTAAACACTAAGATATATAGATGTACTACTTCTTACTTTAAGGGAATTTGTGATATAATGAAATAAATTGATTTCTCTGTTTACAGAAGGGGACAACAGAAAAGATAAAGAAACAGAATTAAAAATGTTTATGAAACAACTGGAGAAGAAATACGCTGCTTTACAAGTTGTCTCTGTTATTAAAAAACTTGGCAACCAAACGTTGAGGATATTATATTGTTTACAAGACGTATAGAAGTAGGAAAGTTACATTAAACACTAAGATGTACTATTTCTTACTATATTACATACTAAATTTATGTCCCGAAACACATACAGGTAACGTTATCAAGCAAGATTATTATTATTTCTGGATATATTTCCATCATGATAGATCTTAAATCATTCAGACTTTTAGTATTTGTCTTTTCAAGTGAATTTGGTGAAAACCTGTTTTTTTCTGTTTTTTTATCAACGATAGCTTACATCATAATATTCAAATATATCTCAATTAAAATATATTTATTCGAAATTACCTCGATATTTTCTTTTCCAGCTTTTGTTTTAGTTTTAATACTAATAAAAAACTCTGTTCCCTCGGTCAACTGAGGGTGGTTGCCACGGTACCAGGTATGATGATGAGTGGATGTAAACGGAAGTAAGTCAGGTGCAGCTATAGAATCTTTAGCAGACGCCAAACCAATCTGATAGTCATAGATACCAGAGCTTGATTCTTCCACAGTCCAATTAACAAAGAGCTGAAATGTCCAAGAAAATATGAAATTAGCTATGTGAACTCTCTTAAAGGATTGTTGTGTCAATGGCCAAAAGGTCAGACAGGATCCTAGTGAACCTAAGTTGTTATCCTTGTAAAATCAATGCCAAGAGGTTTGACCAAGGACCAGCTGGTAGAAAGGATTCTTAACTGTAAACCTCAGATGTAATTTTTGTGAAAAATGGTCATATCATTTAATGTTAAACTCACATGTGAATGCTTGGAGAGGTAGATTTTAGAGAAGGAATCTTGTTTCAGTGAATCTTTTAAACAGTACACAGCCGGTAATGTTTGAATAGTACCATTAGAGAACTTAACAACAGGAAATTTGAGAAGTTCTCTACGATCTATATGGACTGCTTTAGCTCTGAAATAAAACAAAGGTTAAAAAATTCAGAAGGTTTTACTTCAGACAAAATTTAACATTATACAAAGATGGGGCCAGTCAATAAGCGATACAGGCTTTAGTCCAAAGGAAGCAACCAACCCATACCCCCACCCCCACCAGCAACCCATAAACCAATATCTGCAACATAGGCTAGAAGTCAGAAGGGGACAAGCCAATAAACCAACCAAACAACCCATACACACCCACCCACTCATGCTCCAGACCAACCAACCCCCACCCACCATCCAATACCCACCAACCAAACCAAGTCTGTCTAGTTCCAATATACCTGCAAGAACTATCAGCATCTTCAACCTGATATCTGTCTCTCGTACTGGTTATATAATACACAGTGCTGCCCTCTATCTCCCGTACCAACCCATCAATAACTCGACCACCGTCTATATATATATTACTGATTGTAGCCACAGAGTTATCTAACTTGACTCCATCTGAACAGACTGGTTTACTGGGTTCGTAGGCTCGGTTGTAAGCCACAACTGTGATGTAATATTGTCCGTTGCTAGGCGCTGTCCAGGTGGCGTCAGTGGATGTTGTTTTAGTTACATCCTATAAAAGAAAAGGTTACCATAACAAAAATATTGTCTGGTTCAATTTAAGTTTTTAGAAAAATGAAATAAATGGAGTTTTATGACCCACTCTTCTGCACCTTATCGTTTTTCAGAAAAAAAGGAAGTTTGACATTTACTACCCTTACCTATTAGATCTTAAAGGAAGGGACAAAAACTATATAGTGGACAATGAGGGAAAATTTTCCAGGACAGCGGCATTAGCTTTTGGGATTTGCATGAAATTGTGAAAATGAAACCGGGATACCATCAAGCGTGCTACATTAGCTTTCTGTTTTATCAAAAAGATTCAGTTATTTGACTGTTACCTTGCTTTCTAAAGAAAATTTGCTGGCGTCAAAACAGGAAGTACCAAAAGCATACTGATAAAATTTCACACCGCTTTCTCGATCAAAAAACCCTTCCCAATGGGCAGACAACTCTCTGTCTGTCTGGAAATCTACTTCAGGACTACCATATTTCCCATCATGCACCACTCCCTCATGAGGCGGGCTTTTGTCAATAGTGATCTAAAAGAAAAAAGAAATTGTTTTTTATTTTGGATCGCATGTTAAAATTGATGACCTTGAATAAGTCATCTAATTTCATATATATTCTAGCAGATCCAAGTAAAAATCTGGGAAAGAGGTTTGGGCAAGGACCAGCTTGTAGAATGGATCCTTGTGAACCTAAGTTGTTATCCTTGTAAAATCAATACCAAGAGGTTTGGGCAAGGACCAGCTTGTAGAAGGGATCCTTGTGAACCTAAGTTGTTATCCTTGTAAAATCAATACCAAGAGGTTTGACCGTGGAGCAGCTGGTAGCAAGGATCCTGGTGAACCTAAGTTGTTAACCTTGTAAAATCAATACCAAGAGGTTTGACCAAGGACCAGAAGGTAGAAAGGATCCTAGTGAACCTAAGTAGTTATCCTTGTAAAATCAATACCAAGAGGTTTGACCAAGGACCAGAAGGTAGAAAGGATCCTAGTGAACCTAAGTAGTTATCCTTGTAAAATCAATACCAAGAGGTTTGACCAAGGACCAGTAGGTAGAAAGGATCCTTTAGAACCTAAGTTGTTATCCTTGTAATATTAAAGTTTGACCAAGGACCAGAAGGTAGAAAGGATCATAGAGAACCTATGTAGTTACCCTCGTAAACTATAGTTTTACTGACCTGTTTTTTAATGGTAGTTGATAATTTCGCCACATTGACGACTGTAATTTCTATCATATAATCGTGATCATGACTTCCTCTATTTTTATTATTCAGAATTCCCTGCCCCTGGTTATTGGTTAACGCTGGCTTGACTTGAAAATGGCGGTGGTAACACTGAGATCCTGGGGTGCAATAACAGTTGGGACCTCTGGCATTGCTTGCGTACTTAGTCTGGCACTCTGACATAGACTGAAAATATACCAAATACACAGTTGAAAAAATAAAAAATTATACAAGATACAAGGCTCAAAATACACAAAGTTGAAAAAATGATAAATATACAAATCATAATACAAGGGTGAACAAAGACATAAATACAAAATATTCAGCTAAAGCTGGGACAATTGAGGAGTCACTCTATTTATTGTACAAAGAGGAAAATTTTACAAGTTGCTAATTTCAGATCTACACCATCCACATCTAATAATACATTAGGCCCCGGATTATTGTCTAAAAAAATAGCCTTGTCAGTTCAAGACATCCCTTTAAGGGAGTTCACAAGTCTTACAATACTATTTTAGTATCCCAACACTATAGGATTTAAATCAATCATATCTGGCAAAAAAAAAAAAGGAATCAACATCCCAAAGACCTACCCCTGATTCTCCCTGAGGTGGGATATTCTGGCTCCCGTGCTCAATTTCTGTCTTCTTATCAAATATTCTCCATTTGACTGTTTCTATCCCACTGTGAAAATCATATGCCTCCCATTCAATACTAGAATAAAAATAATAATGGAGTTTTACACCTTAGGAAGACAGTTAACAGCAATGGCCTAGTCCCTTTGCGATTTCTAACTATCAAGGGATCTTTAATATGCATAGCATGTAGCACACTTGGCCTCTGCTTTTGGAACAACTAGAACCTGAAACTGAGAACCCAGAGTTTTACCCCAAACTTTTCTGCACCTTCTGGGCTAATGAACACCATGCAGTGAGGAATGACGAAACTTTTGCCAGGATAGTGGAATTAGCCCATTTTAATGCATTTTCCAACTGTCGAGGATCTTTAACAGCCTGTAGCACATGATGCTTTGGCTTCATATACAAATAGACGCTTCCCCCTGACAACCAAGAACCGAGTTGTTTTTGTAAATACATACACCATCTTGTTGAGTTCTTCGAATCCATGGACAGCAACATCAAGTTGATCTCCTTTCGTTAACCAGAGATTTTTAATCACAGGTGCCGAGGAATCAAAATGGACCATCACAGACTCTTGTTTATAATGTTTAAAAATGTCGTAAGCTCGTATAAAATATTTCAAGGTATCCCCGTCACTAACGGTTGGTTTGAGTAACCGCTGTTGGTTACGGTTACCAGTGTCTTTATATTCATTGTCTGTTGGTTCAGAGATTGTCGAACCACCTTTACTATCAGTTTTGAACACCGTAGAAAACGATACAATACCTGGAAGTTAAATTTCTCGTTAACGGACACGCTAATGAAATTAAGCTTTTTTTGTGGTAATAATACATTTCTTTCCAAGAATTTTTACAATTACAAAAAAATAACAGAAAACACACAATATGTCATTTTTCAATTCGCCTAAAAATTCATAAGTACATGTGTATTAGATGGACAGATCTCTGTCAATCAATAATATAAAAAATTTCAGCTGTTAACAGTTAATGTGTCTAGCCCATGTCTATATCTTTATTATAATATTCTTGGCCTAACAGTGCTATGTGAAGCTGAATTTTGCATTCATAAAAAAACATATGGGTACATTTCAAATTTTCAGACTGCAGCATATTAGGACCCATAACTTAATCTATTTTAAACTTTATTGTACCACAAATAACAAAAATTCTGAGTTCTGATTGGTCGAAATACATGGGGTTTAATAGCAATTTGACATCATGTCTTTGCAATTTGGCGTATTAATTTCAGCGAACTAGTTACAAATCTTGTTAATGTTAATGATAAAAAGGATGTCTTCTTTTTCATTCGATAGCGCACGTGCAGTTTGTTGTTATGTGCGTCATACTGCACCTAACGTCATAAAAACCGAATAACCCATGTCTAAATTATCTATAAAAAAAGAGTCCGGGAACAAAATCATCACAATTTGTGGTACAATTCCGATAAACGACTTTCTGTTTTAGATTTAGAGGGGGTTTATTCGATATTTAACCATGCTTGATATCCCTTAGAACCGACCGATGCGTCATCTAATGATTCAAGCATGGTTAAATATCGTATAAACCCCCTCTAAATCTAAAACAGAAAGTCGTTTATCTTCTAATTAATAATCTAGTTACAGAAGAATAGTGTAATGTTTCTAGACTGTAAACAACAAGTTGAACATTAAGTACCCGACAAGTAGTGAATCATACCCTAATCTTGTCCTGCCCCCTACCCGGTGGGTTTTCACTCTGTCTATTTTCAACTGTATTAAAAATCCTGCAAAATACTTCATGTTTTTGCAGATTTAATTGGAGCAACAGTTTATAAAAGTTATCTAGGACAGTGAAATTTAAAAGAAAATTCTCCCTACCTTGGTGGTTTGCGATAGCAGAAGTTTGTCTAATACCAAAAGTATCATCATAGCTTGATGATATCCCATTGTACGCTTTGACGGCAGCGAGGAATTTGCCGTTGTGATGTATCACATTAATATATCTATTGTTCCAGTCGATGTTTACACTGGAAAGTGACGTCTGCCAAGGTCGATCAGTCAGAGCTGATGTGATTTTTAACGCTGAGCTTGGAGTCACGGTAACAGATGTTCCTGAATCACGTATCACAATTCTACGAGCTTGTTTTGAGTTTCCAGCTTTGTCGTATGCTGTCAATACAATTGAGTAGACTGCTGATTTGGGTAAGGTGACATCAGTAGATAGCTGTAATAATAAAATAATACAAATAATAAACTAGACATCCAGTCCCTGTGGATTTAAATTTTCAGCTTGGTCTGTGCTTTTGTAGTCATAATATATTGTTGTTGTTATCATTCTAGAGCTGTACACCTTATGGCACTGATGCAGATCATTCCTTCTCGGTAACTAATCAAAAAGTGAACAACATTACCATAATTATACCATATAATAATTTAAACCATAATTCCAAGGATACCACGTGCCCAAAAGTACACCCAGAAGCCCAGATTCTCCAAAATATTACTAATACCTGCTTCATAAGTGAAATATTATGTGACCTTTGATCTTGTGTAAAATTAAACCTCACCTGAGTAGTGGTAACTGTAGAAACCCGTTTTTGAATGTCCAAATCATTGCCAACTTTATGGAGCTCAAAGACTTCCAGATCATATTTATCAATTCCAGAGAGAGCATCACTCCAACCACTCCATTTTACCTTATTGACCGGCTAAAATATCAATAATTGTTACATTAACAACAATGTTATAGTGACTACAACAATGTTATAGTGACTACAACAATGTTATAGTGACTACAACAATGTTATAGTGACTACAACAATGTTATAGTGACTACAACAATGTTATAGTGACTACAACAATGTTACAGTGACTACAACAATGTTATAGTGACTACAACAATGTTATAGTGACTACAACAATGTTATAGTGACTACAACAATGTTATAGTGACTACAACAATGTTATAGTGACTACAACAATGTTATAGTGACTACAACAATGTTATAGTGACTACAACAATGTTATAGTGACTACAACAATGTTACAGTGACTACAACAATGTTACAGTGACTACAACAATGTTACAGTGACTACAACAATGTTATAGTGACTACAACAATGTTATAGTGACTACAACAATGTTACAGTGACTACAACAATGTTATAGTGACTACAACAATTTAAGTGACTACAACAATGTTAAGTGACTACACAATGTTAAGTGACTACAACAATGTTATAGTGACTACAACAATGTTATAGTGACTACAACAATGTTATAGTGACTACAACAATGTTATAGTGACTACAACAATGTTATAGTGACGTATTTGTTTTTGATTAGTCTTTCCTATATCGTGTGTGTATAGCCATATAGTCTGGTTGGAAAAATACAAAAATGCCCAAAATTTATTTAATATCAGTTGACTCCGGGGGTATTAGCCTCCAAACCATTGGCAGTGCCTTTTAAAGAGACCTATCTTTTTTAGCCCTGCCCTCAGGCATTTGTTAGATATGTCCCTAAATAACAAAATATGAACTTTTATATCCAACCTACAAAGAATTTTTATTTTTGAAATCATTTCGCTTTAGCGAGTAAAAATTTTAATTTTGTACTACTGACAATGTTATAAAAGCACCGGCACAGGACTTAAAAGTTTAAGATTGTCATAGTATAATTGAATGTGATAATTACTTTTTGATTTATTATATAATATTAGTAGTTGATATAATGATGGTTGATGATGGCTGAACATGTTTAGGTACTTCTTCAAATACCCTAAAAATTATAAAAAAAATAAAGAACTGTTTTAAAGTTATACGAACCTTGGTAGTAAGATCATCAGCAGTAAGCATTGCCTGGCCTGAACTCGTTGGATCAACAGTATCGAAGACTACAGTGAAAGCTTTAGAACCTGATCTACCTCTATAATATTTAGTTTCTGTCATTCCTGTGTCACGGTTTAAAATCTTTATAAATCCACCATTAGTTGAGTAATAGCTAAAGTGCATCCTATAAAAAAATATAAAACAAACATTATTAGCTATGTGGACTAGCTCTCTAGAAAAGGGATGTAGAGTTACAAACTAAATATAAAATAAACAATGAATGGTGGCTGTACTTACTTGGTGTTGTGGATAAATGGTGACTGTAACTGTGATATGGGCACAGATTGATCACAAGTGAACAAGGCTTGATTTGGGTTGTCACGACTATGAGAGGTTGGACAGTTGACGTACACCGTTTTATTTCTTCCTTCTATAAAACATAAATATTAGAGCTACAACTCAAAATTAAAGTAGTTCACTTAATTAGATTCCAGGGTAGGGATGGTTTGATTCTCACAAATGTACATGTGTAGGGTGGAACTAATAATTTATTAAGAAATTGGAATAAATGGTCTGGATATATTGGAAGGCTACCCAAGAATCTGAGAGAAAATATTTCAAATTACACATAATTTACATAAAATTAATAATTTGAATCAAAAGCTAAAATAGTAATCAATCAATCAATCAACTTTATAAAGCACTTTATTTCAAAAAAATTGTTCATGTCTTCATTCATTAAACACTTTAGAATTCCGACTTTTCTCCATCCCAGCTGTCATATTACCGGAAAGCCATTTTCTTTTTTTATGATATTAAAAAAATGCAACACCTATCGCGGATCGCATTAATTTGTACTAGCATTTTAGTCTCTATACCCCATGTCGCATTAATTTGTTGACGCATTAATTTCTAGCCTTACAGTATACAAAGTGACACAAATGGGTAAAATATAAAAACTCACCATTATAAACTCTCACTGATTGTGATATAATACCAACTTTAAAATCTGTGACGTACGAATGCCGAGCTGGAACTGTGGTCCGGTAGTCAGACGTTACTTTAACATTAATTGAGGAAGGGGAGATAATATTGGTGTAAATCTCTCTCTGTGTTCCTGTTGATTCAGCGTAATCTCCATTGCTAGCCGTCAACCTAAAAAACGTCTCCGAGATATCTGGTTTCACCGTTACTAAAAATAAACATTATATAATCTATATAGGCCTATATATGAAAATATATAGTATAATATATATCTGGACATAATTATACGGGTAAACATTACTTTATTAATTACCTTATGACGTTTCGACGAGGGAACTCTGCTTCATCATCATTGCTTGATAATTACTTTACTTGAGACATTTAAACAAGGGTACTCCCGTTATTTCAAACAATAAAAGACAAACTTACTCGTGTCACAATGATGACCTGAGAAACCAGAAGCACATTGACAATTTGAAGCATATTGATTGGCACAGGATCCTGGGTAACATCTGGTGCTGTCTGCTCTCCAGGAACACGCCTCTATAATAATAATACAAAATACATTCTAGGGTTATTACATACTACGTTCCAAAACACAAACAGGTAACGTTATCAAGTAAATGATTTATAACAAAAAACAACACATATGACAGCTTGTATCACTGATGAAGGGGAACTGGGCTGAAAAATCCGAAAGTTCATCTTGACCTTTGCATTGATTGAACCCTGAAACAAGTGTCTAATTCACTGAGTCACCACAACTCTCTACTGACAGGGCTGAAGTATTATCTCAACCTATACTAGGATTGAACTCTGGACATTCAGGTTAGCAAGCAAGTGTCTAACTCACTGAGTCACCACAACTCTCTACTGACAGGGTTGAAGTATTATCTCAACCTATACTGGGATTGAACCCTGAACCAAAGATTAGCAAGCTAGTGTCTAACTCACTGAGTCACCACAGCTCGCTACTGACAGGGTTGAAGTATTATCTCAACCTATACTGGGATTGAAACCTGGACCTTCAGGTTAGCTGGCAAGTGTCTAACTTACTGAGTCACCACAACTCTCTACTGACAGGGTTGAAGTATTATCTCAACCTATACTGGGATTGAACCCTAGACTTTCAGGTTATAGAGCAAGTGTCTAACTCACTGAGCCACCACAGCTCTCTACTGACAGGGTTGAAGTATTATCTCAACCTATACTGGGATTGAACCCTGAAACCTAAGATTAGCAAGCAAGTGTCTAACTCACTGAGCCACCACAGCTCGCTACTGACAGGGTTGAAGTATTATCTCAACCTATACTGGGATTGAACCCTAAACCTTCAGGTTAGCAAGCTAGTGTCTAACTCACTGAGCCACCACAGCTCGCTACTGACAGGGTTGAAGTATTATCTCAACCTATACTGGGATTGAACCCTGGAACCTAAGGTTAGCAAGCTAGTGTCTAACTCACTGAGCCACCACAGCTCTCTACTGACAGGGTTGAAGTATTATCTCAACCTATACTGGGATTGAACCCTTGACATTCAGTTAGGGAGCTAGTGTCTAACTCACTGAGCCACCATAACTCTCTACTGACAGGGTTGAAGTATTATCTCAACCTATACTGGGATTGAACCCTGACTTCAGGTTAGGGAGCTAGTGTCTAACTCACTGAGTCACCACAACTCTCTATGACAGGGTTGAAGTATTATCTCAACCTATACTGGGATTGAACCCTTGACATTCAGGTTAGGGAGCTAGTGTCTAACTCACTGAGCCACCACAGCTCTCTTCTGACAAGGCTGAAGTATTATCTCAACCTATAGTGGGATTGAACCCTGGACCTTCAGGTTAGCTGGCAAGCATCTAACTCACCGAGCCACTGCAGTTCTCTACTGACAGGGTTGAAGTATTATCTCAACCTACTGTAAGGCTAGAAATTAATGCGTCAACAAATTAATGCGACATGGGGTATAGAGACTAAAATGCGAGTACAAATTAATGCGATCGCGATAGGTGTCGCATTTTTTAATATCCAAATTCTAAAGTGATTAATGAATGAACACATGAACAATGATCAAGATTTTATCTTTAAATAGTCATGTGTGAAAAATCTTTTGTTTTTTAATGTCATTGATTACTAATCAGCTTCAAATTTAGAGATAATTTCCTAATTACTTAATGCCGCCCGGTCTCTATTTAAATACTTGTCACTAATGTCAGTCATAAAATTCACTTGGGAATATGTATTTAAAAAGTGCGGATACAAATTAATGCGATCGCGGATAGGTCACATTTAACGCATTAATTTCTATCTCGCAATAATTTGTAGCCTTACAGTATAGTGGGATTGAACCCTTGACATTCAGGTTAGGGAGCTAGTGTCTAACTCACTGAGTCACCACAACTCTCTACTGACAGGGTTGAAGTATTATCTCAACCTACTGAGATTGAACCCTGGACCTTCAGGTTAGCAAACAAGTGTCTAACTCACTGAGCCACCGCAGCTCCCAGGTAAAAACTGAAAGTAAACCTAATACTTACTTATACAGGAGAGTTGATTAGAGGCTAAAACATAACCCTGTTCCCCAGCTCCGTTTCCATGGTAATAATTACATCTAGCACACTTTGTGTCGGTGGAAAGTGTACAGACAGGCAGTCGACAGTTATCAATCCTCCCACAAACTAAAAAATGAAACAGAGAAATGATGAAGGTTGGGAGATGTGGATCTCTGAGTTAGAAATTGGAGCACATAGTCAACACAACACAGTCCTTAAATGGGTCTTAGAATGAACATATAATTTGAAAATTTAAACTTGGCCAATAAAAGCTCTAATAATATACCTGCTGCCATAAATAACATAAAAAAAATATCTAAAAGACTAAGTAATTATCCATAAAGATGCATTTGATTATTGAATAAATATTAATAAACAAATTGATTAGGCGTTTTTTCAAAAATGAAGTTTTGTGAATTTTCTAGATTTTTACACACCAGTTAAGTTCCCTGATAAATATATACTTATATACTTAAATTTTATGTTCATGGTTAAACACAGTATCCCTTTAAAAACATCAAACTTTGACAATGTTATTCATTTTGACATTTATGTCTACCACATTGATTTAAACATCTTTCTACCAATTCCTACAATCCAACTCACTACCTACTGAGCTAATCATGGTTTCAAAAATTAAAAAACTTTAAAAAGAAACATGTACGTACTTCGACAAGTGTGGCCTGCTGAGAAGAATCCATCCTTGGGACAGTTACATCGTCCTGGGGAGGCACACGTCCCCTCACTTTTGGTTTGTCGTACATTGTTAGCATGATAAACATAAGAGTTAGGGTAGTCGATATTACAAGCCCCAGGGTCAATTTTGTTGTTACATATTGCTACAAAAAAATAGGAATTATTTTAACATTACTCAAATTCAGTAAAAACATGTTGATATTTAAAACGTTACATCTAATTAGAGAAAATGAGTTTTATATCCTACTCTTCTGTACCTAATGGGATGCTAGTGACAAGCAACACAATGCAGTGTTCAATGAGGGAAATTTTACCAGAATAGTTGCACAAGGATACTCTTCTACAGTTTCCAACTTTCGAGGGATCTTTCAATTTGGCTCACCAAACTTGTAGTAATGGATTCAGGGCACCCATCGTCCTCCCGCCCCTCGACCTCCTGCCCCTCGACCTCCCAACCCTTGTCGTACCGCCCTCGTCCTCCCACCCCTCGTCTTCCTGCCCCTCGTCCTCCCATCCCTCGTCCTCCCCCCCTCATCCTCACCCTCCCATCCCTCGTCCTCGCCCTCCCATCCCTCGTCCTCCCACCCATCGTCCTCCCACCCCTCATCCTCCCGCCCCTCCTCCTCTCAACCCCTCGTCCCTCCCGCCCCTCTCCTCCCGCCCCTCGTCCTCCCGCCCCTCCTCCTCCCACCCTCGTCCTCCCGCCCCTCGGTCCTCCCGCCCCTCGTCCTCCCACCCCTCGTCCTCCCGCCCCTCCTCCTCCCGCCCCTCGTCCTCCCACCCCTCGTCCACCTGCCTCCTCGCCCCCTCACCCCCTCGCCTCTCACCCCTCGGCCTCCCGCCCCTCGTCCTCCATTCCTCGTCCGCCTGCCCCTCGTCAGCCTGCCCCTCTTTCTCTCACCCCTAGTCCTCCCGCCCCTCGTCCTCCGCCCCTCGTCCTCCACCCCTCGTCCTCCCACCCCATCGTCCTCCCGCCCCATCGCCTCCCGCCCCTCGTCCTTCCGCCCATTTGTCCTCGTCCATCCCTGCCGCCTGTCTCCCCGTCCCGCCTGCCCCTGTCCTCCCATCCCTCGATCCGCCTGCCCCTCTTCCTCTCACCCCTATCCTCCGCCCCTCGTCCTCCGCCGCTCGTCCTACCAACCCTCGTCTCCCACCCCTCGTCCGTCCCGACCCCATTGTCCTCCGCCCCATCGTCCACCCCTGCCTCCATCAGTCCTCCCGCCACTCGTCCTCCCGCCACTCGTCCTCCCGCCCCTCGTACTCCCACCCCTCGCTACTCCCGCCCCCCTCCTCCCGCCCCTTGTCCTCCCATCCCTCGTCCGCCTGCCCCTCGTCCTCCCCCCCTCGTCCTCCCATCCCTCGTCTGCTCCCCCTTCCTTACCCCTCGTCCTACCGCCCCTCGTCATCCACCCCTCGTCCTCACCCCATCGTCCTCCCCCCTTATCCTCCGCATCCTCTCGTCCTCTCCCCTCGGCCTCCACCCCTCGGCCTCCCGCCCCTCGTCCTCCCGATTCCTCGTCTACGCCCTCTCTCCCACCCCTCACCTCGACACGCCCCTCCTCTATATCCCTTTTAACATAAATTAAATTTTTTGCTGCCAATCGCAAGGACTAGACTGTATGATTTCCATCTGTTGAGCATCTTTCACTACCGCCCCCTCTCTATCCCACATGACAATCACTTGTTTCCCGGACAGAACGAATCCTGAACCATTCATCCGTCTATCACTTGACTGTCCTTTCTTCTGAACATATCCTAACGACATCTGATGCACTGACCTGGATAAAAATGAAACATAATGAATGAAATTTGAAAAAATGAATGGGTGAATGAATGAATGAATGAAATATATAAATAATGTCTGAGGTTAATAAAATGGAGTTTTGTAAGCTCTTCAAGACCTGCTATAAACAACAAAGGAAACATAATCAAGACAGAATTTTTAATTCCTTACTAATAAGAAATGTTTAATGTTGAGATCTTTGTACCTTAATACCTTGATTTATTCCTTCTTGAAATGAGGAAAATTTTATCAGGACAGCAGCATTAGCCTACTCTTTTTCAATCTCCAAGTGTTCATTATTAACAACCCTACTGGTAATCGCTATGGTAATAGAGTACGGTACTTAATGCTTATTCAGCATAATTCAATACGATACAATACAACAACAAACAGAAAAAGCTTACCTATGTCTCGTACATCTTCCAAGATTTAGAAATCCACATTTGGTTTTGTATCTTTGAGAGTAGTAGGTGGTATATGTACAAACATGGCTTCTGTAAATACCAAATAATAAACAAATTATAAACATAGACATTGTAGGAGGATTTAAAGCATGAACTTCACCAGTCCAATTAATGTTATTTTGAGGTCTGGTAAAAAGTACTGGCTTAATAAATTGATTGAGCATTTTTCAAAAATGACTTAGCTTTTTTAGTTTTCTAGATTTTACAGGGATTCTGTTATATTATGACACCAGGTAAGTTCACTGATGAATATATTATACTCATAATGATCATTCTTGAGATCTTAAATTTTATTTTATCTATTCATAGTATTCCTTTAAAGATTGAGGATGAAGGTGTGTTCTGATATTCGTTAATTAAGAACATCTTAATTCTTTTAATTAATCAAATCAATATCACAATGATACTTGGCAGTCAAGACACTCAGTTTAACCAACAAGCACCGACCGAAGCTAAATCAACATGATTCAAATCATTAGTGAAACTGGTGATCTCTTTGGGTTGAAATAGTGAAGAAACCTTCCTGGCTCTTTTCTAAACTTGAAACAATTGAATTTGAGGTTTTTGAGTTTTACGTCCTACTCTTCTGAGGTTTTTGAAGAATGATAGCTTTAAATCATTCTATTAATCAGACAATAATAAAAACAATTAATTTTTTTAATAAATCTAAATTCTACAATACATAGCCATCAAAAATATGCACATTTATAATTTTAAAAAAAAACAGATTGAAGAATAGTAAGCACAAAATATATAAAAACTAGCACCAATTAAACAACAGCACAGTAGTTTTTCCCATAGACAATGTCATCTGTAGAGTGGCCCTATATCATCCAAGAATCGTTAGCTGCACCGATTATTCGTACAAAACATAAAGAATTAAGCACTTCAACAAACTAGCACTAATTAAACAGTAGAAGTACAGCACAGGTTAGTTTTTTCCACAGACAAGGTGATCTGAAGAGTGACCCTATATCAGACGAGTATGATACACAGATAAATGAAATTGAGGAAGTACCGGAATATCAACAACAACTCAGTACTGAGGATTTTTAACATGAAATATAAATGAATTATTTAGACACAATCTATTCCATTGCAACCACTTATCCCAAATCTGTTTTTAAAGGTTCAGTCAGCTCACGAGGAGATCTGTTCCTTGTGATGTTTATGGGTTTACACAAATCAACTTTTGACGATTGGATGTGGAAGGCTGGAGCGACCCAAGTTCCACAAGGACATCTTTCTCCGTACCATATAAAGGATCCAATTTTAGCGGAACATTTCGGACACAAAATCTTCCCTTCCATGTTGTGGACGTAACTTGACATCCACTTTAACGGTTCAATAAATAACGAACGATCACATAAAGTTTTATCCTTGTTTTCAAAATCAGTGCCATTTTCATCATCCCCAATTTTGCTTCGCCAATCAAACGCAGCTTCGCCCTTTCCTTCCGAGTGTGTAAGAAGGGCTGAACTCTTAAACAAACTTAGTCGACATTTCCTACACTTGTACGAATTCAATTTGTTTGATTCGTCCAGTTCAGAATAAAGTTTAGCATCAGAGATCTGTTGTCCAGCCTGAACTGAGAGTGACAGTTTATTTAAACGGTATTGACGGAAACAATTCGACTTGACATCAATTTGGTTTCCCATAGATTGATAAAGTTGTAGTTGATGTAGGAAGCCTGAGTTGGGTTTTACCTGAGATCGCAGAGTTTTTACTTTGTCAAAGGCTTCTTGCAGATTTAGGTTTAACTTATACATTAAATAAGCAATGACAAACGTAGCACTTCGAGACGAACCGACAAAACAGTGGACCAAAACGCCACCCTTTTTACGACCCTCATCAATAAACATGTTACACTCATCCATGTAACTTAACAAATCCACGTCTTCCAAATCCATGGCGTTGATATATTTCGTTGTAAATTTGTCTGTAGTTTCTTGATAAAGCGGGTGAATATCAATCGTAATAATGTGAGAAACTCCGAACTTTTCTAAACTCTCGATGTCCAAGGCTGCTTCTACACCACCAAGGAAAAGTTTGTCAATAATTTCTGTCATTTTAGAAGTCATCTTGCCAAATTGGACCTTTTTCAAACTCACGCCTCTTCACACACCTTCACAATATTGAAATAGTCTTTGCGTTGTATTTTTCCCGTAATTCTGTCATTAAAACCTGAAATTACATTTTTACTTCAATTTCATGGAGGCTGACATCTTGTTACCAGAACGAGGCTGGGCAGATAACTCTCATGTGATGAGAATTTTCTTTCAGGGAAAACACCCACTTCAGGATACTTAATTAAAACTAAAGAAATATAACCAGATATTAATGAAAATCAGATATCACCAAAAACTCGTATTGAGTGTCAGTTTCACATTATACAAGCTGCGTAGGAGGTACTCTAGTCCGTGGAAACCTAAATGGCATATTTCAACTACTTATGTTTTTAATTTTTATTTTTTATATTGTTGATATGTTTGTTCATTCAATGTTTGAGCCCAATAGTAAAAAGGCCTTTATGCCTAATTGTTAGCCGAATAAAGAATTCATTCAACTACATAAACATCCATCTTTCTAAATATATCTTGGTTTGGTGGATTCGCGGTATGAAAATACGTTTGAAATTGCACCCACGAAGGTGCATTAGATACCCAATTTTAGATGATTAGGTTTTCTTAATCTCCCCCAACCGTATCTGTCCATAAAGCTTTCAGATGCTTGGAGTCAGTCAGCGAGTCTTCCCCAGCCATATCTGTCCAAACAGCTATCAGAGGCTTGGAATAGAGTCAGTGAGTCTTCCCCAGCCATATCTGTCCAAACAGCTATCAGATGCTTGGAATAGAGTCAGCTAGCGAGTCTTCCCCAGTCATATCTCTCCAAATAGCTATCAGAGGCTTGGAATAGAGTCAGCGAGTCTTCCCCAGCCATATCTGTCCAAACGGCTATCAAAGCCTAGTAATAGAGTCCGGAAAGTTGCTCCATATCTGTCCAAATAGCTGTCAGAGGCTTGGAATAATGTCAGCGAGTCTTTCCCGGCCATATCTCTCCAAATAGCTGTCAGAGGCTTGTAATAGAGTCAGCAAGTCTTTCCCGGTCATATCTGTCCAAATAGCTATCAGAGGCTGGGAATAGAGTCAGCAAGTCTTTCCCGGCCATATCTGTCCAAATAGCTATCAGAGCCTAGTAATAGAGTCCGGAAAGTTGTTCCATATCTGTCCAATAGCTTTCAGAGAAGTTGGCATATCGAGTCAGAGCCTTTTAATAAAGTCCGGAAATTTCCATATCTGTCCAATAACTTTCAGAGGAAGGGAATAGAGTCAGTAAGTCTTTCCCGGCCATATCTGTCCAAATAGCTGTCGGAAGCTGGGAATAGAGTCAGCAAGTCTTTCCGGCCATATCTGTCCAAATAGCTGTCGGAAGCTGGGAATAGAGTCAGCAAGTCTTTCCGGCCATATCTGTCCAAATAGCTGTCGGAAGCTGGGAATAGAGTCAGCAAGTCTTTCCGGCCATATCTGTCCAAATAGCTGTCGGAAGCTGGGAATAGATCAGCAAGTTTCGGACTGCAAATAGCTGTCGGAAGCTGGAAATAGAGTCAGCAAGTCTTTCCGGCCATATCTGTCCAAATGCTGTCGGAAGCTGGGAATAGAGTCAGCAAATCTTCCCGGTCATATCTGTCCAAATAGCTGTCGGAAGCTGGGAATAGAGTCAGCAAGTTTCGGACTGCAGTCTCAGATTAAATGATGATTTTAGTGGCCGGTCCCTCATTGCACTCTTTTAGGCATGTCGAGTTTAATAGCCACGATTTATTTCAAAATAATAATCCAAGAAATTTTATTTCAAAATAAGTACAATATTGACGTAAACAAAAAATTGGGTCATTAATTGTAGACAGTGCTACTTTAATGTATAAATGACATTCCGTAACTTTTGTATTGTTTGCAATATTCCTAGAAGAACAGTCTATTATCAAGGGCACAATGAATATACAATGGCGCAGGGGTAAATACATAAATAGGCTCATTGCGTGAACTCGCGGGTTTAATAATCCAAAACAGGTCAACTAGCTAGATCTTTATGAAAAAAAGAAAATAAATAACACTTGGGTAAATTATATCAAAACTGTTTATTTTTCATGTAAGGATTTCCAACAGGTATTTTATTTGTTTCATTTTATTCGCAAGGGTAATTAAATCTCATTCTTTATGACCTAGATACAGAGACAGTAGATATAAAACTCAATTTCATTTCATTAGTCCAATAAGATACAGAACAGTAGGATATAAAACTCTATTTCATTTCATTAGTCCAATAAGATACAGAACAGTAGGATATAAAACTCTATTTCATTTCATTAGTCTGATAAGATACAGAATAGTAGGATATAAAACTCTATTTCATTTCATTAGTCTGATAAGATACAGAACAGTGGGATATAAAACTCTATTTCATTTCATTAGTCCAATAAGATACAGAACAGTAGAATATAAAACTCTATTTCATTTCATTAGTCTGATAAGATACAGAACAGTAGGATATAAAACTCTATTTCATTTCATTAGTCCAATAAGGTAAAGAAATGTAGAACAGTAGGACATAAAAATAGAAAACAAAATGCTGTTTTTGAGTAAACATGAATAATAAATATCTCCACACCTTTACAAAGAAAACTGGGCTTGTATCCCGGATCTATAGTACGCTAGTAATAATAAACACACATAATATATGTCTTGACCAATATAAGATATACCACGGTTCATTGGTTTAGTTCATATATAAAGATCGATCAGTTTAATTGCTCCTGACCTTAATTTTTATAAAAGCGGTCACGAAGTATCTCCCGAGGGGTGGGGGTTGTGGGGACGGACTGGACTGTTGTGTACCAGCCAAATGATGACAAGAAAAGCTGGTTAATAATTTTGTGAAAGTAATGTTGTCCCAGAATCTAAATTTCAACCATACGTGTAATGCAGGTCTCTTGCGGACACAATGTCCCCTGTCCGCTCCCACGTCCCTCAATCTTCTGACACCCCCTCCCCCCTCCACCCTAACCCCACCCCAACGTTTCTTCCTTGTGTGAATTCGCTATTAAGTGAAATGCGGAGCCGTGAATTGTATTTTGAACCCCTCTATACTAAACTTCTACAGTATTAAAGTTTCTTTTTTTTAATTAAAAAGAACATTTGTAATAGGTTTGTAATAGTACAGAGTGTTTACCCACCACCCCCCTCCCCCCTCCCCTCACCAAATCTTACTATTTGAGTGAAGTCATTTTCAAGTTATACCTCACAGCGTGCCCTACAGTCTTTAATTTTACTCTACTTAACTATTAAACATGACGAAGGTCCGTGAAGTGTGAAGTCCTGTTTAAATACTGTTTACATTCATCGTCAATCACAAACAACCTCATCCTATACTTGAACGCTTTCATGATTTCATATCCGTACGGTGATCGTGCCCGAGCCTCGGGGCCACAAAACATTTCTCATGCTCAGCTGAACTTACACTCCCATTTATAATGCCCCACGCGTCAAGAAAATTTAAAATTTTTGTACATTTCTAGTACACTATTTACATACATTGTATATTCAAAACCAAAAACCAACTCTGAAATTGGCGAAGCATTGCCTTTAAAACTGCACAAAGTTTATACAAATTAAAACATCAAAATATATATGACACATAAAAACTAAACCCCGAAGGCTGATATTATAAATAAATACATGTCAACATATTGTGGAAATATTATAACTGAGTTTTAACTTTTCAAATTTATAAGTTTTAATTATAAAAGGTCGTATGAATTTTCAGGGTACAGTTTAATATATTATAAAGATAAAAGACAAAACCTTTATGACGCTTGAACAAAACAACACAGTCGCAAAAAAATTGTATTTAAAACAACCCAAATATTTTTTACGTATTTCGACTTTGGTCGAAAACGTATTGTAATCGTTCGGATGGATTATTTTATATTATTCTTGTATTAATACTTGTACATGCTTTATATGGAGACAGATTAAAATAAGCCTTGTCCTTTTTTCCGAATCCAAATAATGTGGAATCATTGTAACTGATATTTAATTTTTTATTCAATAAATATTCAAAAAATATATCACAAGAAAATTTGATACACACTCTTGTAAAACTTCAGAAACTATAGTAGATCATTTAGAATATTCTGGAATTTTCATTTCACTTTCATCTTTTGTCTTATTGTGTTTTTTATTTTTGATTCAAATTTTTAAAATCATTCTTTATGTATTTCATTGTTGTTTTTTTTTTTTTTTTTTTTTCTAAATTTTGATTTTAAATTTATGAAATGTGTCCTAAACAAGCCACCGTAAAAGTCGTATTTTAAAATAGAAACAGGTGTCTGTTTACCGAAAAGTTTAAAATAAACAGCGGACGTAATACATGATTAACAACCGTTATATTTTTATACAACTTCGTCTATCAAGTTAACTTTAAAATAGAATACAAAACCTAAACTAGATAATTATCTTACATCTATTGTGAAAAGGGATTCAGTTTACTTTACAATCATTTTAAGACAAGCGTTTGTTTAACAAACATAAAAAAACAATAGAAAGGGACTTGTTCACATCGTAACAAAAGAACCGGAGACAAACATGAATGCATTAATAATTAAGCATGAAAATCTACCCTAGGGTATCCTCTTTATGCCTTAATTAACTTGAACAAAGGATGAAATCACTTTTTCTGGATAAAATGTAGCTAAAGGGGATTAATGTGTAATATTCAAAGGAATTCTACCTCTTAGAATGAACTTAAACTTGGTCAATAAGAGTATATATTCATCAGTTAGACTTACCAGGTGTCATGACTAAAGAATAGAATCTCTTTATAACATGATATATCTATTTACCAAAGTAATTATTGAAAAACACTTCTAACTTAAACTTGGTCAATAAGAGTATATATTCATCAGTTAGACTTACCAGGTGCCATGAAATAAAGAATAGAATCTCTTTATAACATGATATATCTATTTACCAAAGTAATTATTGAAAAACACTTCTAACTTAAACTTGGTCAATAAGAGTATATATTCATCAGTTAGATTTACCAGGTGTCATGACTAAAGAATAGAATCTCTTTATAACATGATATATCTATTTACCAAAGTAATTATTGAAAAACACTTCTAACTTAAACTTGGTCAATAAGAGTATATATTCATCAGTTAGACTTACCAGGTGCCATGACTAAAGAATAGAATCTCTTTATAACATGATATATCTATTTACCAAAGTAATTATTGAAAAACACTTCTAACTTAAACTTGGTCAATAAGAGTATATATTCATCAGTTGGATTTACCAGGTGTCATGACTATATATCTATTAAGTTAAGTTATATTTGTGAAGTTTAAAAATTTCATTTATTTAATTGGGGAAGAGGGGGGGGGGGTCATCCTTAGTGATAGCATATCTTTAAATACAGAAGTATATCAACACAGTGTCCATGTCGCATTTGAAATTTGATAAGAACAAGAATAACCTTTTGGTTGTTTAAATATATTATAAATGTTTTGTGTCAAATACTTAAGAAATAAAAGTAATACAGATTGGTTGTAGGCCTACAGTTGTTTTTTTTAAATATAATGTTTATTAACAATGTCAAAAAACAAGTATATAAATTAATAGGTTAAATATTTAGCGAACCGTGGGAATTTTTTAAATAAAGAAAGAAAGAAAAACGAACAGTTAGGACATTGGGTGGACATTTTATTGTAAATTTTGATGTGGGTGGGGGTGAGTGGTGATGTGGGTTACTATAAGAGACACTATAAGATATACATGTAAGCACATTTTGATAAGTGTACTAGCTCAGTTAAGATATTATATTTCTAGAAAAGGGTACCAATCCATTCATTTACGATCGTTGATCTTGGGTGGTTTTGTGTTATATAAACCGTCCCCTATCTCCACCGTCCAATCCCTTCCCCAGGTTAAAAGTAAATGTGTATTGTATTAAAAGGCTATATAGTCGAGATAGATTGATATATGCTTTCAGATTGTTTCCAGATTGACTACTAGTAATTCTTTATTTAAAATTATATCATTTGCTATTTTTATAGAAAATAAATATTGTTTAAACCAAAAGTAAAACTTTAATTTACGGAAACGTAATACGCCAGTAGTTTGTCCTTCCTTGATATTTGAGGACGTGACGGGAATACAAGCCGGTATTTACTTCCACCATTATAAAGGGATGCACTCATCTATATACACATATTTTCTTTAGAAGATAGAGCTCTTATTAGGCTATCTGTATAGTTGTTTAAATATCTACTTTACCAGCTGATAGAACCCAATTTCAGTTATCTGTATAGTCATCTTAATATTTACTTTACCAGTTGATAGAGCTCAGTTTCAGCTATCTGTATAGACATCTAAATATTTACTTTACCAGCTGATAGAGCCCAATTTCAGCTATCTTTATCGTCATCTTAATATTTACTTTAAAAGCTGATAGGTAATTAGAATCTTTATTGTCAAATATTTCTTTAGACAGATGATGAGCTCATTAGCTATCTGTATAGTTATTAAATATTACTTTACCAGCTGTAAGACCAATTTCAGTTATCTGTTAGTCATTAAATATTATACTTTACAGGTGATAGAGACTCATTTCAGACTATCTTGTATAGTCATGTAAATATTAACTTTACCAGCTGATAGAGCCTTCAATTTCAGCTATCTTTATCGTCATCTTAATATTTACTTTAAAAGCTGATAGAGCTCAATTTCAGATATCTGTATATTCATCTAAATATTTACTTTACCAGCTGATAGAGCTCAATTTCAGCTATCTGTATAGTCATGTAAATATTTACTTTACCAGCTGTAGAGCTCTAATTTCAGCTATCTGTATAGTCATGTAAATATTTACTTTACCAGCTGATAGACTAATTTCAACTATCTTTATAGTCATGTAAATATTTACTTTACCAGCTGATAGAGCTCAATTTCACTATCTTATAGTCATGTATATATTTACTTTACCAGCTGATAGAGCTCTATTTCAGCTATCTGTATAGTCATGTAAATATTTACTTTACCAGCTGATAGAACTCAATTTCAGCTATCTGTATAGTCATGTAAATATTTACTTTACCAGCTGATAGAGCTCAATTTCAACTATCTTTATAGTCATGTAAATATTTACTTTACCAGCTGATAGAGCTCAATTTCAGCTATCTTTATAGTCATGTAATATTTACTTTACCAGCTGATAGAGCTCAATTTCAGCTATCTGTATAGTCATGTATATATTTACTTTACCAGCTGATAGAGCTCTATTTCAGCTATCTGTATAGTCATGTAAATATTTACTTTACCAGCTGATAAAACTCAATTTCAACTATCTTTATAGTCATGTAAATATTTACTTTACCAGCTGATAGAGCTTAATTTCAACTATCTTTATAGTCATGTAAATATTTACTTTACCAGCTGATAGAGCTCAATTTCAGCTATCTGTATAGTCATGTAAATATTTACTTTACCAGCTGATAGAGCTCAATTTCAACTATCTTTATAGTCATGTAAATATTTACTTTACCAGCTGATAGAGCTCAATTTCAACTATCTTTATAGTCATGTAAATATTTACTTTAAGCTGATAGAGCTTAATTTCAGTTATCTTTCCAAGCTGATATAGAAATATATCGCCTTTTTTTTAAATATAACGAAATTACAGGCGAATCGCATGTAGCTCGTCTGATTGTTTCGTTATATTGAGATGATGAAGGATTATTTATATATGAATCAATATCATGTTTATTTCCAATTGCAGATCATATTGACTTTCCACACTTCCTTTATATAATAGTTATAACTTGCGACAATATCTCGAGACTGGTCGTTCAATACACTTACTCCATTACACGAGTTGTTAATTCCGGGTTTCAATATAGCAAGTCGCAAGAAATAATTTTTGTATGAATGAAAATGTTTCAACCATACAACAGAGCATCTAATACTATCTATTAGAAAAAATGACCCCCCCCCCCCTTTTAGATGTGGTGTAAATTGTAGAAACGTTACGTAAGTAGTAAGATTGACTATTGTTTAAAGAGAGTGTAAAATGTTGAAACGTTGGTTATCGTATTTCTATAGAATTCTCACCCATTCACTAATTGACTGTAAATAGGTCAGAAGAGACCTTATGTAGTAAATCCGGGATTGAATCTAGCGGTAAACATCTTATTTACGACTTTGATAACTTTTAACTTCTATTTGCCTTCAGCCTTTAGGTAAATAACATGCTGTTTTATAAACAGCTATATTTTACATAGCCTGTCAGATTACTTAACTGTTGTTATATTCGAGAGCGGTTAGCTGATTGATACACCAAACTTTACTTAACTCTGGGTTATATTCTAGAGTGGTCAGCTGATTGACTATCACCAGACATCACCTAACTCTGGGTTATATTCTAGAGTGGGCCACTGTTGTACTATCACCAGACATCACCTTACTCTGGGTTATATTCTAGAGTGGTCCACTGTTGTACCATTGTCTGGTTATAGAAACACCAGATATCACCTAACTCTGGGTTATATTCTATAGTGTGTCCACTGCTGTACTATTGTCTGACTATATTTGAAAGCCCTTCTCTGAAGATTAACTAACTCAGAAAAAGTTTGATTTAAAAAAAGAAAATTAAAAAGTAACTTACGCGGCTTCGATGTAATCAATAAATACATTTCCAATTAAAAAAAATATAATCACAGAAAGTTTCACAGTAGGTAAACCATCTTTATATCCCATATCCGAATTTTTTTCACGAAAAAGTCACTTAAATTATCTTCACTGTAATACAGTCGTTTGACTGCGACATAAAATATTTTCCCCGAAATAAAAGGTTCGTAAACATGTATATATATACATAAAAATAAAGCCCGATCACATTGGCATGGTTCAATACAAAATAACTATTACAGTGAACACAAAATAATCTAGAATCTTACTCGGGATCAAATAATCACCCCCGAACACAGTTATCTACCAAATAGAATAGATTAAAGTTTATAAAATATAATGGAAGATAATTCAGTGACCGGTACAAGTATAAAAAGAAAATCGTGATTAATGTTAAGCGGCCTTGAGAGTGTATACTGTAGGTCGGCTGGCCGGATTGATCAGTCAAGTGTAACAAATCAACCAGTCAGACCTCACTCCCGGATATCAACAACCAATCAGAATCTCTCACCCCCTCCGCCCCACCCCTCGGCCTAAAACTATCAGGTGCAATACGCGCGTGTTGTTGTCTTATAACAAGGAATTTTAATGAGATTATACATGTCACATCATAAAACCATGAACGAAAGAAAAGTGTCAGATGAAATTTTTCAAATTATATATTTGACTTTCTACACGCGTCAGAACTACATCAAGACCTTTAATAATATTCTAAGTTTTACCCTATTACTAGTCCTGTTTGGGTTTATGATATCAATTTGGGTATATATTTAAATTTCATTTCGACAGACCTTCATTTGTATTAATATTTTGATATTCGTTGGATTTTAAAAATATACTACGTCTTTCAATGAACATGAAATTTCAGTTCTTAAAAATGTTAGTGTATATTCTTCAGTTAGACTCACCTGGTGTCATAACAGAATCCATGTAAAATCTGGAAAACTCACAAAACTCAGCAATTATTGCAAAACGCCAAATCTATTATAAGATAGCTTGCCAGGCAAGGTAACATACGCCCACTGGCAGCATTGAATTTGAAAAATAAATAGAGCAATGACTCAAAAACATTCACTAAATGGATATTGAAGTCAAGGGCAAAAACTCAAAAACACCAAGTTTCATCAAAATCCATTGAAACTTGTAGCTTCTATTGAACCACAAAATTTTTTTAACACAATCTTACTAAGTCAGGGGCAATAACTAAAAAACTCTTATCGAAAAATCATCAAATTCGAACTTGACTGTGTCTTATCAATTCTAATGCTCACACCAAGTTTCATTTAAATCCATTGAAAATTGTAGCTTCTTCAATTTGTCTACAACAAATATAGAGGCAGGGGCAATAACTCCAAAACTGTTTATCGCAAAATCGTCCAAATCGAACTTGACCGCCCTCTTATCAATTCCAATGCTCATACCAAGTTTCATTAAAATCCATAGATAATTGTAGCAATTGTCAAGGGCAATTACTCATAAACTATTCATCAAAAAATCGTCAAATTTGAATTTCTGATAAAAACTGTGGCCTATATCGTGGATATAACCCAAATTTGACGCGTTTTTACTAAGTCAAGGGCAATAACTCAAAATCTGTTCATTCGATAATTTCCATTTTGGAACTTGACCGAGATATCATCAATATATACATGTATACCAAGTTTCATTAAGATCGGATAAAAACTGTAGCCTCTATCATGGATACAACCCTAATTTGACGCATTTTTACTAAGTCAAGGCAATAACTCACAATCTGTTCATGCAATGATTTCTATTTTTGAACTTGACAGAGATATCATCAATATATACATGTATACCAAGTTTCATTAAGATCAGATAAAAACTGTAGCCTCTATTGTGGATACAACCCAAATTTGACGCGTTTTTACTAAGTCAAGTGCAATAACTCAAAAAACGTTCATGCGATAATTTCCATTTTCGAACTTGACCGAGATATCATCAATATATACATGTATACCAAGTTTCATTAAGATCGGATAAAAACTGTAGCCTCTATTGTGGATACAACCCAAATTTGACGCGTTTTTACTTAGTCAAGTGCAATAACTCAAAAACCGTTCATGCGATAATTTCCATTTTCGAACTTGGCCGAGATATCATCAATATATACATGTATACCAAGTTTCATTAAGATCGGATAAAAACTGTAGCTTCTATCTTGAATACAACCCAAATTTGACACGTTTTTACTAAGTCAAGGGCAATAACTCAAAATCCGTTCATTCGATAATTTCAATTTTCGAACTTGACCGAGATATCATCAATATATACATGTATACCAAGTTTCATTAAGATCGGATAAAAACTGTAGCCTCTATTGTGGATACAACCCAAATTTGACGCGTTTAAGTCAAGTGCAATAACTCAAAAACCGTTCATGCGATAATTTCCATTTTCAAACTTGGCCGAGATATCATCAATATATACATGTATACCAAGTTTCATTAAGATCGGATAAAAACTGTAGCTTCTATCGTGAATACAACCCAAATTTGACACGTTTTTACTAAGTCAAGGGCAATAACTCAAAATCCGTTCATTCGATAATTTCAATTTTCGAACTTGACCAAGATATCATCAATATATACATGTATACCAAGTTTCATTAAGATCGGATAAAAACTATAGCCTCTATTGTGGATACAACCAAAAATTTGACGGGTTTTTACTAAGTCAAGGGCAATAACTCAAAAACCGTTCATGCGAAAATTTCCATTTTCGAACTTGACCGAGATATCATCAATATATACATGTATACCAAGTTTCATTAAGATCGGATAAAATCTGTAGCCTCTATTGTGGATACAACCCCAATTTGATGTGTTTTTACTAAGTCAAGGGCAATAACTCAAAATCCATTCATTCGATAATTTCAATTTTCGAACTTGACCGAGATATCATCAATATATACATGTATACCAAGTTTCATTAAGATCGGATAAAAACTGTAGCCTCTATTGTGGATACAACCCAAATTTGACGCGTTTAAGTCAAGTGCAATAACTCAAAAACCGTTCATGCGATAATTTCCATTTTCGAACTTGACCGAGATATCATCAATATATACATGTATACCAAGTTTCATTAAGATCAGATAAAAACTGTAGCCTCTATCGTGGATACAACAAATGTGGACGGACCGACGGACCGACGGACCGACGGACGGACGGACAGGGGCGACGGCAATATACGTCCATATTTCCATGTGGGCGTATAAAAAGCGTTTTTCAATGTTTTAAGATGTTTATGTCCATCTTAAGACGCAGTGTTCCTTAAACGAAGATAGATACGTATATGGAAGCGTTCATAGTAAGATGTAAGCTCTATCAATTACATCTTCAAATGCTATTACATTCTCATTATTATGCCTTTGTACGTACTTTCGTAACATTACTCAATGGTTAAATGCTACCACCTATTTGCCTGTGCTACTTAACATTTCTGGAACACAATGCTACAACCTTAAACTATAGATTGTTGTCAATTGGTCAACGTAACCCATTCTTCTCTTCTATCGTGCCCCACGGGGCCTGTTTATAAAAACAATCAATGAGGTCGGTCTACCCGAAATCTAACGCAAATCTTGTCGCAAGTTTGCTAATTAACAATGAAATTAACACGATTTTTAACTTTATGAGAAACAAATGTTTGGAAGAAAGAGCACCAAGGGAATACCTCAAAAGTCATCAATTTTAAATTTTGTTATTTATCAATTAAATTAACACGATTTATAACCTTTAGAAGAAACAAATGTTTGTTAGACTTTGGGGGGTCGGCGGGGCGGGGGGGGGGGAGGGGGTCAAAGTACCAATTACATTTTTTATGATACTTGTGATTATTATCAATTTAGAATTTTACACGATTTTTAAATTTAACGATGAATTTATTTTTGAGAGATGAGTGACAAGGTCATTCAAGACACCTCGCTAACAAATACATTCAACAATTCAAATCTTTTCTATCGTCGATCTTTTGTATCATGCAGTACTTTGAAGGGTGTGGTCGCAGTTATTCGTACCACGTAATATTTATAGAAATACTTTATAAAGTGTATTGTTGTTCAATATAGACCAGGATGTTGTTAAACTGTTTATAATATCACAGTATCCAATCTACTTCACATTACAAGGTATACTGTCGACAAATTTCTAAACCTCACTTCATGCCGGGCATATGTTTCAGATATACAATCCTTATCAGGACGAATTTTTTTGGGGGAATTGTGAAAGCGGTTGTAAAACAATATCTAATTGAAATTTCATTACGGAAGAACAGGTCGAGGCGAAAATGTGACTGGCTATGGAAATGTACAGAAAATATTTAATCGACTTCACCTCTTTCTCTGTTCATATTATCATCTATATTACAGGTACATCACATTTAAAACCTTCTACAATAAAATTATAATACACCAAGTTCCCTTCTTATCACGTGCGATCGTAAAGTGAGAATAGGTCTTAAATTTTAAACTTGGTCAATAAGAGCTCTATTCATTAGTAAATATACCTTTAAAAATAAATATATATCCAAAAAACCGAGTAATTATCCATAAAGATGCATTTGATTATTGAAAAACTAAATTGATTTCGCGTTTTTCAAAAATGACTTAGTTTTGTAAGTTTTCCAGATTTTAAGGGTTGCTGTTATTTTACCAGGTAAGTTCACTGATGAATATATTGACCTTTCTTGAGAACTTATATTTTATATCCATTCTGAGACGCACTATCACTTATAAATATATCATAGTGACTTGCGCTTACTTCCTTATAGTTCCTAAATTCATATTAGACAGATCGGATTAAGATATATCACACCATATTGTACCATATAAACAAACTAGTCCCTCCTTTCTTAAGCAATCTTGTCCCTCCAAAGGTTTCATCTGTAAACTCTTATCCTGTTCGAAATCATGACAAACTACGAACAATTCCATCCAAATCTGAGCATTACAAAAACTCATTTTTGCCATCAACAGTGGAATTGTGGAATAATCTTCCCAATAACATCAAGTCTGTTAGATCGGTTGCCATCTTTAAGAAAGCTCTGTCATCAAAAGACAATGTTGCTCCTCCATACTTCAATTTCGGATCAAGAGCATTACAGATAATACACTGTAGACTAGGACACGCTAAAAGTCAGCTAAATGCTCACAAATTTGCAATGTTTATCTCCGATAACCCAAATTGTTCTTGGGGAACTGGAAGACTCCGAACATTTCCTTTTACACTGCAGACTTCATACCACTAAAAGACAATCCACAATTGACAAACTCCATATTTCAAGAAAATCCATCAAAACCGTTCTCTTTGGTGAAGCTCAGGTGTCAAACACAGAAAACGAAATTATATTCTCTGTTGTTCATGATTTTATAAAGCTCTCCACCCGTTTTAAAATGTAAAACTGATCTCAAACGCGAAAACTAGTAGCGTTTTATGTTTTATACTAAAACAAGGCATCACTTAACCATTTTACTTATTATAAGGTTTGTCGTAACAAACTTATCTTTTTATCATCCCATTTCCTGTCCCAGGTCTGATCCCCTCGCACCCTTATATCTATTGTAAATACATTACCATCCCCATGTACATGAATTTTTTCACTATTTTTCTATTATTGCGAAGCAGATTGAAATAAGCCCTGAGCTTTTTTTTCTGTATCGGTATTTGCTGTATATCTCTGATTATCTATGTGTATTTATTGAATAGATATATTGTTAAAAAAAAAAAATGTACCATATTAGGCCCAAAATCTGTTAGTTTCAGGGAGCCTCTGGCATACCCGAATATTCCCGACCGCAAGGGTCATCGGCCCATAGTTTCTTGTCTCATAGAGACGCCTCTTACTTTGGCCCTGCTGGCCCTTTGGCCCTACTAGGCAGGGAGCATCCCGAATAAAAAGATATATTAAGCGTTTTTCGATAATTACTTTAAAAGTGTCCTTACACCTCTCCTGCACCCCCAGTGTTGAAGGGTAGTTCCCAAACCAGTACCCCAGAAACAAATGCTGTAAACTAATCAGTATTTATGCTTTAATTTCATAAATAATAAAAACAAGAATAAATCACAAAGCACAGAAAGGAACTCTTGATGACACTCTACTACAGGGCTTGATGGTATTTAGATTTGTAGTTTCAACATCTCTTTCAGAGAGTCCACACAGCTAATAATGTTTATTTGGTATTTAGGTTTATCAACTCAACATTCCTTTCAGAGAGTCCACATAGCTAATAATGTTTATTTGGTATTTAGATTTGTAGTTTCAACATCCCTTTCAGAGAGTCCACATAGCTAATAATGTTTATTTGGTATTTAGATTTGTAGTTTCAACATCCCTTTCAGAGAGTCCACATAGCTAATAATGTTAATTTGGTTTATAGATTTGTCAACTCAGCATCCTTAAAATCTTAATCTACAGGCTTGTTAAAAAGATATAATCCTCTAAATAATCTTGTTAATCTAAATAGGCTATCTATATCCCTCATCAGAATTAAAAACTGGTACGCAGTTCTCTAGCAATACGAAAAAACATGATGTAGAATTCTAGACTATTGACTTAAACAAACTTAATAAAAATGAAGTCATGATATCACAAAAAAACAACAAAAACCTAGAGATAAATATTCAATGAAAGGTTGAACAAATACAAATATTCTTTTAAATTGAGCTCATCATATCACCTCTTTCTTTATTATTGCACACAAAAAAATATGAAAATGAGCAAAAAACACATACGCAAGAAAACCCCCAAAAAACCCACACATGAAAACATGATATCACGAAAAGCAATTTCAATTCAGTGCAAAATTTCACCCCTTTGTGTCTTCAAATTACTTTTATGAATTCTTAAGAAAAAATTTGACAGTCTTTATTGTTAAAATGAACCCTTGCTGTTTTTTAAATTTTAAAAAGATTAAGTTTGATTAAATATTTGGGTTTTCCATGTTGATGTCCACATACCCAGTAACTAATGATAATTTGGTATTATGGTTTGGTAATTTAAAATAATTTCATTTTCAAATCTTAGGTTCTCCATATTACCAGGTAACTTTCCTTACAAAATAAGTGGTGTTTATTACTATATGTAATTTTGATAAAATTTGGAAAAAAAAAACAGAAAAAAGTAAAGAGGCCACATAAGATTTCCATTTTCACAATCCTTTTAGGCTTGACACATTTGACTAATATATACAGCTTTAAAGATTCCTTAAGAAAATCTACTAACAAAAAAAGTTGATGAAAACTAGGAATATATTCGAACAAAAGCAAAGACCTGGGATGAGTTTATTATAAAACTATGTCTGTTCCTCTTCATTAGGGGCGTCTTGTAACGAGAGAATTAATTTATCCACCAGAATGGACAAAACTTTATCTATAGGATCCATGAATCCACGTTGGACCCATTTTGGAATGGTGACCCTAGCGTGGGTGAAGCCTAATTTCTGTAAAACATAATCCACCCCTACAGGATCAATCTGTCTCGAGGCCCAGTGTAGTAATCTAAATTAGAAAAATATATAATTATAAATTATACTTTTCAATTCCAGTGAAATCATCAAGAGTCTAATGTGATTCAAGCATACTTTGTGATTAGTGAAGTCTTCAAATACTTAGTTTTAGTAGAATTACAGGAACCCCAGACATCTGATTGAAAATTGGAATGGTGTAAATTGATGCTATCAGTGCCCCAAATACACATATACAAAACATAGAAAACCTCTTTACAATCTCTTTAATAGAACTGTTTAGTTTTAGTAGAATTACAGGAATTACAGATGTCTGATTGACAATAAGAAGGGTAAAAATTGGTGCTATCAGTGTCCCTAATACACATAGGCCTACAGCTGTGGGGAAAAATGAAATCTGACCAATCTCTAATTTTACTAAGATATTCCTGATATAAATTGTGCAGACATCGGGGGTTTTAGTCAAGTGATTGAACGAGAAACAGCTGAATACTGAACATTGATTGGTTAATTTGTTGATATTATTAACCAATCAGAATTCAAGGAATCCTAGGCTAATAGTCTGCTGTCCTACTGACCTGACTGTAGGTTCCAGTTGCCATGTTTTACATTTAAAATCTCTCCAATCCTGTTTCAACGCTGCCGTGGGGTCTGATGGAATCTTCTTTTTATCGAACTCCGGGGATTTGGGACTGCGAGACGTATGGCCATAAGATGACCGAGCTCCTGAAAGATAATCATCAGAAATATAGAACCACCAGATATATGGATATACAGACTGTCTAAATTAATTAGTATCAGAAATAGTATTTAAGCAATAAAATTATGACCCCTATGAGGGTCATGGTCAAGGCTGTTGATTTGGCCATATATGGCGATAAAAATGACTGTATGCAAATTGGCTCAGCCGGACCTAGTATCTGTATAGGTCAGAGACGCAAAGAGTCATGGTCATGTGACAGGACAAAGGTTGGCTGTTAAATAAAATAAATACGCTTACCTTTATCTTTTTCTTTGATGTATGATGAAACCAGATCATGCAGAAACAAGATGACTTCTGCGTCCATGGCAACGTAAATATGGTCGTGGAATTCTGTTACGAATGTACATTCTACCATTGCTTGAGGATCTGAAATTAATTTTCAACGTGAAAATCTGTTTTTAAAAGGTCTTTCAGTCAACATTCTACATCCGAAACTATCGCATTGTTCTTGGGTCATAGAAATGACAGATTCTGGTAACTAGGTTAATCGTGTTCTCGAGTGCATCGTTTCCCTGAGCTTACAGACAGACATTTTTATTGGTCAAGTATTCAATAATATACTCTATATTTGACTAAAACTTTATGTTCATGTTAAGATGCAGTATCCCTTTAAAATCAACCAAAAGTAAAACTAACCTTCAAGTTGAGGTTCTCCTTTACTCTGAAGATGTGATGTTTTCAAATTTAATGTCATTGACGGCATGGCAAATATAATTTCTGTCTCGTGATTATAGACTTGTGATTTTCGTGATTTACGATGTTCTGTTGGACTGTCGGTACCACTTCTATCTTTAATTATTGTCGGGAACGAGTCGAGATCTGAAAATAATAATATCAGTCAATTTGAGAATAAAGAACATTTAGACCTTATTGAGACATTGAGACATTGGAAGCCATGTTTGTATCACCCAATAAATAGGTAATAAAACATCTGTACAACAGCGAAATATCCACTTAAAACTACCCTTTCTCAGTGAATGAAATGAAATGAATGGAGTTCTACATTCTACTCTTCTATACCTAATGGAATTATGAAGTGCCAAAAATTAGATGGTAAAAATATAAGTTTATATCCTATTGTAATGAAAATGGAGTTTTACATCCTATTCTTCAGCAATGTAATGTGATTCATCAACTGATGCATGTCTTTAGAGTCAAGTAGTTAACTCCCCTCAATCCCTGAGAAATAAAACCCCACCCTGGAAGACCTAGTGCTATTTATAGCCTCACCTTTAACCTCGTTGGAAGCGAAGGCGTAGGTGAACCACTCCTGTACGCTGGTAAACTGTTGTGGAACATAATGACCACGGGACAATTTACATATGGTAACCATATGTTGATCAATAGTGTTACTTCCACTGGCTGTTCCCGGACTGGGTGTTACTCCTCCCACTATAAAACTTAAATCTTGGACAATATGTGTACCTTAATAACAAATATTACATAAATAAATTTTAATAAATAACACTATTATAAGTTACTTGTGAATTATGGGATAGCAGGGTTTCACTTCATATTTACATGACAAACTTTTATTGGTCAAGATAATTAGATTCTGTTATCCTATAAATCATTATTGTATTTTATAATGAAACACGTTCTACATAACAAGCTTTGATTGGTTAAAATAATGTCATCAGAACAAGACTTTGGTAGAAAATTTGTTAGATTACAATAAAGGTTAAAAATATCAGAAAACCTTGGAACTGAAAGTAGCTTCCAAAAATAACGGCTTCAAACACTAGTACTTACATTCATCTTCTGTTTTCTGAGCCTCTGTGGAAAAGGCGATACAGGGCTGTTTGATATTAAATATAGCCCAGGATTTAGACCGGAAATTAATTCCATGGAATGATGCTAAACACAGGTTCTCTCCCTTTAAAGATACAGACCCTCCCAGCACCATGCCTTGTTCAGGAAGTATCTGGGGCAACATTGAAAATCGACACCCCACCAAATGTTGTAGTGCCCCCTGCCAATGGCGATGATGCCGCAGTTCTGATAAAACTGAAATGGGAAAAAACAAAAACATAAAAAACAATGATGATTGCTGTTAAGGTATAAGAACGAAGTTAGTAATAGCTTGACATTGTAACGAATATATAAGATAAAGATGTGATGCAAAAAAGGCGACTATTGCAATCAAGGTGTTAGTATGAAGTGTAAAATAAAATTGTGAAGATGGCCTATACAAAAATACAACTTCTTGGTAAACATTTCAAAATAAACCCCGTAAACTTGATGTATTTACTCACCGTCGTCAGCTAGTTTACTGTGTCTGTGTGTAGGTTTACTTGATAGCGGCCCGAACGCTGATAGAACTCTTTTACCGCTTGTCAGTTGCTGGGTGAAGAACTCTTCTAATTTGGAGACCAGTTTAATCAAATCAGGAGTGGTGGAACGGGAAATCATGAGGTGAAATTGGTCCCATTGGAGATCCCCGTTAACGAATAAATAGGCTGACCTACAATACAGTAAAACAGGAGGTTGTATAACTCACTAGAGATCATGACTGTATTTACCAGTCATAACTCACTAGATCTCCAGACTGATGTTTTAACTGTATTTACCAGTCATGTCTAACTAGAGTTCTAGACTGTTGATTAGACTGTTAATTAGACTGTATTTACCAGTCATATCTGACTAGAGCTCTACACTGTTGTTTTTACTGTATATACCAATCATGTCTGACTAGGGGCTCAAGATTGTATTTACCAGTGATGTCTTATCAGAGCTCTCAACAGTTGATTTGACTGTATTAACCAATCATGTCTGACTAGAGATTAAGATTGTCAACAGTTCTACGTACCTATTGGTAGCTACAGGTGTATCTGTCTCTCTGTAAAGCTCTACGTGCCACTCGTCGTGTAGTAATATATCTAACATATTTAACCGGGTCATCAGGACACTACTACCCATATAATCTACCCGCCCCTCCAGGATGTCTATATTTAACCCAGCACGATGATCGGGATCATAGCCTAAATCAGGATCTTCTTTTACTTGGACTGGAAAATATACAAAATAACAATAGAATGAACAAGGAACTCGAATCGATTCACAAACAATTGATCTATTAGATGATTTGGAATGTGTAGCTTGACTGTTTCTGTCTTTCTCCAATTGTTTCTTATAAATGAATGAATAAGTCATCTTCACTCATAATTTCAGTCACCCAGCTGTAAATGAGGTACTTGATAATCACCAAGAGGTTTGACCAAGAACCAGCTGGTAGAAAGGATCCTTGAGAACCTATATTGTTTTCCTTGTTAAATCAATACCAAGAGGTTTGACCAAGAACCAGCTTCCTTGTAAAATAAAGTTGTTTCTTTCTTCCATCTTTTTTTATCCCAATGAGTATGAATAATGGCTGACTGAGGGTAAATAAAAATCTAAAAAAAAACTAACACAATCCTTGTATTCCTTGAACGTCTATAGCTCCCCCTATAACACCACCTCGTGATTCGAACGAGGAACTGCCCAGTCCAGCTGTTATCTTTAAATTCTTATGTCCACTGCTGTCAATTGACAATCTGCCGTGACTTTTGACATCCTTCGTGATCCACCTATAATAAGCAGAGAAAATTTTTAAAACAATTATTTGGTCACATTACATATATGAGAATAAGTCAACATCGTAATACAGCTTTGTAATTCAAGATTCAATTGGATAGGTAACGTCATGTTAAACAGGGCTAATGCAATCGGCATGCTCCGGTGTGATAGCACTTGTTTCCCAGTCTTCACTTCAAATCCAGTAACTGGCTTGGCAGGTTGTCTTCATTTCTTATGTATGAGTATACAACAGTAGTCTGTTTTGCCACAGCAGATGTCATAGCAGGACGGTTGAACAGAATCTTTACCGCTACAAGGTTGGACAGAATTAAAAAACAATTCACTTTTTTACTCTTTTTACTGAAGGAATTATACCATGATAATCCCACATCTTACACCATAAGACATGATTTTCCATATCTTTTTCACAACCTTCTTCCCCCCCATTGTCTTTTTCCACCCCACCTTCCATCTGCCTACTAACCTAATCTAAAACATACTTACATGGTGTTTCCCATCACGTTACTCATATTGACGTCTAAATCTAACTGAGACAGATTCACGGCAAATAGAACCAAGGTTTCCCAGGAACTAGTCACACTGGTCTGACCTGAGACATGACGTTGTCGAGATGACAGGTCAGGTGAGAAATAACCTTTTGATCTGGTCTTGGTTGAAGAACGACTGGTCGATGGTGACTGGTATGATGTTTCGGAAGGTACTTCGGAAGGTTGACGTTGGTAATGATTCCCTCCGACTAAAAATTAAAATATAAATGAAATGATTGGAGTTTTACATCCTACTCTTCTACATCTTATGGGCTAATGAAGACAACGCCATGCAGGATGTATGTTTTACCTCCTACTCTTTTGAACCTTCTGAAGCTTATAAATGAGAATATAAAGCCTTAACTGAAAGGATATAGATATAAGAAGAGATTTTAATTTGTCAAACTCAGGGGCATTATTTTGAAAATTAATTACCATAAAATACAGATTTTAACAAATATTATCAACTCAATTTTTAAACTGAAAACTTCACAAAAATTTCTGCACAATAATAAACACACAACATATTTTCATGCAAGAAACCAGAATAAATTTAAAACTTAAAGACTTAGAATGTATTCGCAAAAAGAGCTAAAAAACAAAAAAAAAATGAAAATTTAATCTCTAAAGGTTACGCTAGCAGCATAAACAAAAAGGGCCTTACAGAAAATTTTTTTTGATAGCTGAGTTAATCACTAATAGTGTTCACAGAGAACAATCAAAATTTCACCCTTCTAATACATATGTGTGTCTAGAATTATCTGCGTATGAGAGTAAAAATGCTGTCTCATCATTCCTTAAGACACTGTCATATTTAGAAAAGAAAATTCCAAGTTTTAGGTATTATTTAAAGGAATTTACATACATTTCTAGTACCTTCGAACACGATCTACATATATTCAAGACCCAAACCAACCTTCAAAAATGTAGAATCTATCTTAAACTTCTAACAATGTTTCAAAGATATTGCTAAAATCGTTTCGAGAATAAGCTTGGGGAATAAATCCCCATAATATCCCATTCTCTAACACAAAGAATGAGGCAAACCTTTCTTAATGTCTTTATCAAAATCTGGCGTCAAGTGAACTTTGACCTTGTCTCCTGACGATGAGACACGACGATGTTGTTGATAATTCGTTTGTTCGTCTGTATAGAATAATACTGGGTCAGAAATGGACGTTTGTGAAAAAAATGGCAGTCTAGTTGTCTCCCTTTCTGCTAGCCAGAAGTCTGGATCGTCAGGGTCTGTAAAATATTTAAACACAAAACACAAATACAAACTGAAAAACAACTAACATGCAATAGATGCCTTGAAATATTGTCATTCAAAATAAACAAAAACTAAAAAATTCCAAAGTTTGGCAAAATTAACTAAAAAATAGGTAAATTGACACAGCTGTATTTATATTGGTAAGTAAGGTATTACTATATTGAGCAGTAGGCTATCTCTTATAGTAAACATGTCTGAATCATTCCATAATTGAAATTAAATGAGTTTAACGTTCTACTCTTCTGTTCCCTTTTGGGCTAATCAAGATTCATGAAACACCATTTATTGTGCAATGAGGGAAATTATGACTAGCCTAATCTGTTTGTGATATCTTACTGATGAGAAATCTTGGCTGGAGCACACTGAGGCCTCGATTTATCTGCCCATCTGAACATCAAGATGCTTGGTTACACATCAGCCCTTTGACTGGCATCAGTAACATGGAGAATGTAATCAGACTAATGAAGGTAAGGACATGAAATGAAAGTTACTGTCACTCAGCCTGTGGAATTTCAACAACTATAAATATCAAACAACCATGCAGTATAAAAACAATAATTAAACAAAATCAAAATAAAATATTGAAAATACCATCTCCAGGAATCTGTCCGAAGCTATCATCTCCCAGAAATAATCTTCGAGCTAAATTACGGCGATACCACGCTTTCGGCAGCGACAGGATTTCCGATAACCTTCTCATGTCATACTTAAACGAGGCTGCACCGATATCACATACAGCTGAAACATAAACATTGTAAATCAAGATGATAAATATATCAATTCAACCTTGACCTGGAAGGTCATGACCTATGATATCAGCCTTGAACTAGAAAGTCATGACCTATGAACTCAATTTTGACCTGGAGAATTTTGACCTTTGAAACCAGCCTTGACATAGTATAGAAGGTCATGACCTATGAAGAGACCTGGAGAATTGTGACCATTGGAACCAGCCTTGACCTTAGAAATCAACCTTGACCTATGAACTCACCTGAGAATCTGACCATGTTACATTTCTGTTGAGGATCAGGTATTTTAGACGTGACTGTGATATTATCTCCAGACCTATAATCCATCTTTCTGCTCCGTGAAATATTCACTTTAATAAACTCCACGTTTAAACTGAGCGAGTCTTTTCTCTGTAGTTCCAACAAACTGCTGCTTCCACTTGTCTCTTGTATAGACCCTGAAAATAGTAAAAGGTTAAAGGTCAAAGGGGTTGTCTAAAAAGATTATGAGTATCTGGGACACTGCAATTCTTCTTAAAGAGATTATGAAGTGGTTTTCTTCATTTTTAATGTGTATCAGGGACACTGATAGCATCAATTTACACCATTCTAATTTTCAATCAGAAAACTGTGGTTCCTGCGGTTACACTAAATGTGAGAGTTAGTTACATGCAAACAAGATTTCTAAAAGATGAGCTCCAATAGGTATAGACATGAAGATAATTTAATAAGAAACAGACAAACCTAGACCTCTGGGAGTATAGATAGGAGACGTAGTGGTGGAAGAGGTCTGCCCTGTCCGACGCTGACCCCCAAGACCATACGGATGAAAGATGTAGAGTGAGAAGTTTGAGAGGACCCCTGTCACACTGAGGCCCCCTGATTGGGTGTTCAAACTATTGTCTGACAGGGTGCTACCCAGACGGTTTCGATGTCCACCAAGACTTCCACTGTTTGTTCCTTTCTCGGACGGTCTCTTCGGTACTGAAATAGGGAGAGATAATAAAAGACAGGGCAAGAGGTGTCGTGGTGCACATTCTTAGAGACATTCCGCAATTCCACTATTAGGACCAAGGAGAAGGGACAACACCATGCAGTGTGCAATACAAGAAATCTGGCCAGGAGATAGGGAAAGGAAAGACATGAAATAAAAATAAATTGACATTTTACTTTGTTTGGGCCAATTAAGTTTTACAATTTGCAGACTGCATTATTTCCATGGTAACAATCCAACTTAATCTACTTGTCTTCTATTAGTTTTGTCAATTTAGCAATGTGCAATATATATGTGACATATTTTTCACCAAAACAGCAGGCAATATTCTTTTATTGATTTCCAGCTGTTATACAAATATGCTTAACCCACTGTGTACAGGGCCTCCCAGTGTATATGAGAATGCCATAGAGTGCCCAATAAGGGACAATTTTTGCCAGAACAGCAGTAGCCTACTTTTTAAGTATCAACTATTAAAGAATTGATTCAAGTCTGTTACACACAGGGTCACAATTAACAGAAACAATGTAAAAAATGGATGCTCTTTCCATGTCAGTCTCTCCAAACTGTTCCTGGCAAGGAGGAACCAGGTAACAGCTTGTTGATAAATAAAAGGAAACCTTACCTTTAGCTCTGGAAGGAGGAGTTCCTTCCCCTAACTGAGCCTCGACATCTGATTTCTTGGTAGAGAAAACCAGTTCTAATGAAGGAACATTAAGGACACATTCAACTCGTGAGATTGGAATACAATTAAATCTGATCATTGACCGTTCAACGTGAATAAATACTACCACATCTACTGGGAATGAGGCCAGACCAACTGGAGACGTCAAGGAAGCATGAGATGCATCCAGTTCCATATTCAATACACCACCTACTGCATCAGCTGTAAAACATACACATAATAATAATTAGTAAATATTATCAAACAGGAAGGCTAGTTCAGTTTCATAATCTTTCAGTTTTATTCAGTTTTATTCCATCCTTGCTCAAAACTCACAGGGTTCTGTCTACCAGCTATTTGTTTTCTTTTTAACATTTCATAAACTTTTAATCCAGAGCAAATAAAAGCAATGCTTTGATAAGGATAACAAGTTCACGAGAATCCTTTCTACCAGCTGGTCCTTGGTCAAACCTCTTGGTATTGATTTTACAAAGATAACAACTTAGGTTCCGAAGGATCTTGTCCTTGAAATTTACCTTTTTTATGAGGAGTAGGGGCTGCAATAGGGATCGGTTCTAGAGCTTGTTCCAGGAAGTCCAATAAACATGGACTGATGATCATTTCCTGTAAAACAGAGCCTAATATATTATATGCTGCTACCAATGTTTGGTCAATATGATGTTTTGGATTTTTGAGGTTTGTTTTGCGATTTGGATTGTTGGTTCTCTGTTTAATAGTTAAGCAACAAAAACTTTCTGTTTTTTTTTTAAATGGTTATTGAGATTGTCGATTTGCAATCCTGATATATTTTTACAAAAAAGAAGCCTGTATTTGTAAAAATCCCTTTAGTCCACTTGTTGACTTTGACTTCTGTGATTAAGATAAGCACACTTCTGTTTTCTCCTTGTAAAATAGACCTTTGACTTATGATGATTTTTAGCTAATAATTTGCCGTCTGCTTTGAGATTTGGATGGGCACTGGTCAAGTCTGCTCCCCGTGAATAAAAGATTGTACGTACCTCAGGAAGAGTATTCAGTGACAACCAAGCGTACAAGTTGGCTCTTTTCACATTTCCTCGTTTAGACTGGGAGGTGTGGTTGCTATTCTCGTTTGAGGGTTCCACTATAATGGGTATCTCGGGTGAAGTGGGGCAGGACGTAGTGTGGTAGAAATTCGGGTGTGGATTATCATAGATTGGGGAAAATGCTTCTGAGGTGGTGGGGCGTGAAATATCATTATTGCTGCCACCTATCCCTGATGCTGACATCATAGTTGATGTTTTTGTCTTTGAATTATAGTGAACCTGAAAGGTGGAAGGATATGAAAAGGAGTTTAACTAATTGATCTTAAGAAACTTACAACCGTATGCTATAAGATTTTGTTAATAAGGAATCTTCTGACTAGCTGATCCTGGGTCAAACATCTTGGTACTGATTTTACAAGGATAACAACTTAGGTTCACAAGGATCCTTTCTACCAGCTGATCCTTGGTCAAACCTCTTGGTATTGATTTTACAAGAATAACAACTTAGGTTCACTAGGATCCTTTCTACCAACTGATCCTTGGTCAAACCTCTTGGTATTGATTTTACAAGAATAACAACTTAGGTTCACTAGGATCCTTTCTACCAGCTGATCCTTGGTCAAACCTCTTGGTACTGATTTTACAAGGAAAACAACTTAGGTTCACTAAGATCCTTTCTACCAGCTGGTCCTTGGTTATACCGCTGGGAAGGTCAGCTTTGTTTGACGAATGACATCTAATCACGAATCCAACAAAACCATTAAATAAATTATTTTTACCTTGACATCGACACTGGGAAGAAAGAAGACCGTCTGCTCCCCCTGGGTTTGTGATGTCTGTTGTTGTGTTTTTTTTCCGCTGCCAGTAACAGATGTGACGGATTCCTGTTGTTTCATTTTCCGTCTGGCGCCAGGTGACCCACCCTCGCTCAGTCCACCACTTTTTTCTCTCTTAAGTTGTCTGAAATCAAAAGAGATTAGGTAATTCTTCGACCAAAATAGTGTATAATTTATCACCTCATACAAACTATTCAGATAAAGAAGTGTTTAACTAGTGTTGATACGTTGAATACCCCATGTATTAAAGAAGTGTGTAACTTGTGTTGATATGTTGAATACCCCATGTATTAAAGAAGTGTGTAACTTGTGTTGATACGTTGAATACCCCATGTATTAAAGAAGTGTGTAACTTGTGTTGATATGTTGAATACCCCATGTATTAAAGAAGTGTGTAACTTGTGTTGATATGTTGAATACCCCATGTATTAAAGAAGTGTGTAACTTGTGTTGATATGTTGAATACCCCATGTATTGAAGAAGTGTGTAACTTGTGTTGATATGTTGAATACCCATGTATTAAAGAAGTGTGTAACTTGTGTTGATATGTTGAATACCCCATGTATTAAAGAAGTGTGTAACTTGTGTTGATATGTTGAATACCCCATGTATTAAAGAAGTGTGTAACTTGTGTTGATACGTTGAATACCCCATGTATTAAAGAAGTGTGTAACTTGTGTTGATATGTTGAATACCCCATGTATTAAAGAAGTGTGTAACTTGTGTTGATATGTTGAATACCCCATGTATTAAAGAAGTGTGTAACTTGTGTTGATATGTTGAATACCCCATGTATTAAAGAAGTGTGTAACTTGTGTTGATATGTTGAATACCCCATGTATTAAAGAAATGTGTAACTTGTGTTGATATGTTGAATACCCCATGTATTAAAGAAGTGTGTAACTTGTGTTGATACGTTGAATACCCCATGTATTAAAGAAGTGTGTAACTTGTGTTGATACGTTGAATACCCCATGTATTAAAGAAGTGTGTAACTTGTGTTGATATGTTGAATACCCCATGTATTAAAGAAGTGTGTAACTTGTGTTGATATGTTGAATACCCCATGTATTAAAGAAGTGTGTAACTTGTGTTGATACGTTGAATACCCCATGTATTAAAGAAGTGTGTAACTTGTGTTGATATGTTTAATAACCCATGTATTAAAGAAGTGTGTAACTTGTGTTGATATGTTGAATACCCCATGTATTAAAGAAGTGTGTAACTTGTGTTGATATGTTGAATACCCCATGTATTAAAGAAGTGTGTAACTTGTGTTGATATGTTTAATACCCCATGTATTAAAGAAGTGTGTAACTTGTGTTGATATGTTGAATACCCCATGTATTAAAGAAGTGTGTAACTTGTGTTGGTACGTTGAATACCCCATGTATTAAAGAAGTGAGTAACTTATGTTGATAAGTTGAATACCCCATGTATTAAAGAAGTGTGTAACTTGTGTTGATATGTTTAATACCCCATGTATTAAAGAAGTGTGTAACTTGCGTTGATATGTTGAATACCCCATGTATTAAAGAAGTGTGTAACTTGTGTTGATATGTTGAATACCCCATGTATTAACGAAATGTGTAACTTGTGTTGATACGTTGAATACCCCATGCATTAAAGAAATGTGTAACTTGTGTTGATATGTTGAATACCCCATGTATTAAAGAAGTGTGTAACTTGTGTTGATATGTTGAATACCCCCCATGTATTAAAGAAGTGTGTAATTTGTGTTGACATGTTGAATACCCCATGTATTAAAGAAGTGTGTAACTTGTGTTGATATGTTGAATACCCTATGTATTAAAGAAGTGTGTAACTTGTGTTGATATGTTTAATACCCCATGTATTAAAGAAGTGTGTAACTTGTGTGGGTACGTTGAATACCCCATGTATTAAAGAAGTGAGTAACTTGTGTTGATAAGTTGAATACCCCATGTATTAAAGAAGTGTGTAACTTGTGTTGATATGTTGAATACCCCCCATGTATTAAAGAAGTGTGTAACTTGTGTTGATATGTTGAATACCCCCCATGTATTAAAGAAGTGTGTAACTTGTGTTGATATGTTGAATACCCCATGTATTAACGAAATGTGTAACTTGTGTTGATAGTTGAATACCCCATGCATTAAAGAATGTGTAACTTGTGTTGATATGTTGAATACCCCATGTATTAAAGAAGTGTGTAACTTGTGTTGATATGTTGAATACCCCCCATGTATTAAAGAAGTGTGTAATTTGTGTTGATATGTTGAATACCCCATGTATTAAAGAAGTGTGTAATTTGTGTTGATATGTTGAATACCCCATGTATTAAAGAAGTGTGTAATTTGTGTTGATATGTTGAATACCCCCCATGTATTAAAGAAGTGTGTAATTTGTGTTGATATGTTGAATACCCCATGTATTAAAGAAGTGTGTAATTTGTGTTGATATGTTGAATACCCCATCTATTAAAGAAGTGTGTAATTTGTGTTGATATGTTGAATACCCCCCATGTATTAAAGAAGTGTGTAATTGTGTTGATATGTTGAATACCCCCCATGTATTAAAGAAGTGTGTAATTTGTGTTGATATGTTGAATACCCCATGTATTAAAGAAGTGTGTAATTTGTGTTGATATGTTGAATACCCCATGTATTAAAGAAGTGTGTAACTTGTGTTGATATGTTGAATACCCCATGTATTAAAGAAGTGTGTAACTTGTGTTGATATGTTGAATACCCCATGTATTAAAGAAGTGTGTAACTTGTGTTGATATGAGGAATACCCTATGTATTAAAGAAGTGTGTAATTTGTGTTGATATGTTGAATACCCCATGTATTAAAGAAGTGTGTAACTTGTGTTGATATGAGGAATACCCTATGTATTAAAGAAGTGTGTAATTTGTGTTGATATGTTGAATACCCCATGTATTAAAGAAGTGTGTAATTTGTGTTGATATGTTGAATACCCCATGTATTAAAGAAGTGTGTAATTTGTGTTGATATGTTGAATACCCCATGTATTAAAGAAGTGTGTAATTTGTGTTGATATGTTGAATACCCCATGTATTAAAGAAGTTGATAATAACCCCAGCAGTCGTTATCGAGAGTGAATGTAACATTATTACGCAGGTTATATAACTTTGATATCAAGTTATATGATGTTATATTTTATGGTGTTGAAAGAAGAAGGTAGTACTTGTGTTATATTATGTGCTCCTCATTTCTAAATGTTGTTCAAATCTTATATCAATAAATATCAATGAGGTTTAAAAAACAATATTATTAAACAAGATGATAAATAACAATTATCAAAACTCACTTTTTCACTTCCTCTTCCTTGGCTTCTTTTGGATACAGAACACATTTTCCACTGTCGATAAAAACTTTGATATCAAGCTCGAAGTCAATACTTGGCTCCGTGGCTGTTTTAATCTGGCCACTCTGTACTGATTGGCCACTTTCTATAGTTGTACTCCTCTGGCGACTGGAAACATAATTTTTAGAAATTAAACCAGGAATAGGTAGTGAAGTTTTTCGTTTTAGAGGTAAAGTTTATTCATGGGTATTAAACAAACAGCAAAATCTTAAGTGCTGTTACATTTGTTTTTTACTATGCTATGTCCTATATTAGAGAGAAAATCACTATTTCTGTAGAGGTTCTGTAGTTATGTACATAATAGTGGTCCGGATTTACTAGAGTTATCTCTATATGTAAGACCAATGACGTCTAGATGCGTCATTGTGTAAGACTACCAGAATTATCTTCTTTCCAATATGTCAGCCTCCATGGTTATCAAGCATGTTACTGACTGTGGTCATTATTGAACTGTCTTTTGGATTAAAGATGTGAATAAATAGACATTTTTCTTATCTTTTCTAAATCTAATTGTTGTCCTGAAGAGGATGGTATGTCTGAAACACATGTGACATGTGTCAGAAACAGAAATAAAACTAACTCTTCTTATCCGATAATAATTGTTTTTTACTCAACACGACATCTGTTCTAAGCAAATTTCAGTACTCAAACAGAAATAAAGTGGGAGGTATACAGAAAATAAACCTACTTTTCTTTAAATTTAATAGTGGTATCAGGTTTACTATCCTCGGAATCAAAGGAGGAGGAAAGATCAGACTGAGATCCCATGATATCGTGTAACAATATAGACTGAGCTACCATATTCTCCCCATCTTCATCAAACATGTCACAATCTAAACTCATAGAACGGCTCTCTCCAGTACTGGAATATAACATCATCTTTATTTATATCTTGTCTATATTTCTTCTTATTACTTTTGATATTAACCTGTTCATTACTAGACAATATCAAGCTACCTTGACTACAATAGCGACTTCACATCTTCACAATGTCAAGCTATTACCATCTTTGTCTTGTATTTTAATAGCCACGTCTCTTTTAACATGGAATACAGCAGTTTGAAGGAAACTTACCTCGAAGAAGGGAGGCTGGATCCAAACTGTACATGGCCACCGAGACTGGTATACGACGGAACACCAACAGAGGCTGGTCGCCCACGACTACGATAATCTAGAGTTTTAGATTGAGACTGTGTGCTCATATCACTGGAAAATGGAGATCGTTAAAATGATAATTCTGCTGTATCTGAAAAAGACACTGCTAAAGTCTAGCTTGATTTAAAGCAAGGCATTAAGCCACTTCCTACAAAAAAGTAGATGAAATATGATCATCTGTTGGCCCTATGTCAGCTGAAAATTGAATGTGGGCTTAAATTGTAGAATATCATACCTGTCTACCCTCCTAGCGTGATGACCTCCATACGACCTTGACCTGACATGAGAACCAATGCCAAGTTTATCTTTAATAGCTGATGCCTGCAGAAAAACAAATTACCTTATAAATGTATATAACTTTATATTTTTAAGCATATTTTCCACTGAAGTCACATGGATTGTAAGGTTTTATAAATTTTGTAATGTGTATCTGGGTCACTGAAAGCACCCATTCAGAATAATGAAAGAGATGTTTTCTAAAAAAATTTTATGTGTATATATGACACTGACAGCATCTAATTTCAATCAGACGTCTGTGTTTTATTTAAGGACCATTCCAATAGTGACTTGAAGAACTAGAGGGCGCCAGTATATATGTGTCATTTGACCTGTTTCAGTTTAAATATGGCTGACATACTTGCCAATGAAATTGTTCAGCCAAAAAAAATATGTAAAATCCAAGGGATGAAAACTCAGTGAATATAAAACTTATCTTTCTGTCTTGAAATTGCAGCGACAAAAATCTGCAGAACTGACATACAATAGCGACTGATCACGTGTTATAGTCAATTACCGTAAATCATGTTATAAACTGCGCCTATACACATAAGCTTCAATAACTATATATTTCTCACAAAATATTCATTATTAGATAAACCTAATCACTTCTGTTTATTCTAACTAAATATTGACACCAGAATAGTTGGAAACAATATTTATTAGTCTATAAGAGTTATCTACCCTTTCACTCTGTTTCTTGATCTTGTTGAACACATCTCGCCTAAAGTCTCGGAACACCAGGGCTTGTAACTCCTCTAATTTTTTCTTCTCAGCTTCAATGGTTGACTGACTAGCCCCTAGTTCCCTGGATTCCATGAAAGACAAGTAAGAATGCAAGATCCAAATTTCTTGAGGGAGGAAATTATTTTTTAAAAAAACATTACCAATATGGTTCTTATTTAAGATTTTAACAGAATTTAGAAATGGAGACAGATATAACAATAAACACAAAGACAATTACTGTTGTTTTTCTCTGTTATTTATACCTTGGCCCCTGGGGACAAATTTATAAAATGTGTGGGAATGTACCCAGTTAGCATCAGGGTAAGGCACATTTCAACCCAAAGATTTGTACACAGTGTGTTTCCTTACTGGATAACGACTTTATTTGCCTAATTTTCAAGCTATACTTACCTTAAATCCTGTACAATTTTAGCTTGTTCGTTCATCTCACGTTCAATTTGTCGTACTCGTTCTTTAGGGTCCATATCCGGTGTGAAGATGATGTCTGGTAAAATATCTGCCACCAAACTAGATTTACGGAAACTTAACGGTGTCTGAAAATATAATTATAGATAAAAAATTTCTTATATTTATTAACTCAATGTTTCACATGCTCATACAGGCAGTTATCAAGAGAATTAACTCAACATTTCACATGCTCATACAGGCAGTTATCAAGAGAATTAACTCAACATTTCACATGCTCATACAGGCAGTTATCAAGAGAATTAACTCAATGTTTCACATGCTCATACAGGCAGTTATCAAGAGAATTAACTCAATGTTTCACATGCTCATACAGGCAGTTATCAAGAGAATTAACTCAACGTTTCACATGCTCATACAGGCAGCTCAACATTTCACATGCTCATACAGGCAGTTATCAAGAGAATTAACTCAACGTTTCACATGCTCATACAGGCAGTTATCAAGAGAATTAACTCAATTTCACATGCTCATACAGGCAGCTCATTTACATGTATGTTTCAAAATTAATAAATTTTCTCATCAGAGTAAAGTATCATATTCTAGGCCTTTAAGCATTAACTGATTCTTATAAACTTTCATGTATCAAGTTATTAGAAGTAACTCATTTTACTAGTTAGCTTATGTCTGTTATGTTTTCCCCTACCTCTGAATCTGTCTCCTCATCAGATACATTGTTAACGTCACCATCATCTTCTTCCTCATCATCATTATCATCATCATCCACCATGATATATTCATCTTCTGCTGTTTCTCCAGCTAGAGCTGTCAGGGTATGACCTAGAGCTGATAAACGCTTCCCTATATTCGTATCAAAATGAACATCCAATCCCTGCATCTGCCATTGAACGTTTAACACCCATTTTGCGTTACTTTTTGGATCTGTAACAAAATAAGTAAATGGAGTTTTACACCTGTTTTTTTTCCCTGGTTTGGGCTAATGAAGATATGGCTGTTGATGTGAGATGTTCCAAACAAACATACCTATCGCGCATCGCATTAATTTGTATTTGCATTTAAGTCTCCAAATCCCATGTCGCATTAATTTGTTGACGCATTAATTTCTAGCCTTACAGTATATAACTGGCGTTTATTTTTCGTTAAACTGTAGTTTGTCACGTGATGCTATGACGTAGTCAAGGCACAACAATGACGCTATCTAAGGTTTGTGTCAATTTCAAATAAAACAGTGAAATTGTATTAATAAAAGTATCTTAAATATAAATATAAGAATTAAACGTTGGTCTCATTAGCATTATTGGTGTGTAAACACAATAGATCACGCCACAAACCTATCCTTAATTCAGTTTGTCACATCATCTATTAATTGCTTTTTCAACCAATAATGCTAATGGACCAATGTTTAATGTTTAATTCTTAATTCTATCTTTACTGTAAACTGAGTATAACAAATCACCTGAAGGTATTTTCGTGGCAGTTCTAGAGCAAACTTCGTAAGTTCCTTCTGGTACCACCATAAAATTCATATTAGGTTCGTCTTTACTGTTTGGTTTCCAATCGTCCCACGATGTTTCGAAATCATCCGCAAATCTCAGACAGAATCCTGGAAAATATCAAAATGGAGGAGTCTGAAGAATGGTTCCTGATAGTGGTAAATATGAAAATGAAAATAGATTTGAATAACATGTGTATCACAAGTCACATTTGCTCCAGCGGCTGTGAGATGGAACCGATATAATTCTGGCCCTACTGAGAGCAATAACATGTAGAACAAACAGCAGGACGTACCTTTAAACTTCCCTTTACTAACTAGAGACCCTGATGAACAGGCTGAAATCTGGCTAGATTCTACAGTTAATACTAGGGCAGCACCAGGCTCTGACTCACCAAGTTTTGACATTTTCTAAAAAAAAAAAATTAATTAATTGTCGAGAATCAGAAAAAAATATATTTTAAAATTCATTGGTAGAAACTCAAACAATGATCTTATCATAGGTCTTTACTCTTCCCGGAGTAGGATGTAAAACTTCATTTCATCTCTGAAACTTTTCCTGTGCTATTGTACACAATGTTTCTACAATTTACATTGTCTGCGTCTAAAGAATCAAGCCACAGCGCCATTATATTATAATATAATTATGGTCATTGTAGAGACCCTGTTATTATTTCTTATAACGTCCCTGTGCTCATAGCTATTGACCTTCATCTTTTGAGTTATCTCGCTGCCTCCATTTGTGTCCATTCAACTCTAGTCATAGTTGAACAGTCATAGAATAAGAATTGAACCGACAAATAATAAGTTATTATAATGTAAGAGTTTACCGGGAACGAGTTAGACTCCAGTGGGACACAGATCCCCATGTCTGTGACCGTCAGTTGAAGAAAGAGGGTACTGAGTGCAGGCGTGGTGGCAGGAGACAGCTGGGGTAATCTATCAAACACTTGTCTAGTGGCCGTTATAATCTGGAAATAATTAACATATAAGATTTATAATTATATGTAATGATACCTTAAATCTATCTAGGGGGGGAATGTAAAGAGGTGTTTGAAGTTGTTTTTAAGTGTATTGCACTATTCAATTTTTCAATCAGATGTCTGTGGTTTCCAGCAATTAAACATCTAGAATAATATATAGTTATAAGGATTGTAAAGTGGTTTCATGTTATCAATAATAGCAGGCTTGTATTTGCAGTTTGAAAATAATCCTGAGTTACCTCATAATTCAGGGCCATTCTCTGTTCTGTCCAATATTCATAGGCATTTTTATAATTCAACCAGACCAGAACAGCTAGAAAACATATTAATAAATATATAAATATTTCAATATATATTAGCTTTTAAAGGTTTCGCCTTGTCAGTTATACAGGTCAGAGGGACTGACATGGACAAAGCGTCTCATCGTTCGGATGGGACAATAAACCGATGCTCCGTGATCTACAGGCTTTGCACTTTAAAGATCCCAAAACAGTTGCAAAAAGACAAGGCTAATAATGCTGAACTGGGATCTTATTCTTACCTTTAATCAAAGCCATTGGTTTAGAAAGGAGAGGGAAAGGGCAGAATAGGTAGAAGGGGAAAAGAGGGAGAAGAGGTAGAGGGAGAAAAAAAGGGAGAAGGGGAGAGAGGAAGAAGGGGAAGAGGAAGAGGGGAGAAGAGGAAAAAGAGGGAGAAGGGGAGAAGAATAAGTAGAAGAGGGAAGATGGGGGCTTACCTTTATCAAAAGCCAGGGGTTGAGCGAGAACTATGGGCCGCGTAACACTGATTAACAGCGCCTCCTGGTCAGTGGCCACCTCTGGTATCATCTCATCCTGTATTATAATATAAACAAATCATTTTATAGATTCTCCTTACATAGTCTCTTCAACATGTTCTAAACTCTTACCATTTACTACCGTGATTCACTTTAGCAGGTAAACCTCCTAATGAGGGACCAAGGTGATAAATATTCATAATCTCACATGTACCAGGCAATCAACACTTCTGCAAAGTCATTTTAATGATTTGTTTTGTAAAAATGAACACATATTTTACTATGTTTCACTTTAGCAGGTAAACCTTATTAAGGGACCAAGATAATAAATATTCATGATGCCAAATTAGACCAATCAATTTAGTAGCAGCAAGTTATTTTTATGTTTTGTTTTGTAAAAATGACCACATGCACAGAACCAATTATGAAAGAGAGCAACATCTTAAATCTTTCTATCCTACCTGTAAAGCATTTCTAACTCCTATTTTAGTTTTAAAGAATGCCATGGTCTGGAACTCAGGCTCAGCTTCTTCAAATACAGGATTCTAAAAAATGATAAAAAATATTAAATCTATTTAACTGACCTCTGAGTGATATAAACTGAAGTAATATGATATCACTTGGTGTCATCCGCTTGGGTCCATTTCACAAAATGAAATGAAACAAATAGAGTTTTACATCCTACTCTACTGCACCTTACTGGTTAATTGAAGACGGTACATTTTGAGGTATAAAATGAAATGAAATGAAATGTAAAGAATGGAGTTTTACATCCTAATCTTCAGCACCTTATGGGCTAATGAAGACAGACAATTCGGTGCAGTGTTCAATAACATAAATTATGCCAGGACAGCAGCATTAGCCTACTCTTTTTACGATTTTCAACTGTCGAGGGATCTTTAACGTGCACAGCCTGTAGCACACGGGACCTCAGTTAAATATCCCAACCGTGGGTATACTATATCACCAAATACTTTGAGAAGTACACTTACCTTTAACAGCTGTCCGAGAGAAACATTTAAATCAATCTGAGCTCGAATAAACACTTTCTGATTATCTTCATAATCTAGGATAAAAATAATATAATAGTACATTAAACATACATTGAATTTTTGTAGGTCTCTCTTGAGTATTCTGTGCCCCCCTTGAGATTTCTGTAGCTCCCCCTAGAGTATTTTGCATCCCCCTAAAATACTAAATAGAAACATTGATCAAAATGTTTTTTAATGAAAGGTAGAAAGTGAATCTTACGAATATCAGGATTGAGTTCTCTAGACGCCATTTGAACTCGATTTGACATTTCTAACTCAATTTCACCAGTTTCTAACCTGACAGCGTTAGATGTTGGGGTTGTAGCTGTAACTTGGATACCCTAAAAATAACACAACAAAAATATTGTCATATTTGAATAAAGCATTTAAAACCTAATTAACGTCATTTCTATACCTTTTCAGAGACTCCTCTCCTGCAGGTTGCAAGAATTTTGTTCCTTGCCTCATCCTCTAATTGATTGTAATTATGTTTTGAATTTACAAACTCCTGAGTATTGTGACTCACCTTAAATCTAAAAGAGAATGAATAGAGAAGAGACTTTCTGGATGGTGTAGTAGTAGAGGTTGATTGGTCATCTGTCCACAGATGTACTGGTTGATCAGATCCTGACACCTTCTGTAATACTTCATTGACTTCCTGTAATCAAACAAACTAGCATAGTGAATGGAAGAACCAGATACCTGTACTGTATTATTGCAAATATAACGCGCATCTTAATTGACCTAAGAGATGTTGAGTTGACAAACCTCAATTTAGTGCCATTGATTTATTTTTTCCCCGGTTGGTCATTTATTTAACGATATTTTGTTGCTGACAAGCCAGCGAATGCCACTATTCAACTTGCATCCAACTGTATTTCCATAAATGTGTGGTAATAATAATCATAATTGGAACTTCAACTCTCTGAACATACTGTCATACATCACATCACCATAACAAAACAATCTGATCATCACACATATACAGTAAATTCATATTTTTGTCCAAGTTATAAATGCGATTTTAAAACTTTTTACCGATGATGTACTTTTCATGAGAAAAACAAAGATGATGATGACACAATACTGCACATTTGAAATTATTGAGACACTCTGAAAGGATTATATATGAAAAGGATGCACCAAGAATTTCAAAACAATACTTACTTTCATGAAGACTTTCTGCACGAAGACGAGATGATTTAACAAGTCTGTCGTCAAACTGTGTTCTAACATTCCAACTTCTGCTACGGCATTTAAATAACTTCCTTCCTTCAATATCAGCCCTTCCGTTAGCGTGTCTGATACTGGCCCTCCTGATTTATACGTTCGGTAGTCAGCATATACGTGTATAGGGGGCATCTCTATACTAGCAGACGACGGAATCGAAGTCTCTGTTGTTTGAACCTTAAATACATAAATTATGTATTTAGACAGGTCTACTTTCAATTAAAACATTTTAAACTTTAGGGATTTCAGAATTTCAGATCTAGAGAAAAGGGTCCATATAAAAGAATTGGTAGACAAGGATTGTAGAAATGGGTAGCCTATACTCTTTTGGAGGATTTACAAGGAGAAATGTCATATGTCATGCAAGATCTCATCAATAAAAAAGCTTGAATCTGTAGCCTCCCGCAATTCTCTTAATGTGAATAGATGAATTGATGGATGGATAGATGAATTGATGGATGGATAGATGAATTGATGGATGGATAGATGAATTGATGAATGGATAGATGAATTGATGGATGGATAGATGAATTGATGGATGGATAGATGAATTGAGATGGATAGATGAATTGATGATGGATGATGAATTGATGGATAGATGAATTAATGGATGGATGATGGATGAATTGATGGATAGATGATATTGGATGGATGGATAGATGAATAATTGATGGATGATGAATTGATGGATAGATGAATTATGGATGGATGGATGGAATTGATGGATAGATGAATTGATGGATGGATAGATGAATTGATGGATGGATAGATGAATTGATGGATGGAAGATGAATTGATGGATGGATCGATGGTATAATAATGAAGAGACACCTACCTTTGATTTAAAACTTAGAGTATGTTTGGGTAGAACGACGGTGAATCTTGCTTTCTTTCCAGTCATACCAGCTACAGTTATACACCCTGTCTATAAAAATATATCATATCATTATTAGTTATGTGGACTCTCTGAAAGGCTTACATGTGGACTCTCTGAAAGGCTTACATGTGGACTCTCTGAAAGGCTTACATGTGGACTCTCTGAAAGGCTTACATGTGGACTCTCTGAAAGGCTTACATGTGGACTCTCTGAAAGGCTTACATGTGGACAAACCTAAATACCAAATAAACATTATAAGCTATGTGGACTTGACTCTCTGAAAGGGGTGTTTTGTTGACAAACCTAAAAAGCAAACAAACATTATTGGATATGTGGACTCTCTGAAAGGGATGTTGAGTTGACAAACCTAAATACTAAACGAACATTATTAGCTATGTGGACTCTCTGAAATCAAGAGTTATCCTTACCTTATGCTGAGCTTTAAGAGAAGGTAGAATAGAAGCGCCTATTGTAACACCCTGTAATACAGCTTTAAAATGGATATGTAATGTCACTGGTTTGGCCACCTCTGTCTTTTTATTTTTATTGATTTTCTCACTATCTCGCCTCTTTTCTGCTTCCAGTTTCTCACCACTGATCTGTTCCATGATGTCATGAACTTTACTGTAAAAACAACACAGAGTTCACTTTGAATTTACATATAAATATAGATATGTAGACTCTCTACCAGGTATATTGAGTTCATAAACCTATATACCAAACAAACATTATTAGCTATGTGGACTCTCTGAAAGAGTTGCCAAGTTGACAAACCTTGATTCCAAATAAACATTATTAGCTATGTGGACTATCTGAAAGAGATGTCAAGTTGACAAACCTTGATTCCAAATAAACATTATTAGCTTTGTGGACTCTCTGAAGGGGATGAGGAGCTGACAAACCTAAATACCAAATAAACAATATTAGCTATATGGACTCTCTGAAAGGGATGTTGAGTTGACAAACCTAAATACAAATAAACATTATTAGCTATGTGAACTCTCTTCCAAATTGACAAACACAATTACAAAATATATATTTATTTACATTGTGGATTCTCTGATAAAACCCATCAGCCTATAATCAACAAAGATTTGTAAAAAATACTCCGATTAAGGATAATTAAATACAAACCCGTATCTAGAAAGAGGACGTCTGAACTCTAACAAGGTGGACGTTAACTTCTTCGAGCTTCTGGTCATCATTCCGTGTAAAACCACAGGGTGTTGTGGGATATCTACATCAATAACACCGACACTGGCTAAGGCAGAGTTATGCTCCTTGCCCCGTCTCATGATAGTGGTATGTAATGCTTGAGATTTACCAATGTTCACTGTTACGACAGTCCTATAAAAACAGATAGCAATAGTCATATTAAGGATAACAACTTAGGTTGATCTTACAAGGATGACAAATTAGATTGATCTTACAAGGATAACAACTTAGGCTGATCTTACAAGGATAACAAATTAGGTTGACCAAAGCTCTTGGCATTTATTCTAATAATAACAATGTATGTTCACAAGGACCTTATCTACCTTGGCTAGGTTGTTTTCCAGATTGTAAAGAAGGTTAATAACTATACTTACTGCATGTTGGGTGGTACTCCTTCTAATAGAACTATCATGGTATTACCAACATGGGCTGTGAATGATGACTCTGCAGACTTACGATGTAGAAAACCTAAAATACCAAATAAACATTATTATCTATGTAGACTCTCTAAAAGGGATGGCAAGTTAACAAATCTAATTATGGAACGAATGTGGTTCTTGTTATCATTATGGGGAAATAAACATTGGTTTATCATCTGAAAGACATATGAAGGGGGTTGTGTATTTCTTTCTATGATAAACCTGTATTAATTTTTCCCCATAACAAGATCCACATTCATTCCTTATATTTACATTGGTTTATTTTCTTTGATGAAATAATCCAACTTTTTTTTTTATCTTAAAAATTGTAAAAATGCTTGAAGCCTTTGTGTTTTCCAATCAACTGGTATCTGTCAATCAAGCTAAAGGGGTGTGTCATTGCAATAAATCTTAAAATTGAATCATTGTTTGCTTGGAGATGAAAATGTCACGTGACAAACTACACTCATTGGAAATAAATACTGGTTTGCGTAGCTGGTTTATTAAAGCGAATGATAGTAGAAATGTAAATATATACCAAATAACCATTATTAGCTATGTGGACTCTCTGAAAGGGATGTCTTACCTTTAACTTTTTCTTTATAAGTTCCACTGGCGTGAACTTTTCTTAGTTCAGCTTCTAGTTTGAGTCCACTGAGAACTGCCAACATTTGGACACGTTCCACCTTGGCTATACCATAAACAACTAGAGGTATACTCTCTCCAATATAGATACCTAAAACACAGGGGAGTTTTACATCCATTCTTATATTATACCTAAATAAAACAATCGTGTCCTAATAAACGATGTTTGGGCTAGAGGTAGAATCTTACTTTGTTGAAATCGTGTCCTAATAAAAGATGTTTGGGCTAGAGGTAGAATCTTACTTTGTTAAAATCGTGTCCTAATAAAAGATGTTTGGGCTAGAGGTAAAATCTTAATTTGTTTAAATCGTGTTCTAATAAACGATGTTTGGGCTAGAGGTAGAATCTTACTTTGTTTAAATTGTGTCCTAATAAAAGATGTTTGGGCTAGAGGTAGAATCTTACTTTGTTTAAATCGTGTTCTAATAAAAGATGTTTGGGCTAGAGGTAGAATCTTACTTTGTTTAAATCGTGTTCTAATAAAAGATGTTTGGGCTAGAGGTAGAATCTTACTTTGTTTAAATTGTGTTCTAATAAACGATGTTTGGGCTAGAGGTAGAATCTTACTTTGTTTAAATCGTGTTCTAATAAAAGATGTTTGGGCTAGAGGTAGAATCTTACTTTGTTTAAATCGTGTTCTAATAAACGATGTTTGGGCTAGAGGTAGAATCTTACTTTGTTTAAATCGTGTTCTAATAAACGATGTTTGGGCTAGAGGTAGAATCTTACTTTGTTTAAATCGTGTTCTAATAAACGATGTTTGGGCTAGAGGTAGAATCCTACTTTGTTTAAATCGTGTTCTAATGAACGATGTTTGGGCTAGAGGTAGAATCTTACTTTGTTTAAATCGTGTTCTAATGAACGATGTTTGGGCTAGAGGTAGAATCTTACTTTGTTTAAATCGTTTCAAATATACGATGTTTGGGCTAGAGGAAGAATCTTACTTTGTTTAAATTGTGTCCTAATAAAAGATGTTTGGGCTAGAGGTAGAATCTTACTTTGTTTAAGTCGTGTTCTAATAAACGATGTTTGGGCTAGAGGTAGAATCTTACTTTGTTTAAATCGTGTTCTAATAAACGATGTTTGGGCTAGAGGTAGAATCTTACTTTGTTTAAATTGTGTTCTAATAAACGATGTTTGGGCTAGAGGTAGAATCTTACTTTGTTTAAATCGTGTTCTAATAAACGATGTTTGGGCTAGAGGTGGATGATCTCCAAGCCGACTCTCTTCATTAGCAGCTAAATCTATTTTATTTTTCCCTTGAACTTCGTCTTCTTCTACAGGAGTAATATCTCTCTACAATAGAAAAACACTAGGGCTTAAACCCACATCCTAGCCTAGGATACTAGTCCTCTCCTTGCTCTCCCACTATGGGCACCTTCGTTTCCGGTCTGGGATACTAGTACCTTCCTCCCCCTTTTACTAGGGGCACCCGCATTCCCAGTCTGGGATACTAGTACCTCTTCTGACCAATCCAGGGATAGAAGTACTCCCTCCCTCCTTGTCCTGTGGGTAGAATCCATGTCATTGGGGTAGTATCACTCTAACAAAGACAAAACACTAATAGGTACTGTAAGGCTACAAATTATTGCGAGATAGAAATTAATGCGTTAAATGCGACCTATCCGCGATCGCATAAATTTGTATCTGCATTTTTAAAAACATATTTCCAAGTGAAGTAAAGGAAAATGAAATCAAATGATGGATAAAAGGTAAGGTGAGTCAAGTATTTAAATTGAGACCGGGGGGGATTAAGTAATTAGGCAATTATCTCTAAATTTGAAGCTGATTAGTAATCAATGACTTTAAAACAAAAGGTATTCACACTTGACTATTTAAAGATAAAATCTTGATCATTTTAATGCCTTCATTAATTAAACACTTGAAGAATTCCGGGAAGCCCCCTTTTTCTATGATATTAAAAAATGCGACATCTATCGCGGATCGCATTAATTTGTACTCGCATTTTAGTCTCTATACCCCATGTCGCATTAGTTTGTTGACGAATTAATTTCTAGCCTTACAGTACTCTACCTCTCACACCATCAAACATTTAAAACTCTAGCCAGTGTGCAGTGAGGGAAATATTTTCAGTCAACAAAAATATAACAAGTAGCACATGTTACTATTACTAGTCCAAAGTATGTTTTATTGAAAATCTATGCCGTCTAGAGACATTTGCTTCAATTTGACAAAAAAAGGTTTCACTAGAGTTGTCTTACCTTGGACATATTGTCTTTATCAGATTCTTCTTCAATGATAGGCAACATTTTCTGGTATCCAGGTTTCCGTAGCACTGTCTTAGTTTCAGGCATTGTAGAATAGAGTTCCAACAAATGATACAGATGGCGCCAACATCTAGGTGTACTCTCCTTGATTTCATCAACAATTGTTTTCTCGGCCAGTGCTGGCGAGGATGTATCCACCATATCTATGGTAACCGTATCACTCAGATTTAAAGATTGAGGTGGCGTCAAAATTTCTGGTTGAATTCCGGGTGTCGACGCCTTCTTTTTATTATCGCGAGAAAATCGGAGATGAGGTTTTCGAATTGAAGATAACGACAATCGTTCTGGACGTATACTATCAATCAGTGGAAGTTTAAATGATGGAGTATATTTAGGTTTGGATGGAGTTTTCTCCCCTGTATCTGAGAGAGTGTCAGAGCGAATGCTGTGAGTAGGTGTCGAGATGGTCAAGTCTGCTTGTTGGTCCTGTTTCGACAAATCAGATTGTTGAGTGTCAGCGCTAGAGGAGGAATCTTTCGATTCTTGTTTACGATGAGATCGGGTCCATTCTCCAAGTAAACTAGGTCTTCGTTCCTTCAACTCGACATGTGTCTCCTTGATGTTGTCTACCATCGTCGCAAATTGATGAACCAGTCGTAGCAATGACATATCAACATGCTGGGTTATTGAATGACAGTTTATCAAAAAGTTAACTTGTAAAGTGGTTGGCTTAGCCTCGAGTTTATGCATCGCAAATTTGAAAGGATTCTGTTTCCCCTTTTCAGGAAGTGCCGATTTCTCTGCGCCGAAATCGATGACGTCTTTCATACAGATATTGATGCCGAAGCTTTCACACTGGAATGCAGGAGTGGCAGCACCAATATTCAGTCGGTATCTCTTGCCCTTGCCTTTTCCCTTCGATTTCCCTCTGGATTTGGAGTCTTCAGAATCGGCAATTTGTACTTTAAGAATATCCAAGTGTCCCTGAAGTAGCAAATGCCCTCCAAATTTTTTCATCATGGCGGACGGGCGAACCCCTTCAACATGGAGTCCAAGACTCTGAAGTAAAGGTTTAAACAACATTTGAGCATCTGCTAGCTGCATGATTGATGTTGCCATAGTAACATTGTCTTCGTTGATGTCAGTGCGACTTTCTTCCTGACTCCATGAACTGCCTAGCAACCAGGATTCGTGAGCTTTGCCGTAACCGACGTCTTCATCAATCTCCAATCGTCCCTGTTGTTTCGCCATCCATTGATAAAGGTCTTCCTCCTTATTGTATCTGTTTTTTAAAATTGATTGTTTGGGGCCTGATTGTCTCATTGGTGTTGGAGGAGGCGTACGGATCATGCCCGTTTCCGAGCTACACACACTCTCTCCTGCAGACATGAAGCTATGCATGCTGTCGTTTCTGGCCATAGAAGGCTGAGGAGTAGAAGCATGAGGTTTGAGCTCAGGAGCTGAAGTGAAGACTTTCGGTTCTGGGGAGTTCACATTATGATCTTTCATTTCATTGGTCTTAATCTCTGTAGGGTGGACACAACTGAGAATATGAGGCAGACCTGGTTTAACTCCTCGCTTTATCAGGATTGGTCCCGATTTCTTCCGTTTGGTTGACATAGTTGAAGCTGAACTGGCTCCATCGTCCGTGTGACGTCCCAGGCTTGGATTAGACCCAAATTTTGGACCACCTTCAGATGGAAGCAGAGAAGTCTTTTCATCCACCACATCAAACTGATCCATCAGACCTTCTCCATCTTCAAAGCCGAGTTCAGAACCATCAGCATCTCCAGGCAGTGCAAACGTCACATTGTATGGTCTGACATTTTTCTTGTTTTTAAAGTTCAACTCTGATAAATAGGGCATATAAAGAACGTTCTTCCATTGTTTTGTCAGTGCCAGGATTCCTTTCTGCATGGTAATAAGGTTGGGAATGGTTTCGGAGCAGACGGCCTGTTCCACAGACGATGTACCATATTTATGCAGGTATTTCCGTAGAACTGTGATTAACTGACAAGACGGTTCTTCTTGGAGAGTTTTAGACATCTTTGTAGCTTTACCAAAACGAGTCTGAAACAACATATCATAAATAATCTTACTTCAAATACAGAATAGAGTCCAAATGGACTCTCTAAAAGGTGAATTAACATATTAGATAAATAACACATCATTAGCTGTGGAGATTCTGGAGATTAACAAGGCCTTAGTGAAACGAGCAGGTCCAAAACTTGCAGTCTATTTTTAGCCATTATTGACTATCACTAATAGAAGGACAAGTGTTACATATTTCCACAAAAAACAAGTTAAAACAATTCATTAAACTCACTGTACAGGTGCTAGCAATCAATCCCTTACCTTTGGACTGACATGGATACCCTGTTCTTCTAAAGCTTCTGTCATGATACAGGCTAGGACTGAACTAGTTCTGTGAGTTAAAACTCGAACCAAGCTTCTAACAGCTAACATAGCTCGATCACTGGGATTCATCCAGGCATTGATTGAAGGTGTGGCTGTACTCAATAGGTTCCAATCCAGCCTGAAACAGTAAATCAGAATGGGATTCCACTTTGACCAACCGAATCAATAATACAATAGCGAGGTTTATTTAATTAATATATATATAAATATATTTTAGTGATTGACCAATCAGATGAATGAAAAAACTATAACCATCTTTAAGTTTAGAGATTGCCTTTGAACATTTTTGGACAAATAGAATTTCTAGAATAAGGCCCAAGGAAGATAAGTTAAGTTTTAGTGAAGGAAGTCACTATTTATTATCAGAACTCCTGACACCTTTTATTATTGACAACCACACGCAACTAGTAATCGCTATGGTGATAAATATAACACAATGACCCACCTGGTAAAATCCACCTTCTTCTTGATAGAAATCGGAGGTGGTGCTGCAAAATTCAACCAAATTGTCTTCAGCTCCAATCTTCCGTTAGACGCATCACCTTTTAACGGTTCAATCTTCAATGGGATCATATCATCTAAATCTTCAGACGCCAGGGAGATTCTGGAATCCCAGGATGAGATGGATACGGAACTGTGATGTAAAGACTCAGAACTCTGTGGCACCGGATCATCTGTCGTTGGCGTGCTTGTTTCAGTCTGCTGTTCAATCTTTTCTTTCATTCGTTCCTGGAGATTCTGAAGAGTTTGTTCAATGCTATCCATCCTTTGTTGAAATTGCATGTCGGAATTGTCCTTGTAACCAAGACGACGTACAGCTGTCACGGAAACGTCCTCTAACCCACATTCAAACATGATAAATCCAATCACGAAATCTGGATCATTTGATTCGCGACTCGCTTGCCGTGACAGACGTCTCCTAGGTGATGTGGGCATCAAGTTTGGGCTCGTTACAATAACGTCTGGATTAAATGAAAATAAAACATTGGAACGATAGTCAGGGATTGCTGTCAAGACAATATTATCAGAAAAATTACTGTCTTTCACTAACCGACGTAACTGCATATGAATCCTTGCAATTTGAAGAGTTCCAACATTTTCCTCACGAGTTACTTCCCTTGGAGACACTTGATCTTTTTCTATCTCCACGGTGATTTCAGATTTTAATTTGTTGGGCGCTTGGTTGCTTGTTCGTTGACTCATGTCTTTGACATCTGTCAATAATTTACAGGAATGAGTGTTAGAAAGTAGCTGACATTTTATATTGTCGACACAGACTGCCAGTAATGAGACGGCAGTGACGTCACTTATATTGTCGAGCACAGAAAACGAGATGATTTCTTCTACAATAGAAGCTTGTAATACACAGATATTGATCTGAAAATAAAACAATATAATCAAGTAAAATGTAGACACCAATATTATAGGATTAATAAACAAAAACATTATCAGCTATGTGGACTCTCTGAAAGGGATGTTGAGTTGACAAACCTCAATTAAACATCGTTAGCTATGTGGACTCTCTGAAAGGGATGTAATGTGTTACCTTTGGTAGAGAGAAGAAAGCTCTAAAAGAAGAAGTTTTAGAAATGTCAATTTCTTTCTCCTTGTCTTCTTTAAATTTAACAGAGTTGTCTTCAATCACTGCTCCTTCATCTTTTAATTTATTCTGTTGTTTTAAACGATCTATACTTTGATAGTGGATACGATCTAACAAGGCTGATATATGTAACTTGGCCAGGGTTGGTGTCACTGTTTCTATATACCTGCAATGAATGAATGGATAGTGAAAAAATAAATGCATAAATAAAAGGATGAATGAATGAATTGATGAATGAATAAATAGGTGATGGATTGATGGATGGATGGATGAACAGATGAATGGATAAAGAATTAATGAATGCATGAGCGATGAAATGGATGCATGAATGAATGGAGTGAAAAAATGGATGGATGGATGAATGAATGAATGGAGTGAAAAAATGGATGGATGGATGAATGGGGATGAATGGAAGAATGAATTAACAAATAAATGAATGAACAAACAAGGGAATGAATGAAAGAAGAATGGATTTTTGAAAGAATGAACAAACAAAAATCAACTTACCTCTGCATGGATTCTAGTAATAATGGAGTAAGTAAGATATCCAATGATCCAGAAACTTTGATGACTGCTGTTGTTTTTGATGTATTCTGGGATAGCTCATCTTCTAGTTCTTCTTCTTCACCTGAATTAAAAAAATATGTAAAAAGGGGCATAACCTATTGAGTTTCATAATTTGAAATCTGATTGGTTAATACTATCACGATTATTACCAGCCAACCCAGGGTCAAAGTCCTGACCTATTTCTAACACGGGAGAAATCTGATTAGTCAATCTCATCACACTATCAACCAATCAGTGGTCTTGATGTTGTTTATGATTATACTTCATCTAAGCGTTTTTCAAAATTCGATTCCAATTTTCAGTCAGACGTCGATGTTTCTTGCAATTCCAGTAAACTTATTATGTCACTGTCGCAAAAGGTTGTTATACTGGCAGCAGCATTTGCAACTGTTTCAAGAACATTTCATGTCCCACTGAAGATTGGAATAGTGCAGTGTCCCATATACATAAAAATTTTAAAACCTCTTTACAAATACTTTAATAGAAATTATAAAAAAATTAGAATAGTGTAATTTGATGCTATCAGTGTCCCTGATACACATACGGTAAAAGTTTCTTAAACTTCTTCACAATCTCTTTAAGTTTTATATAAAATAAAGATGCTTATTACCTTTCTCTTCTGAGTGACACCGACCAGGGAAGAAGAATTTAGTTTTTTCTTTATGAACAGCTGGTGGTGATGGTAGCTTCAGTTCATCTTTCTCCCTCATCACAGATGTACTGAAACCATCCTTAACCTTGGTGAAATGTGGTAACCAGGCTGATCCAGAACTGTACACAGAGTGACTGGCAGAGGACAGGGAGTACTCTGAATAGACAGATTTCATTCCTCGAGCACTGGAAGTCGATAAGTTAGTAGATGGTGATGCTCCAACCCAATCATTACAATGATAATGTGACAGGTGGTTCGAGTAACAGGACAAGAGTAAAGGGGAGCTTGTGATTGGTTGGTTCAGCTGATTATGTAAATCGACGAGCGAGAATTCCTCGTGGACCTCTATAGAGTTCACGCTGTCTGCAGACTCATATGACAATGTTGAGGAACTGGAAGATGTAGATTCTGATTTTTGGAATTTCATGGTCTGTTCTAAGACTGTGTTTGCCATACTGTCAGAAATCGGTGAATTTTGAGAAATGGGTGAACTCTGAGAAACCGGTGAACTCGTGTAAAATTTCTGCTTCGGCGATTGCGGTGAGCTTTGAATGTATTCGTCGTATCCTTCAGGTGATTCGTCAAAAACAGGAAGTTGAATTACAGACCCAGATTCTGAACTGGAGACATCTTCCTCAGCAGAATAATACTGCTGACTCTCCAAAGACACCTGAGACATCATCCTTGAGATGCTTTCACCAGACATGGGACTTGGTAGGGAAGTCCTGGATGGGGTCTTGGAGCTACCACTGCTCATTCTGGATCCTGTGACAGGAGATGAAGGACTGCTGGTGGATAGCAGATGTTTCAAAGATGATTTCCGTACTGGACTGTGTTTGCCGGAAGAACTCAATGACCCCAGCTCTGTTGGAGTACCACATGTGACAGACTTTCGGGACTGTCTTTCTGAACGTTCGTTTGGATCATAAAGCTGTGTTTTGGAATCACTGGAGAAGCTAACCTCACCACTCTGTCTTTTAGACGATGTATCATGTTCGCTGACGCTTCCCACCAGGCTAGATTCAAATAGTTTTGCCCGATCACCAGGTGTTTCAGGACTGGCAATGTCACTCATATAGCCTCGTGTGAACGAAAACTCTGGAGATTTTTTGTCAGGTGAAGCCTTCTCCATATACTGGCTGACATCAAACACCAATTTATCTTTATGAAGCAAACTCTGAGCAAAACCAGGGTCATGTCCGTCTGCACAGATTTGCGGAATGGCCGCTGCATTTGAGGTATCTTTATGACGTCGAGGCCGGAAAAATGAGACACCATTTTTATTGTTTCCAAAAAACCTGCAACCTCCTTGACAACCACATTTTCCTAAAGTATGGGGATGGTTGCCAGGGCCCATGGATTCTAATGGCCACATAAACCATAAGCGTTTAGTTTTTCGATCATGTAGTTTAAGAAAATTGTCTTGGACAAGTTGTATTTCTGGAGAAGGTATAGCTATTGCAGCTTCAATATGGATCGGGCCCAGTGAAATACTTCCAGCATCCAACCATTCTTCGGGGCTGGCTCGTTCGATACGTAAAGGAACACAGGATATTAACTGCCTGAAGGAAATATGTTCCAAAATGGCCGTAATTCCTGCTCTAGTTTCGGGTCCATGTAAATTACAAGTTGACAAGCGCACCGGGTTAACCTGAAAAAATAAAACTTAAATGAAAGAAAAAAAGAACAAACAGGAATCCCCAAGGATCCTTCTACAATCTAATCCTAGTCCAAACATCTTGATATTGATGGTTCCTGGATTATCAGCACCCCTATCTGCAGTATTAGTAGTCCTGAGGAAACCTGGCATTACCATGAAGTGACAAGTTCAAAAGTAACAGTATCAAACACTACCATGGTCTCATACATCTTCTAGGTTGGCTTACCTTTAAATTAAAAGCCGCCCCAGACTCAACCATAAATAAATTAACGTTATCAACCGACACCCGCACCATCCTGTATTTGATGTCTTCAGCAGAAGGACAGGGGAACGGACATTTTGGTAGCATACGACATTGGGGTTGGGGCAACATGTGTTGACATAGTTGAAAAGGTACTGGTCGTTGGAGTCTATTCTCTGGATCATCTACCAGCATTATAAATGTCTGGATAAACTCAGCTATATTCTGAATCTGAAAAAAAAGGTAAGTTCTGCTCGTGCTAATAATTTGAACTTTAGATACCTGTCGTTCAAGCAAATTTACTAAAATATAATAAATGAAAATTAGCAATGGCCAGTGTAATATGCCCACATTTTTAATGGCAGCCAATTCGTCCAGAAGGTTGAGTCATCAATAAATAAAAGATTTGTCCAATTTTCAATAGCGTTCATCCATTGGTGATTACGAAAATTCACACCAAGTTTCGTCAAAATCTATAAAGCAACCAGCTCCCTATTGTGTCCCAAAAGAATTCAATAACAATGGTAGAAGAATTGAACGGGTTTCCAAAAACAAGGGCAATAAATCATATTAAACCAAGACTTACTTGAGGTGAGGAGAGTTTTCCAGTTATTTCCCCTATAATAGCCTCCACCAACCAGGCATATTCCAAGGTCTCGCTATCTAACGGCAAACCTTTATCAGAGAACATGGCGTGACCACGAACTTGTAAACCAGATAAGGCCAAATGACCCTCTTTTAAATGTTCTTGTTCCAACTCTCTTGGCACGCTGTCCCTCGCGATTAAAACACAAGGTGATAATAACAATTGTAGTTTTGTTTCTTCATAGGATTTGTCCATTTCAAAACACATTCGTTCTACATGCAGGCTGGGACAGGCCACGTCATCAGGGTTACAATTCTAGAAAACAGAAAATAGAAAAGATAAATGAACTAGTGTTTGAGGAAATTTTCCTTTTTTTTTACTGAATAAACTTAAATATTGGAAGAGAATTGTAAAATTCCAATGATTTTCTTTCTTTCAAATCAACACTCAATCGTTGGCTTAAAGGAAAACAAACCTTTAACTTAATACAACAACTCAATTTTAATACTAAAACACTAAGATAAGTTGAACTTCCCAAATATCACTTCAGTCTTTTATCCGTCAAATTGGGACTAATTTTGGATTGAGGATGGGACACTTGACACCTGATCTTCAAAAATCTTCAACAAAATTAAGGTTAAAATCTTAAAGAAATACACAATAAATTGTTGGGTTAACTAAATTTGATTGAACCAATCAGATGACTGGAACACATAGATCATCTTAAGTTAAGTTTTTGTCAATATGTAAAATAACTACCACTGTACCTTGACTAGCTGGGCCTGTATATCATGTAAAGTGACTGATACAGTGACAGCAAAGGGGCGATGCTCTCTGGGGTCAAACTGAGGAGGAGGCTGCCCCTCGTCAAGTATCTCTGTATTATGTACGTGTCCCGTATCGATATCTGTATTATCATTCGAGCTGTCAGAAAAATCATAGATTTTCTGGTCTGCACCAACGTAATTTTCCTGAAAAATACAAAAGATTGTTTGCGAATCATGCTTTAAATAAGTATTACCGTATAATTCTGTGTATAATGCGCAGGTTTTTATCGTAAAACGGACCCAAAGAGGGGGTACGCACTATATACAGTTGAATAAATTTGGAGTATTTTTTCCAAACGAAAATGCCACAAATGGATTTGAGGATCCGCCATTTTGTCTACCTTCATCGACATTCAGGGTAAAATTGATTTGTGTAAAAGATTGAATTATGATTTTAATAATGGCTCAATATGAATATTATCTATTAAGTAAATATTTATTGTGAAATATTTGAACAAAGCTTAAATGATTCAAGTTAATATCTTTGTTATTAAAACAGAAAATATTACGTGAATACGAGAAGTACAGTTTATGGACACAAGGTGACAAGCCAGGCCAGCAAAATACAGGATGTGTTTTATGCATATTTTACATTTACTGACATCATCAAATGCTCAGTTTAAGTAGAAGAGCAGGAAGCACAGACGTCTGATTAAAAATTTAAATGAAGTAAATTGATATATCAATGTCCCTAATAAACCTACAATATACAGTAAAATTCTTTAAATTTCTTTGTTCAATATAAAAAATGAAATAAAATCGTACCTTAATATTATACAGGTTGACAAGTAACGAACCATAGAGACAAATCACAGAGGGCGCTACCTCTAGTTCGATGTTAACGATGTCAGGGTCCCAAGTTGAGGCGTCAAAGTCTTCAGGTTGTATCGGAGGTTTATTCATGTCAGATATAGCTGGGCGTAGTGGCTGAAGTAACGTTTCTTCTTTCTCCGGTGTCGTCAGGTCCTCAAGGTCAATGTAAGATTTAGACAAGGGCAGTAACTCTGGCATGGGGTGATATGTGTAGTTGATGGACAGAGAGACATTGGATGACCACCAACAATCAACCCAACCAAGACTAAAAAAGTTAAATTATATGGTTAGAATAATATTAGCTTATATCAAACTGTAATGAAAAAAAGTTTTTTTAATCTTCAGCACTTAATTGAGCTGATGAAGACAGACAATGCCATGATGAGGAAAATAATTTGGACAGTGTTATTAGCCTACAGATATTTAATTTCAAACTATTGGGGGATGTTTAATATTCACAGCCTGTAGCACATGGGGCCTGGGTTTATTGCCCCATCACAATCCTTTTTCCATGTCAGTTCCTCCGACCTGCATCACTGACAATGGGAAACCGGGGTGAAAAATCCGAATGTTAATCTCGGCCTTTGCTGGGATTGAACCTGGGACCTTCAGGTTAGCGAGCAAGTATCTTACTGAGCCATGAAAGGTGTGAAGAAAAGTCTATAGTAGACATATAACCTGACTACACCTACCTTCTTTCTGTGATATTTCTCCATTGTTTATGTTTAGTTAATGGTTTTTCAACTTCTATCCCATCTCGGTCTACTATCTTCATGTTTTCAGACAGGGCTATGATAATGTGTCTGCTGGTGTAAGTTTCTGGTAGATACAGCCGACAATATACTGTTTCACCCTACAAAATATAAAACTATCTGGTTAGTCTCATTCACAAACCTTACATAGTTTAGTATTTTCTTCCTCTGATTCCCCGATCACTAACACCATAGCTTATTAGTCAATCATATAACAGTGTACTTGCGGTTGATCATGAGAAAAACAAAGTGTTTTGAATAACACCAATACTGAGAAAAATGTTTCCGGCAGATGTTACCAATTGTTTATATATAGTCACTGACCTATACTTGATGTCTGGCTAAGCCTACTTGCAACTGGTCATTTTGGCTTGAGTGTCAGTCATGACTGGTATATAGGGCCAAATCAACAGCCCTGTGTAAATTGTACATAACTTCACCATTTCATCTGATGGCTCATGTGTAAATTGTACAAAAGTATTAAAGAAGTGTGATTTCATTTATCAATTAACTTTTGTTATATATAAAATAAACAACATATTTACCTTAATTACTATTGGTATGGGACAAGTTTTTGGTAGAAAATCAACAAAAGGCAATTGTACAGAGAGATCAAAATATTCCCCACAGAAAGCCAGACGGGCTGAAATATACAACATACGTCTGATCACTATGTCCACGAAAAAGGGCTCATCAAAAATATAATAACAGAACTACACAATACCTACATCTCTCATAGATCTTAAGTTTTGACCTATACTTAATGAACGACAGAGCCTATTTTATACCGGTCATTTTAGATGAGCAAACGGACATAACCAGTACATGGCTAAATCAACAGCGCTGTGAATACATCACTAGCCCTTCCTGAAGCCATAACCTTTCTGCTTAGTAATAAGTTGTTGTGATTGTTATCAATTCTGATGATAAGAAAAACTTCTGTTCCACAACCATTGCCTTTGATACTCAGCCTGTTGCTGGCTTACAACTCTTCTTATCAACGGAAGACAACATCACCATGGTCATCATAATGCTAGGCTTGACTCGTTCAAAACTACTTCTAACTGGTATAGAAAAATAGTTTGGCTAGGTCAAGCCTTTTAAATGTCTTCTAATTATCCTCGGGTCCTGATTCTGGTAACTAGGTCAGACACGATCTAGTATGAGGACTGACTCTCCTGATAAAAACACTAGCTAAAATTAGCTGACAGCAGACATCAACTTGTCATCAACCAACAAACCAACCCATATCCCCACGTTTAATTAAGAAATTCGTCAACTCACCGTTTTCTGGCATCTGAGAAGACGTATCCACCCAATTATACTCGTTAGTCATTGCAATTAGTTCAAATTCTTTAATAATTAGATTTAAACTCCAAGTGTAGGGTATAAAATTATAAATATCTGGCCGAGCCTTACTGGACCAATCATTTACCAAATCTACAACAGAAAATATAGTCATAATATAAACAATATAACAAATGGAAAGTAATCTTTGAATTGATAATTGGAAAGGCAAATAACATTAAATTTATTTCTAAGCTTATATAATGTTACTAAGTCAACTTCTGTAAGGTAAACTAGACTGTATATTAACCTCCTGCAATAGCAAAGTCAACATCTATAAAAATCATTACCTTTAAAAAAGTCCATATGTTCGTAGATCAAAGTTACGGAAGCTTTACATGCCGTTAGATCACAACGCCAATCTTGATGTTCATTCCAGCCTAGAGGGTAGTGTAACGTAACATCAAACTACAAAATACAATGACAATTAAACAAATGGAGTTTTACATCTTACTTTCTGAACTGGATTAGGCCAATGAAAGGAAATTAACTATAATAGGATTTTACAGCTTACTTTTATGTACCTAATAAGGCTAACAAAGACAACACCATGCATTGAGCAATGAGGGAAATTTTGCGTGGCTTTGGTTAATTGTCCCTTCCGAACAACTAGACGCTTTTTCCATGTCAGCAACTCCAACCTGACAAGGGGCAGAACCAGGTTGAAAATCTGAGATATTATCTTCACTAATGAAATACAGTCTACAGCTCTAATCAGACGTGTCTGGTGAATATAGGTAGAACAACAACCCTGTATACGAACCTCTAAAGTTTCCAACTCAGCCAAATTACGGAATGTCATACTAGTGGAGGCGTCTAACAACATCAGTTGACCTTTAACCTTAGTTTTAAATCCAGTTTTCTCCGTTATCCAAGGGACGACAGCTTCGATGTATGAACCTTGACTGGCATTCATATGGATTGCTTGAGTTTCCTGAAAAATAATTTCTTACTTTTCAAAAAATGGTTACTTAGCAATGTTCAAAATAAAAATACATTACAATGCTTTCAAGATCTCAAAATATACGCGTCATATTTAGATATATTTGGTTTATCACAAGGGTAACTCAGGAATTATTCAACAAACCACGCCCTGCTTTGAACTTATTTGAAATATGAAAAGTGGAAAAAAGTTGCCTAAGGTAAAGAATGGAGTTTTACGTCCTACTCGCTAACGAAGAAGGTACAGTTGCCAAACAAGCCACCTATATTCAGTATATCAAGGGCTGTAACTCAGGACATATTTACTGAATCATTCCAAGATTTGAACTCATCTGAATAAAAAACTTCATAACAATCTTAAATAAAAACTTTACTCCATATATAAATAATCAATAACATTATCTTAATGGAACATAGTCTTTAAATAAAACTAAAATATCAAAATAACACAAAAAGATATAAAATACTTACAGAGTTTTTAGTGAACAAAACATCGAAGGTGGCAGACTCTGTACAATTTATTTTCGTTTCAAAAGATTTATAAATTCTACGCTGACCAGGTTCTGGTTCTTTCGTTACGACCAACGGTTGATAATCAGGAGGGTAGAAAAACTTCCATAACTGCTCTCTGATTGAATAAAAAATTGAGAAGGGGAAAGTTAAACAAGGATATGTCTACAGTGTGCAATGAAGGAAATTTGGTCAGGACCATGACATTGGCCTGTGCCTTTGTGTGATTTCTGACTACCTAACTATCAATATTCTATACAGATATCCAGTGTTTATTAAAACACAAGATGATTATTATTTCACCAAGACAATCAATGCTAGGCAGTGTGCAATGAGAAAAAATTCGATGACAACAGCATTAGTCCAGTCCTTTTCAATTTCAAGCCCTATGGGGATTTTTAAATCATAATTTCAAGTATAAATTATCATAGAAAAGTGTTGAAATATAAGAATATATAAGTTCTGTGTAAAACGAGCCTAGAGCTGACTTACCGTTGTCGGTCTACCCAGGGGCCGTAATTAAAATCCGTTTTTTTACCACATTTAATATCTACCCCAAGACAGGGGTAGGTTCTCCGCACTATTACCTCCCCATCTGCCATTTCTACCAGTTCTGGTTCATGAGGTACCAGACCTACATTTACAGAGAAAACACAACAGTGATATAGCACACTTAATATCAACTTGACTTATCTGTATCACTTTTTAAAATTACAATCAGGGTTTGATACTCTTAAATTCTATTTACACAAATTGTGTATATTTTATTGTTAATTTTGCAGGCATCAATTTCATAATTTTGTCTCTGAAGACTCCCGTTTTTCCAAAAAATGTAAATGAAATGAATGGAGTTTTACTTCCTACTCTTCTACACCTTATAGGCGAAGACTGGCAATGCTATACAATGAGGAAAACCTTGGCAGGACAGCAGCATTAGCCTACTCTTTTTACGATTTTCCAACTGTCAAAGGAAATAGAATTCTGTTTTGCCAAAGCAAATTACTAATTTATTGTATATAAAAGAAAAGATATGAATAAAAAAGTGTAATGTTACCTGGTTCATCCATATAGTAATAAATATCAACATCATTGGACTGCATTATAACAAACCCTTCTCCCATATTACGTGGTGGCCTGAAACAAACCATACAAGATAAAGATTTCATAAGGTTATCAACTTAGGTTCTCAAGGATCCTTTCTACCTTCTTGGCCCAACCATTTTGCATTGATCCTTGGATTATCAAAACTCATTTACGGCTGGGTGGACTTGAATTATGAGTGAAGACAGTAGAATTTCACATCGACCACCTTTTGTTCAACAAAACCACAGAAGTGAAGTCATTGATGCTCATATAGATTGTGTTTGGTCAGTATTCAATCTATTCACATTCGACATCATTACTGATCATCATTTCCATTGTTTAGTTTTCAGTGAGGCACCCCGGGGGTAATAGAGGGAGGGGCTCCAAAAGACAGTCATACTTACACATCTACAACTGGTCCTTTATTATACTGAGGGCTGGGCACCATCATCACCCTCAAATTCTCAGATTTACATTTTACAACATGCATAAACATATCAAATGGTGTGGATGCTGGCTTCGTTGTGTATACTAGGTGGGCTTCTTCAAAACTGGCCAATAGGGTGTAGGGTAACATAAAATTACCAAATATAAAACGTACCTATAATTAATATATAATATATTTCACTCAAAAAGTCAGAAAAATTACCTTCATTGCAATCATGGGACTAGGGGATATCGGCCTATTGTTTAACCCTTTTAACATGACTCGTAGCTTTAGCAGTCACATAATAACTTGATATTAACCCCAGCAGTCGTTACTAAGAGTGAATGTGACGTTTTAACGCAAGTTATACAACTTTGATATCAGAGTATATGATGTTTTATTTTACAAAGAAGATATTCATTTTACTGAGTTAATGTATGTTATGTGTGCTTCTTGTTTCTAAATATCATTTAAATCTTACTGAGTTAATATCAACTTTAATAACAGGTATCAGGTCTCGCCAATGTATTCCTTCTTTTGGTACTTGTAACCTAGAAGAAAAAAAATTCATTGGATATATGTCAAGGTATAAGACAAATTTTGTAATAACTTGACATTGTAAAGAAGATATGAAACAAGAAAGGTTGCAGTCAAAGGTATAGGATGAAATTATAGTTTGACGATGACATTGTGAAAATAACCTTGACATTGTGAAGATGTCCTTGACACTGTGAAGATGACCTTGACATATTAAAGGTGACCTTGACATTTTGAAGTTGACCTTGACCTTAAAGATAATTCTTACCTAGCTGGTACAGTTTCCTCTACATCATCTTCAGGTTCAGGAATCATGGTTGATTTTAAACCGAATAGTTTTTCCAGTCTTGCGTAATATTTCGACCGATTATAAATATGGAATTCTAAACCATCGACAAATAACGACACTCTGGTTTCAGAATGGGACATATCTACAAGCAAACAAACAAATATTATTCTTCTGATTTTCAAAAATCAAAGTGAGATCGTCACACTTTAAACTTTTCATTACCTTAGTGAAACCGATCTTTTATTAACAGAATTAAACTAAACTTCTTTGTAGGTGTGGAATAGAGCATCTATAATGAGTAATTTGATTTGATTGGCTGTGATTTCCAAGAAATATTCCAGGGGCAATATCAAGCTATGAATAAGTATTTTCCCTCATTTGTATTACCACCGTCTCCAGGAAGTATGACACAGTGGTTTGGACATGATGAGTGAAAAGGTTGAATATTTACAAACCCATACCTTCGTTTATAGCTTTATATACATACGGTCTCCACCAGCGAAAAATAACCCAACCAAACTGCATTCGTAGTGAGTAATCTTCTGTTATTATGTGAAAATCACGGAACATAATTTTACCCGAGAGCACAGAGACAGAGAAGGATCCTGAAAGAGAAGCAGAAGTAAGTGCTGCAACTTAATATCTATAACTAACTTATACTAAAAAAGGGTTTTACAACCTACTATTCTGCACCCTAATAAAGTCGTGGGACTGTCAAAGGTGCATAGTCTGTGGGCCTTAGTTTATTGTCACATCCAAATGATTAGACACTTCTTCCCAGTCAGTCCCTCAGACCTGCATCACTGACTCTCCCCTCACTGCAGCAGATAAATGTCAACATAGGCTATCTATCAGAGACTGGGATAGGTCAGATTTTTCAGACTACATGATTATCAACATGGACAAAATTAGTGCAAAAAATATCTTGATGTTAAAATGATTCACTCACCAAATTTTATATGACCGTAATAGGGACAAAATCTGTTGAGGATGACCCCAATGATGACCCCCATGACCCTAGAGTGATAGTAGGTGAGGTAAATAGTCCAGGCCATGGCAATTACTATTGATAGTAACAGATAGTAAACATTTGACTCCGCCAACTCTTCTTCAATCTGTTCAAACAAAGTTTGATTTGTATCTCGCGATCTGAAACATACAAAATCTCTATTTAGTTTTACAACGAATCTACTTAAAGGGGCCCAGGCTTTATTTGTTTCGGACAATCATCCGACAGCCTCAAACACATGAAATCTTTTGCTTAGCTAATCAGAAATAGTCTACAGAGCTTACCTATGAAATTTGAGCCTTCAAATCCATGTGTATCCATAATTATCCATGTTTGAAAAATCATAATGTCTTAAGAAATTACGAACGTCCCGCCATATTGGAAAACGGTTCGTCTTAATAATCAAAGAGTTATCCTTCCCGTCGTGCAATAGCGATCATCTATATAAACAGACTACAACGCATTTTTCAATTGTAGACTTTGTCAACCGGACACACAATTTTCAGACTGACTGGAGACCAGCCATGTACAGCATAGAAAAAAAAAGAAAAGTGAAATTTTTTGTTTGAGGCATATTTCAAGGATTTTGCAATTTTCTCAGAGCTTGAATATTTCTGAGGACTGTTTAAATGATGAATATATAGGGGCCTACTCTTATTGACCAAGTTTGAAACTTTAAATTGTATGTCCATTCTAAGAGGTAGTATTCATAACAAATTTTTTTAGAAACATTTCAATAAAGAAGTCTTGACGTGTTTGTTAATTTTATATATTGATTCATTACCTTAATTTGATAGCCATTTTGGAATTTTAATATGAATTATATTTGAAACTGAATGAAAAAAATGGCAACTTCTGTCTTGTTTAATTAATTTTAGATCAGGTCACATCAAAATCATCGGCCATATTATTTCTGTCTTCATTCTAACTCGTTACTTTCTGAAATTAAAAATTGTAACATGTAAGGATGGACATTAACATAACATATAGGTTGCTAAACACAGATTAAAGATCACAAAGCTGAAACAGAAAGTGACTAAGGCCAACTGGCAAATTGTTTGGTCACAGCAATCACCAGTTTTCTAGGGTTGCAATTAAGACTAGTTGTTTTTAGTTTCACACACAAATCTTGTGAAACTGCCTTTATGAGTTCCATTAAAACTCCTGACCACTCCTGAACAATCAAAACCTGTTATGGCTATTTGAAGGTCCCTGAAGGTAAATGACTAAATAGTTGCAATAAGAATAGCAGTTATAAAGTTAGAATGTAGCTCTCATGCAACTTGAGTGAAATCCTGAGCACTTTTGATATTAACAACCCTACACAACTGGTGATGGATGGATTCAACTATATTTTATTCAGAAACTAGTCTATAGCAGTCAGTGGAAATTCACCTCTCATTATAATTTTGCCAGTCTCTAGGTCAGACTGATCCAGACTTTGCAGACTGTTTTTAAAATTTACAAATAGATGAACAAAGCTATGAATAAAATAAATTCAATAAAGTTTTACGTCCTGCACCTTATATGACTAATAAAAATGGGTAATGTCATGCAGTGTTCAAAGAAGGAAATTTTTCAGGACAGGGCGGGTTGACATGTAGACGGGTTGACCCCCCGAGAATCATGCAATGAGATGATATTCACATAAAGATGACAGTTATGATCAGCTACTGAACACAAACATAATCAAAAAGATATGTTAAAGTTAAAGTCGAAAGGCAAATTGAATTGAAATTGAAAATGCCGACAAAATGGACAAACATAAACAACTACCGGTACGTCTCTACTATAAAACATGAACAAAATGGCAACGATGCAAAACAAAATTTCCAAGAAGGTTAGTTTAGGAAGTTCGCTACCGTTTGCACTTACTTGAAAAACAATCGAACACAATAACGGCATTTAATCCATAATTTTAAATTAAATTTCCATAATATTAATTTTTAGCCGACATTTTGTAGGGGAGATTACTCGTAATTAAGATTGTGGATTTTTAATTTTAGGAAACGAAACTTTAAAAATAATATTTAGAAATAAATCAGGAGACATGACATTTGACAGCTAAAATATCTACATATAAAGTTTGAAAGGTAATCGGGGAAACCAGTGGCGTACTTTCAGTTCAGGTCTGTCGAGGTGAAAGTTAATCTGAAAACTGTAGTTGTCCTTAAGGAACCTCTGACCTCAGCCTCAAGGTAATTTCGACCTCTGATTTTTGCACATTTCCAGTATATTATTCCCAGGTGTCAACCCCGGCTAACTTATTTACGTCGTGAGCTGATAAAGTTTAATAAGCTATCAATACACTTTCTTGATTATTTAAGCCTAATATTCGCTCCGATCTTTGTTAAATTGTAGAAGAACTTTCCAAAATTACTTTTATTTTATTTAATATTAACGCTACAATAGTTGTAGATGTAACAGGGTTTTACCAATGAATTAATAAAACACCAGGTCAGGGTTCGACATAGGTTTCATTGCAAAATTAAACAATAACTCTGAAATATACAGAAATAAATAATTACAATATGAATAAATAGAAATTTACTAAACAACATAACTACATGACGGATACAAACAATAATTTAAATACAGATACTGTGGGATAAAAATAAAGAAAAACTTAAAGCTATCATGAAGAAATAAAGAAACATGATAAATATTAACACATAAAATATGACTACCACATAAACAAAACTTTAAGCCTGTGCCAGTGCCTTTTATTGAACAGCAACTTGTTACTTTGAATCACTCTAATCTCAAAGACGCAAGTTCCACTTTAAATAGTGAAGCAATTATTTGAATCCAATTGTTCTATATGAGAGTAAAACCTCTGAACTAGCAACAGTTTTTGACTTGGACTAAAACTGATCGGCAGGTGGGACAATCATCCCAACCATTCTATATCAATATTCAGGTCGACTTCACGCGCTTCACTCAATCAATAAAAAATACAGAGACTCGGATTAACATATCACGTGACTCTACCAAATGGACAAAATGGCTGACCAATTTGATGTGCCGAAATCAGGTACGTAAAATTACTGAAATATTGCTCACGATGGCTTTCTATATCTAAACAAATAAATGCATTTGGTTCGAAGAAATATGAAGCAAACGATAGCTGATTGACAAAAGTATCTAAACTTTCGATATACTGAAACTTGATGATTTAGTTTCAAATTTGTAGTTCGGTTGGTTTGATTGACCCACGTGTCAAGCAAGATCCCAGAGTTGAGTTTAGACTGTAACTAGATCAACTGTTCGACCATTAAGATTCAGAACTGCTTTTTGTTTATGAATCTACAAATACTCGTAATAGAAGCCATGCCATGTCATGTGACTTGGCTAGATGTCTTATTTCAGAATAATGTCATTGAAATAGCCTTTCTATATAGGAAGCTACTAAGCCAGTATAGGCAACAAGCTCTACTCACTAACCCAGGCATTCTTACTCTTAGTCAATAGGAGTATATATCAAAATAACTAACATCGCCTCACCACCTACACAGTCTCTAGTGTAAACAAACATGGCTGTCAAGGCAATTAGAAGTCAAATTTTCAGGCAAAGTGTGGAATTTGTCTAGTGGCATGTTTTGAAAATTTAAATATAAGGGCTCATGCACATTTATTCAATTTGCCAGCCAACCTTTGTTCTGATATATGACTATAATCACCATAAGGCAAAGTTTATTAATTAGATATTGCTTAGTACAGAAGGCTTACCTTTTTATTGTTTAGACATTGAAGAAGAATTACGAAGTCAGCTGAATTCTCTGCGTGAAGAATTTGTAAAGTTACAGGACCATCTCGCTGATGTAGAACTTCGCTACCAAACAGCTCTCTCTAGTGACGGCAAAGATGGCCGATTTATTCTGAATTTCATCGCAAGTTTGTTTGATCAGTCTCAATACAGGTAGGATTTATTTACAAATTACAAACTAGAGTCCTAAATCTGGAAACTTAAGTTATTTAGCGTTCCAGTCATCTGATTGGTCAATCATTGAAAGAGATACAGTATTATTATCCAATCAGATTACTGTATTTATTAAAATCTTGATTAAGTTAAGTTTTGAAGGGTGCATGAATACACAACCTACTTGTTCATAATTTGTTTTGTTATTAACCTATGTTAAGCCTGGCGTACACCGACAAGGCAACTGGCAAACTCCGCTCATCTCGCTCTAAGGCGATGTACACCAATATAAGCGACCCGAGAAGACCTAATTCTAGTGCTCATCAACCTGAGCACTACCGTTATGGTGGGTTTAATCAATAATATTTTTTTTTTTTGTGATTAAAATCATGAAAAGGGGGAAACTCTGCCCATGGAAAACTTAATAAATTTGACCTGAAATGCGGGTTTCTGAATTTTTTCTTTGGACACTTGACATTTCCCCAATGTTCACTTCATTTACCTAATGGAAAAGATTTGCTGTTTGTATCAAACAGACATGGTCTCTCGGCCACATTTGAAATTACCTTTCCATTAACGAATAGATTTCTGTTTTGTATTAATTGTAAATTTCAATCTGACCAGAATAAGACACTTTACAGGGATTGCTCCATCAGCAGTAAAGACCATTTTGTGTGTTTCATGTACAAATTGGGTCACATGACCAAAATGAAATGACGAAATGCTTACCGACAGTTGCACATCGAAGAAGACAAGAGCAACTGGGTGTAACCAGTCACAAGAAAGAAGAACATGTGCAACTGGCAGCAACTGAGCGATTACTTGTGTTCGGCCAGTGATAAGGGGTCGCACATTGACTAAACTCGCAACCGATCAGTTACCCCTAGACGCTCTGAGTCTCTAGTAACTTGCTTGTGACTGGTTTCTTTCAGTTGTAAGGTCAGTGTACGCCAGGCTTTACAATTTCCTGAAAACAGTGCTGTTCAGTGATAAATTTTGATTTGAAATTCCTGAAATGAATTGTCAGATTTAATATCACTGGAGCCTTGCTGGAAAAATAATTTGTAGTGTTATGAACCTGAGAACAGTACTGTTATGTGATTAACTCAAAAAATAACTTGCAATTTTATTTTTTCAGTGATGTAAAAGTTCTGATTAAAAGGGGGAACAACTCTGTTTGGACATAAATTAATATTAGCATCTCAGAGTGAACATTGGGGAGTTGGTGATTTTTTACTTGTGGACACTTTAGATTTATCAGGTATGTTTCAAGTATTAGCAAAACTGTTCAAATATCTGCGACAGTATTATTTTTTTCGACTTGGGTTTGGAATAAAGTTTTTGAGAAATTTACCATTTTCAGTTTAACGTACAGATTCTCTCATGATTTTGTAAGATTATATTTGTATTATATTATTCTAGATCTAGACCAGGAGATAGGGTACACTATTATAAAATGGGTATATACCAGTCAGCTAGATAAAGATAAAGAAGATGGTTTTTTGGTAGATTTATTTAAAATATCAATCAAACTTCAACTTCAACCATTAGCTACCAGGTTTGTTCTATTTTTATATTAAATTTACTAAACTGTTTTTAATATAGAAGTTCTATAACACAGTTGATAAGAGCATTTGTATTTACATGATGTCATTTTCTTGGTTACGTCAAGCAAATGGTGGCTGTAGGTTCCAGTCTTGATCGGCATGAGAAATCGATGACCCTGAATAAGTAATCTTTGACCCAGCTGTAAATATGTATTGTTAACCTAGGAAAGTTCAATGCCAAGTGGTTTGGTTTTTGTGAACCTGATATGATAAATGGTTTTGTTTCAAGTTCAAGAGAGCAAACACTATTACTGATTAGTCCAACTAACAAATTCCCATTTTGAGACAAATGTAGGATTGGTCAAACAATTGATAAATCTCTCCCTTAAAAACATTGTTTTGGACTTTTTAAGGATATGTATTTATCTTGGTATTGTGGGCTACTTGTAAATGTAGAATTACAGTTTTGATTTTAAATTCCAGGATACAGCAACTATTGATAGAGAGAGTTGATACTAGTAACAGTGAAACCTACCATCAACTTGCCGTTACCCTCAACGCTTATTTACTTAAATCTTACTGTGAAAACCTTGTCTTTAAATGTCCCATACCAGTTAGTATCTTTCTTTATCTTTCCACCCAAGTTTGGAAATGACAGAGTGAGCTTTCTGTCATAATAAAATGCTTGTCACTATCACAAAAGCTTTTTAATGACTTTATATTTGCTTATTAGTAATTTAAGAACCACAGACATTTGATTGAAAATTGGAATAGTGTAAATTGATGCTATATGTCCCTGATACAGATACTAAATATAGAAAACCTCTTTACAATCTCTTTAATATATCAAGTTGTAACTGGTACATCTTCATTTCATTTTTTGAAGTGTTTCTAAGTAATTTTGTAATAATTTTAATTTTCCTTTAAAGGAGTTGCCAGTTCTGAATGATGTCAATGATGATGTTGAAGATGATGATGAGGAAGAGGAGGAAGATGAAGATAATGATGATGATGAACATGATGATGATGATTATGATGATGAAGATTTCACAAACATCAAGGAGGACAACTCAGTCAAGGAAGAAGAGGAAGAGGGAGACTTTGAGCCGAAAATCAAATTAAGAAGCACGCGACAAAAAGGCTCAGACGTCTAAAAGAAAATTAGAAAAACAATCATCGAGGCAGAAAGGGACACAACCCAAAAAGGCTAAAAAGAAGGCGAGATTTAACGCTTCCAGATATATAGGTGATTCCTTAAACTGTTTCTTCTGTTGTGTGGAATTCCCAGATGTGGTGAGTCTCACCGAACATCTAGAGGGGCATAGCGGACAAAAAAACCCGTACCAATGTAATAAATGTGAGGTTAAGGGATTGGCCACGCGGAAACTGCTGCTACGACACTTGGCCAAGCATAAAAGCAAGTCATGTCGATTTTGTGAACAAGAGTTTGATGGGGCTGACAAATTAAAAGCGCATTATGCATCTGATCATCCGAAGAATGCAAGATATAAATGTTTAGTCTGTGACAAGGTTTATAATAAAAAGACTCCATATGTTATTCACCTACGCGTTCATACTGGAGAGAAACCCTACACTTGTGAGGTTTGTGGGCGAGCATTTAATGAACGTGGCAGTTTGAAGGTTCACAGCCGACTTCATACAGGAATCAAACCCTTTATATGTGAACTCTGTGGAAAGGCCTACTATTCCAGTACCCTATTAAATAAACATATTCGACTTCACGACCCTAATATGGGTCACCCTTTCGCGTGTCCAACGTGCGGACAAAAGTTTACCCAGAAATGCCACATGCAGACACATATGATGATTCATACGGGCGAGAAACCCCATCAGTGTAATTATTGTGGGAAAACTTTCACCGATCGCAGTAGTTTTAATCGGCATAATAAGACTCATACAGGAGAACGTCCCCATGTTTGTTCGTTGTGCGGGAAGTCGTTTATCCAACGTGTTCAGTTGGTGAAACATAACCTGAGTCACGAAAAACAAAGACTTTCTTTTGAGATGAAGTATGAAACTCATCAGATGCCTTTATGATTGAAATGTAAATTTAAGACACCCTATAATCGGGGTTTGTTTTGCTCTTGAATGTGCCCAGTTGAACTGTGACATGCCCAATTGGACTGTGACCTGCCCAATTAGACAAGAACGTACCCAATATCTTGGTTGGATTGTAATGATATTATTTTATATGTATTTTTTGTTTATTGTTTGTTGTGTAAGTATCAGAATCACTAATTTATACAGTTCAAGTAGAATTAAACTTTATTTCAGTAATATAAGTGCTTTATTTTACTCTCTCAATTCCTTAATCCGATCCCCAGCCCTCGGAACATAAAGTTTTGCTGTACCAGCTACTCCACCCTATGGCCCCACCCCCTCGGTAAACCATCTATAAACCATAGGGACTGTTGAAGATATCGTAGATAATTCGGAGCCTTGTGCTAAAGCCTCACCCACGGGTCTATATGACAGACATTAGGGTGGTCAGGGAAGATGAAGATCATAGGTTAGTCTGGTCCTAAATCTCCATAGCATCAACTACGGGAAACATTTATACGTTGAAACCACTCTAAACCGACAGGCAGTCGGACCCCATGATAAATCCGGTTTAGAGGTGTCGCTGGGTTAACCTCAGCAGTGGGACTTGATTTCGATGCTGGATTGCGGTTTAGAGGGGTCGCTGGTTTAACTGTAGCAGTGGGACTTTATTTCGATGCTGGATTGCGGTTTAAAGAGGATGCCGGTTTTCTGAGGTTTATCTCCTATGTATTATATTGTGATTCGAGCAGGACTTTTCAAATTGGCCGGCCGGTTTACAGGGGAATGCGGTTCGGAGGGGTTTCATTCTACAAAAAGAAAAGATCACAGCTTTGTCTTGTCCCAAATCCCAACACTAAATCCCACCCACGAGACAGATCTATACACTAGATGAAGGGGTGAAATTGTACATATTTAATGGTTATAGTACTCCGTAGTTTGCAAGTCTTCATACATATCTTGTTGATAGAGGGCCCCATCCCCTTTGGTCGTCTCATCGTAATTTTCTTCCGGAGCATGCCCTTTATTACCCCCACGTTTCTTCATCTTGAATTCTAAAATAAAAATATTTTATATATAATTAAATACAACTCCAAAAGAACTTCGTGCACAGATTCAATATTTCAAGTTCATTAGAAAGTTGACAATTGTATTTTTCCCCAACTTCCCATACTTATACTTTGACTACAATAACCGCCTTTCTTGTATCATATCTTCACAATGAAAATCTATTACGAACTTACTTATACCTTGACTGCAATAGTCACCTTTATTATATCCTGCATATGCTTTACCCCATAAAACATCCCGACCCTCACCTTACTTGTCCTCGTGAAAAAACATGGACAACTAATTAATTCAATTATTGCAACAAAAACACTATACCCCTTCGGGATATATTACTTTCTCCCGAACAATCAAGTTTTGAAATGTGCCTGCGACACACCTTACCCCACCCCCTATGGTTTTACAGTATAAGAACGTACGTGTTGAGTAGCGAGGGACCTCTTGTTTATCTTTTCTCGGTGGTAACGCTGGTTTTCGTTTCGCCAGCTCATTCAAACTAAAAAAAAACAATTAACACAGTTTGATCGTCAGATTACAAACAGTACAGGATATGAACCTAGAATTACATAAAATCATTACAATTCTCATCTCGAGTTCCATACTGAATACCAGAACTGACACATCCGAAACTACCGCGTTGTTTTAAATTCACAGAAATAACAGACCCAAACCTAATCGAAGTCCATTAAAATACAACCTCAAACTAAATCAGTCGAATGATGTAAAAGGTCGTGATATAGTGTCCGGTATAGAAAAGGTGTCTATAAAACTAAGACCTAAGACCCACCAGGAAACTAAGACCTTGGATACTATGAAACTCAGACCCAACTAGGAAACTAAGACCTTGGATACTATGAAACTCAGACCCAACTAGGATACTAAGACCTTGGATACTATGAAACTCTAGACCCAACTAGGAAACTAAGACCTTGGATACTATGAAACTAAGACTTACTAGGATCTAAGACCTTGGATACTATGAAACTAAGACCCAACTATAGGAAACTTTAGGGGGTTTTGAACCGCACACGAGGGAAGCCGCAGATAGCTTGATATCATGCTGCCGAGAGGTAAAATATACTGGCTTGTAACATTTGCAACATGTTTTCATCAAGGTGTCACTTATGAGAGAGGAGGTCCAGGGTACGATAGGCATATCGGCGGCGGTGCTAGATATGAGCCTGTAAATTAGGTTTAAGTTACCCCCATAAACATTATATAGATTCTGAATTTTCCATGGTACCACGTTTTTTTTTTGGGGGGGGGGGGGGTTGGTTTTAGTGACGAACTACCCCCCAAAACCATACCGAACCCCTCCATTTGATGGTCAAAAGAGAACACAGCCATATGACAATTCATGCTATATATATAATATATGATAAATATGCTGGAAAAATACGATTTCTACGGGGTCTTAGGTTCATAGTAGTTCGTAGTTTCCTAGCTAGGGTCTTAGGTCTTCGTTTTAAAGACACCCGGGTCTTAGGTCTTAGTTTTATAGGCACCCGGCATAGAAAAGTAGTTCGGTCACGCCTTAAAAATTTCTCCTAATTTTCCTCATGTCCCGATTCTAGTAACTAAGACAGGATCTAGTATGAAAACTGGCAAAGTCCCGAGTAAGCATGGTGAGTAAGGACACGAGGATCAAGTTCACAATAAAACTGCTAAATATTTCAACAAACATGAAAGTGTAAACTCGGTATTAAAAACAAAGACAGAAAGAAATTGTGTTACCTCTTTGGCTTTTTATTCTTTGGTTCTGAAATGAAATATTGGAAATTTGAGGACGGCTCTACTGACAAACATCTTCGATATGGACTGAGCTTATCTGGTGTTACTCCACACCCCTTTGTGCTTCAGTAGCTTCGGCCCTACCCCTTTTCCATATATTGTTGTGATATCATGGCCCAAGATAAGACAGTCGAAGGAAAGGCAGTCTGTGTGGAACGAGGGGGTTAATGTAAAGGATAACGCTATAGTATCCTAAGTTTGAACCCCATCCATAGTCCGAAATATCTGCGTTAATTACAGTACATATCAAGGATGAAATAGGGGCAAAATATAGGGGTCGGACAAACCCGACTCTTAACTTTGGGTGGAAATATGAAGGACATACTAGAACATAAGGACACGGGCAAGGTCGTCTATATATGGGTCAATAACGGTAAATATATAGTAAATACCAATTTCAGTCGTCCTCGGGTTCGCCGGTGGTCTCTGTCGCCGTCTGCGACATATAAAGACAGTTACAACCACAATGAGGAGAGCAAACACCCCGATTCCTACACCAGCTCCAATATACAGAGACATCATCTCATCCTCAGTATCCGCTTCAACTTCTTCGCTTGGTGTAGTGGACTGATTGCTTTCTGGAATGAAAATATTTACATGTTACTCTAATCTCCATTAACCAAGCAAGAAATTCATATTCCCGTAAGCTCAATGGATATGTCGAACACCACCCCCCCCCCCCCAAAGATCCCTATAATTCTAAACATATCCTATGGAGAAAAATAAAAGTTAAAAGATTCAAACTCTTACAAGGTGAAAAAGAAACATTAATATTGTCTCCACTCTCACGTAATAACTTTTAAGTCGAATGGAATAATTCGGAACTATGACTAATTCGGTACCCATTTGAGGGTAAAATCAAAAATAGCCGTGACGAGTCGGCTGTAATAATGAGGTAAAATCAAGAGAACCGTTTTGGTTTTCCTCACAAAAACATAGAGACCTACCATTGAGATAGACATCGAAATACAAATCATCTGCTCCGATACGATTGGTGGCAACAACTAGGTACAGTCCTTGATCAGTCTCTACGGTGTCTCTAATCTTCAGCTCCACTAAACTCGCCGTTTTTATAGTGGTCACTCTCTTATCATTCTCTATAGTGTGACTGGAGCCACCAGTTTTCTTCTTCCATGAAAACTCAGGCGGAGGATTGGCGATAAACATAGCTTTAAGATGTATAGTTTGCCCAGGTACAAACCAAATTTCTCCGGGATAGATTCGTGGATGGTATGGTCGTGGTTTACCTTAAATAAAAAGCCAGGATCTCACTCATTGATGTTCATATTCACAATGTCCAGTTCGGGTTAGTAAGTTAGTAATAGCCTGACATTGTGAAGATGTATAAGATGAAGTTTGTATACTTGACATTGTGAAGATGTATAAGATGAAGTTTGTAATAACTTGACATTGTGAAGATGTATAAGATGAAGTTTGTAATAACTTGACATTGTGAAGATGTATAAGATGCAGTTTGTAATATCTTGACATTGTGAAGATGTATAAGATGAAGTTTGTAATATCTTGACTTTGTGAAGATGTATAAGATGAAGTTTGTAATAACTTGACATTGTGAAGATGTTGAAGATGTATAAGATGAAGTTTGTAATATCTGACATTGTGAAGATGTTGAAGATGTATAAGATGAAGTTTGTAATAACTTGACATTGTGAAGATGTATAAGATGAAGTTTGTAATAGCTTGACATTGTGAAGTTGTATAAGATGAAGTTTGTAATAACTTGACATTGTGAAGATGTATAAGATGAAGTTTGTAATAACTTGACATTGTGAAGATGAATTAGATGAAGTTTGTAATATCTTGACATTGTGAAGATGTATAAGATGAAGTTTGTAATAGCTTGACATTGTGAAGATGTATAAGATGAAGTTTGTAATAACTTGACGTTGTGAAGATGTATAAGATGAAGTTTGTAATAGCTTGACATTGTGAAGTTGTATAAGATGGAGTTTGTAATAACTTGACATTGTGAAGATCTATAATATGACGTTTGTAATAACTTGACATTGTGATGTTGTATAAGATGGAGTTTGTAATAACTTGACATTGTGAAGTTGTATAAGATGGAGTTTGTAATGAATTGACATGTGAAGTTGTATAAGATGGAGTTTGTAATAATTTGACATTATGAAGATGTATAAGATGGAGTTTGTTATAACTTGAAATTGTGAAGATGTATAAGATGAAGTTTGTATTAGTTTGACATTGTGAAGATGTATAAGATGAAGTTTGTAATATCTGACATTGTGAAGATGTTGAAGATGTATAAGATGAAGTTTGTAATAACTTGAAATTGTGAAGATGTATAAGATGAAGTTTGTAATAGCTTGACATTGTGAAGTTGTATAAGATGAAGTTTGTAATAACTTGACATTGTGAAGATGTATAAGATGAAGTTTGTAATAACTTGACATTGTGAAGTTGTATAAGATGGAGTTTGTAATAAATTGACATGTGAAGATGTATAAGATGGCGTTTGTAATAATTTGACATTGTGAAGATGTATAAGATGGAGTTTGTAATAACTTGACATTGTGAAGATGTATAAGATGAAGTTTGTATTAGTTTGACATTGTGAAGATGTATAAGATGAAGTTTGTAATAACTTGACATTGTGAAGATGTATAAGATGAAGTTTGTAATAACTTGACATTGTGAAGATGTATAAGATGAAGTTTGTAATAACTCGACATTGTGAAGATGTATAAGATGAAGTTTGTAATAGCTTGACATTGTGAATTGTATAAGATGTAGTTTGTAATAACTTGACATTGTGAAGATGTATAAGATGAAGTTTGTAATAACTTGACATTGTGAAGATGTATAAGATGAAGTTTGTAATAGCTTGACATTGTGAAGTTGTATAAGATGAAGTTTGTAATAACTTGACATTGTGAAGATGTATTAGATAAGTTTGTAATAATTTGACATTGTGAAGATGTATAAGTTGAAGTTTGAATATGACATTGTGAAGATTTATAAGATGAAGTTTGTAATAGCTTGACATTGTGAAGATGTATAAGATGAAGTTTGTAATAACTTGACGTTGTGAAGATGTATAAGATGAAGTTTGTAATAGCTTGACATTGTGAAGTTGTATAAGATGGAGTTTTATTAACTTGACATTGTGAAGATGTATAAGATGGAGTTTGTAATAACTTGACATTGTGAAGATCTATAATATGACGTTTGTAATAACTTGACATTGTGAAGTTGTATAAGATGGAGTTTGTAATAACTTGACATTGTGAAGTTGTATAAGATGGAGTTTGTAATAACTTGACATTGTGAAGTTGTATAAGATGGAGTTTGTAATAATTTGACATTGTGAAGATGTATAAGATGGAGTTTGTAATAACTTGACATTGTGAAGATGTATAAGATGAAGTTTGTATTAGTTTGACATTGTGAAGATGTATAAGATGAAGTTTGTAATAATTTGACATTGTGAAGATGTATAAGATGAAGTTTGTAATAACTTGACATTGTGAAGATTGGTAGTAACATAGCTAAAAGACCTACTGTTTATTTATCAATTAACATGCCAATGCTACTTACAAAGTACGGACACGTTGAAGTATTTTGTTGAACGGAGTCGGAGAGGATCGTTATAGGCAGAACATTGGTAAACTCCGGTGTCATTGACCGTGGCGTTTTCCACCAACAGCTTGTCTTCTAGGGCATTGTTGACGGTGATGTCCCCTCGTGGTGTTACCCATGTTAGAGTAACATTGGGTACACTTTCAACTGAGCAGTTAACCCTCAACGTTTCCCCCTCCTCAATCTTTATTGGGTTGCCACTCGGTTCAACCACTGTGTTGTTTAATTCGTAAACTACAAAAATAACAAAATATTGATTGTGAAATTGTACTTTGAGAAGTTACAACTATATACACAATGTAATGTTTTATGAATCAAAAAAGGACCGTGGACGTTGGCACCATGTCCGACATCTGTCCAGGTAACTTACGTGAAACGTAGATCGTAGATGTATTTCTAGAAGTAATTCGAGAAAAACAATTTAAACTGCCAGGGGTTAATATTTGTATCGACCCAGACCAATGCGTGTTGTTTATTTTTGCTGACGGATCTGTTGGTAATACACGCTGATTATTCCCACGGCAGACAGAATATCTACAGAATTCTATATATGCATCCGAAGTCGAACAGATCTTCTTTAACATCTGGTTTTTGAATATGATTTCCCGCGAAATCTCAGCATCAGTTGAAACCAAAAGAAATGACATACAGATATCTAAAGAAAAAAAAAGAAGAAAATCATGTTTTTTTTTTTTTTTAAATTGTATATGTGTAGGGGACAATTATATGATAGCACGTCTGTAGTTCCTGTAATTGTACTAAAAATAAACAGTTATGACAAAGAGATTGTGAAGAGGTTTTCTTTATTTATTATGTGCATCAGGGACACTGATAGCTCAATTTGAACCATTCTAATTTTTTAATCAAACGTCGGTGGTTCCTGCAAATGCACTAAAACTAAAAGTCGACGTCACTAATCCAGAAAGTCATTTGTAATACAAGGATAATTCGAGCTCAGTGACGTCATCAAACTCTCTGTTTAGTGTTTGAGCGGAATTACAGGAACTTCAGACATCTGATTGAAAATTAGAATGATGTTAATTGATGTTATCAGTGTCCCTGATACACATACAACATTTAGGAAATCTCTTTACAATCTCTTTAATGAAAAAATGCATATGAATTGGCTGCATGTCAAAAGCCAAGTAACCAGGAATGGTATTAAATTCTTTAAGGAATATTCCCCCCTGCTTTGTGGATAGAAAGCCCTTATTGGGTTAGCTATTTTGTTGAATTTCAGTATCTAGATAGGCTAGCCTATTCTCGGAATTAAGAAATCAAACTGAACAAAAAGAGCCAGAAATTCAATGGTGACATTCCACCTGTCCACCCCCCCCCCCCTCTCCACCCTCTAGAAAAATTGGTAGTGCCCCAAATATGGTTTATATACGGCCCACAATATGTAGATAAATGGATCTAATCAATTTAATTTTCAAAAATTTAATCGCGGAAGAAACCCTATCAGAGACTCCGGTTGGAGTCGTGGAATTGACGAATTTTGAATCTCACCCTCGGCACTTTCCGCCTTCCCCAAACCATTAAGGTAATCTACCCATATATGCCCCCGAGTCTCGAGAAACGGGAGAACTCACTGTAAAAATTACTTACATGTTCGAAGATACATCGTTGATTATTTGATGTGAACGTCTGGACGAACGAGGAAAATTCACCGTTTTTCCTTGTTCCTCAACGATTTAATTTAACTCAAAGACATAAACGAATAATTCTTTACTAATATTTAATATCACGAGGGATTGTCATTGATTGATTTCCCGCTTTGAAACATAATACTTAATATTAAAGATGTATAGCCGTCTAAATATTAACTTTACCTGCTGTATATAGTCTGAAACTTGCTGACTCTATTCCCAGCCTCTGATAGCTATTTGGACAGATATGGCTGGGGGAGAGTCAGAAAAACTAGGCACCTAAAACTTGGGATTTTTCGCAACTCCGCGGGTGTAGGGGTTAAAACGTATTTACATACATCGAATCCACCAAACCTTGATTTATTTGGAAAGATGAATGTTTTTGTAGTTCAACCATACCATCATTATCCCCCTACATGACCCATGCTACGCCTATAGCTGCGTCAAAGTTTTTTTTGCATCCAAAATTCCGACGTTACTTGGTCATGAAAGTACAAGATGGTGGTTCGTTTGTTTCTATCACATGACCGTTTAACGTGGGAATTTTGTAATGCGCACGCAGTTTGAGATGGCGGCTGAGTGATTGAAATTCTTAAAAAAAAACTTTGACGCAACCACAGGCGTGACATGAATGGTGAAAGGGGATAATAATGGCATGACTGAACTACCCAAACCCCACTCTTATTCATCATACATTATCCCTCATCACACCCAACCCTTACCCACTTCCTACCACGCCTCGCCCTATATATTCTATATCTTACCCTTTATTTATTCAAGGGTCAACCTTCATTTATTAGACAATAATCCCGACCTCTCTGTTGGTCAGAATATTGGACTCGAAAGGTCTTATGCTTGGCAAAGGTAAACAAAAATGTAGGCTCTTAGAGATAAAAAATGTTATGGTATAGAACAACTGAAAAACATTGATTCTAAACTTTAGATAAATAATAGAAGGATTAAATAACATTTCAGCATAAACTACTGAAATGTTTGTGGAAGGCATTTAGTCAAAACATTAGACAACAGAACAATAGTATATATTTGTAATTGTTTTCCCCTGTTATGAGAATTTGTGATATAACTTAAAAGACGTTAGAAATATCAAAGCACATTAACAGACAACAATTATCATTTATATAGACTTCTATTTATTTCTTCAAAACACATACAGGTAACGTTTCATTACACATACAGGTAATGTTCTAAAGTGATTAGAAAGTTACTTGTATGTGTAATGTTACCTGTATGTGTAATGAAACGTTAACTGTATGTGTAATGAAATGTTACCTGTATGTATAATGAAACATTGTGTTTTGTAGATATAATATCAATAATAATTGTTGTCTCCAAAATCTTGATTAGTAGAAAATTATCAGAGGAATTGGGGCAATATAACAAAAGACTTAGGGTGGCAGAATTCTTGTATTCCATCAAATCTTATAATATACATGGCAACAACAATTTTGAAAACTGAAGTTTTTGTTGATTTCATGATAAATAAGTGGTCTAGAAACCTGGTTTCTTACAATCTTGGCGCTATAAAAGTTACACATTTCAGAAACTGGAATTAAAAGCTGGTTATAAAAATGTCTAGGACAGTTTATCAGGGTGAGCCTTAGTCATATGAGTACACAATTCATTACTGGTGGCAAATGGTTCAGCACAGTAACCACATTTAAACGGTTTATCTGCATCCGGTTCCTGTTTTATCTTCACTTCCCCTCCAGCTGTCATCTCGTCTTCTAAATTCTCTATTTTAACATCACTACAATCTGCCAATCTATTACCTGCATTGTCTCCACCTTCTACTTTTATTCTTTTAGAACTCGAGTCATTTTTCCCCGAGCCAGCGCTCGTTACGGTTGATCTCTTTTCACCTTTCGGTGCAGCCGCAGCCAGCTCTTCCGGGGTTCTCTTTCGACAGATATGAATCTTGAATTCTTCTGACGTTAAGAATTTCATGCCGCACACCTGACAATCTAAAGTTTTGAAATGTTGACGATGTGCTTTCAGATGGGCATCGAATGATTCTTTGGTGTTAGAGATTTTACGACAGAACAAACAGATATTTCCCTCGACAGCGTGTAGAGAAAGATGTATAATCAACTCTTTATGACAGAGAAAAATTTGTTGACATTGCGGACAACGGTCATGGTTAATACGATGTTTGTGAAAATCTGAATCAGACTCGAATTTTTCGTCACAAATGACACATCGGTAAGTAAATGTTGATTGCTCTTTAACTTGGTTTGTCTCAGGTTCCTCTTCCCCCTCTTCTTCCTCATTATTTTCATCTTCTTCTCCTTCTTCCTCTTCACTGTCTTCATCTAAATCTTCAGCCTTTAGTTGCATCACTTCTTCTGCCTGCGCTGCCATATTTAATCACTGTTCTGGAAAATATAATCGACATCACAATAAATTTGCTGATTATTACTTAGTATAGTATAGGGAATTTTAATTGAACTGCTCTTCGACCACATAATTTATACTAATTTTTAGTGTATTCATGTGTAAAAAATTAAAAGTTCTTGTAGATTTATTCCTAAATTGAACTTGTTGAAAAACAGAAAATATAAACCAAAGAAGTCCTGTGCAGAGATGAATTCAAATCGGATACAGACTGCAATTCTCCAGTAGATAATCGATCAAACGTCTGATTATGAGGAAATCATATTCAAAACAAAAGAAACCAAGAAAGCCGGTGTCGAAATAATCTTATAAATGGGATAACATTACAAATGAAATATTTCCAACATGGCTTCGAAGTTCAGAAGGATCTTGAACAAAATATCTCCAAAATACCAACCTTATTTGTTGCTAAATCAAATCAAAATCTCGATAATAATTCGACTTGTTTTTATCGAGACAGAAAGAAGAAAATAAAAATGGCGCACTAAGGGGAATAACTCCAGTTATCATAATAGACTCGAACAACAGGTAATTTATTTCAGACGGTACGGTACAGTGTAGATTGGGAACGTTCAATATTTGATCGATCAACAAAATTTCATTCCAAAAGTCTTAAAAGGATGATTTTTTTAGCTTATATTCACTAGAATTTTCATTTTCGCTTCTTTCATGGTGCTCAATGACTTCAATCAAGTTGGCCAACCTTGCCATCACTTTTAAAGGTTTACCAAGCTACCCGATAGAGGCCTTACTTTGATATAAGACCACAAATGAAAACGACATTTATAGTATAATAGTATTTATATTAATTTTAAAGTTCACTCTATTACATCCAAATATACCACGAACTTTAATACAGTACCAGTCTTGCCAAGTATTAAATGTCCCTTTTCAAAGGTAGGATACTCTGCCATGCTTGAGGATTTTCAAAATGAAAAGAAACTAGACCAGAGCTTAATATCCAGAATTGAAATAGTTACCAGGATCTAAACCACAGTTCCAAAAACTCTCCACCATCCCATCAAGACAGAGTTGTATTTTCAAAATTGGAATTCAGATTATTGAAACCCAAGTTAAAGTCGAACCCTAAACGATTCATCAAGCATCAATAATTAGGCTAAATGTTATATATATATCTTTCATTTCAGAATATATATTTCACCAAGGTCCCAAAATTTCGGGGTTTCGCAAAATAGAACATCAAATCTGTCCCTGAAGAATTGGAGTAGATCAATTGGCACTACTGGACACGCGATCAGCTATATAGAAAATACATATACACCATAAATAAACCCCCCTAAATACGCACAAGTCCCAATAAACAAACTTATAGACGCCAAGAGTTTCGCTTTTTGACCCAAAACCTCCGCTTTCTCAAAGTCATTCTCATTCGCCGATTTTTTAGACTGAAAAAATAAAAATAAATAAATATTTTATTTTTGTGTATAGTTTTCATTTTTTCATTGTTGTCTTTTTTTTAGAGTTTACTTGTTTTGAATGAGGTATGGACCGTGAGGTATAGCCTACCATGATGATTTTCACACCCCCCTCATTAAGAGTTTACTTGTTTTGAATGAGGTATGGACCGTGAGGTATAGCTTACCATGACGTTTTTCACACCCCCCCTCATCAAGAGTTTACTTGTTTTGAATGAGGTATGGACCGTCAGGTATAGCCTACCATGATGTTTTTCACACCCCCCTCATTAAGAGTTTACTTGTTTTGAATGAAGTATGGACCGTGAGGTATAGCCTACCATGATATTTTTCACATTCCCCTCATTAAGAGTTTACTTGTTTTGAATGAAGTATGGACCGTCAGGTATAGCATACCATGATGTTTTTCACACCCCCCTCATTTAGAGTTTACTTGTTTTGAATGAGGTATGGACCGTCAGGTATAGCCTACCATGACGTTTTTCACACCCCCTCATTAAGAGTTTACTTGTTTTGAATGAGGTATGGACCGTGAGGTATAGCCTACCATAATGTTTTTCACACCCCCCTCATTAAGAGTTTAGTTGTTTTGAATGAAGTATGGACCGTGAGGTATAGCCTACCATGATGTTTTTCACACCCCCCTCATTAAGAGTTTACTTGTTTTGAATGAGGTATGGACCGTGAGGTATAGCCTACCATGATGTTTTTCACACCCCCCTCATCAAGAGTTTACTTGTTTTGAAAGAGGTACGGATCGTGAGGTATAGCTTACCATGATGTTTTTCACACCCCCCTCATTAAGAGTTTACTTGTTTTGAATGAAGTATGGACCGTGAGGTATAGCCTACCATGATATTTTTCACATTCCCCTCATTAAGAGTTTACTTGTTTTGAATGAAGTATGGACCGTCAGGTATAGCCTACCATGATGTTTTTCACACCCCCCTCATTTAGAGTTTACTTGTTTTGAATGAGGTATGGACCGTCGGGTATAGCCTACCATAATGTTTTTCACACCCCCCTCATTAAGAGTTTACTTGTTTTGAATGAGGTATGGACCGTCGGGTATAGCCTACCATAATGTTTTTCACACCCCCCTCATTTAGAGTTTACTTGTTTTGAATGAGGTATGGACCGTAAGGTATAGCCTACCATGATATTTTTCACACCCCCCTCATTAAGAGTTTACTTGTTTTGAATGAAGTATGGACCGTGAGGTATAGCCTACCATGATGTTTGTCCTCTTAACTGTAATGATGTAGGGTCAATTTGTCCAAGAAAAGACATAGCTATATCTGTCTAAGATTGAAAAACTCACCAAGAGAGAATAAACCACGGCTGCTATTCCAGTAGGAAAGAAGCACAATAGGCAGGTCGATACAGACATCAGTCTGTAATCTTTCGGTGGACCGTCTTTATCGTCCTCTTTATTGAAAGGCTTGGCAAGCGCATGCACTGACTCGCCTAATGTCGCTTGGCTGGACAGGAAATTCGTTGGCTGACCCGACTGGAAATGCGTTGGCTGACCCGACTGGAATTGTGTTGGCTGGCCCGACGGGAATTGTATTAGCAAACCCGACGGGAATTGTGCTTTCAAGTTTTGAGCTTGTGTCGGTGGATACAATTGATGTTTAGTTGGCCGGGTTGATTGATCTGCCGTTGTCTAGAAAAGAATGAAATAGGTCTATTAAATTGATTGAGTTTTAAATGCAAGTATTTCAAAACCGAAGACGAATTCCTTTCAAACATCTCTGTTTTTTTTGTTTGTTAGGCCTCTGTAGACCTGTTTGACTGTTGGCCGGATAAAACCATGGAATAATTTCACGAAAAACGACTCCAATAATAACTACCCTAGCCAAATACTAGGCGACTATAGAATCGACAACTATTAGTTGTCTGTCGGTAGCGGTTCCTTTTTCCCATGTTCAGAGCCATTTAAAATCGATACTACAACACCGAGCCATCAAAACTTTAATAAAATCTATCATACTCACATTTAGGACATTGCTAAACTCTTCTGAAAGATAGAATGGTGAGAAATTTTAAAATACAAGGGAGATAACCAGCATTGGCACTAGGCTACATGGTCACTATATGCCTTATGTTGGCATTGTAAGTCTTTGTAGTCGTTTGTCAGCCTTGTAAATAACTCGTAAAGAGAAGGCGAGGGTGGAAAGAGGGGTATTTATTGTGGTAGTAGGCTATAATACTGAAATGCAACAAAATAGAAAGGGGTGGTCGTGTGAGCAATATTCAATTCTACTACCTCATATGTTCTGGACTACGAAATCATGTGAGATGCGCATGCGTCCTTGTATGTCAATTTTCCCGCATCGCCTCTTTTAGTGTCGATGAAGTTTTTCTGTGTCCCACAGAAATAACGTTTTTTCTAAGTTTCAAAACTTATCGATTAGAGCTTTTAGCTCTCTAAAGTTTCTTCATAACTTTTGATTGTTATTTAGATCTTTCAGTGTAGATAATTGTCCCAATTATCACTGATTTTAACTTTTTATGTGAATCCTTCACGAGTATTTGGGTCGGAGTTTTTTCAATATGGCCGCTTCTACCTCGAAGTCGAAGGTTATAATAATAAACTCTTTATTTTACATGGGTCAGAATTAGGCCCAATACACAAGGACATGGTCCTGTCTCACATTCAGCCCATGGGGCAATACTTTGGGAAAAAAAAAAAAAAAAAAAAAAAAAAAGAAAATAAAATCGAAAATACATAATATGTCAATATACAATTCTTCTAAATTAATAAAATCTATCATACTCACATTTAGGACATTGCTAAACTCTTCTGAAAGATAGAATGGTGAGAAATTTTAAAATACAAGGGAGATAACCAGCATTGGCAATAGGCTACATGGTCACTATATGCCTTATGTTGGCATTGTAAGTCTTTGTAGTCGTTTGTCAGCCTTGTAAATAACTCGTAAAGAGAAGGCGAGGGTGGAAAGAGGGGTATTTATTGTGGTAGTAGGCTATAATACTGAAATGCAACAAAATAGGAGGGGTGGTCGTGTGAGCAATATTCAATTCTACTACCTCATACTTTCTTAATGACAATTAGTGTAATGCGCAGTACATGTGTATAAACGACGCTCTTTTAGTGTCGATGAAGTTTTTCTGTGTCCCAAAAAAAAGTTTTTTCAAGTAATTTCAATTAGGATTAGACTTAAGCTCTCTAAAGTTTCTTCATAACTTTTTATATTTAATGTTTAAGTGTAGATAATTGTCCCAATATCTTATCTTAACTTTTTATGTGAATCCTTCACGAGTATTTGGGTGGAGTTTTTTCAATATGGCCGCTTCTACCTCGAAGTCGAAGGTTGAGAGAATGGACGAAGATGACATTCTTTATGAAGATGATATCCAATCACCTCCGGTGACATCTCCCTTACCTGTACCAGGTTCTCAAGCTTCTACAGCTGCTCTACCGGTTGACTTCCTAATGTCATTACAAGACACAATGAACAATATGTCTCAGTCCATTGCCTCAATGGGTACTGCTTGGCAGATATAAGTAACATGTCATCGGATAAAGATTCTAATCTATCTTCATCACAGATCTATACCATCCCTAAAAGGAAGAGATCTCGATCTAGATCCCCTATTAGACGTTCAGTATTATCCCATTATGACAAAAGTTTGAGAAATCAATCTCCTTTGAATAAGAGAAAGAAGACTGGACATCATACTATCAGTGATAGTGATACTGACTCCATGTCCAGTTCATCCAAGTGTTCAATTGGCAACCTTTCAAAGGATGTAGATGATTTGTTTCAACAAACAACTGTTGCCCCTGTCACTACTGATGAAAATTTTGATACAACCTTACAAGAAATCTATGATGATTTCAATACAACAGAGGTAAATGGACCTGAGGTTGCAGAGAAACTAGCAAACATTATCAATAAGAGGTTCAGTGATAAACTCAGTGATGATGTCCTTAAGCGAACATTAGACAAATATCAAAGGCCTAAGAATTGCTCTGGTCTCCAAGTACCAACTGTTAACTTTGACATTTGGGCAAAACTAACAGCTCCAGTTAAAACACAAGATTTGAGAATGGCTAATATTCAGAAGACCATGTCTAAAGCATCATCTGCCATTGCGATATGTGCTAATGATCTACTTCATATGAAATCAGTCGATGATGCCTCCGCAATAGCTCGGAAGCTTATTGATGCTGTTGCCTTGATGGGTCATGCCTCACATGACTTGTCTCTGAAGAGACGTGATCTCATTAAACCACGTTTGTACAAGGATTATGCTACTCTTTGTTCGAGTAGAGTTCCAATAATTTATTTTGAAGACAGTCCGCTAAATGGCAGTTTTGTGTTGTTTCCTGAAAATACTAGTCTAGATCTACTTACTGTTGTCAGGCATTATGCCGCTTTTATTTAACTTCTTAAATTTTAAAACATACCGTATGCCTACATTTCAGTGGCACTTCACCGCCATAACCTTTTGTTGACTTCCATTTGTACCCTGACGTCGTCAAGGAATTTGACGCCTAAAAAGACTGACGTCAAATTCTACAAAAGTTGTCACGGTCAATAACATTCAGTTCTGCACCGATATGGACTAAATAAGACAGCATTGCCATGGAACATTAAAAATTAATATCATCGACTAGCTTGTCCTTGGTTAACTTTTTATTCAAGGGTAAGGCCTACAAAAAAACATAGACCCCTGACGCTGTTAGTATTCCCTTATGGTGTTGATCTATAGATGGACTGGCGGACCACTTTACCAATAATCTTCCTAGTTTGGCTAAAGTCGGTAAATTGTGTCGTTTTTATACGCCAAAATATATTGTGGACGTATATTGCGGTTGACCCTGTCCGCCCGGACGTCCGTCCACAATTGCTTGTGGCCACAATAGAGACCACAGTTTCATCGGATTACAATGAAACTTGGTATGTGTCTCTGTCATCATAAAATCTCGGTTCCTTTCGAAAACCAGCTTTCTGACTTTTACTGTTGGAGAGTTATGCCCTCTTTTTTAGCGAAAATTCGTCAAATTTAGCTTGTGGGCGCGATACAGGCCACAATTTTTGTCCAATCTTTTCGAAACTTGGTATGTGTCTCTATCATCATACAATCTCGGTTCCTTTCGAAAACCAGCTTTCTGACTTTTACGGTTGGTGAGTTATGCCCCCTTTCTTAGTGAGAATTCGTCAAATTCAGCTTATGGGTGTGATACAGGCTACAATGTTTATCCAAACATTTTTATATGCCCACATATAATGTGGACGTATATTGCGGTTGACCCTGTCTGTCTGGACGTCCGTCCGTCCGTCCACAATTGCTTGTGGCCACAATAGAGATCACAGTTTTCATCGGATTTCAATGAAACTTGGTATGCTTGTTCATATTGATGAGATCTTGGATGGGTTCGAATTTCATGAAATTTCGATCATTGGTTCCTGGCTTTCTGACTTTTTTGCTGTTGGTGTTTTGCTCACCAATAAAAATTTGCTGCTGGTGGGCGTATAGCCTTTCGGGCGTCCGCTCGTATAGAATATCTGTGATTCTTTAGATAAACAACATCTATTTTGGTGCCTTATATTTCCGATTGGGGTGGTCAGGTACTAGTTAAACATTTAATTAATAAACAAAATACATATTTTAAAAAATTTAATAGGCTTAGCGTATATAAAATTTAAAGCATTTAGTTTTACAAGTTAAAAAAGCAAAAAAGGAGAAAAAAGGGAGAAATAATATTTTACTCAATATATATACGTATATATATATAAAACTAACAAAAAAAACACAAAACCACCCCCCCCCCCTTCCCCCACCAACCCCTTGTATTTTCTGAATTTTGACAAAATCACCGGTTTGTCCAATAAAGTTTAAAATATGAGATTCTGATGTGTTTCTCTTTCAATTTCCAGTTATCAGTAGGCAACCAAAGAGAACATCATTTTTAAACGAAAAAGTATGTGTATCGTGGACACTGATAGAATCGGTATGCATCATTCGAATTTTCAGCAAAAGACTACTTTTTGCAACTCCGCGAAAACTCAGTTTTTGCAACTCCACGAAAACTCAGTTTTTGCAACTCCACGAAAACTGTTCGATGACGTCACTGACCGCGAAGGTCCGAAGCATTTAAGCGATTATTGGTGTCACCAAACACTTTTTGGTTGCGGAATTGCAGGAACCACAGATGTCTTATCGAAATTTGTAATGATGCAAATTGATGATGTAAGTGTCCAGTTTGGGAAACCTCTTTACAATCTCTTAAAAGCCTAATTGTGCTGAATACTGTTAACACTACCTAAATTAAGTGTATTGGTTTGAAATATCCCGGGTGCAAAATAATAATAATATAAAAAAATAAAAATAATTTTCGGTTTTAGATATGTTTTTTAATTATGTGTACGGTCGAACCTGTTTTGTTGCCATCTCTGTTAACCGTAATACCCACCCACAGCACTGGCAAAAACAACAAACACAACAATAACATAAATAATAACAGCAATAATCCAGATTAGACCTATTACCAGACTTATGATCGAGAATATTTTGGCCAAGTTCCCTTCTTCTTGAGCTTTAGCATAATCCTGTCTATCACTGGATGATTGAGACTGAAAGATAAAAAAATCATTCTTTACGATCCAAGTTATTTATGATACCTCTTATTGCGTAGAATTTCAACAAACGGTTCAGGGACCTGTTTCACAAAACTTTAACAAAGATACAATCAAGATTTTAAGAAATACAGTGACACGATTGGTTAATAAAAACTCAATTTTAGTGATTGACCAATCTGACCATTGGCACACTAAAATCATCATAAGTTAAGTTTTCGTGAAACAGGCTCCTGGCATGCGGCTTTTCTCAGGTTGGGTGCTGGTGTTTGGCCACTGTGGTGGTTACTCCCCCCTTGGACATTTGTTTTTACCATATTACATCTATAGCTATACGTCTGTTTAAAGTCTGTTAATATTTTATGGTTGGGTGAGGTCCCTCTCATTGGGTGGGGCCCCCTTACTGGGTGTGGTCCCGAGGACATGTTTCAACCAGTCAGGTGGTGGTTAAGCTACTGTTTTCAACTACGGGGACATTTTCACTTTTATTTGGGACATTTAAGACGTGTTACAATTCAAAAATAAACATTGTTATACCATCTCCCACGACTATAGACTGCACTTTACACGACCTTGGCTAATATTGTCTCGGACAACTCGATATCAATATATATATTGATGATACGATGAGGGGACAGTTTGTAAATCACTTCTCTATTGCAGTATCCTCGATTACACGTTTCCTCCAGAGAGTACGATATGAAATCGTCCCCACCCCCTCCATCTGTCAGGGACAAATTCTGACAACCGACCAATTTCATTACAACAAGTGTAAGACCCAGCCTATGATCACTACGGATATATTTCTAGCCCCTCGGTATATATTACATGCTCCTCCGGAAATATCACTTGCCCCTCAGAATATATTTCTTGGCCCTCAGAATAGATTACTTGCCCCTCAGAATAGATTACTTGCCCCTCAAAATAGATTACTTGCCCTCCCGAACAATCATCTGACTACGGACCCAGTGCCAACATATCAACACATCTAAAGGGGTAAAACTAGTTCTAAAGATTGGGAGGCGGTTTGCCTTGGGTTTCATTCAAATCTGGGTATACCTCTTAGTCTTCGTGATCAACGGGGACAGATTATTTATTTCAAACTGATAGCTTGACAGTATACTGAAGAGGATTCGCCAAAGTTCTTGAAACTTTTATCCAATGTTCTTGAGTATCTCAATAAAATATGTTTAAACTTATCAGTATGACGCGAAATTCTTGGCGTCTGGTACAACAAAAGAGAGGGAAAAACTTACACTACAAGCAAACACAATAGCTGCTATACCAGTAGGCCAAAAACAACATAAACAGGTGAAAATGGCGAACCCCAAATAGTCGCTCGGGCGAGCTGTTACAATCACATTGGATACAGGATATCCACCAGAAACCTGAAATTCAAAAATATAAATCACACATAAAAATATAGGATTTTCTACTTTGGATTCAATGTCCAAAAGTTCAAAAGAAATTTCATTTTTTACGTCCATTTTTCTGCGCCTAATTTAACATAGTGATTTTCATTCAGTCTTTTTATTTTATAGAAATTAGTCTCATGTAATGTTTTATATATTTTATCTATCACAAATGTTTAGATTATAAATGAAATGAAATGACTGAGTTTTACGTCTTACTTTTCTGCACCTTTTAGGCTAATGACGGCGGGGAAGGCAACGCAGTGTGAAGTGAAATTTTGCCTAGACAGTAGCATTAACCTACTCTTTTTACGCTTTCAAACTGTTGAGGGATTTTTAACGTGTACAGCGTGTAGCACACGAAGCCTCTGTTTATCGTCGTATCCTAACGACTATACGTCTGTATTCCGACCTGCGTCACTGATAAGATTTAAAGCTTAACTTACCACTACCGTGTTGGAATGTTGTTGTTGCTGTCCGTAGGGTTGTCCATATCCCGGTTGTTGTCCATACCCTTGTTGTCCGTAGGGTTGTCCATATCCCGGTTGTTGTCCATACCCCTGTTGCCCATAAGGTTGACCTTGGGGTTGTCCTGATTTGTCGTACCCCTGGTTATTTGCGGAGTAATCGGGGGGTTGTTCCGAACCTCAAATGATAAAAAGTTTAATTTAAATTTGGATTTTGGATTTGGATTTGGATTTGGAAAAATCCACCCAAAAAAAAAAAAAATAAAAAAATAAAAAATTAGAAATTATCCAATTATTACATTAAAAAATTAGTCAGACGTTTTCAGAAAAATAATAAAATTTCCTAAATAGTCACTTTTCGTATGCAAGACGAGTTTCCTTTCAACTATATTATTAGTCCGAAACTTGCTGACTATATTCCCAGCCTCTGATATTTGGACAAGATATGGCCGGGGGGGGGGGGAGTCAGAAAAACTAGGCACCTAAAACTTGGGATTTTCCGCACTCCGCGGGTGCGGGGGTTTTAAGCGTATTTACATACATCGAATCCACCAAACCTTGATTTATTTGGAAAGATGGATGTTTTAGTAGTTCAATCATACCATCATTATCCCCCTACACTGACTCTCCCCCAGCCATATCTGTCCAAATACCTCTCAGAGGCTGGGAATAGAGTCGGCAAGTTTCGGACTACTATAATATATAGAATCTTATTACATTCGCTGGATTGCTTACGTCATAGTTAGCTCTGTAAACCTGTTTTCTTGCGTGTTTTTATTTTTTGTTATAAAGATCTATATTGGTAAATTTAGGTCAAGTCTATCGTCAATCACCCTAACTTATACCTTCACAATCAAATATCTTATACCTTTTATTCATAGAATTTTCATTTCTGAGGGTCCCATATACTAGGGCGTGCCACCAACACAGGAAAATTACGGGGATTTTATTAACTATTTTATTTCAGTTTTAAAACCTTGTCTTCGTGTCAATGATATCATCACAATTTTTCAAGTTCATCTTAGATCGAATTTGATTGCGAAATCCTTCGCCATCTTAATTGATCTACGGTCTAGCGAACAAGAAATGGGTAAAGCAAAATTACAAACAATCCAAAAAGCCCAATTTTTAAATACTCTATCCGTGGGTATGATTACAATCTATTATGTCAATTTCAAGATTATGAAAACTAAATCTACTTTATCTTGTTTTAACCAATAGAAATCGGACAACTGTTTAAATACAAACTTAGATTCAGCCTTCTATTCTTCTCTTCTCCAGTGTCTCATTCTGGGTATTAGTCATATTTGTTATTCATATCGCTTACACACACAATCGTCGTTTTAACCTTGGAATACATTCATATACATGTAAACTATATGCATATGATTCTTTTATGGCCAGAAATGGCCTAACTAGATTGGTACTGCACTTTTGACATTGTAAGTTATCTTGGTACTGTACTTTTGACTTGGTAAGTTATCTTGGTACCGGACGTTTGACTTTGAAAGTTATCTATGTACTGTACTTTTGACCTTGTAAGTTATCCGAGTACAATATGTTTGACTTTATAAGTTATCTTGATACTCTACTTTTGACCTTGTAAGTTATCTGGGTACTGTACGTCTAACCTTGCAAATTATCTTGTATCTTTTGGCCCTGTAAGTCGTCTGAATAATGTACGTCTGACTTTGTAAGTTATCTTGGACTGTACTTTTGACTCTGTAAGTTATCTTGGACTGTACCTTTGACTTTGTAAGTCATCTAGGTACTGTACCTTTGACTTTGTAAGTTATCTAGGTACTGTACCTTTGACTTTGTAAGTTATCTAGGTACCGTACCTTTGACTTTGTAAGTTATCTAGGTACTGTACCTTTGACTTTGTAAGTTATCTAGGTACTGTACCTTTGACTTTGTAAGTTATCTAGGTACTGTACCTTTGACTTTGTAAGTTATCTAGGTACTGTACCTTTGACATTGTAAGTTATCTAGGTACCGTACCTTTGACTTTGTAAGTTATCTAGGTACTGTACCTTTGACTTTGTAAGTTTTCTAGGTACTGTACCTTTGACTTTGTATGTTATCTAGGTACTGTACCCTTGACTTTGTAATTTATCTAGGTACTGTCCGATGGACTTTCTAAGTTATCTAGGCACTGTACTCTTGTACATTTCATCTGGGTATTGCGAATTTACATTTGACCTAAAGTTGTACGTTTTATCTGGATACTGATACGAGCTGTACGTTTTAACGAGCTGAATGATAGACACGTATCCAACAACACAAGATAACAAATAATAAAAGTGTTATACAATCCGGATTGTAAAGTATATATTTGACGTACATTATAAAATTATAAGAAAGATATTTAAGAGTATAAAACTGCTGAACCGATAAACCCCCGGGCAAAAGAAAATGGTAGCTAGAATGTACATACACACTGAGAGATGCGCGGAGGGGCATCAGTATTAGGCTTTATCTACCCAAAACCCCACCCTCTTACGCAAACAACCCTTCACACAACCCAACAATTATAACTACATATGATATGTTTTGGGCAGGGTTGGAAGACATTCACTATTAAAATTTCGGATCCTTTTAAAATTAAATTTGACCTTAATAGGGCGTATATTCGAGCCCCAAACTTTACCCCTTTTCACGCGCACTCCCTACCCCAGTACTATTACTTGCCTTGAGGTCATATATAATTCATATGAAATCGTGTCAGTTTGTGGAATTATATTAATTTGATATTAACTGGAAAAATATGTTGTTTTTGTTATTATCGTAGTATGATCGATATTTTAACTTTAAGCTTTTTCTGCTATAAACTGAATATCTGAACTACGGCTGTATACCGAAACGTGTCCAGTTTGATATAACGTACAATATTTAAATAGTCATATTTACCTTTCGTTGCCATGTTGGAATTTTGGAATGATAGACACAATTATTATCTTTGGCGATCCAGGTAAATTTGTAATCGCAGGTAAAATAGGTCACGTGGTATTTATTTTGTACACTCGATCATTCAGAGAAAGGGATCTAATAGACTATGGTAAAAATACATGACATGTTGATCTCGACTACTTTATTGCCCAGCTATCCATGACACCCAGGAAAATGAAGAGAGTGAACGTTAACCTACTGACGGGTCAACTAAAGGTTTAGTCTTTATACATTGTTTTCATTTCTTACGATGCGCTTCGGTTGAATAAGTGCTCACTCATTCGAATAGGACATTAAGCCGAGCCCCCCAGAAAATAACCCACGGGCCCACGGGCTTACATCCCTTAACAGCTGGAATTCAAACATGACCTAAACTGATATCCTTGCAAATTGTCCCCCATTGAACACTGCATGGTTTGCTGCATTTTAAGAAAGAAATAATCATTTTTCTGTACAGAAAATTTATTTTAAAAACATAAAAAAACATAACGATATTACTGATATGAATATTTATTTTTGAGACGAAATTTTTTACATTTTAACAATTCATTGTTTTTACAAAAATCTTAAATACAAGAAGAAAGTTCCTTTAAATGTCACGTTATTATACACAGTTCGTTAAGACAGGGACATCATTTTACTTTAATCACAGGTGTATGTGAGAGAGGCGATTTGATTGGATTGAATCCTAGCAAATACAGCCAATCAGAGGCTTGGACAGACATACTGTCAACAATATGGCTTTGGGTTTAATCGAGAAATCTCTTTTGTTGTATTCGTTAGAGTATAATCCAATAAATTCATCAATTGTCATTTCCATTTGTAGACACAGCAATTTAGGCGCACAATTTTCGGACACTTAGGCACATACTTCAAATTAGGCACACCTGCATTTAGGCACACCTTCAATTAGGCACATATTCATTTAGGCACACCCGGCTCCAAAGAGTGGGGGTGGGGGGAGAACCCCCAAATCCTCAAGGGAAAAGGTAGATCACTTCATAGTGGAAGAAAGCAATCACTGTTTAGGAAATCATTAACAGCACAACATTTGTTACCTTAACATACATTGCAATAAATTGGTATTAAAGGGATACTGCGTCTTAGCAAAAACGTTAAATTTTAGTCCTCAAGAATTCTAAATATGAATATATTTATATATTTGATATGTGTGCGTGTGAGCTTACCAGCTGACAAAATATACAATTTTAGACTGTAGATAAAAGGAGATGTGTCTGTCCATGTGTGAATGCTTGCCTAATAATTGAAAGTGTGCGTAAATAAAGTTGATATAGTTTAAGGTGCCTAAATGGATTTGTGCTTAATTAAAGGTGCACCTTAATGAATATGTGCCTAAATGACTGTGCCTGAATGACTGTGTGCCTTAATGAGTATGTGCCTAAATGAGTATGTGCCCAATCAATAGTGTGCCTAAACCGCTGCCCCTAAATAAAACTGTGCCTAAATGACATGTGCTTATCTGACCGTGTGCCTAAATAAAATGCTCCTAAAATACTGTATCAAATGAAGTGTGCCTAAATGAAAGTGAACCTGAAAATACATCCAATTGATCAAGAACTCTCGAAAGTTAAAAACCCGTGTATAATCCATATCACTTAATAAGATTTGAACTGTCTTTGAATTGTCAGATATTATCTCTATAAGCGAAGAAACCATTAAAAATCAAAATTATTTTGGCACCTAAATTACCCACAATTTTTATGAATAAATATAATTTTCTCTACCTATAGAAATTATTAAATCAAAATGAGAATAAGCACAACTATTAACAATATACACCCAATCACTACGCTTATTATGGAAAACACTTTAGCTATGTTCCCCAGTTCTGTGGCTTTAGCATAATCACTTCTGTCACTGGCCCCTTGCGACTGAAAATACCCCAAAAAAAAGTTTGACATTATTTTCTAATCACGCCTTCAGCATTAGTAGGTATAAGTTACCACTCCCAGTACCCCAGTGATACCCAAATTACGACAACAGTACCCCGGGTGTCCCTTCAGAGCACGGGTTGAGATTTCAACCCGGTTTCTCCCTGTCAGTGATGCAGGTCGGAGGGACTGACATGGAAAAAGTCGCTCGGATGGGACAATAAACCAGAGCCTTCTACCGATGTAATTTGGCCAAGAGTATAATAAAGCCACTGTCTTGGCAAAACTTCCCTCATTGCACACTGCATTGCGGTCCCCTTTTTCAATAGCAACACTATAAACAAAACAAATGAACTTACCATAAAAGCAAACACAACTGCGACTATGCCAGTTGGCCAGAAACACAAAAAACATGCGAGAACAGCAAATAACATGTAGTTGTTAGGGCGACCTACCATAACATAATTACTTCCCTGTAATCCACCAGGTCCCTGAAATTGAACCTTATTGAAAGAACTACCAGAAGAATACAGCGTGCGACTGTGAGAGATACTCTTATATACTGCCTTTTAATTCCGTACCACTGTCGATTCGATCAGCAGCAGTGTTTCTTGTAACCTATTCGAAACGTCTTTCGTTCAAATCTATGTTAACTAGACACCAAAGTCTAACGAAATGTGTCGCTAAACATATTTGAAAGTTTTAACTAAAACAATCCAATGGTTAATGCTTAAACGCCAAAACTGTTTTAAAAGATCAAGTGTTCCAACCTTACCATGTTAGGATATTGTTGAGCATATCCCTGATGTCCGTAGGGTTGTCCATAGGGTTGGATGAACCCCTGCTTTGGTTGACCTTGGGGTTGCCCGAGAACTGGTTGACCTTGGGGTTGTCCGGGTTGGGTAAACCCCTGTTGAGGTTGACCTTGGGTTTGTCCGGGTTGGGTGAACCCCTGTTGTTGTTGACCTTGGGGTTGTCCGGGTTGGATGAACCCCTGCTGTTGTTGACCTTGGGGTTGTCCGGGTTGGGTGAACCCCTGTTGTGGTTGACCTCGGAGTTGTCCGGGTTGAGGTTGACTTTGAGGTTGCCCTGGTTGGGTGGACTTCTGATTGTTTACAGGTTGGCCAGATCCTGAAAGGAAACAAAACGTTGTGATTAGACTGTATATTCGATTAACTTAAAACTTAAATAGCTTACACAAAATAACTTATCGTTTTCCATTTGATATAAACGTCCCCTTAAATACACACCCAAAACACGACGTATTATATAATAGGTACAAATGTATTGTATACTTTTCCGATGCGGTATCTGCTCCGGTGTACGGTGAAAGATTATCTATCTTTACATAAGACACAACTTGAAGTGAATAGGCATCGTGTCAGATCGTCATATTTCAAGTTTTCCCTAAGTTCGTTCGTTCCTGTATTTTAACTATTTTTATACGCCCACATTATAACGTATAACGTATTATTGTTACCCCTGTCCGTTCATCGGTCCGTCCGTCCGTCCGATTTGTGAACGCGATAGAGACTACAGTTTTTATCGAATTTGAATGAAATTTGTCGTGATCATTTATATTGATGAGATCTTGGACAAGTTCGATATTGACGATTTTTCGAGGAACTGTTTTTGAGTTATTGCCCTTGACTTAGTCAAAACGCATTTTATGATATCTTCGATTAGGCCCAAATAATGTTGGGCGTATCTTGCTAGGCAACCACTTGTTTTTTATAGTTGCGTGACAGTCGATTTCCATGCTTTGTTTTCGTATTTTTTTATGTTCTTTTTGGGAAGGTCTTGAGAAAAATCTGAATTGATTGAGCATTTTTGTTTGGACATTTCTGTAGTTTGCTGCAATCCCACTAAAGCGGAGTGTTTGATGATGTTATTTATCGCGAAGGCCGTATGATACACGAATGTTTGAAAATTCGAATGGCACAAATCGATACATAAAATCGTTCGAAAACCTCTTAATAATCCCTAATAAGAGATATCATTCTTCAAAAGTTTTTCTATGAAATTATGTGATCAGTTATTGTTGTGCTATGATCGATATTTTACAAAATATATCTCATATTCAACTGTTACTCTGTTTAATGACGGAAATTTAAAAAAAATATATATTTACCTTTAGTTGCCATGGTAGTTTAATTAAAATACTTATTAGAAATATTATTGTTGTTAATCCGGACAGATTTTAAACGTTATTAAAATATATTAGGTAGTGTTGGATATTTAAATACTCGGTCATCCAGAGACCAGTGCCAAAAAAATTCCATTACATAATTTTGGATTAAAATCAAAGACAAGTTAATCAAGACTATTATACCCCTGAATGGCTCAGAAAGGTAAAGTTAGGGGAAATCACCTATTACGTGATTTAATAAATAAATAGCCACAAAAAGAAATTAATTCCTAATCGATTCAAAAAGTGGCAATTAGGGGGTCACTGAAAATAACAGACCATAATTATATAGTATACACCTTCCGGGTTTTATTGTACATAAACTTTCATTTAATGTATATTACTCCTCGGTTTTATTGTACACAATGTTTCTACAATTTACATTGTCATCATCAATTTATATATGGCATAATATTTTTGGGTTTTATTGTACACAATGTTTCTACAATTTACATTGTCATCATCAATTTATATATGGCATAACATTTTTGGGTTTTATTGTACACAATGTTTCTACAATTGACATTGTCATCATCAATTTATATATGGCATAATATTTTTTGGTTTTATTGTACACAATGTTTCTACAATTTACATTGACATCATCAATTTATATATGGCATTAATTTTTTGGTTTTATTGTACACAACGTTTCAACAATTTACATTTTCATATATTTACATCATTAATAAAATATAAAATTCTCAAACCAATATAACAATAACACGGTTAAAAACAAAAGGACATCAATATTAAAAGAACAAAGCCGATAAAGGGATATATGCAACTTAATTCTCACTAACTGTATCCCTTTTTAAAATAAAAACCCAACGTTTAGATTGATTCGATTCAAATAAATACAAAGCAGCTATTTCCAGTGAGTGTCTAATTTTGGATTTGTTTTTCAAAAATAAGGTTGAATTAGCAATAATGCCATGAACAAACTTACAGTATTTTGTGTATGTAATTGCAGACGAACCATAACTCAGAATTTTATATTAAAAAGCTAGACAGATAACTGAAATTTTAAATTCTATCAGTAAAGTAAAAATTAAAGCGTCCCTTTAACTGTTGCTGTATGATTATCAGATTATGTATTTTTGTAATAGTCAAGCACAATCATTTTTATCCGAAGCTTTGAGATCCGCTGGTAGCAGCACTAACGGCATTGGCAAACACCACAAAAAACACAATAACATAAATTATAACAGCAATAATCCAAATTAGACCTATTACCAGACTGACGATAGAAAATATTTTGGCCATGTTCCCTTCTTCTCGTGCTTTAGCATAATCCTGTCTATCACTGGACGATTGAGACTGAAAGAGAAAGTTCGGTGTTGAATTAGACACACATTCATATATTTTACAAGGATAACAATTTAGGTTTTCTACCAGTTGATACTTGGCCAAACCTCTTGGCATCGACTTTCAAAGGATTAATATCTAGGTTCCCGTAGGATTGGGGTAGGTGGTACCTCTCCATACGGGAACTGGTCCAGAAAGGGCAAACTAGATAATGCCCTGGGGGAGGATGCACGTGGTTCCAGATGAAATGCATCAAAACTTGAAATGAATTGAATGGAGTTATACGTCATATTATCCTGCACATTATATGAGTATTGAAGACGAGCAACGCCATGTATTGTGCAGTGAGGGAAATTTTGCCGGGACTTACCATACAAGCAAACACAATAGCGGCAATACCAGTTGGCCAAAAACAACATAAACATGTAAAAACAGCACAGCCTAGGTAGGAATCAGGTCGGTGTAACACTACTACATTCGCTGGCTGCTGACCAACCTGTAGAATAAGAAACATGTATATAATATTAAAAATAATCTATTAAGGGACATCCATCCATCCACGACGTTCAATTGGAAAAGCGATATGGAGACTGTCAAGACCAAAATTAATAGTTTGTCATCCACCCATTGTTAAACCAATATGTCTTCACTAATTTGGGTACATCCTGAAAACTTCAATATATCTCACCACTACGGTACTATGATGTTGCTGTTGGCCATATCCAGCCTGTGGACCGTATCCGGGTTGTTGGCCATATCCCGGTTGTTGACCATATCCGGGTTGCGGCTGGTTGTATCCGGCCGGCGGTGGGGGTTGGTTTTGGTTCTGTCCAGTTGGATTACTCCCTGATTTATCTGCAAAAGAGAAGAGCAATATATTACAAATGGGGCTTTAAAAATGACTTTAGAATAAATATGAAATCTTGGTTGGAATATTATAGATTTTTATAGATAGACTCGAGCTGGAGATACAGATTGGCAGAAAAATACGAGGGCGAGTCAAATAAGTAGCAAGGCTTACTTATTTCCGATTGTTCGACACGGAAATGATTTTCGTGCCTTGTTTCAATACATGTTTTATATCTCCATACAAAATTGTACACACGTAGAGTCATTCTTTAATAACATATTGAATGTTAAACATAGTAAAGCTAGCTACTAGCGATTTCTGCCGAAAATTGAAACATGATATTAGTAGACGTCATTTCCGGTCCGAATAAGAAGTCGTGACCGAATTTTGAGAAGTGGGTCAATACAAAGGACCCTGACAGTGTTTCATGTGTGATATTTCTATGTAAGAACCATACGTAGTATGATATTTCTATGTAAGAACCATACGTAGTATGATATTTCTATGTAAGAACCATACGTAGTATGATATTTCTATTTAAGAACATACTATTCTATGAAGACTCGAGTAGATATTCAGAAAAATACGAGTGCATTTCTATTTAAGAACCATACGTAGTTTGACATTTCTATTTAAGAACCATACGTAGTTTGATATTTCTATATAAGAACCATACGTAAAGTCTTTAAATGGCATTTAGCAATTATGAATACGAGATATATGCACAGCTTTATGGAACAACAATTGTATATATATCGTTGCCTATCATGTCTTATCATTCTGTGCCTGAGGACGGCGGGGGAAACACGCCGAAACGTCGCATAAACTTTAACCAGTGATTGTTGTTCCATAAAGCTGTGCATATATAGAACCATACGTAGTTTGATATTTCTATATAAGAACCATACGTAATTTGATATTTCTATTTAAGAACCATACGTAGTTTGATATTTCTATTTAAAAACGATACGTCGGGAGCCCAATTTATATCCATTGTATATACTGGTCGTGTATTTATAAAGCTGGGAGAGATTGTGGACTATCAATAGTGTTTGTTGTTAGTTACTAAGTCTAATAATAATAGTTTCTGTCGTGTACTATATGACTAAATTGATTTCTGACAATTTATAAGGCGGTTACAGCCAGAGGGGTGAGGTAATAATGGGGACTGTAACCCCTCATAAATTCTCTTACGGCCATATCGAGGAACAGACAATGGGCAGATGTCACTTGGCAACTAATAGGGTAGATCATGGTAGAGACTTTGAGAACTATCGAATTTAAATGACAGTCACCAACTGAAAGCTGTTTAATAAGACCAACAACGTAGAATCATCGATATTCAACCAATTCATCTATCAGTTACTAGGTCCACTGACAACTATCTACTTTGTGATATCAGCGTAAGATGGATGTGAACGGTAACTTGTCATCTACCAACAACTACCTAGTTTGTGATATCAGTTAGCTGGAAGTGAACGCTACTATAGTCATCTACCTAGTCTGTGATATCAGTTAGCTGGAAGTAACTTGCCATCTACCAACAACTACCTAGTTTGTGATATCAGTTAGCTGGAAGTGAACGTTAACTTGTCATCTACCAACAACTACCTAGTTTGTGATATCAGTTAGCTGGAAGTGAACGTTAACTTGTCATCTACCAACAACTACCTAGTTTGTGATATCAGTTAGCTGGAAGTGAACGTTAACTTGTCATCTACCAACAACTACCTAGTTTGTGATATCAGTTACTGGAAGGAACGTAACTTGTCATCTCCAACAACTACCTAGTTTGTGATATCAGTTAGCTGGAAGTGAACGTTAACTTGTCATCTACCAACAACTACCTAGTTTGTGATATCAGCATCCACTGGAAGTGAACGTTAACTTGTCATCTACCAACAACTACCTAGTTTGTGATATCAGTTAGCTGAAGTGAACGTTAACTTGTCATCTACCAACAACTACCTAGTTTGTGATATCAGTTAGCTGAAGTGAACGTTAACTTGTCATCTACCAACAACTACCTAGTTTGTGATATCAGTTAGCTGAAGGCGAAAAACCGCTGGTATTTGTGATACGTTAACTTGTCATCTACCAAACAACTACCTAGTTTGTGACATCAGTTAGCTGGAAGTGAACGTTAACTTGCTATCTAACAACAACTACCTATTGTGATATCAGTTGGCTGGAACTGAACCTTAACTTGCCATCTAGCAACAACTACCTAGTCTGTGATATCAGTTAGCTGGAAGTGAACGGTAACTTTTCATTTTCCAACAACTACCTTGTTTGTGATATCAGCATCCACTGGAAGCGAACGTTAATTTGTCATCTACCAACAACTACCTAGTTTGTGATATCAGTTAGCTGGAAGTGAACGTTAACTTGTCATCTACCAACAATTACCTAGTCTGTGATATCAGCATTAGCTGGAAGGGAACGCTGGCTAGTTTGTGATATCAGTTAAATTGTCATCTACCAACAACTTCCTATTTGGAAGTAATTTTTTTTTTGTTTTTTTTTCTACATCGACCTGTCTGCTAGTAAGCTGCCTTGGGGACTGATTAGCGTAACACCTGTCTCATATTTCAGGGCCACTCCTCTACAAGGTCAGGCTACTATAGTTACGAAGTACTTGTTGATCTGTGATGATCATATTTCCCTATGATATCAGTCAGTTATTATAAATTGAATTCAATGGCCTTATTGATCTATCGGTAATCTCCAGGTAGACCTTAGTAAAGTATATTATCTACGCTTTGTTATTAATAAACATACTTGAACTCCTTACAGATTATTTCTCAACCTGTTTTGAAATTTAAAATAAATAATGTACATGTACGTCATAGACCATATTCAATTTCATATCCAATCAAAATGCAGTATGCGAATCAACTTTTTTATTTATTTGATTTAATCATTAATATTTATATTCTTGCTCTACACTTTGGTAATTGAAATATAAAGTTTCAAAATCCAAAGGCGAATCGTACTAAGGGAGAGCGGGTGTGTGTTGTTGGGGGTGCAGTCTGATGCTGCAGAATCGATCGGTAAAAAATGGTAAGGGATGAAACCGTCGGTGAAATAGATTGGTTAGCCGACAGAGTGAGAACCTTTTGTCGGTTATTGGTTGTGGGTAAAACTGCTTCTGTTTCAGTTTTCAAATTTTCAAAAAACGTTGCAACCCCCTGACCCCCCCCCCCCCCCAGAAACGTCACGCTACACCCTTGTTGAAATCCTTAAGGTTTTCCTTACCCAAAACTCATAAAAAATTTAAACTTTAAATAAATACATCATTATCCTGAATTTCAAAACTACAGAATGCTCCACGGTAAACCTTGTATTTTTCATAATTATATAAAGAGTTGAAAATAGAAAAAGGAAAAACAATCATAATGAAATATTTAGAAAATAGGTCCGTGATTTTGCTTTTTCAAATGAATTTTATTTAATATTGAAAAATTGCTGGATTAAATAAAAAATTTCGAAATCGTGAAAAATCTCTATATCCTGTTGTTTTACACTGGGTGAAGAACTTTCAGGGTTTTCTGACATTTTTGTAATTACAAATGTCTTACTTTTAAAAGATTCTAAAAATGTCTCTGATATACACATGTAGCCAAGGAAATCTTTTTCTCGGAAAAAGTTCAGTTTCAGATCCTGAAAAAATAATTTTCACCTTGGCGGAAAATAAAGCTTTTAAATAAAACTGACAATACTAATCACAAAGGTGAAAAATAATTTTTTATTTCAAAATTAAGGTTTTTTATATTTTACAAAAATGAATGTCGTATGTGAGCCATCGTGAGAATGATGTTTTATCTTATATTTCTTCCAAATATCTCGATCAATTTCGAAATGAAGAATTCTAAAAAAAAAAATTCAAAAAAGGCTTACCCTGGCTCGACATGTTGTGCTTCAGTAAAAATCTCTTTAATGAAAAATAATGAAATAACGGTACGAAGAGGATCGAGTCACGTGACGAGTTATTGTTTGTGTTTCTAAGGTAATAGCATAAATATACTAGTTTTAATTTCAACTGCTGACATGTCAAGTGCGCTGACGTACAAAACAAGCGGTTTGAGGGTTGGGAACGGTCAGATGTAAATTTCTTTAGAATAAGGGATTAAAGCGCTTGAATTTTTTTACTTGATTTCAGAACAGAAAAGTCACTTCCTTGATGATATTCTGGTACACACTGAGACATACTCACATGTCCTGAGACATACTGAAATATACTGAGACATACTCACATGTCCTGAGACATACTGAAATATACTGAGACATACTCACATGTCCTCAGACAAACTGAAATATACTGAGACATACTCACATGTCCTGAGACACATTGATACGTCTTAAGGCGTTCCCGTATGTCTACAATCGCTCTGGGAGACCCAAATGCTAATCGTACGTTATAGATTGACATTGTGAAGATGTATAAGATGAAGTCTGTAATAGCTTGACATTGTAAAGATGTATAAGATGAAGTCTGTAATAGCTTGACATTGTGAAGATGTATAAGATGAAGTTTGTTATAGCTTGACATTGTGAAGGCGTAACAGATGAAGTTTGTAATAGCTTGACATTGTGAAGATGAAGTTTGTAATAGCTTGACATTGTGAAGATGCATAAGATAAAGATGGTTATAGCGTGACATTGTGAAGATGTATAAGATGAAGTTGGTTATAGCTTGACATTGTGAAGATGTATAAGATGAAATTGGTTATAGCTTGACATTGTGAAGATGTATAAGATGAAGTTGGTTATAGCTTGACATTGTGAAGATGTATAAGATGAAGTTGGTTATAGCTTGACATTGTGAAGATGTATAAGATGAAGTTGGTTATAGCTTGACATTGTGAAGATATATAAGATTAAGTTTGTAATAGCTTGACATTGTGAAGATGTATAAGATGAAGTTGGTTACAGCTTGACATTGTGAAGATGTATAAGATGAAGTTTGTAATAGCTTGACATTGTGAAGATGTATAAGATGAAGTTTGTTATAGCTTGACATTGTGAAGATGTTATAAGAATGAATTTTGTAATAGCTTGACATTGTGAAGATGCATAAGATAAAGATAGTTATAGCGTGACATTGTGAAGATGTATAAGATGAAGTTGGTTATAGCTTGACATTGTGAAGATGTATAAGATGAAGTTTGTAATAGCTTGACATTGTGAAGATGTATAAGATGAAGTTGGTTCTGGCTTGACATTGTGAAGATGTATAAGATGAAGTTGGTTATAGCTTGACATTGTGAAGATGTATAAGATGAAGTTGGTTATAGCTTGACATTGTGAAGATGTATAAGATGAAGTTTGTAATAGCTTGACATTGTGAAGATGTATAAGATGAAGTTGGTTATAGCTTGACATTGTGAAGTTTTGTATAAGTTTGAAGATTGGTTTTATAGCTTGACATTGTGAAGATGTATAAGATGAAGTTGGTTCTGGCTTGACATTGTAAAGATGTATAAGATGAAGTTTGTTATAGCTTGACATTGTGAAGGCGTAAAAGATGAAGTTTGTAATAGCTTGACATTGTGAAGATGAAGTTTGTAATAGCTTGACAATGTGAAGATGTATAAGATGAAGTTGGTTATAGCTTGACATTGTGAAGATGTATAAGATGAAGTTTGTAATAGCTTGACATTGTGAAGATGTATAAGATGAAGTTGGTTCTGGCTTGACATTGTGAAGATGTATAAGATGAAGTTTGTAATAGACTTGGGATTTTTTTTATTGTGAAGATGTATAAGATGAAGTTGGTTCTGGCTTGACATTGTGAAGATGTATAAGATGAGGTTGGTTATAGCTTGACATTGTGAAGATAAGTTAAGACATCTGGTTCAATGAAGCATGACAGTTGTTCAGTTGAAGATTACAATATTTATTATAAACAGTCTTACTTCTTATTATAAAGAAGTTATTATTGATTGCTGATTTTATTATAAATGACTGTCTTCGTCATGCTAGTAAACAGATCGAGTGTTATACAAAGCAGAAATAACTCTCCGATGAGGCTTACAAATCATCGTCTCCCACGAGGACCTTGCTGATTTTAACACGAAAGCAGTCAGCTTTGACCTAGGGTATGATGTGACACGCTAGCTCTGAGTCACCATTGATCTAAACTATCATATCCAACTAGCTAGTAGATTGTTTCCCAATAGCAGTGAGTAACCATCAAATGTATGTCAATGGGTGTAAATTTGACATAAAATTGTGCAAACTTCTGGTTAAATGTTTTGAAGTGCTATCAATCGAATGTGTGTATAGTATTATAGAACAACGAGATGATTCATACCATGGTTGGTTTTTATCTATTGAATATGCGTTACATAAACCCCCTTTCTTGGTATAGCCTTACATTAAAAAAACACACAAAGAAAAATTAACTTTTTAATAGAATGCAAGAAAAGAAATAACAAATATAAATACTAGTACATAATGGACGGAATGTACAATCAAGTCGACAGAAACAGAATCATAAACTTGATATAAGGCCGCCAATTTATTCGCCGTTACTAGGCAATGACGTCATAAGAGTAGATATGACGTCATTTTTCTTTTTACGTTAGGAAAAATGGTGGACAATGTCAGATGGAAATATTATAGAATTAATTATCTACACGAGTATTGTATACCATTAAGGGAATTCTTAACAAAACATCATAATTATTCTACAGTTTAAACGCTCATTAAGATTATCCATAAATAAATGAAGAAAATGGAATTTCAGCTTAAAGAAAGAATGGCACAGTAGAATTAGTTATATTTGGTGTGATTTGACCAGTTTGACGTGGTAAAGGTACGGAGAGACTTATCCTCAACTAGTTCTACATGGACTTTGTACTGTTTAATAGAGGCTATAGTCCCTTAGTAACATGAGAATAAGAAGAATAGTGTTTTTCTGATTTTCTACCCGGATGCAGAAGTGACCACCGAACTAACAGCGTCCGCCAAAACCACAAAAAACACAATAACATAAATTATAACAGCAATTATCCAAATTAGACCTAAAACCAAACTGATGATAGATAGAATTTTAGCCAAATTTCCTTCTTCTTGAGCTTTGTTAAAATCGTTTCTGTCACTGGACGATTGTGACTGAAAAAAAAAGTTAGATAGTTATATGTTAGATGATCTTATCTGACTTGGGGACGTTATCTCGCCGAGAAGACGTTATTAAGATCTCTATGAAGTGAAGTTATTCAGATCGTAAAGGTATTATCTCGATGTAGTGACGCCGAAGTGGCGTTATTTAAAGCTCAAATAACATTATCTCGACGTAATGGCGTTATTCCTTCATAGTCATGATCTATGAGATGACGTTCTTTCGACCAAGTGACGTTATTAAAATTTCAAAGACGGTATCTCTACTAAGTGGTGCTATGTAGGCTGTACCTCCATGACGTTGTTCTTGTCTCAACGATCAAGTAACGTAATTTAAAATGTATTCCAAGTGTAATCAAGATGCACCGTCACAACATATTGGACACTGAATAATTCCACTATCTATACCATGTCAAACTCAAAGCCTGGTCATTATATTAGAGACGGAAAAGACTGTAAATAACTTACCATACAAGCAAAGATAATAGCAACAATACCAGTTGGGAAGAAACAGCATATACAAGTAAATATGGCGAAACCAAGATGAGAATTTGGTCGGTTTACCACCACAACACTGGTCTGTTGCTGTTGCTGTCCTTGTTGCTTTAATAAAAGATAAAACAAAATTAATATAGTGGTTGATGGGAACAACAAGGGAATTAAAATTGTACGGTATCCTTACATGCACGTTTATTAGTCTAAAGGTCGCAACCGTGATACTCGGAGTAACAACAGGTTTTGGATTCTGTAAAAATAGTTTTACACGTATATCAGCTAACCAGCAAAAATGTAAAATAAATGTAAAAACTTTTCAGCACCATGCAGTGTGTAACGAGGGAAACTTTTCAAGGCATGGACATAATTTTATCTGTTGAGATATCATTATCATGCACAGCCTGTATAAGTTCATAGGGCTTCGTTTATTATCCCGTATTACTAGCGAGAACCTACTCCGATTTGCTATAATGCACTGTATAATGATTATTTGAAGGATGATGGCGGTGAGAAAGGGCAGTACAAGAATAATACTTACTGGGTGGACTTGGCCACCATGTCCTTGCTGGGGATATCCACCTTAAATATATAAAATACAACATATTAGACATATAACTTTTGTCGAGTTTTTCGTAGATATTACATAACTTGGGTAGAATACTGATAATGATGCTAAGTAGGCGAAGATGAAGCAGATAATGTTGTTACTGCTGATGATGATAATGAAGAAGGCGATGAGGACGACGATGAAGATGATGACGATGATGAAGAAGAAGAGGAATGATGAGAAGCAAGAAGATGCAATAGATGAAAACGACGATGAGGACGATGATAGTAATAATGCTGCTGCAACAGATGATGATGATGAAGAAGTTGACGACGGACAGCGAAGACGACGACGACGACGACGATGACGATGATGAAGAACAAGAAGAATGATAAATATGAAGTACATGAAGAAGACGATGAGGACAATGACGATGATAGTAATAATGCAGCTGATGAAAATGAAGAAGACGATGACGACGACGTTGATGATTATGATGTGAAGAAAGACAGCACAATTAAATGAATCGAGTTTAAAGTCCAAACAATTTTTTTCTAATTTTGAATAATAATCTTGATATTAAACCAAAAACACTATTTAACTAAAACTGTATGTCAATGGTAAAAAAATAAAAAGTAGGTTAAAAAATGTCATTCATTAGTTTGAGACTTAGGGCTATTAGTTATTATGGTCTTGGCATATTATTATGTTTGAAAGAATTACAATAGTTCTATTTCTAGTCAGATGTCAGCATTGAGCAATAGTAACGTCTTTTTCATCGATTTCCTTAGAATTATCAACACAATATATTACTAGGTCGAATATTGAGGTATTTTTTTGTTTGTTTTGGCAACAGGGATAAAGGAAAAAACAGTTACCGACATGTAGAACGTTGGAGAATACGGAGTCCATATGAAAGGCCATATACTGCTATTATTATTCTGTAGGTACGGGTCTTTCGCGAATTTACACTAACTTTTTTCGAAAAAAATAATTTTTTTTGGTTTTCTGTTTTAAAAAATGTGTCTTTCCAGACCTGTAGATCATAAGATCGGAATGTAGAATTCTTCCCATTGTACACTTCGTCGTTGTTTTCATGGACTATCTAAATGACATGAAAAACGCTATTAGGTGTAGATTATTAATGTTACCGCTCTGTGGAAGTTTACAGGCGCAAATTTCATATGGAACGTCTCGGAGGGTTTTTCTCAAATAACATTTTTAAAGAAGAATTGATATGGTGCATTTTGTCTCAAATTTTGAGGTTTTTTTTAAAATGATATTTTTGAAATTATTTAAATTGAGTTGCGGTACAATTTCGGTATCGATACTACTCCCCCGGTGCCGCCTCTGCTTGAAGAAGCCTAGGATAAAGATTTCTCTTTTATGGTATTTTCGCTTCCACTTATAACAAGTAACGGTCGTAAAAGATAATTCTATTCATACTTTGGGGTCGCCTACGTCAATGTATATCGGACATTACAATCGATTGACCTTAACAACTGTTTTATTTACCTTAGCAACGACATTCTTTTGAATATACATGAATGGGCTTGAGATAGATTTGGCCTGATTTCTATTACAATATAAAATGATTGAGGTCTGAAATGGGTCAAGGGTCAAGGATAACTAACTGATTTCTCTGTGAATACTTAAGGTCTGATAAAATGACAAGATTATGAACTTCATAGTTACTAGAAATGTAAATAAACTTCAAACTAGGAATTTGCTTTTTTTCTCTCTTTTCCCTTATTGCTATTCGATTATTTCAAAAAATCTCAAGGAAAGACGGGTCGTTATTTAGAATTTCAAACTCCGATAATTTTAAAAATACATAGATTTGAAGGCTTGAATTTGAAAGTGAGCTGTAAACTCTATTACTGATTAGCTTAACTAAAAGTCCCGTTTCTTAGACTCTAATACGATTGGTAGAAAAATTAAAGGCAAGCCTATTCCTATGATATAACAAATAAAATAGTTAACTTTCTCATAAAGTTTTCAAAAATAAAAAACAAAATACTTCGAACTGTTTTTGAATAATATTTTCAAACGTAATTTTAACATTTCGTTTCAATTTATTTTTTTATTTTTCGATCAGGTAAATGTTAAATGTTTCGTACAATCTTTTTTGAATATAAATATAAGAATAAATAATTTGGTTTTAACAAATTATGATATTTCATTCAAATAGAAATATAAAAGTCAATTTTAATAATTTTATTATCTTGTACCAAAATCGATTCGAAACAGATAACGATAATACTTCTGAAATAAATTTTAACATTTTTTGATTTTTGAGAATTTTGTAAATACTTTAACACCTTTTTACAAAATTTAAATGTAAAAATAAAAAAAGCGATGAAATTTAGGAATTTAAAATATTGATTAAAAAATTATAATTTAGGTAAAATTTCAAAAGTACAAAAATATTGAAAAAAAAATTGTTGCACAATATATTTTTAGGGTTGACCACCATTAGCGTCCAGACAGGTGCGAATCCAATAAATAGTGTCCAAGTACATTACTTTTAATTTATTCATTTGCACATTTTCGGAATTTTCAATACTTAAAAATTAACACCTCGTTACACAATTTCTAAAAAATGTAAAATACAAATTTTTGGATTATTACTAAAATAACAAAATATTGAAACAAAGCCGAGAAAAGTCAGCTACCAACTGAATTTGAATTTTAAATTCTGGATAACAATGAGAAGAATGGTCATCTTCTGGAATTTATTCAAATTAAAACAAATACCAGAATTCTTACCTTTGCTCGACATTGTAGAAGTTCTGCTTACCAACTGACTTACTACAGGTTCCGAGGGCGGGGTATAGGGTGTGGGTCACGTGATTATATTACCTTTCATACAAAACATTCAGAAATAGACTGAAATTGAAAAGGTTTTTTGGTTGGTTTTAAATGCCACATGTACTGACTTCCAATTTTGCAGAATTTCTAAAATCGCGGATAGCAGTTATTGCAAAAAGCTTTAAAACTTCTGCAAAAGCATTTCGAATCGTATTTCCTTTATTAGAATGAGCGTGTAATAATTCGGGCTTTAGGTTCTGGGGTGCGACAGTAAGGGCATTCTACACGAGCCTAGTGAAAGGAGTCAAGTTTGTTTTGGTGATGGGAGGGTGTAAATACCAGATAAAACTTTGACCCCTTCTATTTGTTAGGGTCATTATCTCAATGAAAGTCAATGTTGTTCAAACATAGAATATTAGTAACATTTTAAGATTGTTCTAAAGGGCAGTTCACATTTTCTATCCGAATTAACAGTTACAAATCAAAGGAATCACTGGAGTTTTACGTCCTACTGAATTAACCGTAAGAGCCTTAAAAGTAAAAGTTTCTACGGATTTTAACCGTATATTATCAAATTGGTCAATCAGTCAACCTATTTCCTTCAACGTAAAACTCCTTAGGTTTATTCTACCCCTCGACTGTATCGCGGTATCGTGTAGGACACTTATAAGTCGCTCAGTTTACTTGTCGATCTTGGTACTGGGAGAGGGGGGGGGGGGTGACAAAACATTGCAGCATATCTTGAAATGTGATGATAGACTCTGGACCCTAACTGTTCAGCTTTGTTAAGATAGTCAAAGTTGTGTCAAATGTGGCTTTCTTAGGGTGAAAATTCTGAAATACTAACGAACCAAAAGTGATAGGAGTAACTTTTATGCCCTTTTACCTATGGTATATCACGTCGGAAAGAACGGGTAGGGCCAGGGATAGCCCCCCCCCCCTTCGTATAACGGTATTGCTGTTGATCGCTATGTTGTGAGGTAAGATAGTGGGCTTCAAATATATCTCGGCCGGTGTGGGATGAGCTTGAAGAAGTATCTAAGTAGTTTTGGTTGTTTTCAGGGTTTGTATATTGACGATAGTATTATAAATATCAAGAGACCTATATTTAGGTATCAATTGAAAGGAATTGGGTGATAATGTATGACCCTGGACAATTTATTGACATCACAAAAGAGATATTCCTCATTCTTTCAAATCGGCGACTACGATTTGTATGAGTGTTGAACACCTATTTCAATTCAATTCATTTTCCTGTACCATTTAATGTCCGTGGTTCGCTTAGTGATTGCTTTGGGTGTACTTGAACTGTACAAAATTCCAATAATTCATTCAAAAATATACTTTCTTTTACTATATATATATTGGGAGAGGATTCTTTCTTGACATAAAATGTATATCACAAGACGACAAAAGTGCAAATACCATTTCTCGCCGAGGTTTTTTCAATTTTATCGACCAGTGGTGATATTTTTTACATCAAGAAAAACCAATTTGAGTTTATAAATAATATTTTTTTTTTAATTAAAACAAAAATTAAATAATAAAAAAACAAATCAAAGTTTTTAAATACAAATAATACAAAAAATCAAAGTTTAAAAAAATAAGAAAGTTTATATATAGGCCACCGAACAAATTGTTCATTTCCTATTTTTCTGATTAAAATGCGGAACTGGACGTATTGTATCTTTTCTGTACGTCCCCATAATTTATATATCTTATTCAGTCATGGATGTGGTGACTTATGTTAACTTGCATTGTGGAATCCAATCTAGATTAGGGAGGACTAGTTGTAGTCACCCTCAGACAATTACGAAACGAAACTGAATCAGAGTGTTTAGCATAGATTCTGGATTTTCTATGTAACTAATGTTTATATACATGTAGTTGTTGAATGCAGCCTAGATCAGGGAGGATATTTGATTGATTTAATAATGATCCCAGATGAAAAGAAAAATAAGAAAAAGGTTCCCAATCACAGATTCAATAATACCGGAGTCTAAAACTAATGGCGTTTCTATAGGAGGATTTCAAAACCCACCCCCCAGAAAAGAGACGAACAGTGCTTCACACAACCCCGCTCCCAGAAAAGATGCTTGCACGACTTCCCGCGACTCCCAATAACATCAATTTTGTATCATTTTACATCATGAAAGAATTACTGTGGCCCCTATGAAAAATTTAATTTCCCCTATTCGATCCCTTACCTAATACATCCTATAAGCGCCACTATTTAAAACGTCCAAATCTAGGACCGATTAACCAATGTTTACATAGGTGGTGAGTCGTACAGACACTACTATAGCGTAGATAATGACAGAAATAATCCAAATTAGTCCCAAAATCAAGCTCACTATAGCAAATGTCTTGGCAGTCTGCCCATGAGACTGAGCTGTGCTAAAATCCATTCTATTGCTGGCTTCTCGAGACTGAAATGAAAAACAAAAAATATAAAATGACAGAAAAAGCCCATCTTTACAATGTCAAGCTATTACAAACTTCATCTTATACATCTTTACAGTGTCAAGTTATCACAAACTTCATCTTATACATCTTCACAATGTCAAGCTTACATAACTTCATCTTATACATCTCCACAATGTCAAGCTATTACAGACTTTATCTTATAAATCTTCACAATGTCAAGTTATTACAGACATCATCTTATACATCTTCACAATGTCAAGCTATTACAAAGTTCATCTTATACACCATTACAAAGTCAAGCTTTTACAAACTTCATCTCATACATCTTCACAATGTCAAGCTATTACAATCTTTATCTTATACATCTTCACAATGGCAAGCTAGTACAAACTTCATGTTATACATCTTCACAATGTCAATCTATTACAAACTTCATCTTATACATCTTCACAATGTCAAGTTATTACAGACATCATCTTATACATCTTCACAATGTCAAGCTATTACAAAGTTCATCTTATACATCATTACAAAGTCAAGCTTTTACAAACTTCATCTCATACATCTTCACAATGTCAAGCTATTACAATCTTCATCTTATACATCTTCACAATGGCAAGCTAGTACAAACTTCATGTTATACATCTTCACAAAGTCAATCTATTACAAACTTCATCTTATACATCTTCACAATGTCAATCTATTACAAAGTTCATCTTATACATCTTCACAATGTCAAGCTATTACAAACTTCATCTTATACATCTTCACAATGTCAATCTATTACAAACTTCATCTTATACATCTTCACAATGTCAAGCTATTACAAACTTCACATTATCAAAAATACAGCCAATTAGAGGCCTCGACAAAAAGAAAAAAACACAAAATGATATGTTTACAACCTTTATTTCAAGGCTTCTGGTTGGCTATATATCCAGGAGCACAATTCAATAAAATATCTGCATCATATGAACCATTGAAAGAAGTCTCTGATATCCAGACCTCTGTTGTTCATGAGGAGTTCAATGACACTTTCAAGGGAGATAACTAAATGAAAGGAATAAGTTAAAGATATAACTTACATGGCTGGAGTACAGTAGGGCACAAATTCCAGTTGGCCAAAAACAAAACAGACATGTTAACATTGACAACAAAAAGTAATCATTTGGTTTGTTGACGATAGCAGTTGGCGGGGAAACCTGCAATAATGATAATTATGATAATGATTATGATAATGATGATGATGATGAGAATCAGGATGAGGATCAGGATAATGGAATATATTAGGTGGTCTTATTCTGATCACAGAAAATAATCTTTATCCCAAGACAATCTGCTATCTGTTAATCTACGATGTTTTCTGAATATTTGGACTATTTGTTCTACTTACAACGATGTTGGTTCCCGCTGGATATTGTGGCTGAACGGGGTAGCCTTGTTGCATTGGGTAGCCTTGTTGCATTGGGTAACCTTGCTGTGGGTGCCCCTGTTGTGGTACATCTTTTGCGGATGTCCTTGTGGGTGCCCCTGTTGCGGCTGTCCTTGTTGTGGGTGCCCTTGTTGCGGGTGCCCCTGTTGTGGGTGTCCTTGTGGGTGCCGCTGTTGCGGACCCTTAAAGCCCTCTTCATCAGCTTTATATGCAACATTATCGGAACTGTATACCCCTGGAGGTAATAATAATAAATAACTCTTAATTTTACAAAGGGACAGATTCACCATAACTTCAATCAGTATACTAGAACTTAGCTAAGATAATCAGTAATAATGTTCACAACCAACCGTCAAAATTGGAACCTTCAAATCTATAAGTGTCTAGTTTTATCCGGGTCTTGAAAGTTGAAATGACAACTCTTACATTTTGGAGGCTGATAATGTAGAGAAATAGACAGTATCCTAAAACTCTTAGTTTTTTTTTAATGCATTATGCGATAGATTTTCCTGTATTTCTAATTTCTGTTAGTTCTAAACGTTATGTACATATATTCTGGACCCTAATCAAACCTGTCCTATTAAAATGAGCTTCAAAGTTTATCATATATACTTGATGAGATTATTTAATTCTCGGAAGTGATTACTCCTCTTCTATTTATGTGGGCGGTTACAGAATTGAAATAAAATCAATGGAGATTTACGTCCTATTTTTCTGCACTGTATATGTTCATGAAGACGGGCAACGTCATACAGTATGCAATGAGAGCAATATAACCATAACATGAGCAAAAGCCTGCTCTTTTTCGACGTCCCAACTGTCTGTAGCACACGGGTTTATTGTCTCACCAGAACGATAGAAGATGTTTTAATCTCTCTATCTTGCATTGTTGATAAGGGGAAAAACCGGATTGAAAAACTGAAAATTTGAAAATGCGATTTTTATCATTAAAAAGGGTCGTTTTGTTGCCTTTTATGTATCAAAAATATTTTTTAGTTTTTATTCCCATCATTTCAATTTTCAATCAGATGTCCTGTATTGATTAATTGTATATGACGTCAATAACGTCAATGACGTTAAAATACGCTTAGTTTTAGTGGAATTGCACAAACCACTGACGTCTGATTGAAATAAAATGGTGTATATCAATGCTCTCACTGTGCCATATACACCCCTTTCATAATTCGGATTGAAATGCACCATCGAATACAAACGCTTCCAAAAACTATCTCTTACCGGCTTGTTTATCCATCTTAATCGCTGAACTGCTCCTCTCTTATATAGAGCTCAAAAAGTTTAATATTTGATTATTTGAGAACAAAACTGATTGAATTTCAATTCTCTCAAGTTTTAAGAAGATGTGAGTTTATATATCTTCATTTTATCTACAGATTACAAAATATAAACACGTGATGTATAGTGTATTTATGAAGATAATATTACGTACGAACGAAAGTAAAACGTTATGAACGTCATAATATAGACATTTTTGTAACGTTATGTATCTTTTATTATATTTATAATATGTTATATTTGTAATTTTCCGATATATTTTGAAATCATAGATTTATATGCTAAGCTAATGTTATTACTATTTGGTGAATGTTCTGTAGAAATATCTATGTTGTTGTTATGTTGCGACATTTTGAGAAGCGAGAAATCAAAAAATCTACAGTGAAAGTTCTGCTGAAGCTCTATTATCAAACATAATAATTGAATGAATACTTCTAGAATATTTTTTTCTTCGACGTTTTTTCCAATCATCTGGGACGTTATTCTTGAAAACTTAACTTTAGATGATTTTAGTATTCCAGTCGTCTGGGGCCTTATTCTCTAAAACTTAAGTTAAGATGATTTTATTGAATCAGATTACTGTATTTCTTAAAAAAACTGGAAATTATCTTAATAACATGTAAGGTTTGGGGAATAGGGCCCCTAAACCATGTCCAACGTGTCACGTGATTACGTGATTCCGTTTTTGTTAGGGCAGACAGAACATTGTCAAAAAACAAGTTATTTACAAAAATATTTTATATCAAAAAATTGAACAAACATTTTAGATTAAAAAACAAAGATTCTGGAAATTCACAATAATGAAATGGATGTAGGGATTTAAACTGAGGACTGATAATTTTATAAAATCATAAATCTGATAAAAAAATTAACTAAATATATTTCTCTATATCCTTATCTTGCACTGCTAACCGACCCCCCCCCCCCCCCAACCACTCCAAACCCTCCTCCCTCTCCGGATCCCTCCTACAGTTTGCTCTCAAACTCCCCTCAACCATTGTAATCATTATAATTCTTATCATAACTAGAGACAACACTTGCGACATAAGTAGCGGCCACAATAGCATAAATTATAACAGCAATAATCCAGATGAGGCCAATCACCAGACTTATTATTGAGAAAATCTTGGCCATTCGTCCATCACTTTCGGCTTGGGCAAAGTCCAGTCGATCGCTGGAACTGCGAGACTGAAAAATAAAGAATACGGTGTTACGCCAAAACGACAGTGATGACGTGACGTCTTAAAGGTTCTTTTTGACGTTGTGACAACCGATAAACATCCTCACCGTTCTAAATTTAGGATAGTTAATAAGTTTTAAGTGTTTCTGAGGAATGCATTTAGACAGGACAATAGTGTTATATATTCTAGATTATCCCATACTTGACATGAAAAATAAAAATTTCAAATTTGTTTTAGATGAGATTTTTCTCATGTACTATGTCTGTGATGCATTCTAGATCAAAAAAAAAAAAAAAAAATTCAAATTTTTAGTTGGATAAAAGTGATATTCTTGTAGACCATTGAATAGCCCATTGAATAAACATATTGGTATTCGATGGGCGGGGCCAAAGGCTGTCATTGTTTAACGCATTTGCTTATTTCCATTAGAACCATTTGTTTTAGATGAGTTTTTTTCTTATGTACTATGTCTGTGATGAATACTAGATAAAAAAAAATCAAAATTTTTCAAATGGATAAAAATTATATTCTTGTTTCCCGTTGAAAACAGGCCATTGAATAACTATTTTGGTATTCGATGGGCGGGGCCAAAGGCCGTCATCGTTCAACGCTTTCGCTTTATTTATCAGTAAATTTGAGATTTATATTTTTCATATTAGGTATAGGATAAATAGGATATCCAATGGCTATTTCGTGGATATGGTTTTAATGCCACTCATGGCATAAAAACCATATCCACTCGTAGCCATAGGATATCCTCTATATAATCTTATAAATTAAATTCCAAATATCAGAGGAATTCTATGTCAAATTTTACACAAAGTCTATCTCAGATAAAAAGGACTCAAAAAAAAAAAAAAAAAAAAAAAAATGAAAATATATTTTTACGTTTGATGAATAGCTTAATGCAGTGTGCAATGAAGGGAATTCTGTTAGGATATATATATATTTTCGTGACTTCTTCTTTATTGAAAGAGAACAATCATGCTTAGGCCTATTGCAGTGAGATTTTTTTTTGGGTATGTCTATAAACAGAAATGCTCAAGACGAGTGTTACTTATATCATCAAAATAGAACGAAACAACTATATTTTACAAGGATAACAACTTAGTTTCATAGTTAAGGATCCTTTCTACCAGCTGGTCCTTGGTCAAACCTCTTGGTATTGATTTTACAAGGATAACAACTTAGTTTCATAGTTAAGGATCCTTTCTATTAGCTGGTCCTTGGTCAAACCTCTTGGTATTGATTTTACAAGGACAACAACTTAGGTTCACAAGGATCCTTTCTACCAGCTGGCCCTTGGTCAAACCTCTTGGTATTGATTTTACAAGGACAACAACTTAGGTTCACAAGGATCCTTTCTACCAGCTGGTCCTTTTAAAACTCCTTGGCATTGATTTTAACTGTAACTAAGCACATGACGTCATATAAAGAGCCAGTCAAACTGCTTTAGAAGCCCACAAAAAGAGAAATAATGATACTTACATTGCAAGAGAACACCAGAGCAACGATACCAGTTGGCCAAAAACAGCACAAACATGTTAACAGTGAAAACACAAAGAAATCATTTGGTCGTGGGTTCGCGATGATGGTTGTTGCTGGTTGGCCAACCTGAAATAAATTAAAAGGGAACATTATAACGTAAATGAAATGAAATGTAAAATGAAAGAAATTCGAAATGGTATGAATTTGAAATAATGTAAATGAAAATAAAATGAAATTTAATCAAATCAAATCAAAAATGAAATGAATTTAAATCAATATTAAAATTAAAAATGAAATTAAATCCAATATGAAAATTAATTGAAATACATGTATCATATTTAGGGGTGTTATTCACATTTTTCCAAATATATATTACACCACCAACGTCTATGAAACATTCTTTCAGTGATTGTTAGGATTGTTGTCGAACTGCAAGTCATATTCAAACCTAGAAAGACTTCAGTAATAAAGACATTGAAATAAGGTGAAATAATTTCACTTACCACGACATTGGTAGAGTGTTGTTGCATTGGGTAACCTTGCTGTGGGTAACCTTGCTGGGGGTAACCTTGTTGCGGGTAACCTTGTTGCGGGTAACTTTGCTCTCCTTTGTAACCATGGTTATCTGTACTGTAAGCTTCTAAAATAGAGAAGCATGAATTTATTATTACAAAGTAGCTGACACATCTAATCAGTCACGAGATCGTTAGATATTTGAATACCCCCTCCCCCTATTCTAGGGCTCAAATAACACTACAGTAATCCGAACTAACGATACCTGTCTTGATTTCTTACTTGTCATGTTGTCGCAGCTGTGTAACCTGATCCGTAACTATTAGTAACTATCAATATGTTTGGCATGGATCAGTTACTGATATACTCTCAACCAGTCAGACTGATTTGGTCATGACAGGTGAGTGGTGTTGGTCAGATTTAGAAAAGGATTGTGTGGAGTTATGCCAAGATGTAGCGGAGGATTGATGTGATGTTGTTTTTAGCAGTTCCTAATGTGAAGATATATATACGATTGTTTAAGTTCCTGTGTTGTATTATATGAACCTCTAAAACGTTACAGCTGTACATAATTTACTCTTTGCACACTGCATATGTCGGATGTCTGTTATAGTAAGATAAGATACAAAACAGTAGGATATTTCATTTCATTAGTCCATAAGATACAGAACAGTAGGATATAAAACTATCCTTTATTTCATTAGTCCAATAAGAACAGAACATTCGGATATAAAACTACGTTTCATTTCATTAGTGCAATAAGATACAGAACAGGAATAAATAAAACACCATTTCATTTCATTAGACCAATAAGATACAGTACAGTAGGATATAAAACTACGTTTCATTTCATTAGTCTAATAAGATACAGAACAGTAGGATATAAAACTTCATTTGATTTCATTAGTCCAATAAGATACAGAACAGTAGAATATAAAACTCTTATTTCATTTCATTAGTGCAATAAGATACAGAGCAGTAGAATATAAAACTCTTATTTCATTTCATTAGTGCAATAAGATACAGAACAGTAGGATATAAAACTCTTATTTCATTTCATTAGTCCAATAAGATACAGAACAGTAGAATATAAAACTCTCATTTCATTTCATTAGTGCAATAAGATACAGAACAGTAGAATATAAAACTCCATTTCATTTCATTAGTCCAATAAGATACAGAACAGTAGGATATAAAACTTCATTTGATTTCATTAGTCCAATAAGATACAGAACAGTAGAATATAAAACTCCATTTCATTTCATTAGTGCAATAAGATACAGAACAGTAGGATATAAAACTCTTATTCATTTCATTAGTCCAATAAGATACAGAACAGTAGAATATAAAACTCTTATTTCATTTCATTAGTGCAATAAGATACAGAACAGTAGAATATAAAACTCTTATTTCATTTCATTAGTCCAATAAGATACAGAACAGTAGAATATAAAACTCTTATTTCATTTCATTAGTCCAATAAGATACAGAACAGTAGAATATAAAACTCTTATTTCATTTCATTAGTGCAATAAGATACAGAACAGTAGAATATAAAACTCTTGTTTCATTTCATTGGTTCAATAAGATACAGAAAAGTAAGATATAAAACTCTTATTTCATTTCATTAGTCCAATAAGATACAGAACAGTAGAATATAAAACTCTTATTTCATTTCATTAGTTCAATAAGATACAGAACAGTAGGATATAAAACTCTTATTTCATTTCATTAGTCCAATAAGATACAGAACAGTAGAATATAAAACTCTTATTTCATTTCATTAGTCCAATAAGATACAGAACAGTAGAATATAAAACTCATTTCATTTCATTAGTCCAATAAGATACAGAACAGTAAGATATAAAACTCTTATTTCATTTCATTAGTCCAATAAGATACAGAACAGTAGAATATAAAACTCTGTTTCATTTCATTAGTCCAATAAGATACAGAACAGTAAGATATAAAACTCTATTTCATTTCATTAGTCCAATAAGATACAGAACAGTAAGATATAAAACTCTTATTTCATTTCATTAGTGCAATAAGATACAGAACAGTAGGATATAAAACTCGTATTTCATTTCATTAGTCCAATAAGATACAGAACAGTAGGATATAAAACTTCATTTCATTTCATTAGTCCAATAAGGTACAGAACAGTAGGATATAAAACTACGTTTCATTTCATGTTAATGTTAATATAAATTTTCTGTATAAATTTGAAGCTTTTCCTAACCGCACCTATATATTTAAACAGGGTCCTGACGTATACCACAGTTTATCTGCAGGGATGAAGTATCTCTACTTATATTGACTTAAACCCTGTAACTCTATTGTTTGATAACCAGCCTCGCCTTCTCTCCTTTGATCAAGTAGATATATGGACATAGAATGCCTTTGTCAATATTACGAAATAGAAATGAAATTGTGGATGTGGAGTGGCCGACTCTTTGCAGTGTACAATGAGAGGTGGAGTCGAATTGACAGCTACATTTCCAAATTTACCTCGATAGTCCGTTTTTTGCACATATTGCATCCCGAATACAGGTTTTGACAGTGTCTTATTGGACAATTTGGACGAACGGAGGTGTGATTTTGACACGATGAAACAGGAAGCCTGGCGAATGGAGCTGTGGTTTAGACATGATGAAAGATATAGTATGAGGAAGGGGAGGGGGTGTGTTTTGATGGTTTATACACGATGAGAAACGAAGCATTGCGAATGGAGTAGTGATTTGACACGATATAATGTGCACGGCGTGGTGTTTTGTATTAGTTTGTGACAAGGAACACATCTTGCAGTTCTATCAGGGTCGAGAGACCTTTAGCCTACTTCGACAAATCATTTTACAACTCTAGGATTGTGCAATAAGGGGAATTTTGGCATGGCAGTTGGCATAAGTCTTTTATTTTTGTTTTCTTTGTAAATGTCTAATGTCAAATTTATTGGTCGTATTCGTAGTAAGACTTGAGTGTTCGGAGGGGCAAGTAATATATCTAGAGGGGCAAGTAATATATCTAGGTGGGGCAAGTAATATATCTAGGTGGGGCAAGTAATATATCTAGGGGGGACAAGTAATATGTCTAGAGGGGCAAGTAATATATCAGGAGGGGCAAGTAATATATCCGGTGGGGCAAGTAATATATCTAGGGGGGGGCAAGTAATATATCAGGAGGGGCAAGTAATATATCTAGAGGGGCAAGTAATATATTTAGAGGGACAAGTAATATATCTAGAGGGGCAAGGAATATATCTGGAAGGCCAAGTAATATATCCAGAGGGGCAAGTAATTTATCCAGAGGGGCAAGTAATATATCAGGAAGAGCAAGTAATATATCAGGAGGGGCAAGTAATATATCAGGAGGGGCAAGTAATATATCCAGGAGGGGCAAGTAATATATCTAGGAGGGGCAAGTAATATATCAGGAGGGGCAAGTAATATATCCAGAGGGGCAAGTAATATATCCAGAGGGGCAAGTAATATATTCGGAGTGGCAAGAAATATATCCGAATGACAAGGGTCGTATTAGAAGCAATTAGATTGGTCGGTTTGTTAGCTACGGGCCTGTGTATTAGTCTTTGTCCAATTGAGGAATGTCCTAGATTGCGCAATTGAAAGAAAATTTTCCATAGTAATTCATAGGTAATGAACTATATTCATGTAAATATTCATTCAATATCTTATTTTTCAGAATTTGCTGTTGAAATTTATTGAAGCGGTAATTTATGGTATAACGAGGTATTGTGTAATATCAATAGCTCAGAACGTATTGTGATTGTTCAAACTTTCAAAATGAATTGATATGAATGCACTTAATCAGGTAATAAAGACGGGCAACGCCATGCAGTGTGCAATCAATAAGGAAATTCTGTCGGGTATTATATGTACAGTTCAAATTGTATTAAGGGACGTCTCAAAATGAATTGAAATGAATGGAGTTTTACGTCTTTCTCTTCTGCACCTTATTGAGCTACTAAAGACGGGCAACGTTATTTAGTGTGTAATGAGGTAACGGCCTGTAGCACATGGTTTATTGTCCCTACCGAACGACTGGATGCTTTTTTTCCGTGTCAGTTCCTCCGACTTGTATCACTGACAGCAGGATAATTCAAACGTTTTTTTTATTTTCCGTGATTGAAGCCTTGACCTTCAGGAGAGCGAGCAGTAATTTAATTAGGACAACTCTAAGAAAACACCGGCCTATTTAAGAGCAAGTCATCTATAATGATAATATTTTCGTCAATTTTGTTGCAGTAGTGTACTCTACTCTACAGTATGTGACCCTCTTTATTTGACCACGTCACCCCAGGAGATGGGGTGATTAATCTCCTGGCTCTGTTATATTTCGTGTCAGAAGCAAAGATTCACCTGGGAAATATTTGGCATAATTATATCTTTTCGGTACACCCAGGCGTAAATAACGTTCAAGAGCAGGTAGGGTCAGGTTTGTTTGGCTATCCCCTGCCGTCTCCCTCTTACAATTTAACATACACAAACTCTAAGACCTTAAACCAGGTACTTTATCATCTAGAGCGAGAACAAGCTGCTTGTTAAAGGTAAAACAGGCGGAGTTCATGAAACCGCAGATTGATTACAGGTATTCCGATATTTCATCATCTCGATAAATGAAAATAAAAGAAAAATTCCTTTTTTTTTAAACTGCGAAGTTTATGGAAATCAGTGAACTGTAGTTTGTTTTCTTCCTCTTTCTTTTCTTAGTATGTTTTTAAACAGGATGTAATTGTTCGAAGAAAAAAAATTCGTAGGGAAATTGAGGTTAGAATATTATCTCATTGTTAGTTTAATAGATTTAATAGACACTCATTTTCCTCTTTTGAGCACGAAAAATATTAAAGGAACATGTCTGCTATTTTCGGGGATTGAATATGAGCCTTGAACATATCAACACGGAAATCTAATTCATTTAAAACAAAAACACTCCCCAATGGGATTTAACTGTATATTTCTAAATACCGGTATATTGCGAAATTCTCAGGGCAGGACGAGTCGCCATTTTGATTTTCAAACAGGGATCATTGTCAGTTTTACGTCCTACTCTTCCTCATCTAATGGGTTAATAAAGACGTGTAGGAATTGCCAGGGCAGTGGCATTATCCTACTCCTTTTGCGATTTCCAACTGTCAAGGGAACTTTACCGTGTACACTCTGTAGCACACGGGGCCTCGATTTATTGTCCCACCCAAACGAATACATGTAATTTCTTTTTATTTGAGCCACCGCGGCTCCCGACTCTGAGATGTGAGCCATATTTATGATGAGTTACGCTAAAAAGAAACTCAGTTTTTAAAACAACAGATCACGACCTTGTCTCTTTAACGTTAGCCCACTTTTTAAAGTGTTAATGAAGCCAAGCTATCTCTGTGCAGTGAAGTATGAAAACCTTGAACTCTCCAGCAATGTTTGAGCGACTTTGAAACAGATTAACATCCGTGATGTATATTAACAAAGGTCTTAATGTCAGGTGTGATTTTAAAAAACGCACTTATTTTACAATTATGTATAAAATTATAAAAAACAGTTATATTTATTGTTAAATAACAGCTATGACGTCAGCCTTTGTTGTATTTTTCCATTCTCTAGTAGAATGTATGAGTGTTGTTTGAACTACCCACTAACTGTCCACTATTTCATGAAACTTGTTATTAAATGTCCATTATTTTGAAAAAAGTGTCCATTATTTTGAAAAAAGTGTCCATTATTTTGAAAAAAGTGTCCATTATTTTTTCACTGACAAAGCAATTCAATTATATATTCAGTTTTATTTTACAACGTTCCCATTTGATAAGTGAAATACAGCGTGTTTTTTATTCTGTTTATTTCTGATAGGCCTTTGTTTACAATCGCATCTATGTCAGTTTTTTTCCAAAGGTTTGTTTAACCTAATTGTTGTGGCATTAGAGTTCGATATATATCCTTATTTTCGATTTCTTTTTGCTCTTTCTTTGTTATAATCAGATGAAATATCAGAATAAAGGTCTCTCCGTATTTGAAAATTTGATTGTTCATACTAAATATTATCCATTGGCTCGACATGGGATGTATTTCTAAAGGTGGATTGAATTATAAACATATCGTTTTCACTTGATGAGCGTAGAAGACACCTGCAGAGTATGCTTGCCACAGTCTAAATCACAACCTGAACCCACATAACTATTAATCAATCAATGAGTTGTGTTGATTACAATTAGTTTAACTTTGTTATTTAAGTAAGATAGAGTCCTCAAACTGTCTATTATGTTACAGAGAGAACAGTGTTCGGGGCTAACGCCCCTCACAAACTGTCCTCTCTCTAACATAACAGACAATTTTCGGCCTCTATCCCTTACATAAGCGACACAAAATACTGATCAATGAAAAAAAATTATCTCAAAATCAAAGCGAATCATACCTTACATTTTCGTAAGAATTTCGGTAAACCTCAAGTTTAGAACTATAAATTTTTAATTGCTTCCTTAAACCAGGTACTTTATTATCTAGAGCGAGAACAAGCTGCTTGTTAAAGGTAAAACAGGCGGAGTTCATGAAACCGCAGATTGATTACAGGTATTCCGATATTTCATCATCTCGATAAATGAAAATAAAATAAAAATCCCTTTTTTTTCTTTTTTGAACCTGCGAAGTTTATGGAAATCAGTGAACTGTAGTTTGTTTTCTTCCTCTTTCTTTTCTTAGTATGTTTTTAAACAGGATGTAATTGTTCGAAGAAAAAAAAATTCGTAGGGAAATTGAGGTTAAAATATTATCACATTGTTAGTTTAATAGATTTAATAGACACTCATTTTCCTCTTTTGAGCACGAAAAATATTAAAGGAACATGTCTGCTATTTTCGGGGATTGAATATGAGCCTTGAACATATCAACACGGAAATCTAATTCATTTAAAACAAAAACACTCCCCAATGGGATTTAACTGTATATTTCTAAATACCGGTATATTGCGAAATTCTCGGGGAGGACGAGTCGCAATTTTGATTTTCAAACACGGATCATTGTCGTGCTTTTTAAAAAAAAGTATAAAATTATAAAAACAGTTATTTATTGATAAGCGACACAAAATACTGATCAAAAAAAAGTACAAAAATTTTTTCTCACCTAATAGGCCGCTTATCACTTCTTTATAGCCAAAATAAAACTTTTTATTTTTCAAATTCAAAAACTTAAATTTATCTCAAAATCAAAGCAAATCAAGTTTTTCGTAAGAATTTTCGGCAAACCGAAAGTTTAGAACTATAAATTTAGAATTGCTACCGAATTCTTTTTAAATAAGAATAAAATTGACTAGCCCAAACTGAAACTGGTGGGATCAAATTTTTCAATCTTAATTTAAACTATGTCTACTATTTTAATGTAAAATGTTTTTTAAAAAAAAACCCTCAAAAACAGACAAAAAATAAAATTTAGGATTAACTCACCGCCCTTATTTGCCATATTGAATAATTTCTGTTAGCCTAAATCAAAAATACGTGTTGCTGCTCGTACAGATCCAAATATTCTGCTTCACCCTGCGACTTGTAAATATTGCGAAATATTGCAGTCACGTGACGTAAAGCTAAGAATGTTGCAAGATTTGAAAAGAAATACATAAATAGTGGAGAATCTAGCCGGGGACGTCCACCAAAAGTTGAGTATGTAGTCTATATATAAATAAAATTATAGTATTATTCTAATACTCCCAGCTCTAGCCTCGTTATGATTTTTTTTATTGTATTCAAATTTCAAATGTAAGACCACGACAATCTGTGTTGAAGATATAATATTTGAACAACATTATTTAGTAGTGCGAAGCTCATATAAAAGACAAACAATACTTCTTGCAAAAACAAAGTACATAAAACACGTTACACTTGTTTGTTATTTAAAAAGTGTGTTTTATCCCAAAATTAATGCCTTGTGTTATATATATGTTGAAGGCGATAGAGTGCCGAATGAATCTCTTACTCCGTAAATACACCCCACCCCCTTGTCATCTATCCCCAGGATCGTGAGAGTTTTCCAAAAGTATTTATTTAGATAAAAACTTATTGATGAAGCATGTCACAGGTGTTCAACATCTGTAGAGAATTAAATCGATATCGTTTTATGATAATTCACGTATTCATATACAAAGGAATGCTTCCCCTTAGAATGGACACGAAATATAACGTCTCCAACTTAGGATATACAGTTAAAACTGTGTTAAAGAGACATATTCGCCATTGATATCTTTGGCCCTGTTATCGGCTATCCTTCAAGTAATGGAACGTCTCAAACACAGAGTTAGGTGATGTCTAGTGTTTCTGTAAACAGACAATACCACAACAGTGGACCATTCTCTAGAATATAACCCAAAGTTAGGCGATGTCTAGTGTTTCTATAAACAGACAATACCACAACAGTGGACCACTCTTTCCCTAGGGGGAATATAAAAAAAACCCAGAGTTAGGCGATGTCTAGTGTTTCTATAAACAGACAATAGTACAACAGTGTATCACTCTCTAGAATATAACCCAAAGTTAGGCGATGTCTAGTGTTTCTATAAACAGACAATACCACAACAGTGGACCACTCTCTAGAATATAACCCAGAGTTAGGTGATGTCTAGTGTTTCTATAAACAGACAATAGTACAACAGTGGACCACTCTCTAGAATATAACCCAGAGTTAGGTGATGTCTGTGTTTCTATAAACAGACAATTGTACAACAGTGGACCACTCTCTAGAATATAACCCAGAGTTAGGCGATGTCTAGTGTTTCTATAAACAGACAATACTACAACAGTGGACCACTCTCTAGAATATAACCTAGAGTTAGGTGATGTCTGGTGTTTCTATAAACGGACAATTGTACAACACTGGACCATTCTCTAGAATATAACCCAGAGTTAGGCGATGTCTAGTGTTTCTATAAACAGACAATAGTACAACAGTGGACCACTCTCTAGAATATAACCCAAAGTTAGGTGATGTCTGGTGTTGCTATTAACAGACAATAGTACAACAGTGGACTTCCCAGAGTTGGGTGATGTCTGATTTTCAGATGTCTGAAACCCTACCGGATGTGCTAGGCAGGTCATATAACGGAACGTAAATTTCTTAGCTAAGTTAATCAGTTATAGTGTTCACATCTAACTGTCAAAATATAAGTCACCAAATTTCATGTGTCGTGAATTGTTTATATACCGAATGCAATCAATTTAGTTCGGTCTAAAATCGTTATTTCATCCAATATATGGGGGAGACGCCCCTCACCTGACCTGAAATATGCAACTCTTAGCTGCTAAATGATAATGAGGTTACAAGTGTTGTAAAGGGTGTAGCAACCTGTATGGTGACCTATATTTAACCGATTTGCATTGTAACAATAGAATATCATATCATCCTAGTTTTTTTTAACACCTGATTGCGAAATGTCTTCAGAATGATCAAAAATAGGTGCTGTTTCGACATAATTATCTACCGTAAAATCTCTTGATATTAAATGTGTTTATTTCTACTCCAGGCTCCAGTTTGGGCTTCCAGAGACAGATGACGCCATGCAGTGTGCACTAGGTAAAATTGCGCCACTAGGATGACTAATTGTGCCTTTCAAACTATCAGAACATTTTTATTTATTGGAGCCCACCACTCCTCGTCGACCCCACACTCCCCCTTCGAGGGCCAGTGAATATAAGATGCTTGTTCGGTTCAGTCCCGACAAAGGTCGAGATGATCTTTTGGATTTTTACCTCTGTTCCTCCCTTGTCAGTGGTGCAAGCTTGAGGGACTGGCATGGAAAAGGCGTCTAGTCGTTCAGATAGGATAATTGTGCTTCGTGTGCTACAAGCTGCAGTTCCATCGACAGTTGGACATCGACAAAAGAGTGGGCTTATATCGCCGCCCTAAGCATAATTTACTTTATTGCACACTGCAAGTTCTTTTCATTAATCAAATATATGCAGAAGAGTATGACGTAAAACTCCATTAAGTTTCAACCAACCTACACAGAGGTGTTAGCTAGGAGGTATCAATGTGATTGTGAATGACCAAACAGACGACTAGAAACTAAAATCATCGCGTGTAAAGTATCAGGGAAGTCATACTTGTTTGCCATCTTATTCCGAATTCAGATTTTATCAGGGTCGTATTACGACATATGAAGTTTGGGGGAGGGGGGGGTGGGGTATGGTTTCGATCTGGACATGAAGAATAATTGAAAATTCCAAATTTATCATAAAGTAGAATGTTATAATCATTTCCCATGTAGACATACCAAAGTTACGCAGGTCTCCAGTTTCAATCCAACGTGATATAACAAATAAACCTTGACTGTATAGATTGGTGATGATATTGCGCAATTTTATTGTACCGATGTCGAAATTTTTAGTTCGATACGAATTTCATTATAAGTTTCCTTTTGTTTAGCCCCTCCCTGACGTGTTTTTGAAGACAGACATGCCTCAGACAGTTAACTAATGTTAGGTTATTTTTTCATCTTGGCTTGTCCTATTGCAAGATGGTGGGGAGCCGCGGTGGCTCAGTGAGTTAGATGCTTACTCGCTAATCTCGGGGCCATGGTTCAATCCCGACAAATTTCTTATTTAACTTTCGGATTTTTCAACTCGATTTTCCCTTGTTCGTGTTACACGTCGGAGGACATGGAAAAGTGTCTAGTTGTTTGAATGGGACAATAAACCGAGACCCCGTGTGCTACAGACTGTGGACGTTAAAGAACCGTGGCAGTTGGTAATTGATTAAAAGTATCATTACAGATTTCATGACGTTGCTCAATCCGTGTGCAGAAGAGTAGGACGTAATCTCCATTCATTTCATTTCATTTGTTGTTAGAAAGAAGAACAATAATACCATGCAGTGTGCATTGAGGGAAATTTTGCCAGAACAATCGAATATGCATATCCATTTGTGAGGACATTGCTAGGATATCACATCCGAAATAACTCTTTATTTATCAATAGAACATGGATGTTTCAGTATGTCACGTCTTTTCAAGCCCATAAGGTGCAGAAAATTAGGATTTAGAACTCCATTCTTTTCATTTCATAGAAATATCTAGTTCACAGGCCAAGAGGCACAGTTTGATAAGGTGTTCCGGAAGAATAAGAAGGCCTTGACTCAATTCAAAAAATAATAGTGTAACTTTAATTCTCGCTATATATCGCCAAATAACGTTACTGAGGCAGAAGGGTTTAAATGATTAAAACTCGAGCATAATATAAAACAAAAATAGTAATCGTGGGTTCAAATCTAGGTCGGTGTGAAAGTCTTTTGACTACAAATTTATTATTTAATATTAGCGAGAGTTTTCAGTTTAAGTTTAATATGACTTAAAGTGTAATGTGTAAAGGAAATGAAATGAATGGAGTTTTACGTCCTACTCTTCTGCACCTTATGGGTTAATGAAGACGGGAAATGTAATGTGTAAGACGCTAAAATAGATTTAATAGTAGCCTACGTCATACATTGTATTGTAAATATTGCGACACAAATCGATTGCCCACTTAATCAACTATGTGCATTTATCAATAACCTGTACATGTAGGGACAATTTCCGAGTAATGACCGAGTACTTTAAACCAAATTAGAACATACGTACAATATTGTTGATATTACTGTTACAATATATAGGTTATTGAATATAGATAGAATCTCTTACGAGTCTTTCTTGATATAAAAAATATCACAACTAATAATAATAAACTCTATTATTTTACATTCAAATAGGCCCAATACACAAACATGTCTTTACATTCACCCATGGGCAATCATTAGGAAAAAAAAATACACCACAAGTCAATATATAGAGAATCTCTTACCAGTCTTTCTTAAAATATAAAAATCACCACAAGTCAATATATAGAGAATCTCTTACCAGTCTTTCTTAAAATATAAAAAAACACCACAAGTCAATATATAGAGAATCTCTTACCAGTCTTTCTTAAAATATAAAAAAAAAACCACCACAACTCAATATATAGAGAATCTCTTACGACTCTTTCTTGATATCAAAAATATCCCCACGAGGTCGATAAATAGAGAATCTCTTACCAGTCTTTTTTGATATAAAAATATCACCACAAGTCAATATATAGAGAATCTCTTACAGTCTTTCTTGATATAAAAATATCACCACAAGTCAATACATAGAGAATCTCTTACAAGTCTTTCTTGATATAAAAATATCACCACAAGTCAATACAAGAGAATCTCTTACAAGTCTTTCTTGATATCAAAAATATCACAAGTCAATACAAGAGATATCTACTGTAGAATACCGTCGATAAGATTATACAAGATATATTAAAGACTGGATTACGTAATATCCCCCTTCCCACTGGACACCAACTTGTAAGGACTAGTGTAGACATTCAGTAATTATTACTAAGGTTACATCAGCTAGTGTAGTTGACTGAATAAAAGAACATGGGTTTGCTTCTTTAAACCTTTATAGCCTACTACTATTAACATAAATTGTTATTGTGGTGTTCGAGAAAAAATACTGCATATATTAGGAGGTGTGGTGATTGCCCTGAGGTGAAATACATATTTAGTAGAAAGTAAATAAACACTTAGGGTTAGGAGTTCATAAAAATACATTATCAAACTAATTACTAAACAAGTTAATTGTCGTGAGATATTCAAATTATTACAAAAAATACGACTTATTATTATCGTCGCTAAACTCACTAAAAATTAATTGAAACTAAAGAATTAGTTACGGGCTACAGAACTACACGATCAGTCAACCACTCTCCCTTATCAGTGATGCAGGTCGGGGGGACTGACATGGAAAAAGCGTCTAGTCGTTCGGATGGGACAATAAAACGAGGCCCCGTGTGTTACAAACTGTGCATGTTAAAGATCCCTCGACAGTTGGAAATGGCAAAAAAAGTAGGCTGATGTCCTGGCAAAAGTTACTTCACTGCACACTGCATGGCGTTGCTCGTCTACATTAGCCCATAAGGTGCAGAAGAGTTGGACGTTCATTCATTTCATTTAGTATGAAACGTAAAGAATTCCTTATGCATCATTGAAGATAATTGAGCATTATCATTCATCGACAAATCCGGCGTTTTCCGTAAACAAGTTAAAAGTAATTCTGTTTATGGAAGAGTTCTTGCGGTACTTCCAAGGAAGGGCGTTTGCAGTTGTATCACTAGTTGAATTTATATGCAGGGGAAATTACTCTAGTTATACATTCTTATATTCCGCACTACAATAAATATGCCATGTCGCACAAACTGTAATTGTTTTTTTCAGCTAAACTATCCATAATAGGGTTCACAACTCATTGTAAAAATGATACCTTCCAGTCCTTGTATGTCCAGAATTATCCATGCGTGAAATTTTAAATGCCGACTATTCTTTCCTTGTTTGAGGTATTTTTAAAGGAATTACATTGTAAACGATTTTCAATTCTTTCGAATTTACTACGAGCTAGAAATTTGACTTTATATTTATATTGTTCACAAGCTTATCTCCTTTCTCCCACAGCTGAAAAATAATAGTTCCCATTGCTGTTGCGACCAAATTATTTTTTTTTAATCGGAATAGTGAGTGTGGTGTGATATCAGGCTATAAGAAAATGCGAAAAAAACAAAACACTTGATAATATCGATGCAATATCTCTCTGGCTTTCCTTTGTGTTAATGTTCTTTCTATTCAGCTAAAACAAAGGCAAATTCTTTAAGGCTTTCCTGAGGTGACCTTCAAAATCCGGTGCCATCTCGGCCATTTGTTGAATAAGTTCTTCGTGGTTCTTCAAGTCTTTTCTTTCTAAAACATGGTCCTTGTTTTCTATCAGAACTTTTCGGTTCACCATTATCTGAGCTTGGAAGTTTGTAAAACGTATCCACCTTAAACTGGCATGAAACGGTGTTAAGTCTGGATTGGTTAAGACTTCTTCCATGAAATCGTCTAAAAGGTTCATATCTTCAAATTCATCTTTTTCGGGAAAATATTGATAGTATGCTCGCCATCCGTCGATGAATATTTCATTCTCCATTTTGAAAACAACGCCACCTTTGTCCCCCTTCCGGTGCATGCGCATAATGGCACCATTATGCTTAATGTATTTATATTCTAAAAAGGAATCCATGAAAATCGGAGATTCTTTTTCAAAATTTAAATTTATGGGTTGAAAAGTCGGGTATCCGCATCCACATTCCAATAAATACAGGTCGCCGTCGGTCATCAGGTTTCTAATTAATATAATAACATGGTTGTAGACATGACTACTCATTGCTCGTACCACACTGACATTAAATCCAAGCGTTTTCAGCATCTCAAAGAAAATGTAATGATGATTATAGCACACACCACCCTCTTTTCTAAACATAGCTGTCTTGATTTCTTCCCATGACGGTCGATGGTGGTTATCGTAAGATTTCGTGACCATAGTGATATTCTGATACGGCTGTATTTCAGAATGAGCTCTCAGAACTGTCGTTAACAATTCCAATTTATTCGGATTATTAAGCAGTTCGCCTACCTTCTGTAAATGGAGAATATCTGAGAGGTAAGAGTGGATTTCGACCAGTGGAAACATTGTGAGCTGTTGGTATAATGATCTAGTTTTTCTACTGTAGTGTTATATATAGATACATAATGCACTCTCTTGACCCTATGACCCTGATCTATGATAAAGGTCAAAATGAAATTGACCACGTGAAATACACTCAAATGTTGTAAAAATTCCTTAAAATGTTGAGATAAGGAAAATATTTAAAGACCCTGATTTTTTTTATGACAATTCCTATGATTTTGTATGTTTACTCGTGATGCGATCGTTATACGTCGTCAACAGGAGTGCTGTTAAGAAGTGTCTCAAATGCCATCAAAGCAAATAATTTCATAAAATTTCCGAGAAGTAAAGATATCTCAACCCTGGTACTCAAGTGTTTTTGTAAGTCTGTCATTATTGCGAATATTTATCCAATCAAATGTCTAATTTATTTATGAATTTCCTTATTTTTATAAGTAAACCCTAACATTTCTTAATTTTTATCCTAAAATTACGCCTTATATTTCGTTTATGAGTGCTAGACTGTTATCTACAAGTTGATTTATTATCTTTTATACCGCTTCATATATTCACATATCAAATAAACGATCTTCCTGGTGGACTTAAAGTACTAAATGTTTTCGTCAAATAAATCTGACCATCTTGTACATCATCGAGATTGCTGGCTTAAATGACCTCAGATGCTGGCAAATCAATCCTTATTATTGAATTAGAACCATAATAGGGTTCACAACTCATTGTAAAAATGAAACCTTCCAGTCCTTGTATGTCCAGAGTTATCCATGCGTGAAATTTTAAATGCCGACTTCTCTTTCCTTGTTTGAGGTATTTTTAAAGGAATTACATTGTAAACGATTTTCAATTCTTTCGAATTTACTACGAGCTAGAAATTTGACTTTATATTTGTATTAGAGATAAGGGCCAGTGATGTGACCCTACTAATAAAATTCATTGATGCCCTTCGATGCCATGGACTTGAAATGATGGATACAATCCAATTCCAAAGTGCATCTGTGGTCTGGGTCTGTGGTCGTTCCCAAATCGGGTTTCTGGTGTCTATAAAGTAGAAGACTTGCACACTAAAATCTTTGTGTGAGTGACCACGTAAATTAAAATGTTTCCCGAAGGATTTTTCCCGACGTGATCTGATATCCGATAAGTGTTCAGCATCAATCCAGAGAAAATACCAAAAATCTGGCATTTTCCACAAAAAGCAACACAAATGGCACGCCTCCACGCCATTGTTATTACGTCTTGGCAACCAAGCCACAGTAGCGTTCACTGAGGTCCTCCATGAAGCGCCTCCATCCACCATAGGGTATAAATAGAAGGAATGCGGCCCAGTAGCAACAGTCTTCCTGAAGAGTACAAATTGTACGAAACGCGTCGGAGCGAAACAAGGATTCTCTAAAGAGAAAGATTCCTTAACTCTTTAATTTTTTATATTTATATTGTTCACAAGCTTATCTCCTTTCTATAAATTGGGGTATCTTATTGATACGCAGAAGTGAGTAGAGGAAGTGGGACAAGGTGATTGAGACTACTGTATTTTCTGACTTCCATAACACGACTTCAAATCTTGGAAAATCGACTCGTCTTTATAACTTGCAAACACGGATAAGTCTTGATATACATGTACATGGCTAAATAGGCTGAAATTTCGACGGTGGTTCCGTGAACACTATTTCTGATTAGCTTAGTTGAACAATTTCTGTCCCTGGGACCAAGGTACTAGTGACCCCCTGAAAAGGCCGAATCTGTGCCTTTAAGATATGGAATAGAGGAATTTAAACTCCCTTTCGATTTCATTTTACTAGTTCAATCGTCAACATCTGTAACTTAACAGCTGAATCAAGTTGAGTTGAACTTATCAACGGCTATAATAGTCATCATTGCTGTTGCAACCTTTTAATTATTTTTTTTTTAATCGGAATAGTGTAGTATGATATCAGGCTATAAGAAAAGGCGAAAATAAAACACTTGATAATATCGATGCAATATCTCTCTGGCTTTCCTTTGTGTTAATGTTCTTTCTATTCAGCTAAAACAAAGGCAAATTCTTTAAGGCTTTCCTGAGGTGACCTTCAAAATCCGGTGCCATCTCGGCCATTTGTTGAATAAGTTCTTCGTGGTTCTTCAAGTCTTTTCTTTCTAAAACATGGTCCTTGTTTTCAATCAGAACTTTTCGGTTCACCATTATCTGAGCTTGGTTGTTTGTAAAACGTATCCACCTTAAACTGGCATGAAACGGTGTTAAGTTTGGATTGGTTAAGACTTCTTCCATGAAATCGTCTAAAAGGTTCATATCTTCAAATTCATCTTTTTCGGGAAAATATTGATAGTATGCTCGCCATCCGTCAATGAATATTTCATTCTCAATTTTGAAAACAACGCCACCTTTGTCCCCCTTCCGGTGCATGCGCATAATGGCACCCTTATGCTTAATGTATTTATACTCTAAAAAGGAATCCATGAAAATCGGAGATTCTTTTTCAAAATTTAAATTTATGGGTTGAAAAGTCGGGTATCCGCATCCACATTCTAATAAATACAGGTCGCCGTCGGTCATCAGGTTTCTAATTAATATAATAACATGGTTGTAGACTTGACTACTCATTGCTCGTACCACACTGACATTAAATCCAAGCGTTTTCAGCATCTCAAAGAAAATGTAATGATGATTATAGCACACACCACCCTCTTTTCTAAACATAGCTGTCTTGATTTCTTCCCATGACGGTCGATGGCGGTTATCGTAAGATTTCGTGACCATTGTGATATTCTGGAAAGGCTGTATTTGAGAATGAGCTCTCAGAACTGTCGTTAACAATTCCAATTTATTCGGATTATTAAGCAGTTCGCCTACCTTCTGTAAATGGAGAATATCTGAGAGGTAAGAGTTGATTTCGACCAGTGGAAACATTGTGAGCTGTTGGTATAATGATCTAGTTGTTCTACTGTAGTGTTATACAAATACACAATGTAGCCTAAGTCATGGTGACCCTGCACAATGCATTAGCAAATATTCAACTGTTATGAATTTTTGTCTGCAGCTTAACGATTGATTAATTTATCATCCTCTTCGCCAACTGTATTATCCTCGTATCAGGATTATTCAGGATTTAACCAATAAGATTAAAGTTATTAGATTATTGGCTTTCATAAAACACACGATTCTATCAGGACTCGTACAGCCATAATAATTGTGTACAAATTCATATCTCCGAATAATTTATATTTATTAATACAACATGAAACGAAACATTGTTATGTAGTATGCTGTATGAAGAACATAACATAATAGTGCTTATCCAGATCCCAATTTCTCAATAAGATATTTGTTCCACCCTAGGCCTGTACATTTGGGAGATTCAATCCCTCCCTTCCCCGAAAACTAAAAGTCATCTTGACCTTGACCCTGATCTATCAAATAATTAAGTCAAATCCCTTTCAAATTATTGACCATTGGTGGGGATTGAACAAATTAAGATAATTATTGGATATGTACTAACATTCTGACATGGGTAGGAAGCGGTTTTTTAAAAACCCTGATTTTTTATTGACAATAATTCTTATTTTTATGTATTTCTAAGCAAGAGAATTAAATTATTTTTAAAAAATTTCCGCGAAGTAAAGATTTCTCAACCCTGATAATCAAGTGTTTTTATAAGTTTGTCATTATTGCGAATATTATCCATTTAAATGTCTAATTTATTTTTATATTTCCTTAATTCAAAATTTCTTAATTTTAGCTTTTAAATTTCACTTTATGGTTCGTCAATGAGTGCTAGACAGTTTCTGGTTTCTAAACACCGCTTTCTACAAGTTGATTTATACTCTCTTTCACTTCTTCATGGTCATGTTAAATAAACCATCTTTCCGTAGGACCAAAAGTAAAGCTGACCATCTTGTACATCAACGAGATTGAGATTGGAGACTTCGCACTTCCGTCTAGGCAGTTTTTCATTCAAAAATGGATTGAAAAAAACTGTGAATCGGGAAAGAGACACAATGACTAACTAAACTAAATGAGCTCCGATTTTATCAATTTTTATATATTGATGGAGTAAAATTGTTACAGAACTGAAAGAAGTCATAATACACAGGATCGTTTATTACTGATATTTTAAGATGATCGTGCAGGTGGTGGGGACAGTAAACAAACTTAGAGTGTCTTACCTTAACCTTTATTATAAATACATTCTATATCAGCCGAACGGCAAAAAACTCAAATGTTGTTTTCCTGTTATTCGACATTTTAAAGTGCAGTCGATTTAAATAAACGTTTATTAACGAAATGAAATAATTGAATTATATTGGTCATGAGGGTGGGGGATCATTAGGGGAACTCATATAGGCACCTTTAATAGACTATCCTGTCCACACGCGATCTCGGTCTATCATTAGTTGAAGGACTTAGACCGCCAATTCATTTGCCATCTGTTTCAATGTTAAATCACGAAATTCAAACTTCCATAACTTTTTCCAGAAATACGTTGAAAGCTTTCCTGTATGTCACATGAAAGCCTGGACAATACTTGGTTTCTGTACAAAATTTCAATATAGCATGACCATGAAAAACTAAACAAAATGAAAAGTAAACCACTGCATTTTATCAACATCCGCTTGACTGTCACTGCACACAAAACCACTATTTTTAGAAATAACCTTCCCCCAATTAAATTTCTCATTATCTCAGAAATTTTGAAAGAAAATGCAATTTCAGACATCAAATTTCAAATCTAGACCAAAAATTAGTCAAAAATGGAAATGCAAAAACCCCCAAGGGAAGGGAGAAAGAGGATTTCTAAAAATAGAACGGACTAAATTCGATACAATCATTAGCATAAAATGTTTTACTGGGCGTTTTACTGGAGTCCTTGAAGTTATATGCAAAGGGGGATTACCCTAATTATACATTCTTATATTACGTACCACAATACATTTCTCATATTGTAGAAACCGGTTTTTTAATGTACACGAATTATTAATAGTATTCACAGCCCACTGTTGAAATTTGTGCCTTCAAATCAAGGTATGTGTAGAATTATCCATGTTTGGGAGTAAAAATTGCGACCCTCCCTTATTGCTTTGTACTTTTTGAAGGAATTACGCGATTTTCATACATTACTAGCACTTATGAAGGCCATTAACACATATTAAAGACCAATACCAACCCCGGAAAAGGCGAAGTTGTCCCTTTCACTGAATGATAGAAGTCCACGACTTCGGCTGGATAAAAAAGAATCTGTGATGTAACTAGTTTATAACCTATTCAGTGAGCCGCGGTGGCTCAGTGCTCGTTCGCTCGCTTCCCTGAAGGTCCAGGGTTCCATCCTGTAAGGGTCGAGATGAACTGTCGGATATATCTACCCTGTTTCCCCTTGTCAGTGATGCAGGTCGACTGACATGGAAGCTTCTAGTCGTTCTGAGGTCGTTTGTGCTACATGATGTGCATGTTAAAGATACCTTGCCAGTTAGGAATCGCAAAATGAGTAGGCTTATGCCGCTGTTCTGGACAAATTGTCCGTCTATATTAGCTCATAAGCTTGGAGGGTAAGGGTAGGATGTAAAACTCCATTCATTTCGTTTTATTATAATCTAAACATTTGTGATATATAAAACATTACAAGAGACCAATATGTATAAAATGAAGAATGAATGAAATTCGCTACTATTTATAATAAAAATACAATATAATGACAAGATATCATATTCTATCTAAATTCAATCGAATTATTATAAATATATTCTACTTTCATTTTCAGGTCTAATAACAACTAAACTGATTAACAGAACAGTCTTGTCAAAGTTCAGCTTCCTGTAAAGTGCCGAGGACTACAGATGAAAACACGTAAAGGATAGTCGATCGTTATTCAAGACCTCTGATTGGTTGTATTCACTAGCGTACTGTCCAATCAAATCAAAGCATCTTCAAACATCAATTCAAAAATTGTACAAGTTTGTAATAGTTCGACACTGAGCAAATATAAAAAAATAATGACAAGTTTAGGCTATACACGTATAAATATTAACAAAAAAATACATAGAATCAATTATAAATATAAAGATTCGTAATTATTAAAATTATACTCGTAAATATGCTATTTCAAAAGGACATAGAAATGTTGAAATAAAATGAAAATTCAGCCTGCTACTATGACAGTATTGTCAGCCTGCTACTATGACAGTATTGTCAGCCTGCTACTATGACACTATTGTGATTGTTGAAGCCAAAAGCATAGAAGAGAATGAGTAGAATAATTCCTATAATAATTAAAATACTTCCAATCACCAGACTGATGATACCAAACGTTTTAGCACATTTACCATCTTCTAGGGCATGGTTGAAATCTAACCTATTACTCGCTTTCCTCGACTGAAAAAAGCAGAAATTGATGAGTAAATGAATGAATGAAATGAATGAATGAATGAAGGAATGAATGAATGAAGCACTGGCACAATTTGGAATTATAATTTCGATCCTATAGTATTTGTTGGGGTTCTAGAGCACGCGGTTAGAGCGTTGGTTCTTAACGTCATGGCGTCATACGTTGAAAATATCGGACTTGAGTTCTAATCTCGACCGGAGTGTGAAAGTCCGATGACCTTGAATAAGTCATCTTCACTCATAATTCCAGTCTACCTAGCTGTAAATGGGTACGGATAATCTGGGAAAGATATACCAATGCCAAGAGGTTTGGCTAAGGTTCAGCTGGTAGAGCCGACTTGTGAACCCAAGTTGTTAAGTTAAGTTATCCTTGTGAAATCAATACCAAGAGGTTTGACCAAGAACCAACTGGTAGAAAGGATCCTGTGTACCTAAGTCGGTATCCTTGTAACATCAATACCAAGAGGTTTGACCACGAACCAACAGGTAGAAAGGATCCTAGTGAACCTAAGTTGTTGTCATCCTTGTAAAATCAATACCAAGAGGTTTGGCCAAGGATCAGTTGGTAGAAAGGATCCTGGAGAACCTAAGTTGTTATTTTGTAAAATCAATTCCAAGAGGTTTGACCAAGGACCAGCTGTTGTTATTATAGTTGTTATAGGCCTACTTGAAAAATATAGTACGAAGGTAAGGCCGATAGGTCAATAAAGGTCGTCATTTAAGTTCTGATGGAAGTCCAGTGAAGAGATCTGAAGAAAGAAGACACAGGACAAACAATTCGATTTACATATCATTGTTATCAGAAGTTTAATACATTTGTGTATTATATTATTTAGAGTAATTGCCCACTTTAAAATACTATAAATTGATAACAGCTGAATATGTGATGTGCATTGTGACTTATTTTGATAATATATATAACACTACAGTAGAACAACTAGGTCATTATACAGCTCACAATGTTTCCACTGGTCGAAATCCACTCTTACCTCTCAGATATTCTCCATTTACAGAAGGTAGGAGAACTGCTTAATAATCCGAATAAATTGGAATTGTTAACGACAGTTCTGAGAGCTCATTCTCAAATACAGCCTTTCCAGAATATCACAATGGTCACGAAATCTTACGATAACCGCCATCGACCGTCATGGGAAGAAATCAAGACAGCTATGTTTAGAAAAGAGGGTGGTGTGTGCTATAATCATCATTACATTTTCTTTGAGATGCTGAAAACGCTTGGATTTAATGTCAGTGTGGTACGAGCAATGAGTGGTCAAGTCTACAACCATGTTATTATATTAATTAGAAACCTGATGACCGATGGCGACCTGTATTTATTAGAATGTGGATGCGGATACCCGACTTTTCAACCCATAAATTTAAATTTTGAAAAAGAATCTCCGATTTTCATGGATTCCTTTTTAGAATATAAATACATTAAGCATAATGGTGCCATAATGCGCATGCACCGGAAGGGGGACAAAGGTGGCGTTGTTTTCAGCATGGGGGATGGAATATTCATCGACGGATGGCGAGTATACTATCAATATTTTCCCGAAAAAGATGAATTTGAAGATATGAACCTTTTAGACGATTACATGGAAGACATGTTAACCAATCCAAACTTGACACCGTTTCATGCCAGTTTGAGGTGGATACGTTTTACAAACTTCCAAGCTCAGATAATGGTGAACCGAAAAGTTCTGATTGAAAACAAGGACCATGTTTTAGAAAGAAAAGACTTGAAGAACCACGAGGAACTTATTCAACAAATGGCCGAGATGGCACCGGATTTTGAAGGTCACCTCAGGAAAGCCTTAAAGAATTTGCCTTTGTTTTAGCTGAATAGAAAGAACATTAACACAAAGGAAAGCAAGAGACAATTTGCATCGATATTATCAAGTGTTTGTTTTTATTTTTGGTCCTTTTTTATAGCTTGATATACTGCACTATTCCGCTTAAAGAAAATAATAAAATGGTTTCAACAGCAATGATAACTACGAATTTTCAGCCGCTGGCGAGTGCAAATCAACTCAACTCAGCCCATTGTCAGCAGCTGTTGCAAATCCAGATTCTATCCGTCACAAGGTCGACTTGAGCCTTAATTTGATTGTTTGATTAGATTACTCACTTTCCAAGAGTAGAACAAAGCCGCCAAACCAGTTGGACAAAAACAACACAGACAAGTAAATAAAGAAAATGGAAAATAGTCGTTTGGTCTGAACTGGATAACCGCGTCCCTGTTGACTGGCTGGTTAATCTGGAAAACAATTCAAATACACTGTATATAATAAAATGTATATTATAGGCTATATAATACAATTACATAAAGACGGGCATAATATATCGAATAAAAACAAGTTTTATTGTTCTGTTTTTACTGAACTAATTTCATTCTGTTGTGTAAATTTTTTAACTAATAAAATGCAATGAAAAATGGGTTTAAATATTCCTATTCTATATTTTAAATTAAATGAAATAAATGGAGTTTTACGTCCTACTCTTCTGCACTTTTGGCTAATGAAGATATATTGAAGTATATTGATACTTTCTATTTCTATGTAAATTTTTTTGATGAAATGAGAGTCCCACGAGGCTGCATTTTAAACTTTCATACTAAACTGATTCTGCTGGACACATATAGCTTTGAAAGATAACATTTTTACGACGACATTATTAATGATATACGGAGCTTTAAATTTCTCAGTTGAGACTAAGGTATGATTGGTTAAACAGGTGGCGAATCCGCCCCTTTAAAGAACTTATTTCTTCATTACTTACTACGACGTAAGGTTTCGTACTGTAGGTATGAGGTGGATAGGTCGGGTTGCTATGGTAAACTACTTCCGGTTGGTATCTGTGGTTGGAATGGCTGGAATAGGAGTAGGATGAGGACCCGGATGATTGACCTCCGACCCCGTGAACTTTATACACTCTTCCGTCCTCATATTCATAAGCTATAATATACCAAAATAAATTCTAGAAGCCATCTTTCGTTCAAGTAATATATACGTGGGATGGGGGTGGGGGGATGAGGTGTCAAGTTATGTTTGCCCCCCTCCCTACCCCCTTTGTCACCCACCGTATGGCTACGGTTCTTTTTTCGTTCCTGATCTGACAATCAAATGTTACTCCAATCCAGAAAATTCGAAAAGTCAAAGTCTGAATACCAACATCGAGTCTCTGGGACACGGACATGACCTAGTGACAAGAATCAGGACACGAGGATAATGAGACATTTAAAGGCGTGACCTCGCCAAACGCCTTTTCTATACCAGAAAATATCAGGATCCTTTACCATACGAGAACGCGTCTGACCTAGTTACCAGAATCAGGACACAAGGATAATTAGGAGACATTTTAAAGGCGTGACCTTTCAAACTACTTTTTCTATCCTGGAAAATCTCATGTCTCTTTACATTATTTGACTGTTATTTCTATGACGAAAGAACGACGCGATAGTCCATAAAATTTCAACACCAGGCTAAATCAGACAAATTATGTAAAGGGTCATTCATTTTCTGGTATAGAGGAGTAGTTCACCGAGGTCTCCTAATGAACCTCGTGACCTGATTCTGGTAACTAGGTCGAACTGTCGAGTCAATGATACATTTCAGTACCTGGACGTGTTTATACATAATTCAAAGCATTCATTCCAAGCAGCATCTACATGTTCTGCCCGTAAATGACTAAGAAGTCAACCCTTATTTCTTCAACCTACCTGGTTTCGAAGAGCTTCCAAAACTTTTCATTTCGAGCACAGTTGATATCCGACCCTACAACAAATACCAGTTTAAATATCCTATAGAATTTCTGGAGCTGTCCGACCCTTTAGAAAATCCAGAAATCAAACTCATGGAAAAATCCTGACTGAAATTATGGGTTATCTTGGAAACGTCTTTGATAAATCCAGAAAGCGGACAATACCTTGACTGATCCACACTATTCAGACAATCGAAGAACGTTCCCACACTGCGACTTAAAATAAGTCAAAACGGTTTTTACACCTCCATTGACAATAGCTGTCCATTGACTTACGAAGCTTCACAAAGCCCAAGTACTGTTAATGGTTAAAAAATGGTAATAACTCGTTGTTTGACTTGACAATGTTACACAATGCACTTCATTCAATTTGGACACGAATTGAATAATCTCCTCTACACATTAGATTTTCTATATTCTATTAAAATGTGTAAAAAGCTACTATAACTAGAGAAATATAGGCGATCTTAGAATAAGTTACATGTATACTATGTAAATATGGACGGTTGGGGTAATTTGCCACGCTGCTGTTTCAGCGTTGTTTAAATCACGCCCCTTTTGTCAATTAATATGTGAGACCTATTCCACCTTTTACCAAAAGGCTCCGTAAGTTAGAGACAGGGACTCAATTAGAACAGAGGACGGTTGAACTAAGTCTCCGGACCCCCCCCCCCCCAATCCCCCCGGTTAAAAACCCAGGTGCAGTAAAGTTAGAATCCATTTGTTTACATTTCTTTTGATTCAGGGAATTATGGCTAGTTACTATTTTCTACTGTCGACCGGTCGCGACTGAAAGCTCCATGACATTTCAGACCAGCCTTATTGAAAGTTAAACAATACTTGATGGACAAGTCGACACCCAAACAATTTTGGTATATGTCTTAAAACCAGTTGTTGTTGATAAAATAATATACATGTAGGTTGAATCTCTCTATAATGGCAGTCTGAATAATTTACAATATTTAACGGCGTGTGCGTTTTTGAAACCGGGGTCCACATTTGCATTTTTGCTGCAAGTTCACAAACCACCCTAATCCCCAGATCGAGTTCCCGTACTCCCAGACTTTCAACTGTCAACTCCTCCAGACTGCTACAGAGTTCAACCCTACTTACCTCTACCCCCCATCCCCAAACTCCCACTGACAAGATTTCGAATTCTCCAAGACTCCACACACTACCATCCCCAAGAAAGAATACCCTACACCACATCCCCAAACTCACAACCTTCCATACTCCCACCTCCTAGACTCGACCTCCACCCCATAAACTCCCAACATTCAATACTCCCCGTTCCAAGACTTCACAACCAATCCAAATCACTCCCCCACCCAAAAAACTCCCATCCTTCAATTATCCCAGCTCCAAGCCTTCACCCACCCCAAAAGAAGAATCCGCACTGCCAACTCCTGCTCTTCCAACCTTCAAGACTCAACCCCCAACAGTTTCCGACTAAGACCATGTATTTTGCCAATCCTACTGATACATGTACATGTAAATCAATTTGTTCTCTCCCTTTAAACAAGCACTTCAAATTTCAATTTATACTCCTCCACTTTCTTCACCTTAATTTAATATTTTCTGAGGTCAGTGTGTCGCGTCAGACAGTAGAATATGGGCTGTGTAAACGGATGCATTGTCCAAACCTCTGCTTCTTTTATCCGACTTAACTTCAACACGAGGGAGCAGTGATGGCTCAGCGGTTTAAAGACTGCTTCTTTCATCCGACTTAACTTCATCATGAGGGAGCGGTTTAAAGATTTCTAAACAGTTGCAAATCGCTAAAAAAGTAGGCTAATGTCATGTTATGGTTATAAATCCCCTCTCTAACTGGCGGAAGGTTATTTCTAAAAATAGTTGTTTGTGTTTGTGTGCAGTGACAGTCAAGCGGATGTTGATAAAATGTAGTGGTTTTCTTTCATTTTGAATTTTGTAGAGAAACCAAGTATTGGTATTGGAAAGTTTTCAATGAGCTTTCTGGAAAAAGTTATGGAAGGTTGAATTTCGTGATTTAACATGGAAATAAATGGCAAATCAATTGTAGTCCTTACTGCAACTTGTTCAAATTTTGTAGTTCTCTCCCTTGAAAGGCATATTACATGTCTGTATAAATTAATCCGGTGCTGTTTGTTGTGAATAAATGAGGTGGCCGTCAAACGGTATGTGATTATTGATAGTGTAGAAATATAAGATGAGAATCTAGTGATATCGTGTCCCGTACCGGGTGTATTTCCATCTTCTATTTCCAACTGTACCGTATGTACACCAGATACCGTACCATATGACACGATTCCTTCCATCATTGCTGGTAAATCATTTGATATCTTGAACGGTTTTTGAATAAGTAAAAAAAAAAAAAACACTCAAAAATTGCTTTAATTTCAACAGAGAAAAATATTTTTTTTTAAAATCTTGATCTTGTTTCGTCGAACAAATATATTCACACATATTTGGTGTGATTCAACATATCAACACAAACAGTCCATTGTATCACTGGGTGCCCTGGTAGTAAACATCCCAATATATATTCTGATTTACAAGTGCATGTACGATACCTATTCTACCCAGTCACAAAATGAACTCGTCTTGTTAAAAGTTTGACTCGTCCAGAGTTCCATCACAAATACATTAAGAGAAATATCAAATTTTGAAATATAAATTATAAATCACAAGGTGCAGAGCTAAGTGTTTAGTCCAAGTTTTCTGTAAATTTCACAAATAGACTTGCAGAAATCATGACGTCATTAAATATTTAAAACGACATTACAATTTCTCACTCAATGACGTCACGAAATTTTAAAACGACGTTACAGGTACCTGCGTAATGACGTCGAGAAATTTTCACCCGACATTACAATTTCTCGCTCAATGACGTCACGAAATTTTGAAACGACGTATCAGGTACCCGCTGAATGATTTTATCATTTTCCGTGTGAATGGCGCCCTAAATTAAGTCACACAAGATGTAGTTGGTGTGGGGTGGGGACAATATCACAGATAAAGGGGGAAAGTTAACCGGGAAATACAATTAGAAGAGGGCGAGTAGGGGCCGCACAGTTTTCCAGGGATTACAGTATGGTGCATATGCCTGTAAACTGTATATTTGATATCAATTTCCGTAACTGAACAAATAGTTAATTCCTGAAGCCTAGACTATTCCTTTCTTCGACTATTTCGTTAAAGCCGTTCGTTTAGAAAAAAAGGGACTGGATGAAAAACGCTTCTGTATTCACATGTTAAGTGACGTAAGCTATCCCTTATGACGTCGACGTATATGACGTAATTTGCGTTATGAGCCTCGAAAGGTTATATAAGGCGAAAAGTTGTAAGCAACCAATGTGAGAAGCGAAATCCAAACGTTATCCAAGAAAGCACCGGCAGTGTCACACCGAGGAGTGAATTATGTATCCAAATCGAGCGAATAACCAAACATACCCTTAATCAGCCACTGTTGACATACATTTGTAAACTGTGTTTTTACATGGATTTTGATTTCAGATTGAGGTTTAGAGCATGCAAATGACAATATTCCAATAGTGAGGGAAGCACACATAGTCGAAGTTGTTAGAAGACTTCTCAAGAGAATAGGCATCACTGACGAGAGTCCAGTATCCCAAATGCAGTTCATCAAATTTCAGGTTTTTCTATTACGACATTTGTCCACCGCGAAGACTATACAGATCACAGAAACGCAGACGACAAAAACCAACAGAAGGCAATAACAGGTCAGTAAAATATAAAAAGTGTACATATACAACGTTTCGTTGCACCAGTTGTTGGGTTCGTGGAGAATCTGTTCAAAATTCGGCTTCCAGGTGGAAAAAATACAAATATTTAAGACGATAAACATTGAAAATATCACACATATAAACAAATAACCCGTGAACATTATACTCCGAGCAATCACTGCATCGTCAAAATCGTCTGATAGATCTTGATAAAACCCGCCATTATTTCTCGACCGATTTTGTCTCCATAGTAATATAATGATCTCCAGAAATCCACAAATACCGAAAATCAACAGATATATAGGCACCGTCGGTTCCACTGGACAATCTTGTCTATACGAACTACCTGCAAGAAAACAGTTTTAACATCAAATTTGAGTAGAAATTGTTTGTAAGCCACATAGATAACAAAACATGAATATAAACGAAAATGTTATTGGGAAAGCGGAAGAATTGACACGGAAACGAGGTTTGAAAGTTAGATTATCTAATCCAGTTAACGCTCTCTATCGACAGTGGTCCAAGCGTGAGCTAAACAAACGTTCAATATCCGTAGGCATAAAATTACCTGGATGCATTACATTTTAAGTTGAATGCTTCCAAGGTCTTCCCCCCACCCCCGTTTTTATTAGCTCAGAATGGGCAGAAGAGTAGAACGTAAAACTCCATTCATTTAATTTTTACATTTCAAAGGTATTTTTTTACACACCTTGCAACAAGGAACACGCAGAATAATGCCCCCACCCTAAACATACATCTAAACACGGAAATAGAAAAACTCACCGACCACTAGCATGGAAACGGGTATTGCAAATAATAATAACAATATACACGTCATCCACGCTGGAATAACAATTATTCATATTAAACAATAACAATAATATACACGTCATCCACGCTGGAATAACAATTATTGATATTTCATATTTAAACAATAATACTTATTACGTGTATAAATATGATAACAATAACGAATGGATGGTTTGATAAATGGATGGGCTAATGAATAGATAGCTGGTTGAATGAAGGCGAGATTTTGACTCTTACCTGAATTCCAGAAAACCTCAAATGACCTGGTCAAATAGTCCACAATATCGTCCGAGTCATCTTTCGCTTCCTGTAGTTGTAGAAACAGAGATCCATAGTTGGTATTGAAATGATCCTCGGAATAATCGCTGACACATATACTCTTTTCATCTTCTAATTGCTGGAAATAAATAATTTACAATAGACTTTGAATGGGGCAATCAAATATGCATTACACATTGACTATACTGCTATGCAAATACAACCCAATAACATCGCTTAAAGGTACAATAGGTCTTAAATATCTTGAATAGGATCTTTACCAGATCGAACCCTGTCTAACACCTATTATAGGGCTGTTAGAGAACGTGTCAGTGCCTTCGACGATAATTGAGGTGAATATGAAATACCAAAGTGACCAACCGGAAGTAAAATCGGGCCTATTATTTTAAGTGCCTAAAATAGGTAATCGGACTGCTTATGTCTGACCTTTTCACCATAGCCTAAAATCAAGGATACTAAACCTTTACTTTACTAAATAAAACGATTATAAACAATGATATAAATATTGCCAATAAAAAGATGTAGAGAGACGCAGTGTTGTAGAAACAATCACCTGCAATACTAAGTTTAAATTGTTATTAACAAGTAACAGCTTGTTCAAATCTACTGAGTTAAAAAAAACCTAGGCATTCAGCATTTCAAAGTTAGAATTTTAATTCCAAGTTTTAAAATTCTGTATTGGCTAAATTTCTTTACCAGTTGTTAAATGATGGATTTTGTATTCGAACAACGGTTCGATAAATTATAGGCTAGGATAAAGGCTTGGAAAGTTTTCGAGTAAATCATACCATAGATTTTGACTTGGTGTGGATTGTAACTCATCGCAAGATGGTGTCTGGATGACTTTCGAAAAGCGCTTGCCATGGATTCAGAATTATGTTTTATGTTGACTGTTGCTATATTAACGGATTTTGTTATTTTACCTTTTGTCTTTTGGGTTGTCTGTCGATGACTTTTGAATTACGAACAAAGATCAAAACTTTACAAAAGAATGAACGAATGTCAGATTTGAATTTGTGGAGCTATTTTTCTACTTGATATTCTGTTAAATTTTGTCTATATGTGGATTGCTATTCGTGCTACAAAAAAAGCCTGAATAAATGATATGATAGACCTTGAAAATATGCATTACCTTTCGGCTCGCCATATTTCTACGTGGATCTCTATGTAGAGCAGGTTCACATGCTACATTCCACTATTATACTTAATTATCACTGTTAAAACCTCGACAAGCCGAGGCTCGGCGCTTTACATATAAACATATTAGTCAGCATGCCTTAGTTTTATTGTTTAAATCAATAAGGTGGTGGGTGGGTTAAAAAATCTACCACAGTAGAAGATTCTCTTTAACTTTATTCAATAATTGCTACACGGGCAAATCCAGATCTCCAGTTGAAAGACATGAAAATATTTTCTTTTATATTATCTTTCAAGGGACTAATTTGCCATTCGTTTGACCAATCATACCTTATTACAGTCTCATAAACGGGAATGATTTTAGATAAGCTAGTCAGTAATAGTGTTCACAGTTTAGTATATCATTAAAGGTACAGGTTCACCATTAGTTTGACCAATCATACCTTAGTCTCAGAAACGGGTATTTTTAGCTAAGCTAATCAGTAATAGTGTTCACAGTTTAGTATATCATTAAAGGGACAGGTTTGCCATTATTCGCAGAAACGGCAATGTTTTTAGTTAAGTCAACGTGTTCAAATCCTTGTGTGTTTAGAATTATCCTTGACCACTCCTCTTTCCTTGAGACACTGTGATATTTAGAACCGACAGTTAAAGAAAGTTAAATTCCTTGCCTGGGGTGTTTATTTGATGGAATTAAGTATTGTTCGCGCATTTCTTGTACTTCTGAAGTTAATCTACGTATTCAAAATCCAAAATCAACCCTCGAAAATGCCGAGTCTGTCCCTTAAAAGAAAACCCTACCAGATGTGATATTGTGTTTAATATTCTAAGGAATACCTTTAACACTCATATTCTTCAAGAATGTTTGTTAAGCATTATCATTGCACAATATGATGCTATGAATGATCTCGATTTATAGAGGAAATTCTTCAGATCATAGTTAAGAAGTTCAAATGACGCTAGAAGTATCAAGAAACAAAATATCAAAATCTGTCCTCGACAGTTTGAAATGAAATTAAATGAATGAGTTTTACGTCCTACTCTTATGCACCTTATTGGCTATGAAGACGTGGAATACAGTGTACAGTGGGGGAAATTTTGCCAGGACTGCAGAATTAACCTACTTTTTTTGCGACTTCCGCTGTCGAGGGATGTTTAATGTGCACAACCTGTTGCACCTGTTTTTTGTCCCATCAGAATAACAGCCCATCTGACCCACTTGAAAAATACGTAAATTTAATACGGACCTTTGCCGGGATTGAACCCTGGACCCTCGGGTGCACTAACAAGCTGAGCCACCGCGGATTCCGCTCTACTGTTCGAACTCACCAGAGCTCGCTAATGAGTGGGCTAATGAAGGCCCTCCTGTCGATAGTCGTCTATAATACACTGCATAGAGCGAATGTAAAACCTTCTGGGTTTTTTCAACCACCCTGTTAACAGATGATGGTTCTTTATGCTATATAGAATTTATTTATCGCTTGAAGGATTTGTATAATTTTAACATTTTAGACATTTTAGACATTTTCTACAGTCTAGTCAAGATAGGTGAGCTGAGAAGTATGTTAACATTCTAATATTCAACCTAGATAAGTCCCTAATCCCCGGCCCATTAAGTCCCAAAGCCCCTACCCCGTAAAACAGAGACTGCACACTGAGTCCCAATCCCCTGCCCATTAAGTCCCAAAGCCCCTTCCCGTAAACTGAGACTGCACACTAAGTACCAAAACCCTTGCCCCGTAAATCGTCAATCCCCTACACCTTACAACTGAGGCTGGCCACCAATTTCCTAATCCCTTTTTACAAAATAACTCATCGTTTTACCGCCTGTGCAACCTCTCGACAAGTCTTGTCATAGACACGCTACAAACATGATAACGTCGAACGTCTTCGAAGGTTCACTAAAGTATAGAAAAGTAGGGCATACTTCTCCATTCCATTAACCTGAACAAAACACAGAGCAATCTGTACAAGCGGAAGTCAACTGTCAGTTAATGATTGTGTGAAGGAGTTGCGAAAGGTATTAGAATGATAGCTATACATACTCAGTATAATATTGATTATGTCGTAGCTTGTTGTTACTCTAATATAGTCATTATTAATACACACTTTCTGTTCCAAGAAACACCATGATTCCTTCCGCATGACAACCCATCAATAGGAAACGTATTCGCTTCCTGTTTTCAGTAATTGAAATGGAAAGTAATAATTTACAAGGTGATAACTGACAATTTGTTTTAAACTATTTTTTTGAATCACTAGGTGAAAACTGAATTTTATTCGTTTAAATTCATTATTATACTGTTAGTTTGTACAAGACAAAATATTGAATCGGGAAACCATCCATTTAATCAATAAACCAATCTGCAAGACCTATCAACCAACAAACAGCCAACCACCGAAAAAAAAAATACCAAACAAACAACCAGCTAACCATCAAACCAACCAGCAACCAACGAATAAACAAATACACTACCAACCTACAAACCAATAACCAATCTAACCAGCCACCAAATTACCAGCGAACCATCAAACCAACCAACCAAACCAAAGAAACAAAGAACGACAACGCATCTGACCAAGCCATGAAAAGAAAGCCTGGTTTAACAATATTGCTAGCTGTGAAAAGGGTGATAATTGTTTATCGTGTTTATAAAATAAACTTATTGTTATATATCTCATTACACTGTAACAGCTAATTATCACTATTACTAATATCTTAATTATTAATTAACAGAGCCATTATAGTTCATGAACGAATCGGGAATATCGTGACTTATAACAGGGAATGGGGAACTCACTGCCATCTTGGTGCAGATGGGCGTTGAAAATTTTCTTTTTAGGCAATTGGTCTTGATTATTGTTCGGGCGTGCGTGGGGTGTCGTGGGGGTTAGTATATCCGTACGGGCAATGTCAGATGTGTTGTATATATATATATATATACAATATATATAAAGGAAGGGGTCGGTTTTTCGAAATCTGCCCTTATAACCCCGTGTAGCTAAGCGCCTTTGTCTTCACGAGCATAAGGGAACCAATTACACACGCTGTACTGATTCAGCTTTACGGAAACTACCGAAGATTGCCGAATTTCCAGGAACCACAGGTACTGTGTTAGTGTCAACACATTCTGGGCCGAGAAGTGGGGAGTGTTTTAATATTTAATAACAATAGTCCAGACTATAAACAACACTATTAAATCAGTTCGTGATTTCCCATCATTAAACTATGATAGATTAAGTGATGTTGGCGTATAAGACACACTGGAGGATGTTTAGTGCTCTAGGGTATTTCAATGAGCCAATGTAGAAGGTATGAAAGGCCATAGTTAACATAGTTTTTGACCAACCTAGAGGATATAAAGGGCCAAAGTTAACATGGTTTTAAGCAACCTAGATATTGTAAATGGCCAAGGTTAACATAGTTTTAAGCAACCTAGAGGATGTAAAAGGCCAAAGTTAACATGGTTTTAAGCAACCTAGGGGGCGGAGCTAACCTAGAAGATGTTTTGTAAGATAATGTCTATCACATTCAATTACATCAAGATGATTACGTATATAATCCGTGGTATTCTGTTCTATTGTTGGAGAATAATCCGAGATAATCTGCTTGAACTGACAATCGACTTACCGTCCTACCTGTTTCATTCAGTCAGTCAGTCATTTATTTATTTAAGCAAGGCCACGGTTTATTTTATGTTTGATACACTTTAACAGTTGTTTTGTGTTTTTTCTGTGAGCCACTCCAATTCACCTGCTTTAAATATTTTATATCGTATGCTTTCTATAGGTTATTTCACTCATACGTGATCTGAAGACATTTGTAAGATTGACATGTTCACAAATCAACCAATCGTAGCATAGAACTTGATTTAAAGGCAGATGTTGTCTGATCGTAGTATTAGTGGCAATGAAATGAATGAAATGGAGTTTCAGGGCCTAGTATTTTGCACCTTACGGGCTAATGAAGTAGTATATTGAGTTTAGTTACACTATCTTAGCTACAAGAAGCAAGGTAGATAATTCTCTCCCTTCCCCTACCCCGAAAAATAAAAAATTCTGACAACCGACATATTTCATTACTTCAACTGAGACCGTATCCTTGTCTCTCCGGACATATTACTTACGACTCCTGATATATTACTTGCCCCTCTGGATATATTTCTTGCCCCTCTGGATATATTACTTGCCCTTCCAGATATATTACTTGTCCCTCTGGATATATTTTATGTCCCCTCCGAACGATGAAGTCTGAATTCAGGCCTCGGTGGAGTTATCAAGAGTTGTATTTCTATGAGAGTGGGCTGTATTTCAGATATTCACGAAGTGTTTAACGAAATTGAGTAAAGTTAACGATTATGATTGTCTTTGAAGATAGTATTAACTTTCTGTAAACTTAAAACATCTTCACGTTCTTTTAAATTCCAAACATTCTGCTCGAAGATAAACACAATACAACTCCTTATTTTACATGTTAAAAAATTATAGTTGTTATAAATTATTCACATCTAAGTGAAAACAAAACAGAGCAGAACTAGTTTTCCCTGGGGGTTAATTTACCGACACAATTTTAGGTTATTAGAATACTAACTTGTCATCTTTATAACCCCGTTTTGCGACAGATAGCCGCTAATATTTTTAATGCGTCAAAAGTGCAAATAGTTACTTTGTGGAATCTGATAATTTAGAAAATGAAAATAACACAAATTGTAATAACTTTGTAATTCTATATAATGTTTCGAATTATGATAACTTTGCAAAATAAACTCGAATAACGCTGCAAACCATAATAGCTGTATCAATAGAAACCATCTTGCAAACCTATTGACAATGGCAAACCATATAAAACTCGATGTTTTAATTGATATTCCATTTTCTGGGTTGACATTTACAAGATCTGCTTGACATCTAAAAACCTTTTTATGACATTTTGACAAAATAATAAAGATTAAATTATATCCTAATGAAAGGAAGTTTTACAATCTTTCCTTTGTCCAATTAGACTAATGGCTTCTGTTCTGTTTGTTTGCTCTGTTCTGAATCTTATTGGACTAATGAAATGAAATGAAGTTTTATATCTACTGTTCTGTATCTTATTGGACTAATGAAATGAAATAGAGTTTTATATCCTACTGTTCTGCATCTTATTGGACTAATGAAATGAAGTTTTATATCCTACTGTTCTGCATCTTATTGGTCTAATGAAATAGAGAGTTTGTAAATATCCTACTGTTCCTGATCTTATATGTACTAATGAAATGAAATGAAGTTTTATATCATACTGTTCTGTATCTTATTGGACTAATGAAGTGAAATAGAGTTTTATATCCTACTGTTCTGTATCATATTGGACTAATGAAATGAAATTTAGTTTTATGCCCTACTGTCCTGTATCTTATTGGACTAATGAAATGAAATGTGGTTTTATATCCTACTGTTCTGTATCTTATTGGACTAATGGAATGATATGTAGTTTTATATCCTTCTGTTCTATATCATTTTTTGGACTAATGAAATGAAATGGAGTTTTATATCCTACTGTTCTGTATCTTATTGGACTAATGAAATGAAATGTAGTTTTATATCCTACTGTTTTATATTTTTTGAACTAATGAAATGAAATGTAGTTTTATATCCTACTGTTCTGTATCTTATTGGACTAATGAAATATAGTTTTATATCCTACTGTTCTGTATCATATTGGACTAATGAAATGAAATGTAGTTTTATATCCTACTGTTCTGTATCTTATTGGACTAATGAAATGAAATGTAGTTTTATATCCTACTGTTCTGTATCTTATTTGACTAATGAAATGAAATGTAGTTTTATATCCTACTGTTCTGTATCTTAATGGAAATGAAATGTTGTTTTATATCCTACTGTTCTGTATCTTATTTGACTAATGAAATGAAATGTAGTTTTATATCCTACTGTTTTTTTAGACTAATGAAATGAAATGGAGTTGTGTATCTTCCCTAGCATGATGTTTCAGCTGGTAAGAATCTTTAATCCTTTGAAGATTAACCTCTTTACATGATACGTTGTCAACAAGTTGCAGATGGGTTCTCATACCAAATCATACGTGTATATGGAAGGGATGGGGGGTCTGTGTGTATTTGAGGGGAGATAGGTTTCAGATGTTTATTCTTTGATCTTATTAGCTAAATCGTGGCTAAATTTTGGCTATATTTCCGCATGCTACCGTTAAAGTCTAAAAATCAGAGAGCTTAAAGCAAACGAAAATAATAACTATGCTACAATTGGACGTTTTGTCATTCGATATACTAGTATATAATTAGTTGCGGGGCGTATCTAGAAAAGTTATTCGATATATCACTTGGTATTTTTAGCTAAGGTGTACGGGCTATAATTAGCGAAGGAGTATATAATTAGGGAAAGCAACACATACATTACTAGACAGGTCGATTTCAAATTTGTTTATTTCTGTGAATTGATTGCTTCTGCAATTATCGGGCCAGTCGGTTTATATAACCAAACAACGTTTCTTCCAACTATATTGTCATCAGTTTATATGGTATATTACACTTAGGCTTTATTGTAAACCACGTTTCAACAATTTACATTGTCATCATCAGTTTATTTAGTATATTACTCCTAGGCTTTATTGTAAACCACGTTTCAACAATTTAATTGTCTTCATCAGTTTATTTAGTATATTACTCCTAGGCTTTATTGTTAACCTTTCAACAATTTACATTGTCATCATCAGTTTATTTAGTATATTACTCCTAGGCTTTATTGTAAACCACGTTTCAACAATTTACATTGTCATCATCAGTTTATTTAGTATATTACTCCTAGGCTTTATTGTTAACCTTTCAACTATTTACATTGTCATCATCAGTTTATATGATGTACTGCTCCTGAGTTTTATTGTAAACCACGTTTCAACAATTTACATTGTCATCATCAGTTTATTTAGTATATTACTCCTAGGCTTTATTGTAAACCACGTTTCAACAATTTACATTGTCATCATCAGTTTATTTAGTATATTACTCCTAGGCTTTATTGTAAACCACGTTTCAACAATTTACATTGTCATCATCAGTTTATTTAGTATATTACTCCTAGGCTTTATTGTAAACCACGTTTCAACAATTTACATTGTCATCATCAGTTTATTTAGTATATTACTCCTAGGCTTTATTGTAAACCACGTTTCAACAATTTACATTGTCATCATCAGTTTATTTAGTATATTACTCCTAGGCTTTATTGTAAACCACGTTTCAACAATTTACATTGTCATCATCAGTTTATTTAGTATATTACTCCTAGGCTTTATTGTTAACCTTTCAACTATTTACATTGTCATCATCAGTTTATATGATGTACTGCTCCTGAGTTTTATTGTAAAACCACGTTTCAACAATTTACATTGTCATCATCAGTTTATTTAGTATATTACTCCTAGGCTTTATTGTAAACCACGTTTCAACAATTTACATTGTCATCATCAGTTTATATGATGTACTGCTCCTGAGTTTTATTGTACACAGAGTTTCAACAAATTACATTGTCAGTTTAGGCTATATGGTATACTACTGTGTATTATTATACAACTCTGCAATAAATTTTCATATATACGTATTTAAACGGTTATAAGAAACGTTTCAACAAATTACAACAAAATGTGTAATACATAATTACATTATGTTTCGACAATTTGCAGTTTATAATATACCAAAATAATAAAGTTTACGCAAAGTTTCAATAATTTACAATGTCGTTTATCAGTCTACCTGTACGACATCTTAATTAAACTTACCTTTGTTACGTGGCTGGACACCGAAATTCCACTGGATCGTCTACTTCCGGACACGGACCCATCCCGGGGTCGGAGAAAAGATGTCCGAGTTCCAATCGAGCTAAACATTGTCTGTGAGTTACTTTCAGGAATGAAATGGAATCACGCTTACTTCTTCTATTGTATTGATTAATATTGAACGAGTTTTATCAGAAATAGTGCTGATAGTCTTCCATTCCGTTAGGTTCAGTAAACAAAACAAAACGATTAATAAGTAAATGGAAACTATATATTTAGATTTACTAATATTTATATATTCTATTAAATAGTATTAGGTATGTGAACTCTCTTAATGCAGAAGTAATTTATTGCTTAATGATACCATTCCTTGATTCCTTCCTTTTTTTGTTTGTTTTCTTCTTTCATTTCCTTCCTTTACCTTTTCCCTTTTCTTTTCCTTTCCCTTCCCCTTCCATTCCCCTTTTCCCTTCCATTCCCCTTCCATTCCCCTTCCCCTTTCCTTTTCCTTCCCCTTCCATCCCTTTCCCTTCCATCCCCTTCTTCCCTTTCCCTTCCACCTTACTTCCCCTTCCATTGCCCTTCCCTTTCCCTTCCACCTAACTTCCCCTTCCATTGCCCTTTCCTTCCCCTTCCTCTTCTCCATTCTCCCTTTTTTCTTTCCTTTCCTTCCTTTCCCCTTTCCTTCCTTCCTCCATTTATTTATGGTACTAATTTAGGTCACCCTAAAGACATACAACACACTACTAAAATAATACCGATATTATTTTGTTCATTTGGCATATCTATATCAGATAAAACATGTGCGACGATCATGACATTTATAACTAGCATCCTGGGGGACTTTCCGAGGGAAAGATTTCTAAATATCATAACGTCCTGTAGGGAAATGTTTTATCTGTGTTAAGAAAACTACTTTTTATGTTTTTTATTGAGATATATCATGGTTAAAGAAACGTTGTTCAATCCAGGCAAAGGTCGAGATGAACTTTCTGATTTTTCAGTCCGGTTTCCCCTTGTCAATAATGCAGGTCTGAGAGACTGTCATGCAAAAAAACGTCTTGTCGTTCACATTTAAAAATTCCTCGACAGCTAGATCTGGCAAAACGAGTTTTATGCCGCTGTCCTGGCAGAATTTCCTTTATTATACGCTACATGGCGTTGCCCGCCGTTAATAGGCCCATAAGGAGCAAACGAGTAGAACGTAAAACTCCATTTATTTCATTTCTTTCTTGAAGAAACATTATGTAGCAATTGGGTACAACTCGTGCCAATATTATGAAGCGGAAAGTTCAACCGTCGGTGACCAGTGAGCTAGGCTCTAGACGATAAAACAAAAACTGTGTCGTCTTTATTTTGTATTTTTACCTTCACTGAAACATATTTTTCTCGTCTGTCGTTTCTAATACCGTTTCCATTTAATCTTTGTAATACTATGGGGACAACAGAGTAATCATTCTTTTAAATTTCTTTTTCATTTCAATATCACCGTTGGATTCCATTTTTTAATTTGTTATTGTATTTCTCTTCTCTTCACATATTTGCCATCTATTTTGAATGAAGATTATTTGATACAAGAAGAAAGTAGAGAAATAGATAATGAAACAGTATTTATAACTTTGATAGAGCTCTATAATTGAGGTTATTGAGAATCATGTAAACAATAGAAAATTGTTGTTTTTATAACGTTCATATTTCACTATTAACATCGTTATCACCACACAGGAAGAAAGAAACAACTATATTTTATAACGTGATAACTTCATTTCACAGTTAAGGATCCTTTCTACCAGCTGGTTCTTGGTCAAACCTCTTAGTATATATTTTATAAGGATAACAACTTAGGGTCACTGTTATAAATCAGCTGGGTCGGCTAAAACTTTGAGGACTTTTTCGTATCTCATAGACTTTATATCACAAGTCGACCAAGATAATAACCCACGGCCATCTTTTGTTCAACGTTACTAATCCAACGATCAAAAAACGTCAAAATAGGATCAATGGCCAAGGTCACATTTTTAAAAAAAGAAATGAATGGAGTTTTACGTCCTATTCTTCTGTACTAATGGAGACGGGCATCGCCATGCAGTCGGTGACAAAATTGATACAGTATATTATTTAAAAAAATAACAATCTAAATCATTTATTCGTATGAACAGATTGAGTAACACGAGGCAAGATTTTTTTAGTGTTTTATCAAATGATCAAGAGACAAAACCTGAGATCGGTAAATAGTATCTGAGAATAAAATCTCATAAACGTCGATGGAATGAAACTTGATGAAAATTTACTAATGTAGATGATAAACTATATACTTGTTCTGGCGTTAAAAGGGGTGAAGTCGTGTAATAAAATAATATCTAAACTAGCTGTATACTTCTTCAGAATGAAATTTTGACTTTATATTCGTCTACAATAAATGATGTTATAAATACTGTGAATGTTTTCGTTTTTTTAATGATAGAAGCGGTATGAAATTAGACAGACGTCATCAAAGACTGAAGTAAAACACTTGACAATGTGACTTAGAGTTCGTCTACAATTACTAAGCCATAGCCTACAATGGCTTAATGACTTAATGACGCTATTTAATCATCAATAAGGTATTCTACACTATATCTCCTAGGAGATAACGCTAAAAATATTCCATTATTATTTATTTCTTTATTAACTAACAGCGATATTGGGCGATAAATAAAATCTCAAATAAAATTGAAAAAGCATCGGCAGAGCCTCGGAGTTTTGCACTTTTGTTGACTTGGGGATATTTTTGATATCAAAAGCCTCGTAAGGGATTCTCTATATATGTAAATATTTGCAAGGTACATAATAAAAATTAAAGAAGTACTAGATATATAGATATACTATTTCTAACATTTATTAACTCAACATTTCACATCCTCATGCAATAATAAAAATCATCAGAGAATAAAACTGGCGTTATTTAAAGACTAACGTCACTCAAATCTAAAAAAGCAGATGAATTGAATTTCCTTCCAATGAAAAATGGAAACTGTAACTGAAACAAAACTTCAACAGTTGAAAAGGAATAAATAAAGGTCTGTAGCACTTTAAAAGAATCCAATATATTTTCATTAATACAATAGTAATCTTCCTGAAGGTGTCAGAGTGTGAATGGATGGTATTTACTTGGCTTACAGTTCTCATATATCTTGGGCGGATCTGTTATACAAGCTAAACAACATTAATAAGTGGACGTAGTGTGTTTATCTTTAGAGAGAGAAGGGGGTGTATATCTGGGACGGGGCGATAAGTAACGCCATAACGTTCGAATCAAGACATAAATCTGAAAAATTTCACGAATTCTTTAAGCTGTTTCATCTATCTTTTGGACCTGCTTTCAATCTCGATTTGTATTCTATTCTGATGTCGTTTTCAGATCGCACATGGTCGCAGTCCGTTGTGATGGAGGTTTAAAACGCAATCCAACGTTAATAAACAAAAACACTTTCGGATTTGTCCGAGTATTTTGTATCATGTTAGTCTGTTTTAGGACGCCGATGTCAGAATTACAGCCTCCAACTTAAAACGCTTTTGGATTTGTCCTAGCACTTTGTATCATGTAATTCTGTTCCAGAGTTCCAAGATGGCCAGAATTACAGCCTCCAACTTAACCTAACCTAATCTACGACTTTAACAATAGAAACCTAGACTGGGAAGTCTTACCACAATTACCAGAGAATACGGCGAAGAAAACTTGATTAAGTTCGAGTTCTGATGATTACCGTACAAATTACATTATCTGTAATTACCTTCAATAGTAATATTGTCTTTTTCTGTCTTAGTTGTCGTTTGTACTAGGTCATTCGGCATTCTCGGCAGTTTCCGTGCAGCTATGTTATAAAAAGCTCATTCGACTGATTCTTTTTGAAATTGTGAAAAGGTTTTCTAGAATTTGTATGTGTATCAGGGGACAGCCATGGAATCAATGTACACCATTCTAATTTTAGATCTTTGATTCTTGAAATTTCACCAAAACCCAGAGTGAGATGACGTCACTTATCACAAAATATGATGGTGTCACGCGATGGTTGATATCGCTTGGTTTAGTGGAAACCACAGACACACAGAAAATGGGGCAAAACGATGCTGTCAGTTTCCCTGATACACATAATAATTTAAGAACACCTTTTTACAATCACTTTCAGGTGAACGGCTATTTTTATACAAAAATGTTCGTTTTATAAACTGTGAACCCCTTTTCCAAAGAACTTCACATTCAGAATATTTGGTACTGAATTGTTTGCAAACTGGATGCCGGAGTTTCAAATCAAAAGCTTTAGACGCGTAGGAGTTGCACTTTAAATGGTTTCAATCCACTTGAGACATCATCTCGCATTAATGGGTTAAAGGGACAGTATGCAAAATATTTCATGATCAAAAACAACGTAAATATACATAATTCTGTGATTTTTTCATTTAAACTTTCAGATACGTTGATGGCAACTTTTCGCCAGATTAGGGTGAAAATATTTATTAACTTGAGCAAAATATTTTTTGACCTACAGAAGTAAAAGAATTTCCCAGAACTTACCTGGTGTCATTTAGTAACAGAATCCCTTTAAATCTGGAAAAACTCACAAAACTACGTCAATTTTGAAAAACGCCTAAATTGCATTTTTATAGATAATTACTTAGTTTTTTTAAGATATTTATGTATTTTTTATGTCATTTATGGCAGCAGGTAGCCTATATTTACTGATGGATAGAGCTCTTATTGGCCAAATTTAATATTTTCAAATTTTATGTTCATTCTAAGACCTATATCCCTTTAAGTGATGCTTAAATTAAACGTTATTAGAGTCTCGCCAATATAACATAGAGATTGTAAACTACTAAACGGATCCTTTCTTCTTGAGACAAGTTATTCTTGAGTAATTATCGACTGCCAGTAGGTACACTAATAAATGGTAGTTTTAATTATCAGGTGAAGAGCAAGAAATGGACAATAGTCATCGTCCCGCTACCAGTTTCCCTTTCCTCACTTATTGGCCCTTGTATTTCTGAAACTTGTTCCTCTTCTGTTACAAATCTTGTAGCAACTTTAATATTCAGCAAAATTAGAAATTAAAGTTATCACCAAGTAAGGTATTCTACAGTAGATATCGCTTGTATGAAAACTATATTTATCACCCAATAGGTATTCTACAGTAGATATCGCTTGTATGATAAATTTATTTATCACCAAGTAAGGTATTCTACAGTAGGTATCGCTTGTATGATAAATCTATTTATCACCGAATAAGGTATTCTACAGTAGATATCGCTGGACTATATCTCCTAGAAGATAACGCTTAAAATATTCAATTATTATTTATTTCTTTATAAACTAACAGTGATATTGGGTGATAAATAAAATCTCAAAGTTTTGCACCCCTATCGACTTGTGGTAATATTTTTCAAGAAAGAGATTCGCTGTGTCCACTAGTTACTCCATAGAGCATATTAAAAATGTTTTTTTATTAGACAATAATTAATACTTGGGTGATGGGAAGATGGAAAGAGAAATTAAAATAGAAATGTCCACAACTTGACAATATCCAGTTGTGCTAATGATCACAATTACAGGTCGCCTCAGGTGAAAATGGTGTGTGATGACTATAATTACAGGTCGCTCTCGGTGATATATTTATCCTAATGAAGTAGATTCCATTAGTCGAATTGAACTACCTGTTATATATATGAATGAAAACAATGATAAGCCAAGGAAGGTCACCAAGCCGGATGATATTACCATTAAGAATTAGGCCTGATGTGTGTGTGGGTGGAGGCTATTAGTTGAGGACAGGCTATTAGGTCAAGGCCTCCCCCATGCTGTAGTCGAGTGTATGTATGAGGGTGGGAGTGTTAATGGTTTAGTGGTGTATTTTGGGGACAGTCTATTGGGCCATAGCGTTCCCCTCAGGCCTTCTAGTCTGGAGGTCAGAGAGGTTAATAATATGGTTTAATGACCATTGTAGTTTTAAACAAAGTTTTAAGAAAAGTCATCTTATATCGACCACCAAAAGCAAAGGGTGGGGAGCAAAAATTTTTCCTACAGACTACAATCAACCACCTGTCTATTACGAACAACTTCCCTGGAAAATATATAGTTTCTATTAAACTCGTGAGAGGATCGAAATGGTAATCATGTATGTTATATCAACACTATTCCCCTGTTGGTAAATTTATGATTGACACCTTTAGTCACGATAATCTACCACTTCATATTCTACTAGTCAAATATTATAAGAATTTTTGCTTGCAAACGAGTCCCTACTGAGTTAGCTGAACACAATATGGTTGGTAGATGACAAGTTAACGCTCGCTCCCAGCGGATAACATGGATTAACACAGTTTGCTTGGTAGACGACAAGTTAACGCTTGCTTCTATCGAATAGCTTACCACAAGATAAAAGAAACAATTTTATTGTAACGAGTTTTGGGATAATACATAATTTCAATCTATAAGCTCGATACATATCGATTTTGTATAGATTATCGAAAAATGATGAACCTTCTAACAACAATCTTAGCAACTCCCGAAATATTGATAGCCATACCTCTTCGTGAAATAGCAGTAGATTCTTTACTTGTTTAGATCTTCAACACGGATTTTGGCAAAAGCAAAAAATGCAATCGCTCATTTCATATTTCTAATGCAGATTTTAATTAAACAGATTGCTATTTGGATTGTGTTGTAGCATTAAAGTGATTGAGAAGATTGTTTTTCTCTCGAGACTGAAACAATTCCATTACAATCTCTGTTGTTCTATTACTCTCATATTTCTAATCTTCTAAGGAAATAATTAAAACTGAAACAGACTACTTTTATTTTTTAACGAGTTCTTTTATAATGTAAGATTCGAAATGTCGTTAGTTATAGGTCAGGGTTGTATAGTGGACATATCGGGATTCGTGTAAGGAAGCATGTAGCCTCCTGACAATTTGGTCGTAGTATGTAAGTCGTACAAAATATGTAGCAGATTAACCTCCCGTCAAAGAGATCCGCCCAACATTGAAACTCAACGATATTATAGGAGACGTTTAAATTTGAATGTGAAAAATCACCCAAAAATATATCACGGGAAATTTAATCTTTTAGACGATGATAATCATGAAATAATTGATACTTATTATATTTCCTCATATAAATAGTTCATTAGCTGCTACATATTGTTTGTCGATTTGTTGTTTGGTGTTTCGTTTCAGATGATTAATACTTTATTTATGAAAATGTATTTTGTTTTAAATGTACTCCATATTAATGATACTGTACAATATATGGTATAAGAATATAAACTAATAGGAAATTGAACAAGGAATGGTGTACAATAATGGTCCGTATAATATTGAAGTAGCAGTCTTACAAGATTTGCTTCCCTTTAATAAGAAAATTTGTATTTAGAGTGTAAGTAATAAAGGCGGACAGCGCAATGCAGTGTACAGTGAAGGGAACTTTGTAAAAATAGCGGCACTAGCTACACATTCAGCTACTTCCATCTGATAATGGATCTTTCAGGCCTATAGTCAGAGCGGATATTTATACTAGACCTGTCGTTATTGCATATTCCATACCAGTCCCTCCGAACTGAGATTCAGTGACTCAAAGATCATAGAACCTATTGGGATAATGAAGATGGGCCCGGACCGAGGAATAGGGGAAACAAAATGAAGTGTCCCAGCTGAAAGCTTCCATCTTCTATTGGCAGGTCCTGAACGAGCACAACAAGGCTAGACAGGCTTTTGTCTCTCCCCCCCCCCAAACAAAACTGACTCAAAGCAGTCTATGAAACCAACTTACCAATTTGTGTTCGTGGTATTCTGGAAGAGGATCTTTCGGTTTGTTTCTATGGATTGTATATTTTCTGGAGTGTTTCCTGGCAGCGGTTCCTTTCCTTATAAACAGGGACATTATTACACTTTCACTCGTCCTAGAATTTACGGAATTCCCTAAAATCCCTTGACACGAATTTTCTTCCGTTTCGTTGATAATGTCACCGAAATTTATTTATATATATGATGATATATTTCCACAAATCAACCGCACTTGGTCTTTTGGTTGTCAGAGAATATCGTAAGTCCCCTTAGTCGCGAGTTGAATTCAATGTAAAGCAAACATCTTCCTATTCACCAAACGTTGAACATATGGAACAAACCACAAATCTTGAAGTTTACCGCCTAGTATGTTCTAGACTAAACGACAACTGTCGTCCAAGTTGAAATTGAGAGATCGTCCTACTAACTATGCATGGAACACTGTCAGTTTTAAGTTATTAGGTAATTTATCGCAAGTAATTGATAAATAACGAGGATAGTCAATAGGAGACAGATACCGATTGTAAGAGATACTCTAGGGTTCAGCTGTCTGTCTTACTGGAAATTGGTACATAATTGCGCAACGAGCTGGCTTCAGTTCCCAGTCTTCATCCGAAACTCTGACAATGTGATTACCATGTAGCTAAATGGTGTTTTTTAAAGGTTGGATGCCGAGATACAGGAACTGGTGTTGACTGGGCTTTTCCCTTCTTATTTACAAATTTCGTACCAACTTACTACATCAGGTATACCTGGTGGTGTGAGACTTCCTTGACAATTCTGTGCGACCTAAAATTCATACACACGTCATAACTGAATTTAGGCGTATCTGTAGGTGACTTTAAGTGCCATCAACGATCTAACTGCTCAAAAACGAAATATCTAGCTGAGAACTTTCAAATACCGTGGATCAGAAGTAATCAGAAATTCCCTGTCCTAAATTGACTGCACAAAACATAGATCCTTAGAAAAGCTCTCACTGGAGGTATAGTGCCAACATACCCCGTGTCTGTGCTTTCGTATAGAATCACTTAAACGGCAATGTTTCAACCTTTAATCCCTAAACCTAACCCCAACCAGTATCATACCTTCGCTAAAACAACCAGGGACAGACAATTTACTGGGACGTAAAACTCCGCTCCATTTTTTTTAACAATCATCATATTTCATTTCGGACTATATTAACCCACTGTTTACAAAATGTAAAATGGGAAAAAAGATATTGAATATCTCCCGAATATCTCCATAATTCTATTATTATATGCTGGTTTATGCGGGTCTACTATAACTTTCTCTATAATTTAGATAATCACTTTCAATAATTTCTATTGAAATTTATTTAACCAGTTAAATATACTTAAGAACAGGTTCGCCATTCGTTTTTCCAATCATATCTTAGTCCAAGGGATGGGAAATTGTTACATAAGCTTATCAGAAATAGTTCATAACTCACTGTGGAAAATTTGAACCTAGGGGTCCCTGAGTACTCGTCTTTTCTTCATTCTCCTCTATATAAAGAACTAGAAAGTTTATTTCCTAGTTTGGGGTATATTTGAAGAAATTTTACGATTTTCGTAAATTTTTAATACCACTGAAGAATAACAGATTCTTATATTGAAGACCACAACTAAACCCGAAACGACCAAAAATGGCTTCAAAAATGCTGAGTGGGTCGCCTATATATTGCCTAATAAAAACACCTATAGCAAGGCCCCTGGAAATATACAAACGTTTTGTCCAGTAATTTTTACATCTGCCCAAGTGCAGAGTAATTAGCCACCTTAATCTTTAACCCTATTGCTTATCCTAAGATTAAGACAATACTATTTCCGTAGCGCTTATTATAATACACACTTATATTTGAGTGCGAAGATAGAATAATTGTGACCAAATAGATGTCTCCTATAGAAGCACTGCGCAAAAAGAGTCCTATAGAACCAGCCTGATCACAAGTATTAGGTGTTATTAAAGAGATACTCTCCTATAGAAACACTGGCCTAGATCACAAGTATTAGGTGTTATAAAAGATACTCTTCTATAGAAACACTGGCCTAGATCACAAGTATTAGGTGTTATAAAAGATACTCTTCTATAGAACACTGGCTAGTCACAAGTATAAGGTGTTATAAAAGATACTCTTCTATAAAAACACTGGCCTAGATCACAAGTATTAGGTGTTATAAAAGATACTCTCCTATAGAAACACTGGCCTAGATCACAAGTATTAGGTGTTATAAAAGATACTCTTCTATAGAAGCACTGGCCTAGATCACAAGTATTAGGTGTTATAAAAGATACTCTTCTATAGAAGCACTGGTCTAGGTCACAAGTATAAGGTGTTATAAAAGATACTCTCCTATAGAAACACTGGCCTAGGTAACAAGTATTAGGTGTTATAAAAGATACTCTCCTATAGAAACACTGGCCTAGTAGAGGTTATGGATTTAATTATACATTATTTTATAAGAAACTATTTACTTCTGGAGAAATTTACAAGATAAAGCAATGATCGAAAATGCTAAGCGATTATTTCAGGCAGGTAATGAAAGGCGATGTAGGGTGGGGGAAGGTAGGGTTAAGTAGGTAGGGTCTGGTAGGGTTCAATGGACATTACTCAGATTTTTATTCCTTTTGTAAACAGTCACCAAACGGGTTAAATGATTAATTCCTATAGGAGCACTAACCAAGGTCAAAGTACAAAGCGTGACCATCAACTCACAAAAACTTTAGAACGAAATTTAGTGAAGGTTGAACCGAATGTGACCAAGGTCCATTAACAGAGCGTGATGATCAAGTCTAATAATATATTTCGTGCAAGTTCGTTTTCTGGAAAATGAAGACTACATCTAGGTCACTTCTTTTATCTTCTTATAATAGTCTCGTACTTCATGACGTTTTGACTAAACAAGTCTAATCACTGGTTGTTCGTGGCTATATAACTGCAACATCACGTGAGGTTTGTTTTGGTTTGACAGAAAAAAAACCCGAAATAAATGGAAACTAGAGGCGATATTACAGCTCATGGACGCCTTTAAAGACGGTTATTTAGCCATCGCATGAAAGAAAAATGAAGCGGCAGACGAAAATCGCAACGTTTGTGTGTGCTGGACTCGGGTGTGTCGTTTTTATACTTGGTTTAGTGATGATACCAGTTTTTAAGAATTTGATACACAAGCAAATAAACGAAGTGAGTTGACATTTTGATTTTTGAATTAAAAACTGTTGTGTCATTGTCTAATCTCTCATTAATTTTATTTATGTTGGCGAATTTTTTTTTTCGTATTTAGAAATTCTTAATTTGTTTTTATTTATCTTGGATTTTAGTTCTAGGCAAATTTACCAGTCATATATAATATAAGACACGTGGTTGATATATACAGTGTAAGGGTTATTAACCAGTCTTGTCTGACTAGAGCTCTAGACTGTTTATTTGATTGTATGTACCTGTCATAACTGACTAGAGTTCTGGACTGTTGATTTGACTGTATTTACCAGTCATATCTGACTAAAGCTTTAGACTGTTGATTTGACTGTTGTAACCAGTCTTGTCTGACTAGAGCTCTTTACTGTTGATTTAACTGCATTAACCAGTCATGTCTGACTATAGTTCTAAACTCTTGATTTAACTGTTTTTACCAGACATGTCTGACTAGAGCTCTAGACTGTTGATTAGACTATATTTACCATTCACGTCTTACTAGAGCCTTAGAATATTGATTTGGCTGTATTAACCAGTCATGTCTGACTTATATAGAATAGTTCTGAAATGCCAAATATTTCTTTAAAACAAAGACATAGAAAAAAATTCCATCAGTGTCATTTAAGTAATTAAGATTATAAAAAATACCTCAAGGCCTAATTTTCTAACCCAACACAAGCTTAGATCATGTTACAATGACTGATTATGTCTATGGATAAATATGTCTATGGACAGTCAATGACTAAACTTTGATCTAATTGATGGGAGAGGATGAGATATAAACTGGTTGTAATCAGAATGATAAATATCTTGATAACAGGAAGGTTTAACTTATGATACACTTATGTCTTTAAAGGCCATTAAAGGAACAGTTTCACTATTTTTAGGGGTAATTTTAGTCTTTTAATACAGTCTGCAGAAGTTTAAGAAATACACTCAATTCACACAATTCCTTCAAAAATATGTTATCAAAATAATGAGTTTTAAAGGTCATTGATAACCATTTCTGGGGGTTCATTTTGGTTTTGAATATTCGGTATGCAGATACTCTGCAGAAGTAGCCTACTAGAAATGTACAAAAATCTCATTATTTCTTAGCTAGAAATTTTACCGTCTATTTCTGTATGTCTTTAATAGCAGAGCTTCACGATAGACTCCCTTCAAATATACCTCAGACTAGACACATGGAAAATAAGGGAATTTCTCTAGGGTCAACCCCCTAATACTCCATTGAGCATTATATGTGTTTGATAATACAGGTTATAGCATCAGTTATCATCTATCATTATATCTCAACCGGCTCCTTATCAAGGTTATCTTGTCTGATTATATAAAGATCATTGAGTTCACACTTACTTCACCTTGGTTACTTCACCTTGGTTACAGGTATTTAAAGATATACTCCCTCTTAAAATGACCCAAATAATGAAATTTTTAAACTTAGACAAAATGATTCTTTGTTAGTCTATTTACATAATGTCTAAACTATACTATAGAATCATTCTATTATCTAATAATTCCATAAATCTAAGTAATAATTCCACAAAACTATGTAATAATTCCATAAAACTAAGTAATAATTCCATAAAACTAAGTAATAATTCCATAAAACAAAGTAATAATTCCATAAAATTATGTAATACTTCCATAAAACTTCATAATAATTCATAAAACTACGTAATACTTCCATAAAACTATGTAATAATTCTATAGAACTACATAATAATTCTATAGAACTACATAATAATTCTATAAAACTACGTAATAATTCTATAAAAACTACATAATAATTCTATAAAACTACATAATAATTCTATAAAACTACATAATAATTCTATAAAACTACGTAATAATTCTATAAAACTACATAATAATTCTATAAAACTACGTAATACTTCCTTAAAACTACATAATAATTCTATAAAACTACGTAATAATTTTTTAAAACTACGTAATAATTCTATAAAACTAAGTAATAATTCCATGTTCCTTTAAGCAATATTTTAATTTTAAATTCTACATGTTGGCTTTATAACTAAACTGAATAACACATTAGTCTAAAGTCCTAACTGTTGACACTAGCTTAGCAATGACTTTACATTTTTTTGTCTATTATGCATTGTAATGTTCACCATGTGTTGAATGAATATTAATAAATTTACATTATAAAGGAAAGAAAAATGCTAAAGCCTTAGTTGTTATATTAGATGTAGATTTTTGTTAAAATGATGGAGGGGTGTAGCTCAGCAAGTCAAGATGTAGGGTTCAGTTCTAACTTAGGATTAAATAATACATTTATATTTTAGCCAGTTCTTTTGTCACAATCACAATACCCTAGTTGTTGGTCCCTTCAAGGATCTTATTTTTTTTCGAGTCTTCTGGGACTCTTGAAAACTTAGCCTAAGATGATTTTAGAAATCCAGTTATATGATTGGTCAATCACTAAAATCAATTTTAAATTTAGTTTTATTATCCAATCAAATAACTGTATTATTCCCTTATGTTCCTTGTTTTAGATAACTGTGTTTCTTTAAATCTAGATTTTATCTTTCGTAAGTATTCGAGAATGATATGTTTTCTGTACTAAGCAACCAGATTCACTCAGAATGGATTGACCCCTGTCAAGATTGAAGCCCACAGGGTATTTCCCATGGGTAAAGAGCATTCTCTAAAATATTACTTTTTTTCTATTTTTAGAATATACCAATTGAAAAAAGTTCTGAAACATATGAAGATTTTTTAACTCCACCTTCTCCTATTTATTTCCAAATATGGGTGTTTCACATTGCCAATCATATAGAAGTATTACAGGATGGGGACAAACCAGCTTTAGTGCAGATGGGGCCTTACACTTATAGGTAAGTTGACCCATGGTAGGTTAGAGGGTGGTTTATTCTAGAGCATGGGTAGGTTTGAGTTTGACCTATCAAAAGACAGGGTAGGTTGAACCTATTGAAAGACAGGATAGGTTGACCCTATTGAAAGACTGGGTTGGTTTGACTTATTGAAAGACAGGGTAGGTTGAATCTATTGAAAGACAAGGTAGGTTGAATCTATTGAAAGACAGGGTAGGTTGAATCTATTGAAAGACAGTGTAGGTTGAATCTATTGAAAGACAGTGTTGGTTGAATCTAATGAAAGACAGTGTAGGTTGAATCTATTGAAAGACAGGGTAGGTTGAATCTATTGAAAGACAGTGTAGGTTGAATCTATTGAAAGACAGTGTAGGTTGAATCTATTGAAAGACAGTGTAGGTTGAATCTAATGAAAGACAGTGTAGGTTGAATCTATTGAAAGACAGTGTAGGTTGAATCTATTGAAAGACAGTGTAGGTTGAATCTATTGAAAGACAGTGTAGGTTGAATCTAATGAAAGACAGTGTAGGTTGAATCTATTGAAAGACAGTGTAGGTTGAATCTATTGAAAGACAGGGTAGGTTGAATCTATTGAAAGGCAGGGTAGGTTGAATCTAATGAAAGACAGGGTAGGTTGAATCTATTGAAAGACAGGGTAGGTTGAATCTATTGAAAGACAGTGTAGGTTGAATCTAATGAAAGACAGTGTAGGTTGAATCTAATGAAAGACAGTGTAGGTTGAATCTATTGAAAGACAGGGTAGGTTGACCCTATTGAAAGACAGGGTAGGTTGAATCTATTGAAAGACAGGGTAGGTTGAATTAATGAAAGACAGTGTAGGTTGAATCTATTAAAAGGGCAGGGTAGGTTGAATCAAATTGAAAGACAGGGTAGGTTGAATCTAATGAAAGACAGTGTAGGTTGAATCAAATTAAAAGGGCAGGGTAGGTTGAATCTATTGAAAGACAGGGTAGGTTGAATCTATTGAAAGACAGGGAAAGGTTGAACCTAATGAAAAACAGTGTAGGTTGAATCTAATGAAAGACAGTGTAGGTTAATTAATGAAAGACAGTGTAGGTTAACAAATTGAAAGACAGGGTAGGTTGAACTATTGAAAGACAGTGTAGGTTGAATCTAATGAAAGACAGGGTAGGTTGAATCTATTGAAAGACAGGGTAGGTTGAATCTATTGAAAGGCAGTGTAGGTTGAATCTAATGAAAGACAGTGTAGGTTGAATCTAATGAAAGACAGTGTAGGTTGAATCTATTGAAAGGCAGGGTAGGTTGAATCTATTGAAAGACAGTGTAGGTTGAATCTATTGAAAGACAGTGTAGGTTGAATCTATTGAAAGACAGTGTTGGTTGAATCTATTGAAAGACAGTGTAGGTTGAATCAAATTGAAAGACAGTGCAGGTTGAATCTATTGAAAGACAGTGCAGGTTGAATCTAATGAAAGACAGTGTAGGTTGAATCTAATGAAAGACAGTGTTGGTTGAATCTAATGAAAGACAGTGTTGGTTGAATCTAATGAAAGACAGTGTAGGTTGAATCTATTGAAAGACAGTGTAGGTTGAATCTAATGAAAGACAGTTTAGGTTGAATCTATTGAAAGACAGTGTAGGTTGAATCTATTGAAAGACAGTGTTGGTTGAATCTATTGAAAGACAGTGTAGGTTGGATCTATTGAAAGACGGGTGTAGGTTGAACTATTGAAAGACGGGTGTAGGTTGAATCTATTGAAAGACAGTGTAGGTTGAATCTATTGAAAGACAGTGTAGGTTGAATCTATTGAAAGACAGGGTAGGTTGAACTATTGAAAGACAGGTAGGTTGAATCTATTGAAAGACAGTGTAGGTTGAATCTATTGAAAGGCAGTGTAGGTTGAATCTAATGAAAGACAGTGTAGGTTGAATCTATTGAAAGACAGGGTAGGTTGAATCTATTGAAAGACAGTGTAGGTTGAATCTATTGTAAGACAGGGTAGGTTGATTCTATTGAAAGATAGGGTAGGTTGAATCTAATGAAAGACAGTGCAGGTTCAATCTATTGAAAGACAGTGTAGGTTGAATCTATTGAAAGACAGGGCAAGTTTGACATTTTGAAGGGCAGGGTAGCTTTGACTTACTGAAAGACAATGTAGGTTGAGCCTATTGAAGAAAATGTAGGTTGAACCAAAGGACAAACTTGCTGGCAGGATAGGTTGAGGCTAGGAGCTCACTTTGTCTTTGCTTGGTAGAAAGAAAATCGGAAAGAAAGAACAACTATATTTTACAAGGATAACAACTTAGCTTCACAAGTCCGCAGTAACGGGGATAATTCTACCTGCTGGTCCATGGCCAAACAATTGGCCTTATTAGCTTCATTATTAACTAAGCTATGCTGTTAAAAGAATTGAATAGGAACATTGAAATCATTTTAAAAAATGGCTCCTAATAGATTCTATTTTAGCTATTTTATAAAAAGATTACGTGTGATTTTTATTTATATTTTAGAGAAGAGAGATTAAAAGTAAACGTTACGTTCAATAAAAACGGTACTGTGTCTTACCGTGAAAATCGATGGTTCGTATTCGAAGAAGAGTTGTCTAGTGGACCAGAAACAGATAATTTTACTACGTTAAACATTCCCATTGCTGTAAGTCTGCCTATTTTCTTCTTAACATGATAATATCTCGGACAAGTTCGAAAATGGCATGATTCCAGATGTTTTTATCCGATTTGAATGAAACTTGGTATGTGTATTCCTCTTGATAATATCTCGGACAAGTTTGAAAATGGCACAATTCCAGATGTCAGTTTATGAGTTATGGTCCTTGATTAAATGAAAAAAACGTTAAAATTTACTTGTGTACGCAATAGAAGCTGTAGTTTTCATCGATTTGAATGAAACTTGGTATGTGTATTCATCGTGATAATATCTCGGACAAGTTCGAAAATGGCACGATTCCAGATGTCGGTTTATGAGTTATGGCCCTTGATTAAATGAAAAAACGTTAATATTTACTTCAAAAAACAAGGGTTTTTAACTGTGTCACCGTAAAATCGAGGGTTTTTTAAAGAAGATTCCCCCTTGGGGACCGAAATGAGAAAATGTTAAAATTTCCTTGTGAAACCCCATTAAAGCTTGTAAATTTTTATATTTAAAATTGTATTTGGTTTGTAATATGATTAATTTATTGTAAAGTTTTTAAATTTAACTTTCCTAGAATGTTTTTTTTAAATAGTTATTGCCTATTAAATAAAAAAAATGGAATTTTATTTCTTATTTGGGGTATTTTATTGCCTGGGCTATCTTTGTAAATGTATTTTGTAATTGTATTTTTTAATTTGTATTTTGTAATTGTGTTTAATTTGTATTTATAGGTGATAGATAATCTAGTGAAAGATCAAAGAAAATTGTTTAAAGAAATAGTTAACCTATTAGAGGAGCTATCGTTAGAAGAATATTTTTTAACGTTATCTGTACGAGACTTGATGTGGGGTTACCCTGATAAACTATTGGCCGACGCTAAGGCCATCATTGACAGACTTCACCTTAACATTACACTCGATGACGAGTTCGGCTTATTTAAAGGGGTAGGCATTCAGAATTTCTATTTTGTGTTTTTTTTTAATAGATTTGTAATCAAATGGGCTGACACAGGTTGGGTTTAGCACATAATGTGCATTTTAAAGATCTTTTGTTAGTATGAAAAAAGAGGCTTCACTATCGTGACATATTGCACACTGCATGGTGTTGACTATTTCCATTGAATAAAGAGCAGCATAATGACAAAATTTCCCCCATTGCCAACTGTAGCCATTGATCAACTGTACAAATCAAATTAGATTCTATATTTTGACCACTCTCTATTTTTCTATTTTTTCCGAAGGTCAGCAGTAATATAAAGTGTGTTTGATTTTTTACAGCAAAATGGATCAGATGATGGTTTGTATACAGTATTTACTGGGAAAGACGACCCCACAAGACATGGATCTATAAATAGATGGAATGGAATGAGGTAGGTATGGTCTTTTGAAATTAAAAAAAAATAATTTAAATGAATGGTGTTTTACATGTATTTGAAACTAAGACACTAAGATTGTTTCAAGAATAAGGGGCCATGTATTTTCAACATTATTTTAGCCTCGGATGTCCTAGAAACAGTGTTAGCGGTTCACACCCTAGGACATCCTAGAAACAATGTTAGCAGTTCACATCCTAGGACATCCTAGAAACAATGTTAGCAGTTCACACCCTAGGACATCCTAGAAACAATGTTAGCAGTTCACACCCTAGGACATCCTAGAAACAATGTTAGCAGTTCACATCCTAAGACATCCTAGAAACAATGTTAGCAGTTCACACCCTAGGACATCCTAGAAACAATGTTAGCAGTTCACACCTAGGACATCCTAGAAACAATGTTAGCAGTTCACATCCTAAGACATCCTAGAAACATGTTAGCAGTTCAACCTAGGACATCCTAGAAACAATGTTAGCAGTTCACCTAGGACTCCTAGAAAATGTTAGCGTTCACTCCTAGGACATCCTAGAAACAATGTTAGCAGTTCACACCCTAGGACATCCTAGAAACAGTGTTAGCAGTTCAACCCTAGGACATCCTAGAAACAGTGTTAGCAGTTCACACCCTAGGACATCCTAGAAACAGTGTTAGCAGTTACACCCTAGGATATCCTAGAAACAGTGTTAGCAGTTCACACCCTAGGATATCCTAGAAACAATGTTAGCAGTTCACACCCTAGGACATCCTAGAAACAGTGTTAGCAGTTCACACCTAGGACATCCTAGAAACAGTGTTAGCAGTTCACACCCTAGGATATCCTAGAAACAATGTTAGCAGTTCACACCCTAGGACATCCTAGAAACAGTGTTAGCAGTTCACACCTAGGACATCCTAGAAACAGTGTTAGCAGTTCACACCTAGGACATCCTAGAAACAGTGTTAGCAGTTCACACCCTAGGACATCCTAGAAACAGTGTTAGCAGTTCATTCCCTAGGACATCTTAGAAAAAGTGTTAGCAGTTTACACCCTAGGACATCCTAGAAGCAGTGTTAGCAGTTCACATCCTAGGACATCCTAGCACTCCCTCAGTTCCCTAATTCAGTTCTTATCCTTGTGTTAATTTCAGTTCCCTACCATATTGGACATCTGACACAGCAGCTATGATCAATGGCTCAGGTGGGTTATAATATTCTTTTTAAAAGGGACACGGTTGGCACTTATTTGCATCTTATTGAATTATTCATAACTAGTTGGAAATATCAAATTTATTTTTTGACGTTTTCAGAAATTTTGTTGTTTAAGCAATAGGTAACATGTTATAGCTATAATTTCAGATGGAACAATATATGCACCATTTCAAACTGGGGATGATCCAATCTATGTTTTTTCTTCCGATGTCTGCAGGTAACGCCTTTTACTCTCATTTTATTAAAGAACAATATATAATATACACTATTAAATAATATATAGAATGGGTAGTTATATATATATTATGAAACAGTGAGGTGATATACCATATACACTGTATCACAATATATACAGGTATAGGACATTATATCCAGATATCACCATATTGTGATAATAGGGAATTATCTTGATAGCATCACAGTAGCTTGTGAATCTATCTTATTATCCTTGTTAGGTCGCTGTTTAAGGGATGGCCCAAGATCAATTGATCAGCAGTAGCCTTGAGAACCTAAGTTATTATCCTAGTAAATATAGATGTTATTTATCTTGTATTTCAGGTCTCTAGATCTATTGTATCGATATAAATATACATTAAAAGGAATCGATTTATACCGATACGTAGCCCCGCCCAGTCTTTTTGAGAATTCTACAGCTAACCCCGCCAATAAGGGGTTCTGTACGGAGGCTGAGGGGTGCCTCCCATCAGGGGTGGTAGATGTCAGCGCCTGTAGACAATGTAAGTTTAATACAATTGTAATAAAGAAGGGGGGGGGGGGTATTTATGCTTCTCTGAAGGGAAGGAAAGAGGACAAAAATAAAACAGCTTTATATAACAATGGGATATAAAACTCTATTTTAGATACAGAACAGTAGGATATAAAACTCTATTTTAGATACAGAACAGTAGGATATAAAACTCTATTTTAGATACAGAACAGTAGGCTATAATAAACTCTATTTTAGATACAGAACAGTAGGATATAAAACTCTATTTAAGATACAGAACAGTAGGATATAAAACTCTATTTTAGATATATAACAGTAGGATATAAAACTCTATTTTAGATACAGAACAGTAGGATATAAAACTCTATTTTAGATACAGCACAGTAGGCTATAATAAACTCTATTTAGATACAGAACAGTAGGATATAAAACTCTATTTTAGATACAGAACAGTAGGCTATAATAAACTCTATTTTAGATACAGAACCGTAGAATGTAAAACTCTATTTAATATACAGAACAGTAGGATATAAAACTCTATTTAATATACAGAACGGTAAGATATAAAACTCTATTTAATATACAGAACAGTAGGATATAAAACTCTATTTTAGATACAGAACAGTAGAATGTATAACTCTATCTAAGATACAGAACAGAAGGATATAAAATTCTATTTAAGATTAAGAAACAGAACAGTAGGATATAAAATTCTATTTGAAATACAGAACAGTAGGATATAAAACTCTATTTAAGACACAGAACAGTAGGATATAAAACTCTATTTGATATCATGTCAATCTATATTTCAGCGGCCCCTATAGTGTTATCTCAGCCACACTTCCTGGCAGCTGACCCCTCTATATTAAACAGTGTGTATGGTTTACACCCTAATACAGAGGAACACCAAACTATTATAGACTTAGAACCGGTAAGCTAAATATTCCATATTGACTTCTCTTTCTTCCATGCCATTTCCTTGTGTATTTGGCCTTATTCTGACTTATGTAAAATAAAGAGTCCATGTTTGTCTTCATAGACTGAATGATAAACAGGAGCTCAATTTCAGCTATCTGTATAGTCATCTAAATATTTACTTTACCAGCTGATATAGCTCAATTTCAGCTATCTGTATAGTCATCTAAATATTTACTTTACCAGCTGATAGAGCTCAATTTCAGCTATCTGTATAGTCATCTACATATTTACTTACCTCTGATAGAGCTCAATTTCAGCTGTCGTTAGTCATCTACATATTTACTTAACTAGCTGATAGAGCTCAATTTCAGCTATCTGTATAGTCATCTACATATTTACTTAACTAGCTGATAGAGCTCAATTTCAGCTATCTGTATAGTCGTCTAAATATTACTTAACCAGCTGATAGAGCTCAATTTCAGCTATCTGTATAGTCATCTAAATATTTACTTTACCAGCTGATAGAGCTCAATTTCAGCTATCTGTATAGTCATCGTAATGTTTACTGTACCAGCTGATAGAGCTCAATTTCAGCTATCTGTATAGTTATCTAAATATTTACTTTACCATCTGATAGAGCTCAATTTCAGCTATCTGTATAGTCATGTAAATAATTACTTTACCAGCTGATAGAGCCTAATTTCAGCTATCTGTATAGACATCTAAATATTTACTTTACCAGCTAATAGAGCTCAGTTTCAGCTATCTGTATAGTCGTCTAAATATTTACTTAACCAGCTGATAGAGCTCAATTTCAGCTATCCTTATAGTCATCTACATATTTACTTTACCAGCTGATAGAGCTCAATCTCAGCTATCTGTATAGTAATCTAAATATTTACTTTACCAGTTGATAGAGCTCAATTTCAGCTATCTGTATAGTCATCTAAATATTTACTTTACCAGCTGATCGAGCTTAATTTCAGCTATCTGTATAGTTATCTACATATTTACTTTACCAGCTGATAGAGCTCAAACTCTCAGCTATCTGTATAGTAATCTAATATTTACTTTACCAGCTGATAGAGCTCTATTTCAGCTATCTGTATAGTCATCTGAATATTAACTTTACCAGCTGATAGAGCTCTATTTCAGCTATCTGTATAGTCATCTAAATATTAACTTTACCAGCTGATAGAACTCAATTTCAGCTATCTGTATAGTCATCTAAATATTAACTAGAGCTCAATTTCAGCTATCTGTAAAGTCATCTACATATTTACTTAACTATCTGATAGAGCTCAATTTCACCTATACATATCCCTTTTCAGAATTAGAATCTGACTTGTGGATGTACTATGATAAGAACTGTATCCAATAGTTTCATAATTTTAGATAACCGGTACAACAATGAATGCAGCTAAAAAATTACAAATTAATATTCATATCACAAATGTTTCATATCTGAAGTAAGTTTTGAATTATTTCCCCTAGTCTGTTCCCTTAGCCCGTTTAAATAAGTCAGTGCCCGATTTTTAAACACAAAATTGGGAGCAAATATTTTTGTTTTTTCCCAATGAAATGTACAACAAATTCTTATAAGAATTTTTGTGTAAAAGAGCCCAAGCTTTTTCTCTAAAAAGGATGCTAAGTTAGCAAACATAAATACCAAATTAACATTATTTACTGTGTGGACTCTCTGAAGAGGATAATAAATTAAAGTATTGTATCTATGTGAACCCTCTGCAGGAAAGGTCCAATTGACCACCCATTCATAGTAGCTTTGAGTGTTCACACCCAATCCTCGCCCCACACATGGCTCAGTTTTGAGGAACTCAATTTTGAAAGCTAATTTATATTTTATTCTGTTCTAGGCAAACATCCAAATTAAAATCAATGTTTTTACCAATCCTTTGGTTGAATGAAGTAAGTTTTGTTTTCATTTTGTTATTATTAGGCTTGAAGGCTATTCTAATCCATGTAAGCATGAGCCATGGCATGCAGAAAATTAAAACACAAGCACACAAGGATTGTGAACTAATCCCCTGGCTTTGGACTAAAGTAACATATTTTGAGAAAACCATAAAATGATTCCAATGAAAGAAGGCTCTTCAAGTCAATTTTGCATAATTTTTGGTAAACACAAACATTAATTTTACTCTTTGGCTTGATGCTTCTCCATTATTTCTAGTATTACCAAACTATATTTTTTCACAGAGCGCAATGATAGACGATAAATCAGCAGCTTTGTTTAAAACTAAAGTACAGGAACCAATGAAAATAACCCAAGCAATCCAGGTCACAACTATTACTATAGGTGTTTTTATCCTTTTCTGTATCGCAATGTTCTTCTCTAAGAAACGATTCTGCCCTTCAAAACAGGTGAGAAGTTTGTTTGTTGATTTAGTAAAGGTTTTGATGGATCTATTTTGACGTTTCAAAAGAAAGAACTCATGTGCACTCTCAAAAGTTAATGAATCCAATGTGAATCCTCTGAAATTCAAGATATATATGGCTTGCGTTATTAACAATATGAAGTATGTGGACTCTCCGAAAGGAAATAAAGTCTAAACTCAAATGCAAAACAGTTTAATTGTATTTTTTGATACGAATACAAAGTTGAAATTACTAGCTATGTGGACTCTCTGAAATCAATTTCAACTTTACAAACCTAGAAACTATAAAAAAACATTACTAGCTATGTGGACTCTCTGAAATCGATTTCAACTTCACAAACCTAGAAACTATAAAAAACATTACTAGCTATGTGGACTCTCTGAAATCGATTTCAACTTCACAAACCTAGAAACTATAAGAAACATTACTAGCTATGTGGACTCTCTGAAATCGATTTCAACTTCACAAACCTAGAAACTATAAGAAACATTACTAGCTATGTGGACTCTCTGAAATCGATTTCAACTTCACAAACCTAGAAACTATAAAAAACATTACTAGCTATGTGGACTCTCTGAAATCGATTTCAACTTCACAAACCTAGAAACTATAAGAAAACATTTAATTTAGCTATGTGGACTCTCTGAAATCGATTTCAACTTCACAAACCTAGAAACTATAAGAAACATTACTAGCTATGTGGACTCTCTGAAATCGATTTCAACTTCACAAACCTAGAAACTATAAGAAACATTACTAGCTATGTGGACTCTCTGAAATCGATTTCAACTTCACAAACCTAGAAACTATAAAAAACATTACTAGCTATGTGGACTCTCTGAAATCGATTTCAACTTCACAAACCTAGAAACTATAAAAATCATTACTAGCTATGTGGACTCTCTGAAATCGATTTCAACTTCACAAACCTAGAAACTATAAAAAACATTACTAGCTATGTGGACTAGCTATAGCTTTCAGGTTCTGTTTTTATAATTCTATAATTATGATGATAACTTATTTTTTCCAGAAAGGGAAGGAGCATAGTGCAATTATTAACGGAGATGTGAATGGAGATGTGAATGGAGATGTGAACATTGAACCAGAAGATACGTAAAAACAATTCGTCCCAAAATATTGGATACGTGAGGTGTACAAAAAAAATATTTATTTGAAATTATTTTATAAGTTCAGAAGAACTACTTGTGACCTAGGCCAGTGCTTGTATAGAAGAGTATCTCTTATAACACCTAATACTTGTTACCTAGACCAGTGCTTCTATAGGAGAGTATCGCTTATAACACCTTATACTTGTTACCTAGGCCAGTGCTTCTTTAGAAGAGTATCTCTCATAACACCTAACACTTTCGACCTAGGCCAGTGCTTATATAGGAGAGTATCTCTTATAACACTTAATACTTGTTACCTAGGCCAGTGCCTATATAGGAGAGTATCTCTTATAACACCTAATACTTGTGACCTAGACCAGTGCTTATATAGGAGAGTATCTCTTATAACACTTAATACTTGTTACCTAGGCCAGTGCTTATATAGGAGTGTATCTCTTATTACACCTAATACTTGTTACCTAGACCAGTGCTTCTATAGGAGAGTATCTCTTATAACACCTAATACTTGTTACCTAGGCCAGTGGTTCTATAGGAGAGTATCTCTTATAACACCTTATACTTGTTACCTAGGCCAGTGCTTCTTTAGAAGAGTATCTCTCAGAACACCTTATACTTGTTACCTAGGCCAGTGCTTCTATAGGAGAGTATCTCTCATAACACCTTATACTTGTTACCTAGGCCAGTGCTTCTATAGGAGAGTATCTCTTATAACACCTTATACTTGTTACCTAGGCCAGTGCTTCTTTAGGAGAGTATCTCTCATAACACCTAACACTTGTGACCTAGACCAGTGCCTATATAGGAGAGTATCTCTTATAACACCTATTACTTGTAACCTAGGCCAGTGCTTATATAGGAGAGTATCTCTTATAATACCTAGTACTTGTGATCTAGGCCAGTGCTTCTATAGGAGAGTATCTCTTATAATACCTAGTACTTGTGATCTAGGCCAGTACTTCTACAGGAGAGCATCTATTATAACATTTAATAGCCTACTTGTTACCTAGGCCAGTGGTTCTATATTAATACTTAATCGACCAATTTGATAATGCTGAACTTTGTGTATGAACTGTGTATTATTGTAAACAGAAGTGTATCCTATTAAACTAAACTTATAAGAACATGTTCACTATTTGTTTCATCAATCATACCTTCGTCGCAGAATCAGGAAACTAACTAATGATCCTTTAAACTAAGTAATAATCCACTGGAAATAGGTAATAATCCATTAAATTAAGTAATAATCCATTAAACTAAGTAATAATCCATTAAACTAAGTAATAATCCACTGGAAATAGGTAATAATCCATTAAACTAAGTAATAATCTATTAAACTAAGTAATAATCCAATAAACTAAGTAATAATCCATTAAACTAAGTAATAATCCATTAAACTAAGTAATAATCTATTAAACTAAGTAATAATCTATTAAACTAAGTAATAATTTATTAAACTAAGTAATAATGTATTAAACTAAGTAATAATCCATTAAACTAAGTAATAATCCACTGGAAATAGGCAATAATCCATTAAACTAAGTAATAATCTATTAAACTAAGTAATAATCCTTTAAACTAAGTAATAATCTATTAAACTAAGTAATAATCCTTTAAACTAAGTTTTTTGAAACATGGAATTACTAAGTTATTATTTCGTGTTATATAGAGATTCTATTCTTTAGTCATGACACCTGGTAAGTCTAACTGATGAATATATACTCTTATTGACCAAGTTTAAGTTAGAAGTGTTTTTCAATAATAACTTAGTTAAATAGATATATCATGTTATATAGAGATTCTGTTCTTTAGTCATGACACCTGGTAAGTCTAACTGATGAATATATACTCTTATTGACCAAGTTTAAGTTAGAAGTGTTTTTCAATAATAACTTAGTTTAATAGATATATCATGTTATATAGAGATTCTGTTCTTTAGTCATGACACCTGGTAAGTCTTACTGATGAATATATACTCTTATTAACCAAGTACGAAACTTTAAATTTAAGTGGTAGTACTCCTTTAAGTTAACACTGGAAATTAACAGGGTAATTTTTGTATCATGAATTTGTAGTCTTAGGTCATTAAAATCAGGTATTTAAAGAGGCATTATCAAAATATAAATATACTTATTTCTTTTCTATTGTTTTTAACTTATGAATAATTCATTTTATATATTATACTGACCCATCACAAAGGCATTTTGCTATTTTTTAACAACTTTTGTGATGTTGATGCCATATTGGCTTCAGCATTTCTAAAATAACAGGAACCGTTGACATCTGACGGAATATTCGAATGGTAATTATGTAAGCCATAAATTGTCATGATACAAATAAAATGTTTCCAACTAAATTTGATTATTTTTATTGTATAGGCTACCACTGATGTAGTTTTCATACACCCACACATAAATGTGAGACCAATTGAAAAATATTAACTTTGAGTTATTGGCCCTGTTCTTGAATAACAAATGTGGGCGTATAACGATGGCCAGTTTTTTCTGTTAAAAACCAAATTCTTAGTGTTGTGTCATGTGATCAATCACTTGCAGGGTGTTACTTTATGTATGGTCTATTGCGGATGTAATTCTTATGTTATTCTAGGGAAAAGCTGTCCTGAACACTAACACAAGATTTGACCCCATCTTGCTATTTATTTAGCAGAAGTGTCAGTGTCATTATAATGTGGTTGTATATTGTCGTCACCCCTGTCCATCCGTCCATCCACAATTGCTAATGACTTGTGCATTAGAGACTACAATTTTTGTCGGATTTGAATGATATAGGCCTATTGTTCGAAAGTGGCGATTTATCGATGAACGGTTTTTGAGTTATTGCACTTGACTTAGTCAAAATGCGTCAAAATTGGCTTGTGAACGCAATAGAGACTACAGTTTTCATCGGATTTAAATGAAACTTGCTGTGATTTATATTGATGAGATCTCGGACAAGTTTGAAATTGGCGATTTATCGATGAACGGTTTTTGAGTTATTGCACTTGACTTAGTCAAAACGCGTCAAAATTGGCTTGTGAACGCAATAGAGACTACAGTTTTCATCGGATTTAAATGAAACTTGCTGTGATTTATATTGATGAGATCTCGGACAAGTTTGAAATTGGCGATTTATCGATGAACAGTTTTTGAGTTATTGCACTTGACTTAGTCAAAACAAGTCAAAATTGGCTTGTGAACGCGATAGAGATCACAATTTCGATTTGATTTGAATGAAATTTGGTGTTATCATTGATGAAATCTTGGACGAGTTTGATAGTGACGAGTTTTGGGTGAATGTTTTTTGAGTTATTGGCCTTGACGAAGTCAAATTGCGTCGAAATAGACTTGTGAACACAATAGAGACAACAGTTTTTCAAATTTGGTGTAATCATTGAAGTTGTTAATCATCTTGGTCAAGTTCGAAATTGACGTTTCGATATACATTTTTGAGTTATTGCACTTGACATACCGGTAGTCAAAAGGCGGCTTGTGATTGCAATAGACAATACAGTTTTCATCTGATTTTAATGAAATTTGTTGTGAAAATTTATATTGATGAGAACTTGGATTAGACCTAAATAATCTTACAGTTTCTGCCTGTGTTAAAACAAAAAATATATTTTAAAGTGGGCGTATCTTGGTAGGCAACCACTTGTTCATTGTTATTGTCCCTAAGCTCATAGTCTGAAACTTGCTGACTCTATTCCCAACCTCTGATAGCTATTTGGACAGATATGGCTGTAGCTATCAGAGGCTTGGAATAGGGCCCAGCAAGTTTCGGACTACTTTCCACACAGCTTCTCTTCAACTGTTTTCGGTTGTTAAAAGACGGTGATTTATTTAAATACTGTAAGAGAAACTTCGGTAGTCAAAAGACGTCACGGTGAAGGTCATCAAGATGTCGGAGAAAAACTAACAACAAAGCTTTAATGAATTTTATCTGCATGATACAAGCTTTACAGCTTCAATTTTGTATGAAATGTCTGACAGAGTTGATCAAGGGAATAGCTTCGTGAACACGGTAGGATGGTGTCTGGCCTAGGCCTAGGCCTAGTACTCCGCAGCATCGGATAGCTATTTGGACAGTTATGGCTGTGGGAGAGTCAGAAAAACTAGGCACTAAAAACTTGTGATTTTCTGCATCTTCGCGGAACGTCGGAATTTTTTTAATGCTCACGAAATATGAGATAGCGACTGACGGACTGAGTGATTGAAATTCTTGAAAAAAACTTGGCAATGCAACCATAGGTTGTTACATAAATGGTGTAAGAGGAACTACAAAAACATCCATCTTTCCAAATATATTGAGGTTTAGTGGCTTCAAGGTATATAAATGCGCTCAAAACCCCAGCACCTGCGGAGGTGCTGAAAATCCCAAGTTTTTGGTGTCTAGTTTTTCTGACTCTCCCCCAGCCATATCTGTCCAAATAGCTATCAGAAGGTTGAAATAGAGTCAGCAAGTTTTGGACTATAGTAGGCCCTACTAGTTGAATACTAGTACTATCATACTTATAGTCAAAATCGTAGACAAAAGGAAAAGGGTTTTGCTTCGCTACACTAATCTTTCCTTCTGCTGTGTCTCTAAGGCGATGGAAGTCACTTTTCTGTCTACACAGTGTACTGACAGGATTTATGGTTAAATTGTGAACTTACACTGTGCGTTGAAATCAACCAATAGCTCATTTTTATACGCCCACATGAAATGGGGGGCGTATATTGTGGTCACCCATGTCCGTCCATTGGTCCGTCCGTCCACAATTGCTCATAAACACTCTACAAGGTGCAATTCTTGACGGATTTAGATGAAACTTGATATGAGTGTTTATGATCACGCAAGGATGAACCCTATTGAAAATCAGCGAAATCGGAAAAAATTTAGTATGAGTTATTGCCCTTGTTCTTGAAAACGCGTTCAATTTTAGCTTGTAAACACTCTGGAGAGAACAATTCTAAATGGATTTGAATGAAACTCGGAGTATTTGTTATCACCCAAAGATGAAGCCTATTGAAAACCAGTCAAACAGAAAAAAAATTTAGTGTCAGTTATTGCCCTTGTTTTTGAAAACGTGTTCAATTTTTGGCTTGTAAACACTCTACAAAGAACCAAAGACCAATTTTGATGAAACTTGGTGTGAAAGTATGTTATAACTCAAGGATAAATCCTATTGAAAATCAGCGAAATTGAAAAACATTTAGCATGAGTTAATGCCCTTGTTCTTGAAAACAGGTTCAATTTTAGCTTGTATATGCTCTTGAGAGAAAAATTCTTAATGGATTTTGATGAAACTTGGCTTGAGTATTCGTTATCACCCAAGGATGATTGCCCTTGTTTTTGAAAACGCATTCAATTTGTGGCTTGTAAACACTCAACAAAGCACAATTATTGACCGATTTTGACAACTTGCTGAAATTGTTTAATATCTCCAAAGGATGAACCCTATTGAAAATCAAATATATCGAAATATATTTGATACGAATTATTGCCCTTGCTTTATAAAATGTAAACACTCTACAAGTCACAATTCTTGAGCAATTTTGACGTAACTTGGCATGAGTATTTGCAATCACCTAATGATGAACCCTATTGAAAAATATTAGTTATTGCCTTTTTTTGGAAAACTCGTCAAAATTTTTAGCTTGTAAACCCTCTAGAAGGCACAATGATTTACAGATTTTGACAAAATTTGCAAAAATTGTTAATTATCACTCACGGATGAACACTGTTGAAAACAAGAAATATCACATAATATTTGATTGCCCTTGTTCTTTCAAATGATTTCGATTTTTTTGCTCATAAACACTCTGCAAGTCACATTTCTTGACTGATTTAAACGGAACTTGGCATGAGTATGTGGAATCACTTAAGGATGAACCCTACTGAAAATCAGATAAATCTTAAAATATTTAATATCAATTATTGCTTCGTTTTTGAAAAGAAGTATATGTATATTTTATTTTTTATTCAAAATCAATGCTGCCAGTGGGCGTATATTACCTTGCCTGGCAACCTATCTTTTATATAGTGTTTGATAATCACTTTCACATAATACCATAACATCACGTGCCCTGTGCCACCAACTGTTTGTCCAATATCAATATTGAACGCATAGCTGCAACTTATTTTCTGCTCTGATAATGAAATTAATTTTATTTTAGAATCCAAACCCTGGATATTTACTAAATCCAGAAGAAAGAGCCTGGATTAAAGAATGTAATCGGGAAAGCCTAAAGTATTGTAAGTCTTAACATCTTGACCTGTCTATCAAAATTTCCTTCATTGCACACTGCATGGCATTGCCTGTCTATAAAACTTGTCTTTTATGTGCAAAGAGTATGATTCCATTCCATACATTTCATATCACATTTGGATTGATCAATCAATTCTCAATAAGGTATTAAAGTCATGAAATTTATCAACTCTTTGCTTCTTAAAGGATAAATAGTTCTAGGTGCAGCAAGGGTTATCACTCGTTCTCCTAAACACTGTCATATAACTACCGGTATTGTTCCACAAAACCTACATTGGCTTCCTGTTAGACAACGTATAGACTTTAAACTATTGTGTTTCGTATATAAATGCATAAATAATCTGACTCTGACATATCTGAGTGAGCTATTGTCTGAATACCAACCTTCACGTGACCTTCGATCTAAATACCAACTCAAATTAGCAGTTCCAAGTTACAATCTTAACACCTTTGGTTATAGATCGTTTTATCATTGTGCACCTTTAGAGATAAGGTGGAGTGATTTGCTCAACTCTTTCAAATCGAAACTGAAAACCCTCTTTTTCAAATCCTACTACAACTAAACACTGATATTACTAGAGCTTTATACCAACAAATAGAGCCTCGAGCATAACCCATGAATTTGTGCGCTTTACAAATATTCACTATTATTATTATTTTATCACTGCCTTCAATAAACCAGTTACACAAGCAGGCGTTTATTTTTCAATATTCACATTTCTACTATCGCTGCCTTCAATAAACTAGTTACACAAGCTGGTGCTTATTTTTCAATATTTACATTTTTACTATCGCTGCCTTCAATAAACTATTTACTCAAGCTGGGGTTTATTTTTCAATATTTACATTTCAACTATCGCTGCCTTCAATAAACTAGTTACTCAAGCTGGTTCATATTTTTCAATATTTACTTTTTTTACTATAGCTGCCTTCAATAAACTAGGCTGGTGTTTATTTTTCAATATTTACATTTCTACTATCACTGCCTTCAATAAACTAGAACACAAGCTGGTGTTTATATTTCAATATTTACATTTCTACTATCACTGCCTTCAATAAACTAGACCCGTCTTCGTTAGCCCATAAGGTGCAGAAAAGTAGGACGTAAAACTCCATTCATTTCATTTTATTTCAATAAACTAGTTACACAAACTGGCGTTTATATACTGAACAGCCCAATATTAAGACGTCTTAATCCTTAATCCTTAGTCCGTAATTCTTAATTCATATTCCTTCATTTGTTAGTCATTTGTTTAACAAAATCAACAATTGTTTATAAAAATCAAACTTCGTTATCTAAATCAGTAATTTGTCAAGTAAAATTTGTCTTAGTATAATTCTACTTTTTCTTACTATTAATTCTAAATTAACATACACAAGTCTCTCTTAACATTTCTTTGGTAACAATTCTTCAAATACAAATCTTTCCCAACAAATGTTGCTTAACATTTCACCAAATACATTTCTCAAATATCAAACAATGCCACCTGTCTTCGTAATTGTGTACATTGAAATTATGACGACAAGCGGCGCTGATGGTTGTTAGCATATCTGATACAGACTATAGAAAGTGAAGTGTTGTTACCAAAGAAATGAAAAGAGAGACTTGTGTATTTTTATACGCCCTCACATGAAATGTAGGGCGTATATTGTGATCGTCTGTCTGTCTGTCTGTCTGTCTGTCTGTCTGTCTGTCTGTCTGTCTGTCTGTCTGTCTGTCTGTCTGTCTGTCGTCTGTTCACATTTGCTTGTGCTCACTATACAGACTACAGTTTTGATTGGATTTTAATAATTTGTGAGTTCATGGCATCACAAAAAGGAAATGTATTGATTTTGGTTATGATCGGATAATTTTTAGCGGAGATACAGTGTCCGACTTAGCGCTATTTCAGAAAAATGCGAGTAACTTTGCTTGCGCTCACTCTACAGACTACAGTTTTGATTGGATTTTTATAATATTTGGTATGTGAGTTCATGGCATCACAAAGAAAAATTGTATTGATTTTGGTGAATTTTTGCCCATTATCTGATAAGCCTGAAGAGGGCATCTCTGCACACTTTGCGTGCCTATGTTAATTTAGAATTAATAGTAAGAAAAAGTAGAATTATACTAAGACAAATTTTACTTGACAAATTTCTGATTTAGATAACAAATTTTGATTTTTATAAACAAATGATGATTTTGTTAAACAAATGTTAAATATGACTAACAAATGAAGGAATATGAATTAAGCATTATGGATTAAGGATTAAGACGTCTCTATATTGGGCTGTTCTGTATTCCATATTTATATTTCAATATTTACATTTCTACTATCACTGCCTTCAATAAACCAGTTACACAAACTGGTGTTTAGTTTTTAACGAACGTGACAATATGAATTCAATAGAGCAACGCTAAAACAAGTATGACACGCCCCCTTAAACTCAACTTTCACCCAACTTGTGAACTTTTCAACCATTATTCCCATTATTTTCAGGTATACCACTTTCAATTGCAATGGGGCTTGGAGTTCACTATTATGCACAAAGAAAACATCTAAAAAATAAACATATACGTTCAACAGGTACGTCAGTTCATCAGGATTGTTGATTTGGCTGTATATGCCGGTCATGTCTGATTGTTTGTCTAAAATGACCAGTTGAAAGTAGGCTCCATCAGTCATCACGTATAGGTCAGTGACGTTAAAAAAAAGAAATGAATTACCCAACAATCCAGTGTTAATTGTTACCACACATTCATGGCGTATTGAAATACCGTTAATACTTCAATACTAGTCTTTAATTGGCATTTAGGAATTGGATACTAGTTGAATAGTACAGTAGTATAGTATAGTCATCACCAAAACATTTATTAAAAATGACTGAATGGGGAAAAATGAATCAACAACCCTGCTAGTTCCCCATCTAGTTAAATTACTGTTTCTTAGGGTTGTGTATCTCATAACATGTGAAAAGCTTGTAGTCGTTCAGACTGGAAAATTAACCAATGCCCCATGTGTCAAGGTCTGTACATACTAAAGATCTCTCGAAATCCCAAAAAGGATACGATTATGCCCCTGTCCTGTCAAAATTTCCCTTACTGCACCCTTATCGGTATTTTTGTGACTACTTTCAGTGGCTATGATTTTGGGGTTTATTGGTGGTAAGCTTATCTATGTACCTATTTGCCAAAGGAAGTTTATAGAACGTTTTCCAAATTCTATCTTTGCAAAAATGTTGACAGAAAAAATAAGGTGTGTACAATTTATTGTTATCCATCATGAAGATTTAGGTGGAACTGAGGCAAGAGAACAACTGGGTTGTGGCAACCTGGACATGGGAGCTTGGGAATAGGAATTAGTGCATGGAAACTGTATATTTGTATATTTGTAGAGAAAACAAACACAAAACCTAACTCCTTCTATGCCACAAGATCGTACAAGAACACTTTTAACCAGGACACAAGAATAATTTAGAAGTGTGACCTTCTCTAACTACTGTTCTTTACAGGAATATATCATGACCATTTACCTCATTCGACTGATTTGGTCTAGCTTCGTAACTTAATGGACTCCAATAAGGTTCAGGTCTGTTATTTCTATGACGTAACATTGACATGATACTTATAATACATCTTATTGTTGGATTGTGTTACAGCGGTGATTTGTTTAACAAGGCCGATAATCAGACGCCCAATATGCCCAGATACCAACAACAATACACTAACAAACAACTTGGCACAAATAGTAAGTTGAAAGAGGGAGGGGAGGGGCATAAGCAATTTTTTGGCTTTAGAAAGTTCCTTGTTAATATACAATTTGGTAGGTTGTGGGACAGCAGGATGTGGGATAGCAAGGTTAGGGTTGCAGAATGTGGGATAGAAAGGTTAGGGTTGCAGAATGTGGGATAGCAAGGTTAGGGTTGCAGAATGTGGGATAGCAAGGTTAGGGTTGCAGAATAGCAAGGTTGGGGTTGCAGAATGTGGGATAGCAAGGTTAGGGTAGCAGGATGTAGGATAGCAAGGTTAGGATTGCAGGATTTGGGATAGCAAGGTTAGGGTAGTAGGATGTGGGATAGCAAGGTTAGGCTTGCAGAATGTGGGATAGCAAGGTTAGGCTTGCAGAATGTAGGGTTGCAGGATGTGGGATAACAAGGTTAGGGTAGCAGGATGTGGGATAGCAAGGTTAGAGTTGCACAATGTGGGATAGCAAGGTTAGGGTTGCAGAATGTGGGATAGCAAGGTTAGGGTAGCAGGATGTGGGATAGCAAGGTTAGGGTTGCAGAATGTGGGATAGCAGAATGTGGGATAGCAAGGTTAGGGTTGCAGAATGTGGGATAGCAAGGTGAGGGTTGCAGAATGTGGTATAACAAGGTTAGGGTAGCAGGATGTGGGATAGCAAGGTTAGGGTTGCAGGATGTGGGATAGCAAGGTTGGGGTTGCAGAATTTGGGATACTAGGATGTAGGATTGCCAGATTTGGATAGCAAGGTTAGGGTAGCAGGATGTGGGATAGCAAGGTTAGGGTTGCAGGATGTGGGATAGCAAGGTTAGGGTTGCAAGGTGTGGGATAGCAGGATGTGGGATAGCAAGGTCAGGGTTGCAGGATGTGGGATAGCAAGGTTAGGGTTGCAGGATGTGGGGTAGCAAGGTTAGGGTAGCAGGATGTGGGATAGCAAGGTTAGGGTTGCAGGATGTGGGATAGCAAGGTTAGGGTTGCAGAATTTGGGATACTAGGATATGGGATTGCAGGATTTGGATAGCAAGGGTAGGGTAGCAGGATGTGGGATAGCAAGGTTAGGGTTGCAGGATGTGGGATAGCAAGGTTAGGGTTGCAGAATTGGGGATACTAGGATGTGGGATTGCAAGATTTGGATAGCAAGGTTAGGGTTGCAGGGTGTGGGATAGCAGGATGTGGGATAGCAAGGTCAGGGTTGCAGGATGTGGGATAGCAAGGTTAGGGTTGCAGGATGTGGGGTAGCAAGGTTAGGGTTGCAGAATGTGGGATAGCAAGGTTAGGGTTGCAGGATGTGGGATAGCAAGTTTAGGGTTGCAGGATGTGGGGTAGCAGGATGTGGGATAGCAAGGTTAGGGTTGCAGGATGTGGGATAGCAGGATGTGGGATAGCAAGGTCAGGGTTGCAGGATATGGGATAGCAGGATGTGGGATAGCAAGGTTAACGTTGCAGGATGTGGGGTAGCAAGGTTAGGGTAGCAGGATGTGGGATACTAGGATGTGGGATTGCAGGATTTGGATAGCAAGGGTAGGGTAGCAGGATGTTGGATAGCAAGGTTAGGGTAGCAGAATATGGGCTACTCCGAAGTGGGATTGCAAGATTTGGATAGCAAGGTTAGGGTAGCAGGATGTGGGGGAGCAAGGTTAGGGTAGCAGAATGTGGGATACTAGGATGTGGGATGGCAGGATGTGGGATAGCAAGCTTAGGGTAGCAGGATGTGGGATAGCAAGCTTAGAGTAGCAGGATGTGGGATAGCAATCTTAGGGTAGCAGAATGTGGGATAGCAAGATGTGGGAGACTAGGATGTGGGATTGCAGGATTTGGATAGCAGAATGTGGGATAGCAGGATGTGGGATAACATGGTTAGGGTAGCAGAATGTGGGATAGCAAGGCTAGGGTAGCAGGGTGTGGGATAGCAAGGTTAGGGTAGTAGGATGTAGTATAGCAAGGTTAGGGTAGCAGGATGTGGGCTAGTAAGGTTAGGGTTGCAGAATGTGGGATAGCAAGGTTAGGGTTGCAGGATGTGGGGTAGGACGGTTAGGGTTGCTGGATGTGGGATAACAAGGTTAGGGTAGCAGGATGTGAGATAGCAAGGTTAGGTTGCAGGATGTGGGATAATAAGGTTAGGGTAGCAGGATGTGGGATAGCAAGGTTAGGGTAGCAAAATGTGGGATACTAGGATGTGGGTAGCAGAGTGTGGGTAAAAGGATGTGGGATACTGAATATGGTATGACATGTAGTGGGAGGGCAGGATGTGGGATACAAGGAAATGTGAAGAAATTTATAGGAGGGCAGGATAGCGATACCCAAAGTTAACAGCTTTTAAAAAAAACGAATTTTGCTTTCTTTCTTTCCAGATACATTCGATGATAATGATATTGACAGTGAAAAAAACGTAAAACAACATGTGACGTACGAAGAATTGAGGCAGAAAAATAGAGCGCAGTATAGCGGTCACCAACATGTGACTCAAAAACCTAGAGTTGACAAACCAGTTGAGGTTGACTGGAACAAGTCAAGAATGGAAGATAGATACACAATACCTCAAGATAAAGGTATGGACATGAAATTAAATATATGGAGTTTTACAGCTGCTCTTCTGCATCTGATTTGAATAAGGAAGAGTGGGAATGCCATGCAGTCTGCAACGAGAGGAATTTTGCAATGATATTAGGTTAATTGGGGATTAACCTAATAGGGGAATTTTTGAGTAAAATTTGGATTTGGATTGTGCTTATTTATGATATATTTTCAGGTAAGAAGAACCAATATGGAGATGTATGGGATGATGTGAAGTAACCTGTGCCAGTGTTTTTTTCGAGAATATCTGCCTTCACGTCGGCTTCCACTTCCCAATACCTGATAGATTTAGAGATCTGTCAAATCTTGAAAATAACACTTTAAAAATATAAACATTTTTTGAACTAGCTCAGCTAAGTTTCTGTATTCCTTCAAACGAAAAAGTCTTCAAGTTAACCCAATCCTCTACCTTCTACCAAGAGACTAATTTCATTAAGAGAGCGTTTTTGAATATTCCCTTTGGTGGTCTCTGAAGACAGGTTCTACTGTAAATTGTTTTCGAGACAAGTTAACAAAAACTTATCTTTAAAGAATTGGAGAAGTTTTCTAAAAATTTGTTTAGGAGATGCTGATAACATCAATTTTCACCATTATCAGTTTTTAAACAGACATTTGTGGTTCCTGCAATTCCCCTTTAACTAAACGTTTTATGTGATATAGCATATTTGAGGATTAGTGATGTCATCAAACACTTTTTGTGTAATTGGAGGAACCACATTACTGTTATTCGCAAGGTAATTCCTGGAAAATTGATTTTTCATGTAAATTTATGAATGAATGCGTGAATTAAAACATTACGGAAATTGTTATTTTTTTTAAAAGTAATAAATGTGGTTTTGTTTTGGACTTGTAACTATATAACACCTCTCAGTGAACTAAAAATACTAAGTCTAACATTATCAGCCTAATGGACTTAAAACTGGGTATCAGCTAGTAGGGAGCTTGCTCGATAACCTGAGGGCCCAGACCTTGGGATCTTTCAAACTGGTCTCCCCTCGTCAGTGATGCAGGTTGGAGTGACTGACATGGAAAGTGTCTAGTCGTTAAGATTGTACAATAAACCAAGGCTCTGTGAGATACAAAAGATACTTTAACTGTTGGAAAAACGTCTCCACTTTTACTACCTTATATTATATTAGCCCAAAAGGTTCAAAACATAGGACGTAAAACTTCATTTCTGAAAGCGATATACTGATGAGGGTGATTTGAAAGTAACAAGTTACTGTGAAATGAACCAAAAATTGAGTTTTTTTGAATCGACTCCATGGCCATTGTTCACGATTTTCAGGAGCAAATCATGTCTGGACTATAATAAAGTTTAGAAATGCACGAAAATCGCATAATATTTTCAAATTTACTCTACTAGATAACTGTATTTTCTATAAAGAAGCCCCGTCTTCATTAGCCCATAGGGTGCAGAAGAGTAGGACGTAAAACTTCTTTCATTATTTTAACCTTCAAACATAAGACCCATTGATTTAAAGCCTCAAGACCCATTGATTAAAAACCCCAGGACCCATTGATTTAAAGACCCAAGACCCATTGATTTAAAACCTCATGACCCATTGATTTAAAGCCTCAAAACTCATTGATTTAAAGCCTCAAGACCCTTTGATTTAAAGCCCCAAGACTCATTGATTTAAAGCCTCAAAACCCATTGTTTTCAAGCCTCAAGACCCATTGATTTCAAGCCTCAAAACCCATTGATTTCAAGCCTCAAGACCCATTGATTAAAAGCCCCAAGACCCATTGATGTAAAGCCTCAAGACCCATTGATTTAAAGCCTCAAAACCCATTGATTTAAAGCCTCAAGACCCATTGATTTAAAGCCTCAAAACTCATTGATTTAAAGCCTCAAGACCCTTTGATTTAAAGCCTCAAGACTCATTGATTTAAAGCCTCAAGACCCATTGATTTCAAGCCTCAAGACCCATTGTTTTCAAGCCTCAAGACCCATTGATTTCAAGCCTCAAGACCCATTGATTTAAAGCCTCAAAGCCCATTGATTTAAAACCTCAAGACCCATTGATTTAAAGCCTCAAGACCCATTGATTTAAAGCCTCAAGACCCATTGATTTAAAGCCTCAAGACCCATTGATTAAAAACCTCAAGACCCATTGATTAAAAGCCTCAAGACCCATTGATTAAAAGCCTCAAGACCCATTGATTAAAAGTCCAAGACCCATTGATTTAAAGCCTCAAGAAACATTGATTTAAAGCCTCAAGACCCGTTGATTTCAAGCCTCAAGACCCATTGATTTCAAGCCTCAAGACCCATTGATTTCAAGCCTCAAGACCCATTGATTAAAAGCCTCAAGACCCATTGATTTAAACCCTCAAAGCCCATTGATTTAAAACCTCAAGACCCATTGATTTAAAGCCTCAAGACCCATTGATTTAAAGCCTCAAGACCAATTGATTAAAAGCCTCAAGACCCATTGATTTCAAGCCTCAAGACCCATTGATTAAAAACCTCAAGACCCATTGATTAAAAGCCTCAAGACCCATTGATTTAAAGCCTCAAGACCCATTGATTAAAAGCCTCAAGACCCATTGATTTAAAGCCTCAAGACCCATTGATTAAAAGCCTCAAGACCCATTGATTTAAAGCCTCAAGACCCATTGATTTAAAGCCTCAAGACCCATTGATTTAAAGCCTCAAATTTAATACTGATAAACTTACCTATAAAATTCCAGTTTCTATGATGAAGGTACGATTATTTGAATAGACATAGCTGTAGCGCTTGTAAGTACCAATGGAGGCCAGACTTGGTAATGATCTAGTTACTTGGTTAAAAATTAACCAAGGCTAACATGTAATTCTGCAATCTTTGAATAATTTCCCTCACTGCACACAGAAAAGAAGACATTTTTAATTTATTTTACAATGATAATAAAATATATTACATTAATGAATATTAGGTATTGTTAACAATATATTGTCAAGCAAAGCAGATTTTCATATAACACATTTTTTTACACATACAAAATTATCCACATACAAAACTAAACACACAAACAAACATGTTTTGCTTAAATGCTTTGGAAAGTTAAATCAAGGCTTCTGTCCTGACGACGGTTTCATGTCCGATACTCAAAGGCTGATCCAGTACGGCTTGTTTTACAGCTTCACTCGTTCGTTACATCCACATATACATACGACTTAACATATTGAAATCGTGACAAGGCTCAGTAGGAAATTAGTTGTGGTCTGAGTTGAACATTAGCCGGACAGAGTAGCGTCCCATTTATAGCCTACAAAAGCCTGCGAGTTAAATTTACAAATGATGGTGGAATAAAAGACTTGGTGATTTCTGTTTCTGATAACCTGCTTTACAACTAGGGTGTTTAAAAAAAATGAAGGATGGGAGGGGGCTCAAAAAAGATACATAGGCCCGAACGGAAATTTATTAAAGTTTCGCTAGGAAAAAGGGGGAGGGGGGTCCATCATCTAAATACGCCACTGTTTATAATAACATTTTAAAGTAACATCTCAAACGTCGTGATAGGAATATATAGTGAATGTATATGAAGGTGATTGGGACAATATACAACATACAATAAACCAAAATAGTGCATCATATACATAATATAAAAACGGTAAATATATCGCTTATCATCATTCAAATTCAACATTCAACTGCAATACAATAAAAATGCAAGGAAGGATTTTTATGCCGTTATTACTCCCAGCATGCTTTTTTTTATAAATCTTAGGGTATTTGTTCGGATGTAAAACTCCATTAAATTGTAATTCAGTTACTACTGTTGACGTTACTATGGCGACTATAATTTGTGAAGCAACTAATTAATCGGTTATTTCGCTTAAAGTGAAATATCTCCATCTTAGACGATGTATAATATAATATTAATCATATCTGTTTAATGTGTAAAACGACAATATAAAACTTATATACATAAAGCCTTCATATAACACAGTGAGGGCAATATAGTCACAGCTTTATAGAACCTTGATCAATGGTAAAAAGTTTTACAACGTTTCGACGTATTCCATAATGTTGTGTTTATCTAGACGGGGTTTTAGGAAACAGCGATCATTGATTAACAGTTTTATACAACGTTTCGACGTGTTCCATAAAAAACGTGCTTATCCAGACGAGGCTTTATGGAACAACAATCATTGATTAAAAGTTATACAACGTTTCGATGTGTTCCATACAGCCGTATCTATATACGTGTATCAACATACATACTTCACATGTATGACGTGAATCTTAAGAAATTCCTAACAACACTAAGTTCGCAATTAGCCTACATACATAGTTCATCCAATCATATTGCTCCATTCAGTTTTACTTCTAGGCAAAACGGATATAAACCGCAAAATAATATTACAGTCGAACGGTTTACCGTAAAAGTGACGCTAACTTTCGGCAATCATCGGTAGTTTCCGTGAATCTATTGCGTTAGACTCTTTGTATACAGATTCAGCTTCGCGAAAACTGATGAGAATTACGATTTACAGCCAATCATTGGCTTTCAAAGAAGACCAACTTACAAAGTTCAAACGTAATGAAACACGACTTCAAGAAAAAGTTATTCAGATCTACAATGAGTGAAAATGGCGATATATGAAGAACTAGACTGGTATGTTAAAGCGTCAACCACTCAACCGAAAATAAATTAGAGCCCAGACGACATTGCCAATATTACACAGTTAAACTACAGTAAAGATGCGATTATTCAGGCGGGCAGCGGGACCACACCCTAAAAAAATTGACTTTAAATTGAATAAGTATTAGAAGTGTTTCTGAAGAAGGCATTTAGATGAATGGTTAGATGACAGAACAATAGTACATATATTTCAAATATTCTAAGTTAGGTAAAAGGTTTTTGAACAAAGAAAATAAAAAAAAAAGTTGAAAATAGACGATAGATACGATGTACGATGAGGGGTTATCAATACAGTCGAGAATAATCTAGATGAGTCTTGTCCGAAATGTGTCTCGTGTGTTTTGCACCGATTATCCCGTATCGTACAACGCATCTGAAACAGTAGGCCCTATCCGTCTATTCGCGGTTTAATCAGTATTATTAGCAATGTGATCTGTAAATCGTGTTTTAGTGTAGGCTATTGGGTGTTTAACGAAGATGGAATAATGACTAGAGCCTATGATACAATAATGGTATTGATAATATTATAAAACTACACATTGTCGACGTTGCGCTGTTTCCCGAGTCATTGATAACAGGATCTGAAAATAGAAATACAAATACAGTTTATTTACATTCAGTATAGGATAAACTGCGAAAATGCGCCTATTATTTTGACCTATTTACAGGTAGAGGTCGTTAGGCGCCCTAGATAACACACGTGCACTATTTACGTATTTATATCCTGATATTACACTAATATAATAGTGTTATTTATGTTGAATCCTTCATAAACGATTGATTTAGAAACTTATGACCGTTATACTTATTCGCAAACTTACGCCTCCGGTGATTGTTATAGCGTTTTCCTTAAATAGAGTTACGTCCCTTCACATGTTCTTCTCAAGAATCACATGTATTTATCAAATTCGTTCTCCACATTTCTCTGAGGAAATAACGACGACAAGAGTTCGCCAAGCCCCAGTTTAGTATCACTTTTTACCCGAAAAAGGTCTCCCCTGTCGGTCAGTGTATCTCACCAGACCACTCATTTTTTAGAATATATAACAAATCATACCGGTGTCGAACGATCAATGCAGAATACATGGACTTCCGCATTTGTGACTTTCGGTATTCCCCCACCCCACATCCCCAAGATTGCCCCCAGGCTTCTGGGGTATACTGATGGGTAGACGTTACCTTTATTTTCGGAAATACAAACAGTACCATCACAGTCCGACTCGGTTTCGGGGGCTGCCGTGGTTGGAATTTCTGAAAGTAGTAAATCAGAGAAGCATTTTTCTCACGCATTAAACACGTCATATCCGGTTTGTTCATTTTAAAAAGCAAATAAGCGATTGCGGGAAATATAAGTGCAAAATAAATCTGAAAAAGTCTGCCATATTTTGGCTTAGACGTAGAATGAAGGGACATAACTCTTTCGGTGTAACTTTGTTAAACCAATATGTTCTGTTATCCATTTAAAAGTATTTGTTTGCTCTGGCCCTTCTTAATTGCTTACCGTACGAAGGTGTCCGCCATCATTATCCCAAGAAAGATATTGAAAATAGGGTTTAAAACTCCATTTTATTTGGCTACAAACCTGCTAGCTCAACCTTGACCTCGTCATAAAATTTGGCCTCAGTGTGACGTCCTTGTAAGGCACACCTGTATTTCGACCCATCGGATTCGTCAGATACAAAAATATCAATGGTCGAACTTTCTTCTTTTTCACAAGTTGTAATATCCGTGACGGTACTCCTGCCTTGATCATCCAGTCTCTCGAACACATTGGAATCTTTAGTCTTGCGTAACCAGACTATATTAGCAGAGGGAAAGCCGATCTCCGCCTTGCAGGTTAATTCAAACGTCGAGTTTCTTTCAATCACAAGTTTATCGTATTCAATTATCGGTGTTTTTGGCAAGGCTGAAAAAAGCAAAAGCAACTAAATTATGTAACATCGTTATTTGCAGGGCGAGAAAGCCAACTGAAATACCCAAAGCGAAATTTAGGGCACGCTATGCCTAATCAAAGTAATTTGAAACCATTGAATCAAGGAGAAAAAGTGAATCGAAATAGCAAAAGCAACAATTAAGCACTTTGATATTAACTATGCTTCAAATGAATCGCTATGCAAGGCTAAAAAGGCGACCTAAATAATAGAGGACAATATACATGTACATCTAAAAAAAATACTTCTGACACAGATACCCTTCCATAGTTATAGAATAAAAACCGCAACTAATCTTTGTCATCTTCACAATTCTATTATGAACATTGAACTTATACCTTGACTGCATTAAACACTTTTATTGTTTCATGAAATGGGGCGATTTGATTTGACAGTACGCTAGAGAATACAGCCAATCAGAACTATCGATAGAAAGGCTGTAAACATTATGGCTTTTTATTCACAGATTGACGTCTGCTAAAAACGATTCTCACTTACATATTGCTTCGACTGTTACATCCTTTGTTTTCTCGGGGAAATTTCCAGTCACTACACACGAATACTTTCCTCTGTCGGCACAATCTACATTTATAATTTTTAGACTGAACTCGGTCACCTCACCGTCTATGTTTATGATAGGCGAATAACGGAATCCATAAATGTTAGAAGCTTCCTTATTCCACTCAGGATGCTTAGTGTCAATAGGTAAGTTTACTAATTGTTTAACGGTACCATCCTCGGACGTTTTCTTCCAGGCTATGGCATACCACCGATATTGTCCGATCAGCTTACATTCCAGTCGTATAGTTCCACCTAACTCTGTAGATACGAAATCAGGAACCCTGAATTCACCTACAATAAAAAGATTCAGAAAACACTCAATAAAATAGGCTTACTAATACAATAATTGTATCACCCCAACCCACCCCGCTCTCTCCATTATGTATAAAATCTGATAATTAAATTGTATAAATTGTGTCCATGACGTCGTAACGTTATTGTACTTGATTCATTTCATGACGTCATTACTTGAAATTGTGGTGAGATATGATTTGTGTTCATGACGTTATCGTATCCGATTGTGAACATAACGTCATGAAGTCACGGCATAAAACTGTGCTCATGACATCACCTAATAATTGAAATCATTAAACTATATCGTCATCGTAATGTGCTTGGTGCTCCAAATCTTTAGAATACACATATGAGAAAATATTCCAACAAGGCCAATGCTTAACTTATTGTGTTGATGATAGGATAAAAACTATGTAATTCTGTTAGGAATTAAGGCCTCGTGTGCTCACTGGCTTGTCAACGACATACTTGAAATGCAACATAACAATATAACAATTGTCAACTTGATCCAGTGAGACTAACGGCTACACTAGTGTCAACATTTCATTGGGAAAATATCTGAAAATCACCGACAAAGGTACAGAGTATCGCTTGTTTTATTCATTTTCTAATGTTCTAACGGTCAGCTGAAAATGAGATTTTTGATCAGTTTTAGTCCAAAGTCCAATATTTGTAAAAGATCAAGTATACAATTATAAGCATGTCGCTAAGCTATCAAACGGTCCGTTTTAGTAATAGTATAGATATCATAAGCCCCATTTACACTGCCAAATTCCGGATGAGTACGCTTCACTTCAAACATTCCAATTTTACTGCAGTGTGAGTTACACGACTCTACTTGAGTGTATTTCATTAAAAAATATATTTAAAGAGATAAATAGGCTTCTCAATTTTGCTTTCTCGGCCGATAAAATTTCACTTTAGTTTTCCGTATTACATCTCGGAAAAGAAATCCGACGTGGGAATCGTCTACAATTAATGAAAATTCTATTACATTACTGGATTGGAACTGTCAGACCATAAAGAGAATAATTAGATGAAGGCATCCCTTTAATGTGTATAATTGTTTGACGTATTAACCCCAACAAAGCCATTATACTTCCTATTTAATTTGTACATATGTTTGTATTTCTTAACCCCTTAAATACCAAATTGCACCTGAATCTTTAATGAAAATAAAACAAAAGTTAATCGGTGTGCCCTAGGGTAAGAATTTAACCCCATTGGCTCGGATAATGGCAACGGGGTTAATAGTCCATGTAATATTTATAATTGAAATATATCATTGTTAATTAATCCAAATATTTTTGGAAATCTCAGTTAAATTCAAGTATTATGTCCATCTAAAATTCACAGATCTAAAAACATGTTTCTGGTAAAGCTGGTCGACATCAGAATACACAAGATTTGACAGGTTAGGTGCCCTGGTGCAATAGTCAACCGAGTGTAATCTTCACAATGTCAAGCTATTAACTTATCTTGACATAGTGAAGATGTATAAGATGAAGTTTGTAATAGCTTGACATTGTGAAGATGTATAACATGAAGATTGTAAAAGCTAGACATTGTGAATATAAGATATAGTTTGTAATTGCTTGACATTGTGAAGATGTATAAGATGAAGATTGTAATAGCTTGACATTGTGAAGATGTATAACATGAAGTTTGTAATAGCTTGACATTGTGAATATACGATATAGTTTGTAATTGCTTGACATTGTGAAGATGTATAAGATGAAGATTGTAATAGCTTGACATTGTGAAGATGTATAACATGAAGTTTGTAATAGCTTGACATTGTGAATATAAGATATAGTTTGTAATTGCTTGACATTGTGAAGATGTATAAGATGAAGATTGACATTGTGAAGATGTATAACATGAAGTTTGCAATAGCTTGACATTGTGAATATAAGATATAGTTTGTAATAGCTTGACATTGTGAAAATTAGATATAGTTTGTAATAGCTTGACATTGTGAATATAAGATATAGTTTGTAATAGCTTGACATTATAAAGATGACCCAGTGAAAGTCAATAAATTCTAACAGTAAATAAAGCTGATGTTAGCAAAATCACAGACCGAAACTTCGACCCAATTACAACGAATCAATTATAATGACAATGTAACTTTCCCTATTTGATTATTCATCAGATATATTTATGAAATAGGCAACATCATAAATATTGAAACTTGTTGAATATTTGTCTAAAATATAATAACGTCCCCCTCCCCCACCCTCTACCCCCTCTTGTCCGATAGAACTAAATATAATAGAGATTGAACACTAATTCGATTTATATGTATCACCAGCATCCAGGGAAATTACAAGATGGGGGAAATTCCTTCCGCCAAAGATGTATATAAATACTCATATTTTCCAAAAACAATGAGACATGACCTCCTATGATCAAAGAACTAACAACCGTTGAAGGGTTCCAGACCGTGGTGGACAGACTACCAGCAGGTCACAGGGCCCTGCGCTGAGAAATCAAAAATACTTTTTAACTGTAAATACTGATTTTATAACAGTCACTTCTATGCGCTTGCTCAGTAGAAGAAGAAGGAAATTAAATGATCAGATCACTTGAACAATGTCTAGTGTTATAACATGTCAATTCTGATCCAATTAGTTTTAGACCTGACCACACGGTGTCCACCTTGTTTATTTTTAATCAAAACCTCTCATTATCCCCTTACCTATAATATTTGATTAGTGTTTATCTCTCACCTTTTAAAACCAATCAGGTATATTATATATAGTCCATGTAACCAGCTTGAAACGTGTTGACTCTTATCTAGATCCCCCCACCCCACCTACTCGTAATAATTCATAAAAGAACCACTGATCATAAGCTTTTACCCAGGCTCCAAAAGATATTAAATTATCTTTTTCGATTCAGTTTATTTTTCTGTGGGTCATTCCATTGCCCTACCCTACGAGGTTGATAAGCCCATTTTGACCCATCCATACCTTGACACAAATTATAAATTATTTGTTTAGTGAAGATTATATACCTAACTAAAACCCTATAACTGTACACCTATATCTGGTGTATATTGAATCAAGGAATAGTAATAGATATATCGGTAAGGTGTGTCACCCCTTAATATGATAAACTGAGGCCCTGAGTGCTACAGGCTGTGCACGTTAAAGATCCCTCGACAGTTAGAAATCGCAAAACTGTAGGCTAATGCCGCAGTCCTCATTGCAAACTGCATGGCGTTGCCCGTCTTCATTAGCCTATAAGGTGCAGAAAAGTAGGATGTAAAACTCCATTCATTTCATTTTCATTTCTTAATGTAATAAATCTACGTACACTATATATAATGATAAAACTATAACACGTTTCCAAAACGTTTCGATCATCGCCACCATTTTCATTGGAATAATATTACAAATAAAAACAACATTTACATCGTATGGATACATAACGTTACAAAAATATTTATATTATGATGTTCATTTGCCGCACAAGTTCCTTCCTTTTTCCTTTATTTGTTCCTTGTTTGTACAGGGTGTTAAGTCCATTGGGCTCTAAAGTATAATTATATATAAGCTTGTGCAATTATTCAAATCTTGGAATAATTATCAAGTCACTACATTTGGTGGTTATTACCTTTGAACAGATATTCAGCTTATACTGTCATCAAAATACTTTACAGTGGTTGAAAAGATCGTTTTAAATTGTTTAATTGCTTGTACGATAGGTATTGCTCAATTCGTTATACCGGTGCATTAAATAAAACGTTGTCAAGTGTCGATTTACACTCTTTTATTCTTTAAGAAATGTGATCCTTGAATAAAAAAAGACGGGTAGACAAGTGTATGTTTTGTTAGAAAAAAAATACATGATCTCAAATATCGTTTTCATTTTAAAAGGGATTCTATTCTCATAGATTTTCAATATAATAGCAATTGGAATATAATCTAACAGTTACTATTCGTGAAATACACGACCCAGAACCAGTTATTCTACTCACATAATATGTGATATTATCCTACCAACCCTGTTAATAATGTGATATTGTGGTACTAACTCCTTATTGTGTTAAATTTGTCGACAACCAAATCTAATGCAGTAGGGAGCACAATGTGATTTAATAAGAGCAGAATCAAAAGTCCAATCTTCTCTATGAGCCTTATTCTCAAATGATTTTTGCGGTAGGACGTCCTAGAAACAGTGTTAGAAGATAAGACCCTAGGATATCCTAGAAACAGTGTTAGAAGTTAAGAACCTAGGATATCCTAGAAACAGTGTTAGAATTTAAGACCCTAGGATATCCTAGAAACAGTGTTAGAAGTTAAGACCCTAGGATATCCAAGAAACAGTGTTAGAAGATAAGACCCCAGGATATCCGTGTCCTAAGATCGTTGCGAGATTATGCGGTCAGGTCTGACTATTCAGTGGCAACTACGTGCCAATTTTAAAGGTCGTTTTAAAAAGCAACGAAAAGATATGATCTAAATAGCGAACCTTACTTCATACCTGTTTTTGAATATAACTGTTATAGTCTGATTACTCGTGCAAAGCAGATGGTTTAAATTAAGCTTAGTCACATTGAAAAGTGAATATTTAGATGACTATACAGATAGCTAAAATTGAACTCTATCAGCTGGTAAAGTAAATATTTAGATGACTATACAAATAGCAGTTATTGAACTCTATAAGCTGGTAAAGTAAATATTTAGACGACTACTAGTATACAGATAGCTGAAATAGAGCTCTATCAGCTGGTAAAGTAAATATTTAGATGACTATACAAATAGCTAAAATAGAGCTCTATCAGCTGGTAAAGTAAATATTTAGGTGACTATACAAATAGCTAAAATTGAGCTCTATCAGTTGGTAAAGTAAATATTTAGATGACTATACAGATAGCTGAAATAGAGTTCTATCAGCTGGTAAAGTAAATATTTAGATGACTATACAGATAGCTGAAATTGAGCTCTATCAGATGGTAAAGAGAATATTTAGTTGACTTAAAAAGGTAGCTAAAATTGAGCTTTATCAGCTGGTAAAGTAAATATTTAGATGACTATACAGATTGCTGAAATTGAGCTTTATCAGCTGGTAAAGTAAATATTTAGATGACTATACATATAGCTGAAATAGAGTTCTATCAGCTGGTAAAGTAAATATTTAGATGACTATACAGATAGCTGAAATTGAGCTTTATCAGCTGGTAAAGTAAACATTTAGATGACTATACAGATAGCTGAAATAGAGCTTCATCCGGTGGTGAAGTAAATATTTAGATAACTATACAGATAACTGAAATTGTGTTCTATCAGATGGTAAAGTAAATATTTAGATGACTATACAGATACCTAAAATAGAGCTCTATCAGATGGTAAAGAGAATATTAAGATGACTATACAGATACCTAAAATAGAGCTCTATCAGATGGTAAAGAGAATATTAAGATGACTATTTCAAATACCCATGCAAATGACCGCTGTGCTATACAACCTCCGAAAAAGATGAATGTATATCATTAAAGGTGTATCGTTATGTTGTGAAATATACCCTGTTCCGTTAAAAGAGACAAATTACATACATAGGTTAAGACATTTGTAAAATTATTCATAGCGTGACAAAAAACATCATCAAATTACGTTGGTAAAATAAACAAATCTTTTATAAATGGGACTGATATCACTACATCTTCACAATGTCTAACTATCGCGAAGTTCATACTTATACCTTGATTACTATAGCCACCTTTCTTGTATCACATCTTTATAATGTCAAGTTATGACCAACTGCATAATACCTTGATCGTAATAGCGTCCTTTCTAGGGGGTTCACATACCAAGCCATCTACATATGTCGACATTCAGTTACTAGCTCAACGTTTTTCAAAAGGTTTCAGGGTACGAGAGAAAAATATTGTAAAATGAAAGTGTGTTAATATTTAAAATCTGTAACAGGACAATGTATCAAGAGTGGTGTCCATTTGGCCTGCATGTATTCGACTGAGAAATTTCTTTCCAATATTTCAATATATATAAAACAGGCAACTCAGTGAGCGATTTTGATTGACAAGATAATGAGGCCGCTGGGGGATGAAATAAAGAAATAAGGGGAGAGGTCAACTCGTGAGAGATGACCGGTGGTCAGTCTGTTAGGGATTAGTCACAGGGAGCCTGTTGAGGATTAATAGAGATTACAGCCAAGCTTTTAACTCCAGGGGAGATTTCTTTATGAAAGTTAAAGGATGAAATCGCAGCTTTGTGAAATCCTAAACCAATTTTGATGAGTAAAAGGGCAAAATACAACAATAAAACCTCTATAATTTAAAACGTATAAATCTCCCGTCCAGTCAACCCCCCCTTTTAAAGAGATTGTATAGAGGCGTTCTGAATATTTTACTAGTGTATCGGGGACACTGATAACATAGATATACGCCATTTAAACTTTATGACGTAGCTATTGTAATGTCATGGTGACGTCATGTACAATACAGTTATTTTATAATTACATTGACGTCATATACAGTAAAGTTATTTATAATTAAAGTGACGTCATATACAGTAAAGTTATTTATAATTATAATGACGTCATATATGCATCTATAATTACAGGAACCACTGGCTGAAATTTGGATTCGTGCAAATAGAAGCCTCGAATAAATGGCCTGGATACACAAAAAAAAAAAAAAAAAAAAAATTTAGGCAACCCTTTTACAATCTCTTTAATGTTAAATTCTCCTTATTTAAAATCTACGGTTACTGAATTCACTGTTAAGCGTGTAAAGAGGCGATTCGTTTCTCGATTCACTGATTTTAAGTTATTTAGTATGATTATAAATAGATTTAGTGAAGTTGAAAGTTAGAAAAATATCTAAGCTGATAATCCTGTGGGGTGACAGATGAATTCAAGATGAATTTTGTATGTTTGAAAGGCGAGGTTTGTACACACAAGGAATTTTATGAACACTTCGGTTTGGTCAGGTTTTTTTTTACAATTATAGTGTCCTAAAGACAAGCTTGAGGTCCTGGGAGAATGAAATAAAGTTTTTTTCGTCCTACTTTTCTGCACCTGATTATTCTACTAAGATGGGTGGTTGCATTCAGTGTACAATGATGGGAAATGTTCTCCAGGATAGCAACATTAGCCTGCTCTTTTTGCGATTTACAGCAGTCGAGGGATCTTTAACGTACACAGCCTGTAGCACATGGGTCCACTGTATATTTTCATCTACGAAAAACTCTCAATTGATTCCATAATTTAAAGTATGTCTGGATTTTTGTCTAAGAAATTTTGCAGCATTTCGCTGAAGAGACATTATATAACACTTTTTAAATTTTAGGAACCACAGATTGAAATTTGAATAATCCCAAATAATTGGATCATACAAAGTTTAGTTGCTTTTCAATATCTTTAAGTTGCTTTTCAATATCTTTAAGTTACTTTTCAATATCTTTAAGTTGCTTTTCAATATCTTTAAGTTACTTTTCAATATCTTTAAGTTACTTTCAATATCTTCAAGTTACTTTTCAATATCTTTAAGTTGCTTTTCAATATCTTTAAGTTATTTTTCAATGTCCTTAAGTTACTTTTCAATATCTTTAAGTTACTTTTAAATATCTTTAAGTTACTTTTCAATATCTTTAAGTTACTTTTCAATATCTTTAAGTTACTTTTCAATATCTTTAAGTTGCTTTTCAGTATCTTTAAGTTATTTTTCAATATCTTTAAGTTGATTTTCAATATCTTTAAGTTACTTTTCAATATCTTTAAGTTGCCTTTCAATATCTTTAAGTTATTTTTCAATATCTTTAAGTTACTTTTCAACCATCCTAATATGTTAATAATTGTCAGAGTTGTTTACGATTTTCAAATCAGAAAAGTAAACTAATAGTTCGACCCTTGGTCAGTTTTATATCATTCTTCTTATAGTTTGGTCAGCCTGGACGATATTCAAGTGTTTGCCCTCTATCATATTTGAATTTATGATGGTTTGGTCAAGTAATGGGGAAAAGCCAAAACCTTTTGATGTTTTGAAGTATCTAGAAATATATCAAAGATACCTGAAGCTCATACAAAGTAATTCACACTTTTAAATACACAATATAATATTGGATTAATCTTTTTATAGGCAGAGGTCCCTGGGAAAGAGGTCCCTGTTATAGAGGTCCCTGGTATAGAGGTCCCTGGTATAGAGGTCTCTGATATAGAGGTTCCTGGTATAGATGTTCCTGGTATAGAGGTCCCTTGTATAGAGGTCCCTGGTATAGAGGTTCCTGAGATAGAGGTTCCTGGGATAGAGGTTCCTGGGATAGAGGTCACTGGGATATAGGTCCCTGGAATAGAGGTCCCTGGGATAGAGGTCCCTGGTATAGAGGTCACTGGGATAGAGGTCCCTGGAATAGAGTTCCCTGGGATAGAGGCCCCTTGGATAGAGGTCCCTGGAATAGAGGTCCCTGGGATAGAGGTCCCTGGGATAGAGGTCCCTGGGATTGAGGTCCCTGTGATAGAGGTCCCTGGGATAGAGGTCCCTGGGATTGAAGTCCCTGGGATGGAGGTCCCTGGGTGATGTATAGGTCCCTAGGGTATATGTTCTATTTTTTGAACCCTCTTTCTCCCTCCCTTTTTAGGTTTTTGCATGCCCATTTTCGAGTAAATTTCGGTCTAGATTCGGAATTTGATATTTGATATTGCATTTTCTTTTAAATTTTGTGAGATAATGAGAGATTCGATAGGCGTAAGGTTATTTTTAAAATTGTAGAGCGATATAAAATATTAAAACAGAACCTGAAACATGTAACAATATCCAGACAACCGACTGTATTCAGCCTGAAGTTTGAACTATTCAATGTTCATGTAAAATTTACTTTCTAAACTCTCAAGAATATAAAAATAACGAGAGAAGGAGGTCAACTGTTTTTGAAGGAGTTCTTAATAAGGTTGCTTCAAGTGTGAACATATTGAAATGCGAGTAAGTAAACAATCAACTTGTTACTGTCATATTTTAGTCTAATATTGCTCAAATTGACACCTAAGTATCATAGAGTAAATATTAACTCGATATACATAAAGGACTGGGTGCTTAATCGAGGGTCTGTGGACGAAAACGACGTTATTGGCTGATTAAAAGGAGTTTTACATCCTACTTTTCGGCTACGGATTAGACTTATGTACTTCTGTTATTTAGATGAAATGAACTCTTGTTTGAAGTCTTACTTTCCTGCATCAAATAGACTATGCAATGAGGAAATTTTGCCAGGACAGCCGCCTTTCCCTTCGACATGCATTTGATTAATTTCAAAATGGTTCACCCTATAGTAGGGTCATTGAAGTTAAATAAACTGTTAACAGTTGGCGAGAAATCATAGCACCCCACCCCACCCCCACTTCAGACCTATGCAAGTTTTTTTAAAGGAAAATATGTCCTTTAAGTGCTCAATAGTTCAATCACCTTCCTCCTATCCCCCTTCCCTCTCCACCCTAACCTTAAGTAAACAGACCCCGAAGCATATCATATTGACATACCCCTCCCCAAACTCCTTCACAAATTTTGACACGAGCGAGAAATATAAAATAGTGACAATTTAACCAAATTCAAACTAGCTAATAAACATACTTGACACAGAAAGGGTTAACGGTAATATTCAAAAAGGTTAACTGTTATAGTCTAAAAACTGTCGTAGGTTTTAAAGTAATACTACCTCTTATAATGGGCATAAAGTTTAAATTCTTAAACTTGGTCAATATGAGTATATATTCATCAGTTGGACTTACCAGGTGTCATGACTAAAGAATAGAATCTCTATATAACACGATAAATCTATTAACTAAGTTAATATAGGTTCGCGGACATATCGCGGAATTATACTCTTTAATCATGATACCTGGTAAGTCCAACTGATGAATATATACTCTAATTGACCAAGTTTAAGTTAGAAGTGTTGTTCAATAATTACTTGGTTTAATAGATATATCATGTTATAAAGAGATTCTATTCTTTGGTCATGGTACCTGGTAAGTCTAACTGATGAATATATACTCTTATTGACCAAGTTTAATAGATATATCATGTTATAAAGAGATTCTATTCTTTAGTCATGGCACCTGGTAAGTCTAACGGATGAATATATACTCTTATTGACCAAGTTTAATAGATATATCATGTTATATATTCTATTCTATTCTTTAATCATGATACCTGGTAAGTCTAACTGATGAATATATTCACTTAATGAAGGAGTTTGAGCATTTAAATTTGTTGGTCATGCTAAGAGGTAGTGTTGCTTTAATATACGAGACAGACGATCCACTCTTCTGGTCAACAAATATTATAAAGTGATGTTTAAAACTGCCACAGGCGCATTTCATTTACATTTCTTACTTTTTTAGCTCAAAAAATATCACAAGGACACAATTTTACATCAGGTCGTCACCCCCAGGCATACCGTAGATATAATATTAATGATACAAAGAAATCATTTGGTTTTGACTTTTTTTTTAAACGATTTTCAATTACGATTTTGTTTTTGCCTTTTGTTTACAAACATACAAAAGTTCAATCAACAAACAAACAGATTTTTGTTTAAATATAACCCCTTTTCATGTTATTGTTTACGAAAGAAAGGAAAGAAACAACTATATTTTACAAGGATTACAACTTAGGTTCACATTTTCTACCAGCATGGATCTTTACCGGAATATCCGTACCTATTTACAGCTGGGGAGACTGGAATTATGAGTGGTCATCGAACTTTCGGAACCCACAGCCGCCATTTGTTCGATGAAACCAAGCAAATGATGTTCTTAAAATACCAACGTTCGAACCCACCGTGCTATACATCAAGTCAGGTCTAAAGAAAGCCCCCCTGACTTACACCAACATGCAGGCAGCATTGGTTGTCGTCCGCTGTTATTTGTACGTATAAATCCCAGAAATAGTATACGATATCATATGAATTGGTGATAAAAATGTAAATTGTTGAAACGTTATGTGCATTATAACACAGAATATCCTATATTAACTTATAATGACCATTCGAAGTCATCTGCATGCCAAACATATTCCAACTCTCTCTTTTGAAGGTAATCAAAGTCATCTGTCAATAGGGTTGTTTCCATGACAACCATCGTATTACAGGTATATCAAAATAATTAACATGTTCTATTACGATATCTTATTTCCATGGTCACTGATATAGACATCATCAATTATCACATACAAACAAACAAATAAAATGTCGCGAGGCGGACCATTGGACCTATTAGCAGCTTCTATTATTTAGAAGTAATTAGTTATGTTTTAATTCAAGAAGATATGGATAAACAAAAATACAACACAAAAGGGAGAAACTTAGTCCGAGAAGAATGACTTATCATTGCCCTTTGCTGGCTATAAATGATCAACTCGTTGATGGAATTTAACGGCTATATCATTCGACCCAAGCAGATCGTTCAATATCTCAAACCACCAAACCAACGGTTTCATAATCTTTTTCCATATCAGTTCTTCCGACCTACATTACTAAAAGGGAGAACGTTCATAACCGGTAGAACGACTACCGGTTTCCAACCCAAACGGTCTACCATGAAGGTTCTACTATCGCTCCTCAACAGATTCAGTGTTACGGAAATACCGAATATTGCCGAATGACGTTGAGCCAAGATGGTTGTAACCCGTTACGTCACAGATATAATGAATTTATTGTCCTGGAGGTCAACCCCATATGTTGACCCCGGCGTGTTTGCTTGACCAGTCTGTTTAAAAGCAATAAACCAGATTGACTCTGGCATAACAAGTCACGTAATAATCAAACACCCCACCGCTATATTAAACACTTGCTTTGTATTCTGAACACAGGGGTCCACAGTGGTCGATTGCTCTGGCACACGAACAAGTAGTGGCCATTTTATTCCGCTGTCATTAGCAGTATTTCACACTGCGCGTGTGAGATTCGTGCCATATTTGAAACCGAATGAAACTAGGTTGGCATTGAGATTCCAAAATCACGGATAATAAAGTCCCAATTTGTAAAAATAATTAATGAATAATACTTCAGAAAAAAGCAGAAATGAAACAAAATTGAGTCCTTCTATTCTACACCTCGTCGAGTTAAAAAAGTCAACGTCATGCATTGTGCCTGTAGCAAAAGGGATTTTGGTCTATGTCCCATTCCATATCTACCAGCATCACACATTGGAAGTGGCCAGGTCGAATAGAAGCAAGGATGGAGGTTAGAGGAAATATTTGGAGTAATTTTCTAATTAAAAACATCCGTCAATGACAATATGGCGTGTGGCCCTCATCATTGAAAATGTCAGATCTAATTGTTTAGACTCAAACGAATGAATGTCAACTTAAAACTTCCAAATATTTTTATTATTGTCGAACGTTCGTGAAACTTCAACCATGAAATCTATTGTAAGAAGTTGACACATAGTTACGTTTTGGTCCAATAAATATTCTCAAAAACTTAAAGAGATTGTAAAAAGGTTTTCTGAAATCAGTATGTATATCGAGGACATCAATTTACAACATTCCAAGTTTTAATCAAACTTATGTGATTCCTGTAATTCCACTAAAACTAAACACTTATGACGTCATTGTCGCAAAGGGCTTATATGAAAGAAGTAGACTTTTTAATATTGACATCATAAAACGTCTAGTTTTAATGGAATTGCAGAAATCACAACCGGCTGATTGAAAACCGGGCTGGAGTAAATTGATGCTATGAGTGTCCCTGATACACATGCACAGAAAACCTGTTAACAATCTCATAATAACTAACCCATATGGAACCGATATAAACTTTTCCAATGCTTTGGTGCAGGAATAATCTTAAGCATACTAGGGCTTATATCTTTAAGGGTGAGTCTTCGAAAATTAGCCCAGACTCTAACCCACGGAAACTTTGTCCCGTGCCACATGACCAGTTGGTTATACACAATAACTATTTTGTTTGCCCTCTTAACTTATTTCATGGGTTGAGCTCAGGTTTTGACAAAGATTATAACCAAATTTAAAATTGTTTTGCTTGAATGCTCCAAATCTCGGATTACTTCATTTATTTAGACGTTTAATTATTTCTTTCAAGCCTTTTTTATAGCGTCCAGAATCAATTCTGAATAAAATATACAATTTAGACTCTTTGAAAGAGATGTTGAGTTGACAAACCTAAATAACAAATATACATTATTAGCTATGTGGACTCTCTGAAAGAGATACTGAGTTGACAAACCTAAATATCAAATATACATTATTTACAATGTGGACTCTATGAAAGACATGTTGAACCTAAATACAAAATTAACATTATTAGCTCAATGGACTCTCTGAAAGAGATGCTGAGTTGACAAACCTAAATACCAAATAAACATTATTATCTATGTGGACTCCCTGAAAGTGTGACCCTGATATGACATACCATCAGCTTGTCGAAAGAATGAGTCTAGCTACCACCCACACTAATTCACGACGATTACTTCTTATCTAAATGACACAACCCAACTTAATTTAAATTTTGTAAGTTTTAGTAAGAGGGTCAGGCTGGTCATAAATAACTTTTAAATTCTTGCATTTCAAGTCGGCCAAGTCTACCTTTAAAATATTTAACTGAAATGCTATGGTGTGCAGAGCGAGGTGTTACTTTTAAAAAGATAAGATGCAATTTGTTGCATTTTAGATCGATGACTCAGAGAGGGGTAGGGCGGAGGGGTGCAAGACAATGGTGGCTGCAGAATTCTGGAGTGTGAGGGGACAAAGCTAACTATTTTTTCGAATCCATTTTTACTCGAGGCTGGGAGGGATTTTGGATTATCAGGTTAAATATATTTTGAAAATAAAAGGGTTAAGTCCCGGTATTAATTTATGGTAATTTGTAGAGCGGTGGGGATAGTCTATATGATTACGATTTTTCGGGAAAAAAATGCAATTTTAGCTTTTGGGGGAGCCCCCAATATGTACAAGATTGTCTCTGAATCCATTCTTCAACCTGATTACGTTTTGACTCGAAATCCGAAAAGCATTTGACTTATCAAACACTTCGACAGGTGTTCCTAGCGAGCAACTACTATAAGCACTCTTTCTGTGACACCTCATTCCATATTGTTACTGGGTTTATGAATTCAACCCTCTCGATAATCTAAAACACTGCTTAAGCATGAAACGAAAAATTGTCAGAAAGCAGGTTAATCAAAATTAATTTGTTTCTGACATTGTCCCTAAATAAATTCGTTTTGGAATCATTTTGGGCATTTTCATTGTACCAGAAATCATGATATTGTCTGAAAGTTCCTGGGATCCAACTATTTTAGTCAAAAGACGCCCAAAACTGAGTCATAACTAACCCTAAAAATATCCCTAACATACACACAATAGTCTTAATATAAATATTACTGGTTCTGTTATCGCTGATAAAATAAAAGTAGGTTGTTTGTGAACGATAACAAATAAATAATTTTGAATCTTATTCGGCCATTTGTTCGTTCAAAACAAGTCAAGCCTGGAACTAGAAACAGTTTTTTAAACTTCAATGTTCCATAAGATTTAAATGTTTACAAGTTGAGGATATTTCAACGTTCCTTTTTGTTAGAACATATGCGATCTCTTTATAGTGAAACATCGAAACGATGTAAATAATCATTTTAAAACAGACGAAAATGAATAACTTAACGGGACGGGGGACATTTAAGTAAATTCCAAATTCCATATTGAAAAATTGTACACATAGGTGAAATATGAGGTTTTCAGAAACGATGTTTGTCTACAATTTGTTAAATCGGGGATAGGGCACACTTCAGTGAATTTCAAAATAATCATAGATTCGTTTAGTTGCTCACTTAGTGTCAATTTGATAAATTGCGTATTGAAAAATTGTAAATATGTGAAAACCAATATAAAATACAGAGTTCTCAGAAAAAGGTTTGTTTACAATTTCTTTTAATTGGGAGTATTATAGTGAATTTTGAAGTTTTAGTAACCACCGTAGTAAAATACTTTTTCAAAATTCTTCAAAAGAAATGTGTCAAGAAAGATAACAAAATATAAGATAAAATACACACTTACCCGTGACTAAAGATATTACATATACAATCCATAATATTATAAAATCCTTCATTTTTAATCCTTAAACTTGACTACAACCCTAGAGCCCTTCGCTGTCTGGCTCGCTCCCTCACTCGCTGTCGTATACCTCTCTACTCTACAACACTGTATAGAGTTATACACAGTAGATGATAACCACTCGTCGACAGAGGGCGATATTAGATAGTCCTACACGCTCTCTCATAATGAAGTCACTTGAGGTAATATTTGCGGCGAATGAGCGAATTAGCGCATGAGTCAGAATCTTTCAAGAGGCATTGAAATTGAGTTTTACGTCCCCATCGACTCATACTCATCCTTATTGCAATGTTTCTTATCAAAGACGTACGATGGTATTTACTCTGAGTAACTTTGATAAACAATTAAAAATTCCACATCTTACTCTTCTTCACCTAATCGGACATTTATAAACGGACAACGCTATGCGGTGTGTAATAGAGTAAAACAAAATCGTACATTGAATTCATTAATCATTTCTATAAAGAGTTCAGCGTTCTTAATCGACTAGTCGCACCGGTAAGGCATTCTTAAGGACTACTACGGCAACGGAAAATCAGCTCAGTGTTTTCCACGAAAACGATAATTTCAACGTTGATCAAATTTAAGATCGCAAACACGCACAATCCGCGTAACGGGCTATGGAATCTTTGAATAAGTAATAGAAGGACAAAAAATAAGATCGTAAACTTCTGAAGTGCTTCTGAAGAAGGCATTGAGTCGAAGCGTTAGTCGACAGGACAATAGTATATAATCTACACAATTTCATTTTTTGGATTCGCATATCGTTATCAAGATTACAGTTGTTATGTGCCAGGTTAACCTGCGAAGCGGCACTTATCTTGTTTATAACAGTAAAGATATTGCTCATACATGTTTGAGATAAAAGCACACCTTAATGATAATATCAAGGTTGAATTGACAGGGCCCGGCATCCGCTTCGATATTCTACAGATGCAAAACACGTCCCAGCGTGATCGTATTTTGTCCATTTTTGACGGAAATTTACGGAAGTAGCCGAGCGGTAACCGAATGTCGAAACAATAGAAAATACAAGTTGAAAATCGTGACTGTCTCGTATACAGTATTTGCTTATCTTGTATTTTCTACTGTATCCGCGATCTTAATTTGAACATCGCATAGGATCCGATTATCGTACACCGCAACGTACACCTTACTGCGTTATACAACGTGCGTTGTATATTCCTACATTTACAGGTGTGGGAGTTATAGACCAATAGTGTACAATGGTACACAGCACCGCCCAGTGGTATAGAAACAACACATGCTGTATCATGAACCACCCCCCTCACCCTTTTAAAGAACTATAACAAAGAGAACAAACTTGTAGCAGGAATACTAAAGGGGACTCGAATTGACTGATTCGATTGAAACTGATATAATTGGCGGGTTTGACTGGGAGACATGTATCAAACAGGATTTATGAACACTCCCGTCTGACGACCACTGACAGACAATATCTAGCTATCTTTGTGAAGTCGTGTTCCGAGTCGACCTTGGTTGAAATGTAGAGAGTTAAGCACGGAATCTGTTCAACTGCCTTCCTGTAATCATGTTGAATCTAATTAAAATCACGTAATCAATGACTCGATGGGAAAAGTTATTTGGAAGGTCTACAATCGAAACTGTGTGATATTGTGTAGTGCGAAATTTAACTCGCAAGAAAATTAATGTAACCACTGACTCGATGGAGCATGAAATAAAAACTTTTACAATCGCAACAGTACAATTGATTTGGTACGGAAAGTACCTTTCGACTGGGGTTTCTTTTCTGTTTTGATAATATGAGCAAACCAGTACTTAATTAGAAGGTCATTCGCAACAGTACGTTTTCATTTGATACGAATTTTATATGATCAACTAAATGAAGCAAAACACAATGATTTGATATGGTACAAAAATGAGCTCAAGAGTTCAAATATTTTCTGTTTTGGAATATATGTCTACTCAATTGAAGTTTTTTTTACAAACGAGAAAAGGAATTATATATTTGTGTTAGTATAAATTCTTCTTCAATCGCAGAAACAGAATCCTCTTTCAAAACAAGAGTACACAGAACCACTGGCGGTGGAACAGTTTCTATACAAGATCCATACATTTATCATTTAGATTGGTGTCACTCCAGGTAGAGCTAGAAACAACATATACTTTATTAGACAGGGAAACCCGTTTGGAATCATCCTTAGCTACACCAAAAATATAAAGTACACTGTTGCGTGCTGGGGTAAACAGAAAGTTTCGATTGACAAGATGATTGAACTGTTTCTAAGATCAATACCAGCTATTTAAATTCCGATAAATAACCGATTTAATGAAGCACAACAATCGACGGAAACTAGCAGGGGAAACGGAGATTTTCAAAATGATTTTATATTTTGATCAACAGATTTCTAATCGACCGTAATCTGTTACATTAAACATGAAAATCGACAGATTAACGATAATATTTCTATAAATTTATGGAATTTGGTGCCCAGGAGTTCGAAACCATTTATCAATTTATAATAGTCTGGAAGACATGTAACATGGTTCCATTGTGACTTGGTCTAATCGGTACGGGTACTGACGTAACAGCATGGTAAATCAGTCTCGTTCCACATTTCATAATATTATATCGATTTTCTTCAATTCTTTAATCCAATATTCAGAGGTAACGGAATGGTCTAAAAAATGGTAGAGAATTGTTGATTATTGCTTGGTTACTAATGTTTGGTTTACTCGTAACTCTAGGGGTATCAACTATACTATAAGGAATCTTAACAATCCCTGGCCCCAAGGCTACAAACCTTTTTCATGCTTAGATTTTGCTAAATATGAAACAGTTATTACAGGTGAATAACTGATATTATCAAATATAAAATTTTATATCAGTCTATTCTATAATTCACAATGTTTCTGGCTTTATCACATTTGTCTTCAAACTTTACATTTTATTGTATGTGAGAGAAGTTATCATTGGGAGTAAAAGATAGGCTGAGAGATGTTTTGTCTCCAGGACCTGGGTAAATACATTTAGATTGGTTTCTTACAATGGAAAATTGAATGATTGATTTTAAAACTAAATGAGATCAAATACAGGTTTTGGACTCATTTCATGTCTACCTTATTGATTTAGTCATCTGCGATGTATATGGATTCAGGATCGACAAAAAATGAAACACATTCTACAGTCATCTTCCAAATCAATACAAACGAAAATCTAATCGGCATTTCTTAACTCAATCAAGCCGGGTGTCTTTTATATCACGTCTTTAATTTTACACGACATTCTCAGTTCTTCAAAGCTAAGCCCAGTTTGTTGATTGAAGCTAACTCGACTGCAGATTTCACGATAAATTAAAGAAAACTAGGAAATTAAAGGGAGAGAATTAACGATAAATTGATTATCTCCCCTAGAAATCTCTCCACTGTTCAAACAGATAATTTATTACACGATGAAGAATTTTTTTTATAAAATTGAATTATCTCGTTCTCTTATCACTAGTAATTTAAAAATTTTCGCCCTTTTTTTGTCAAAATGATTGAATGGATAACGATACACGACAATTAATGATTTTTATGAAAGGAATATAGAGATATAACAAGAGAGAAAGGGGTGGGTGGGGTATTAGACGCAGTTTGTAATAGTTTGACATTGTGAATATGTATAAGATGAAGTTTGTAATAGTTTGACATTGTGAATATGTAAAAGATGAAGTTTGTAATAGTTTGACATTAATTTTTGTAAATTAATTGAATGGATAAGATACACGAAGATTAATGATTAATACTTGACATGTGAAGATGTATAAGATGAAGTTTGTAATAGCTTGACATTGTGAAGATGTATAAGATGAAGTTTGTAATAGCTTAACATTGAAAAGATGTATAAGATGAAGTTTGTAATAGTTTGACATTGTGAATATGTATAAGATGAAGTTTGTAATAGTTTGACATAGTGAATATGTATAAGATGAAGTTTGTAATAGTTTGACATTGTGAAGATGTATAAGATGAAGTTTGTAATAGCTTGACATTGTGAAGATGTACAAGATGAAGTTTGTAATAGCTTGACATTGAAGATGTATAAGATGAAGTTTGTAATAGCTTAACATTGAAAAGATGTATAAGATGAAGTTTGTAATAGCTTGACATTGTGAAGATGTATAAGATGAAGTTTGTAATAGCTTGACATTGTGAAGATGTATAAGATGAAGTTTGTTATAGCTTGGCATTGTGAAGATGTATAAGATGAAGTTTGTAATAGCTTGGCATTGTGAAGATGTATAAGATGAAGTTTGTAATAACTTGACATTGTAAAGATGTATAATATGAAGTTTGTATAAGCTTGACGTTGTGAAGATGTATAAGATGAAGTCTGTAATAACTTGACATTATGAAGATGTCAAGGCCGAAGCTGTATTACATGTTACTGAAGGTTACTCGCTTGAAGAGTAATAATTTACGTTACATAATGATAACGATATCGATTCTACGACCAGAATTTAAACCAATATTACCCAATCACCATTTCATCTCTCTCATTTACTACCATTTATAATTTACTGTCGATTCAAGCTAATTCCCCTGGTGTGTTGTTAAATCAGTTGGTGATGTGACGTGCATTCTCAATGATGCTCTACATTCATTGATCTCCTATGGCATAAATGGCAGTTGCATTCAAAGAAGTATTCAAAGGCCATTTTCTAGTTTATGTTTTTTAAGTTAAAGGGAAACGTTCGCCATTTATTCGACCAAGCGTATCTGAACTGGAATTGTTTATCTAAAATAATCAGTAATAATGTTCACAACTCATTGTCGAAATCTATGTATAGCCAGAATTATCCGTGTTTGAAAGTTTACATTTTGACTCGTCATTTCTTGGGGTCGTAGAAAAGAAATAGAAAGTGAAATTCCTATTTCTAGGGCCGTATTTCTGCGGACTATCTACAAATATTCCAGACTCAAATCAACTCCTGAAAATGGCCAAGCTGTCTCTTTAACTGAAATATTTGCAATTTCCCGTTCGACGATTGTGGTTCGTGTAAGATCGTGTCAAAATACTTAGAAATCTTCTGGAATTAATCGTGAACACCTGCAATTCCAATGCGTTATTTGGCGTCCAATCGACTTCTAAGGTTACGGTGCCTGTTTGACCGGATTATAACGTCAATCGTTCCTTTAAACTTAAGACAGTATGACGTCACTTACAATACCATCGTTGCTGGAATAATACATATACAATGTATATCTGATCACGTTTCTGTGAAAATTCACCTACCACATACGTCTGACAACAATTATATTTCTAAATCTATTTTACATTCAGATAACTGTCCTTTAAGTGACGATATAGAGTGTTACACCCCTTTAGAAATTTCATTTCAAAGCTAATCGTTGACCTTTGGCCTATAATAATGGTAGAAATGAAGACAATGAAATGAATGCGGATAAAACAAAGACCAATCTCTCTAGAGGTAATTGATATGTGGCTAACGATATATTTGGATAAAAACAAGAGAAATTAACACCCAAATCTTTCAAAATCGTCCAACTGTAAAAAAGTAAAGCCAAAAAAGTAGCTTTCCAAAAATATTCGATGAATCTCACAAAATGTAAAATGTCAGCTTATAGAAAGAATTTTTGTTTTCGAGTTTTAGATTTTTTGTTAAATCAAGTAGGTCAATTCATTAATTTTCGGGTTATTGGATTAATCTAGGAATTATGAAAATAGTTAGGTTTTGATGGATTGTACACGTTTCGTGATCTCGTCGCTTTATTTGAAGCCAGATTTGCAGGATATACAGAATTGCTTTTGGCACCAGCAAGACTGTTTTTTTTTATTTTTGAAGTTCATGTTCTGTCCATTATTGATAACCGCACGAAATCTACATTTCTTTATGCCATAGTACTCCAGTCTGAACACAGAGGCAAACTATTGTTTCACCAAACAACAGTTCTCTGTGAATTAGAGTATCCATGTTTTGATTTTATTAACGGGTCTTTACTTCTGTTTTCACAATGTCAAGCTATTACAAACTTAGTCTTGTACTTTGACTAAATTGGCCACCATTCTTGTGTCATAGAATTTGTTAATGCAGCAATTGACTAGATTGAACGTGAGAAAAATCAGCCAATCAAATGCCTCGATTACGTTCTGTCTGTGCTGGCTTCTGATTAGAGATCACTCGTATTACCATCAAATGCTACTTTCTATTATACAATTATCGTCTTGTCCAGTCAGGTTATAAATCAAGGGTTCGTATTAGCTTGACATGTGAGAGAAACCCCTTTCTCTTCGGAGGGAGGAACTCTATCTCAAATTCTGGGGAAAACTTCAGTAGTTGTCTGTTAGCTGTTCAATGTATTCAAGCATCAAAAGACTCACTCGTGTCGGAAAGAACCAGATAAATCGGGGTATCTCGTACGGACAAGCAACTACTGATCTCTTGGGAGAGCATCAGCTCGATCAAGTTACAATCAGCCAACGACACCTATCAGATATTCATTTTTGGAAGGTTACCAACCCATCAGTCAACACCGAGCTGATCCAGTCCACCAACAAGCACGTGAACCCAGTGGCAGCACGAGCTCACGCTCTGGAACTCATCGACTCCAAGTTCGTCGACCTTTTGAAGATTTACACCGATGGCTCCAGAGAAGGCATCCAAAGGATTGGGTAAAAGGATACCTCCTCACTGCTCAGTGTTCACTGCAGAACTACTTGTCATTAGGGACGCCATAGCATGGCTATCCCTTAACTACACACGTTATCTTATCTGACTCACTATGTAGCCGTCAATCTATTTCTAACAAATTATGGATAACTATCATGGATCCCGTCGCACGTCTTCATCCCAGGAAACGAACAAGCTGACCGTATTGCCAAGGACAGCTTGGGTCTTGAGGATATCGAACCTATGGAATTCTCATATGAAGAATTTCGTAACCTCGTGTCCTCCAAGATCATCAGGACGCATCTTCTCATTCAATGCACCGAACTAAAACCATCTCGTAAGACATTGACGGACTACCTGGAAACCAACGGCATACCAATCACCATACAGAATATTTTGGCTCCAACCACGGACCACTGGTACAAAATATGGGAACTCTGTTTTGGATAGTTTGCGATATCAGCAAGTTGCTGGAAGCGAACGTTAACTCGTCATTTACCACCACCTCCACCACCTTAACTTGACATAGTGAAGAAGAATTAAATTACATTCAGATCAATGGCGACTAACAGTTATCGTGTCATATTATATTATATATTTCCACGTCCGTGGAACTATACTTATCTTCAGACACCTGATACTATAAAATACTAACAATTACTAAGTGACTAAAATATACCAGAACATGTACGTTGAATTAGTCATGTTCATTTTCTGTCCATTACAGATACTCGGCACCAGTTAATTGGACTAAAAACGAGAGAATAAATGCATTTCCACTGTAGATCTTAATCACGTTAATTTCTAACAAGCTGACCTCGTCTGACCTTTCCACAGTTTCTATGGAATTCTATGGATGTAAACGGGTTAATGAAAACCGAGCGAGTTAAAATGGCGAGTACGTGAATGGTTGAAATAGGCTAGGAAATGAGCTTAAGGATGTTGTATTGTTTTCGACATGTACTGTTTGTTTGTTTAAAAGAATCTCTCTCCCCACCCACCCATTCCCCTCTCCCTCTGTGTTTACCAATAATCACCTCGTTTTGTCTTTGATGTTTTGTCCTTTAAATACAAACGAATCATGCAGTGAAGTCAATGAAATGAAATGAATGGAGTTTTACGTCTTACTCTTCTACACCTTATTGGGCTAATAAAGACGGGTAACACCAACTAAATTATCTAGAGATCTATAACGTACACAGCCTGTAGAACATTGAGCCTCGGCTTATTGTCCCATCCGAACGACTAGACGCTTTCATCACGTAAGCCCACCGAGAAACCTGGGCGAAATTTTTCTTTGAGACCCAGACTCCTTAGGCCAGCTTTGTATAATCTCATTTCCTTGCACGCAGGGAAAGACTTGGTTGCCCAATAGTTTTTTGGGGGTAAAATGTTTGACCTGACATAATCCGCTGTGTACTGAACATTGAACCATATTCCACGGAGCCAGTAGATGCAGGATAATAACCCAGACATGGTATATTTTAATAAAGAAAGAACTGAAACGCGAGATGATTGATCGAGACCATTATTACATGTCTTAATTACACCAAGGGAGACAATTCAGATATCAGGAAATTTCAGAAACGAAAAATGCACGTGGCGGCAGAGAGATAAGGCTTTACACGTGCAGGGAGGGGCTCGCATCAGGGTGAGACGAAGGTGTCCATTGTATCTTTTGTTTTTGTTCCGTAACAAGAGATGATATAATAGATATAGAAAGTTATACAGTCGTTGAATTTCACCAACTTCTTATACCTTGACTGAACTAGTTACCTTTCTTGTATCACATCTTCACAATGTCAAGCTATTACAAGCTTCATCTTATACATCTTCATAATGGCAAGCTATTACAAGCTTCATCTTATACATCTTCATAATGTCAAGCTATTACAAGCTTCATCTTATACATCTTCATAATGGCAAGCTATTACAAACTTCATCTTATACATCTTCATAATGGCAAGCTATTACAAGCTTCATCTTATACATCTTCATAATGGCAAGCTATTACAAGCTTCATCTTATACATCTTCATAAGGGTCAAGCTATTAAAAATCTTCATCTTATACATCTTCACAATGTCAAGCTATTACAAACTTCATCTTATACATCTTCATAATGGCAAGCTATTACAAACTTCATCTTATACATCTTCATAATGGCAAGCTATTACAAACTTCATCTTGTACATCTTCACAATGTCAAGCTATTACAAACTATATCTTATACATCTTCACAATGTCAAGCTATAACGACTCTCTTCTTATATTATAGTCACCTTTCTTGTACCGCGTCATCTTCACAATGTCAATGATTATTATATGAGTTAATATTTACAAAACAAAATGACAACTGTATGTAGAAGCATGCTGATTGGTTTAAAACTAATGTGACATGGATATAATATCAACTCCATTCTTAATACGAAGTATACTTGTTAAAGTGAAACACGGTAGAAGTATATATATACAGACAAGAAGAATCAGTATGGAGATTATTAAAATGAGTTTCAACGAAAGCACTGGTCTAGATATGAAATTTATACAAGCAGAGATAAGAAATAAAAATGAAATGAATGGAGTTTTACGTCCTACTCTTCTGCAACTTATGGGACATCGTATCGCGAATACAAGTTATATTATCTAGGAAGTATGACAAATGAGGGCGTGGTTATGACACGATGCTTATGGGCTTATAAAGACGGAAGGAAATTCTAGGGAATGATCCCTTAATAATACGATACAATAAGGTACTACTGAAATCTTACAAATAAACGTCTGTAAAATATTATTAAATTCTGGATTAATTCTACAAGCTCGGTAACTTGATATCCTGATTCAGTTTTTGTCTGCGTCTCTGACAGGCGTCTAATTAGTTAATTAACTAAAATTTCAATTATCAGCCCAGATCAAAGGCTTGCAGGTAAAATCGATATTTGTGATCGGTGACAGTGATTGAGGAGGTCTCGATAATTTTAGGTTTGAAATGTGGATTATGTTGATTACCAAAATGAAATGTGGGTCATTAACTTGAATCAAAATTCAATAAAATAAATTGCAGTGTAACGTTCGACAATTCTTCTATCCCTTGTCAGTGATGCAAATCTAAGGGGCTGGCATGGAAAAGCGTAAAGTCGTTTAGATGAGACAATAAAACAAAGGCCTCGTTAAACGTGTGTTACAGACGCTACAGATCCCTAGAAAGATCGAAATCGACAAAGAGTGGGCTATTGCCTGGCAAAATTTCCCTTTTCATTAGCCCATAAGGTGAAGAAGAGTTGAGGTAAATCTACATTCATTTCATTTTTACAATCACGTGACATTTTGACGGTCAGCTCCCAGTCGCTCCCTCCGCCCACTTTATAAGTTTCTTTATCTAAATATAATTTGAAATCAAATATGACTGAGTATTAATTAAAAATCTCTCGTCTGGCGTCTTAAAGAACACTGTTAAGGATTGTTTCCATGGTAACAGAATATTATTCAATCAGTTACCATTTTTTAACTAGTTTTATTTAATTAAAATGACGTAGAAAACCATTAAGATTATAGAAAATAGAGTTACTGTATTACAACCTTCTCTAGTCATTGTGTCTATTCATTTCAAATCCGAATCTTAGTCCGAAACCCGCAGACTCTCATATCATTTGATTTATAGTTTAAACATTTAGCTAAATATGCCATTTTTATTTTAACGCTAAAAGGATTAAGAAAAGACTGGCCCTGGTATTGCCTTTAAATATTAAAGATTGGGTGGTTATTTGGTAGATGAAGTAAAGGTTTGCTTCCAGCTAACTGTTACAACAAAATAGGTAGTTGTAGGTAGATGACAAGTTAACGTTCACTTTCAATGGCTGCTGATATCACAGACTAGGTAGTTGTTGGCAGATGAGATGTTAGCGTTCACTTTCAGCTAACTGATATCACAGACTAGGTAGTTGTTGGTAGACGACAAGTTAACGTTCGCTTTCAATGGATGCTGATATCACAGACTAGGTAGTTGTTGGCAGATGAGATGTTAGCGTTCACTTTCAGCTAACTGATATCACAAACTAGGTAGTTGTTGGTAGATGACAAGTTAACGTTCACTTTCAGCTAACTGATATCACAGACTAGGTAGTTGTTGGTAGATGACAAGTTAACGTTCACTTCCAGCTAACTATTCACGTAGTGAGACAGTATTCACTGTAGATTCACTAGGTAGTTGTTGGTAGACGACAAGTTAACGTTCGCTTTCATGATGCGATAACTGATATTCCCTAAGTGATATCACAGACTTGGTAGTTGTTAAGTTAGCGTTATATCGCAGACAAAAACAAATTTTAGAGATTGTAGAAGGGTTTTCTGAATGTATTATGTGTATCAGGGATACTGATATCATCAACTTACACCACTCTTATTTCAGTCAGACGACTGTAATTCCTGTAATTCCGGATTTGTTTGCATTTTAGCAGCATGTTATTCTTTCCCATGTTCTACGGACTATTTAGATGTCTCTTTGAGAAACACTAAAATAAATAAAAAAACACAATGGATATCAAAATACAGTTTTTATTCCATTAAAATATTCCTGGAAAACTCAACAAATAAACTTGAAGGAATGAATAAAGATGGTGACGGCAAGTTTCAGCAGTATCAACATCACTAGCACGACAACTCTGGCTCTACCTTGGTCCTCTGACCTACGGTGGACGCTATTTAACAATGCGGTGACGATATTACGTCTGAGGAATTGGCCCGTGGGTAGGGCCAGAGTTTCTAGCTGTTTCAGCATTTCCTAGATATAAAATCCAGTCTAATTGGTCCAATAATAATTATTTTTTAAGGATTAAGCAATCAGTGAACACATTTTGGTGCTAGTCATTATATTAAGTTTCAGTTCATTTTTAACTTGGCCTATTCATAAAGCTTAAAATTTACAGAGCCATTAAAAATGATGTCTAATTAAAGCCTGGAATATAACTCCTATATCGTTCTGATTCAGATTCTAGGCATTGATTGAATACAAATAATAACAATTTGTCTTAAATGTGGATTATTCAGAAATAGCACAGTAAAGACAAATTTGATCAAATATTTAAAACTAATTTCTTAAAACGTAAAATAAATAAAATATTTACAAATAAAATAGAATGTATATTATTTACAGTGTGATAATTTATACAAATGAAAGCCTACAGTATATTTTTTACAAAAAAAACAAGGAATAGTGGCATACTTTTTCACAAATCAAGTTATTACAAACTTCATCTTATACATCTTCACAATGTCAAGCTATTACAAACTTCATCTTATACATCTTCACAAAGTGAAGCTTTTGTATACCTTGTTATTAAAGAAGTGTGTTACAACATAATATATTCCCTTGTTTTTTGTGATTAAGAAGAAAAGCTATGCAAAATCATTGTAATAATTGTAAAATATTTCGCATTTTACACAAAATAAGCAAAATATAGTCAATAAAAGGAATAATAATGGATATATAGATCTATGTGGAATTTTCATTGAGAAGAGAAAAGGAATTTTATAAATTCTATATATACAGAACTAAAAGGAAAATTAAGAAGTAAATATTAGCTATGTATGTACAGTTAATTGTAAAATATGTAAATTTGTAATATATAAGGGCAATATGATATATAATATACCGCAATATGATATATAATATATAGGGCAATATGATATATAATATACGGCAATATGATATATAATATATAGGGCAATATGATATATAATATATAGGGCAATGTGATATATAATATACGGCAATACGATACATAATACATATATAGGGCAATACGATGGATATATAATACAGGGCAATACGAGGGATCTATATAATATAGAGGGCAATACATAGACCTATAATTACAGAAGTTTAAAATACAGAAATATAACAAATATACAAAATGGACAATTACAATTAAATGGAATATAAGAATTTAAAAAACTTTAGTCAAGCAAAAATATTCATGTATAATCGCGTGTTATTCAAAACATTAACAAAAATTTTTCGAGTAAAATAAATATGGTATTAATTTTAATTATTTATTAGGTGTGATCAGTGTATATATATATATATATATATCTCTGCTTGACCAATGCTTTTGGAAATATATGTACATAAAAAGTATCTAAGATGTATACTATTTGTAAAAATTGGAATATATTAAAAATATCAAACTAATTAAATTGTAAATATTTTGCAGATGGAATGGAAGAAGATTAGAAATTTTTCCCTGAAATTATCTTTCTGCTGATTCCAAGAAAGATCGTCATGGCAACCAGAGACATTTTTTAACATAATTACTTCACTTTAATTACCCAAAATTTGATAAAGTAATACTTCCTCTTAGAATGAACATAAAATATATTTCAAACTCGGTCAATTAGAGTATATATTCATCAGTTAGACTTACCAGGTGTCATGACTAAAGAATAGAATCTCTATATAACATGATATATCTATTAAACTTGGTCAATAAGAGTATATATTCATCAGTTAGACTTACCAGGTGTCATGACTAAAGAATAGAATCTCTATATAACATGATATATCTATTAAACTAAGTTATTATTGAAAAACACTTCTAACTTAAACTTGGTCAATAAGAGTATATATTCATCAGTTAGACTTACCAGGTGTCATGACTAAAGAATAGAATCTCTATATAACATGATATATCTATTAAACTTGGTCAATAAGAGTATATATTCATCAGTTAGACTTACCAGGTGTCATGGATAAAGAATAGAATCTCTATATAACATGATATATCTATTAAACTAAGTTATTATTGAAAAACACTTCTAACTTAAACTTGGTCAATAAGAGTATATATTCATCAGTTAGACTTACCAGGTGTCATGACTAAAGAATAGAATCTCTATATAACATGATATATCTATTAAACTTGGTCAATAAGAGTATATATTCATCAGTTAGACTTACCAGGTGTCATGACTAAAGAATACAATCTCTATATGACATGATATATCTATTTAACTAAGTAGATTGATAAATTGATTTACAGTGTTTCAAAATTATTTAGTTTTATAGATTGATAAGAATATAGAAAGATCTGTCCTAAAGTTTTGAGACTAGGTTAAGCCCACTGATAAACAAAGACTCATTTTGCCAAAGTTTAAAATTTTCAATTGTTTGGTCATCCTAATAGGCAGTATATCTTTACTTCATCACCTTCCGATAAAAAACCCCCAGAAAACCATAGTTCCAACTCTTGTAGTTTTGCATAGTTTCATAGCTAAATACTTTTCACAAGAATAAATTTTTTAAAAGTAGAATCTGTACACGTTAAGTATGTCTCTAAAAGTCCATTAATCTAAAAATATTATAAATAGCAATGTTTCACATTACATTCAGTAAAATATTAATAGTTAATACTTAGTTAATATACAATCAGATATATTAAAATTCCACCTGTATGATTGAGTCTACTAATCTAGAACTATAATACAAAATTCCACCTGTATGATTGAGTCTACTGATCTAGAACTTTAATACATAATTCCACATCAGTCACATCTAGATTACAAAATTCAACCTGATGTTTCTACTTATTAGACTAATAATACAATTAGTATATTGAGTCTATATCTAGAACTATAATACATAATTCCACCTGTATGATTGAGTCTACTAATCTAGAACTATAATACATAATTCCACCTGTATGATTGAGTCTACTGATCTAGAACTATAATACATAATTCCACATCACATTCGTATTTTCTGATTACTTACAAATTCAACCTGGATGTTTTTCTAACTAAGCCCTAATACAATGAGTCAATTGTCCATATTTTCACTCAGATTCTGCTTGCCTCTTATAATCTAGAATATTCTATGTGAATTCTTTAAGGATTAACACAGTCAGTAATAGTGTTGGTTCTTAACATGTCACACTTTGCATGGTACATCGAGCAAATAGTGGCTGTGGGTTCCGAACTCGATGGCCGTGTGAAAGCCTGATGACCTTGAATAAGTCATCTCTACTCATTATTCCAATTGACTTTTGGCTGAATGTCGATCAGCTGTAGTCAGTAAAACACACCATATTTACTGGTACACAAATCTATTAGACTACAAACTGATTTCAGAAATCACTTTTCCCATGAAATCTCTTCACCAAGCACTAGCTCGAATATTCATTCAAACAAAAAACATTATCACGTTCCTAGAACAGGGAAATGAAATGGAGTTTTACATCCCACTGTTCTGTATCTTATTACACTTATAAAATGGAGTTTTACATCCCACTGTTTCTTATCTGACTACTTAAGGCACCTGATAGGTCTTCAATATATCACAGTCTCTCTCTAATAGCACCATTCTGGTTTCTTCTAAAATAAAGCACAAAATATCTTCAGATAAAATTGAAACAAAGTTTAATATAACATTTAAAAATAGCAGTACCTTACTGGCACGGAATAATGAGACCTTTTTGGGAATGATCATTCCAGTCATCTGATTGGTCAATCATTTAAACAGATTTTATCTAAGCTAATCAGTAATTGTGTTCACAGAGCACCATCGAAATTTGAGACTTCTAATGTATCACGTGTGTTAAATGTATCTGTATTTGAAAGTTCAAATTTATTGTATGATTTAAGGAGGAAATTATGGTATTTTGTGTATTTCTAGTTCTTCTGAAGACTATTTATAAATTCAAGACATTTTTACTCTGAAATTGGTACATCAAGATCCAGAAATTTCAAGGCAGAAAGAAAACTACCAACCTGTAAATGATTTTAACATTAATACAGCAGTCCTTCAGGATACTGAAAATAAAATAGAAACACATTATCAATAAATGTTAGTGGTATTGGCTCAGTGAGTTAGACGCTTGCTCGCTAACCTGAAGTTTCCAGGGTTCAATACTGGCAAAGCTCAAGATAATACTTCAACCCTGTCAGTAGAGAGCTGTGGTGACTCAGTGAGTTAGACACTTGCTTGCTAACCTGAAGGTTCCAGGGTTCAATCCCAGTATAGGTTGAGATAATACTTCAACCCTGTCTGTAGAGAGCTGTGGTGACTCAGTGAGTTAGACACTTGCTTGCTAACCTGAAGGTCTAGGGTTCAATCCCAGTATAGGTTGAGATAAACTTGTTGAATTTTCAACCCAGTTCCTTGTCAGTGATACAGGTCAAAAGGCTAATTGTTTTGGGCCAATAAACTTGAGGACCTGTGTAAAGATTCCTCGACAGTTGGAAATCACAAAAAGAGTAGGCTAATACCACTATCACTTTTAACCATTTGTAGCACAAGTTTTTGGCTGAAATTGATTAAGGTGCATTCCTATATGAAATATAAAGGGTCTTGGTTTTGCTAGTAAACTAGTTTGAAATAAGAAATATTTTCTAACCTGAGCCATGAGGATGGCAGATACCCATTTCAACATATCATCTTGACTTGTAAAACACACACTTTTACCGAAATAACCAGTTCTACAATCGAAAAAACAAATTATATAACAAAAAAACTAAGCAAGCTATTTTAAAACACTTTACACCCATCTGCACATCAAGGGCTATAACTCTGCAAATATTTCTCAGTCGGTGCTCTGATCCAAAAATAAATTCAGAGCTTGTTCAAAGTCACTTCAAAAAAAATTCCCACAAAAAATATGGTTCTTGAGATATCCTTTATGGTGTTCAAGGGAACCACAGATTTAGAATTTCAGGCCTTAAACAATAAACTTACTTGGAAGGTTTGTCATTCTTGGATAAAAATGTAAAACCAAATCTAAAATTAAAAAGGTAAATACTTTAACTGTCATATACATCAATTCAACTAATAATGCAGGGGTTTCAGATATACAATCCTCATCAGGGCAGATAGTGTAGGTTATTGAAGGTTACTGTTCTGTGACAGGATTTATTATGGACACAGTAAGCAGCATGGTAAGGAGTAGCAAAGAGATGCAAAAAAAAAACAAGTTGGAGTTTGAAGAAGAGTTGAATGTGTTCTAATATTCTGCACCTTATGGGCTAATTAATATGGGGCAACGCTATGCAGTGTACATTGAAGGAAAGTTTGCAAGGACAAAAGCATTAGCCTACTCTTTTTTCAAATTCCAACTGACATGGGTTCTTTAATACGTACAGTCTGTAGCACACGAGGCCTCAGTTTAGTTTTCCATCAGTGTAATCAAAGTGGGCTTAAGAAATTGTAGGTGTAGACAGAATTAAAATGGCAGAGAAAATAACTCATTCTGAATGTGACTTAAACTGTTTACATCAGATTCTTTATCATTCCATTCAGCACTGACCAATCAGCCTCACCATAATAAACTAATTGAAAACCAAGGGAGATAACTTACTTGGAGGGAATAGAAGATCGTCTAGGATCAACTCCGATATAAATTATCATATCTTCAGCGTTGATACTCCATAGACAGTTGTTGGCCTACAATACATATAAAGTGTTACAATCTAACCCTGTAGAAGCAATACAACTCTGTTTATCACAGAATGGCTAAAACGCGAGTAAAAGTTGCATAGTAGTGGACTCCAGCTCTAAAGAGAAGTACCATCAGGTGCTTTGAAAAGAGTAAGTATGTCAGCACCACAACAACAAAGTACTATAGGACCGAATAGGCTGGTGACCGACCCCCAAATAAATAGAAGTCTATATCCATAACAATTGTTGTCTCTTAATGTACAGTGATACTTCTAAATGTCTTACACGTATTAACTTCCTTACAGTAAATAATGTATAAATTGTACCTTGGAATCTTTATAACAGGAGAATCTGGACTGTTTAAAATCAAACGTCATCTTCTTAAAGCTTTTCTTTTCACTATATTTTAACTCTGACAGTAAATATTTACTAGGGTCGTACTGAAATTAATATAAGTTATATTATAGAATGATGTAAATATTTACTAGGGTCGTACTGAAATTAATATAAGTTATATTATAGAATGATGTAAATATTTACTAGGGTCGTACTGAAATTAATACAAGTTATATTATAGAATGATGTAAATATTTACTAGGGTCGTACTGAAAATAATATCAGTTATATTATAGAATGATGTAAATATTTACTAGGGTCGTACTGAAATTAATATAGTTATATTATAGAATGATGTAAATATTTACTAGGGTCGTACTGAAATTAATATAGTTATATTATAGAATGATGTAAATATTTACTAGGGTCGTACTGAAATTAATACAAGTTATATTATAGAATGATGTAAATATTTACTGAAATTAATACAAGTTATATTATAGAATGATGTAAATATTTACTAGGGTCGTACTGAAATCAATAAGTTATATTATAGAATGATGTAAATATTTACTAGGGTCGTACTGAAATTAATACAAGTTATATTATAGAATGATGTAAATATTTACTAGGGTCGTACTGAATTAATATAAGTTATATTATAGAATGATGTAAATATTTACTAGGGTCGTACTGAAATAATAAAGTTATATTATAGAATGATGTAAATATTTACTAGGGTCGTACTGAAATTAATATAAGTTATATTATAGAATGATGTAAATATTTACTAGGGTCGTACTGAAATTAATATAAGTTATATTATAGAATGATGTAAATATTTACTAGGGTCGTACTGAAATTAATATAAGATATATTATAGAATGATGTAAATATTTACTAGGGTCGTACTGAAATTAATATAAGTTATATTATAGAATGATGTAAATATTTACTAGGGTCGTACTGAAATTAATATCAGTTATATTATAGAATGATGTAAATATTTACTAGGGTCTACTGAAATCTAATAAGTTATATTATAGAATGATGTAAATATTTACTAGGGTCGTACTGAAATTAATAAAGTTATATTATAGAATGATGTAAATATTTACTAGGGTCGTACTGAAATTAATATAAGATATATTATAGAATGATGTAAATATTTACTAGGGTCTACTGAAATCAATAAAGTTATATTATAGAATGATGTAAATATTTACTAGGGTCGTACTGAAATTAATAAAGTTATATTATAGAATGATGTAAATATTTACTAGGGTCGCACTGAAATTAATACAGTTATATTATAGAATGATGTAAATATTTACTAGGGTCGTACTGAAATTAATATAAGTTATATTATAGAATGATGTAAATATTTACTAGGGTCTACTGAAATTAATAAAGTTATATTATAGAATGATGTAAATATTTACTAGGGTCGTACTGAAATTAATATAAGTTATATTATAGAATGATGTAAATATTTACTAGGGTCGTACTGAAATTAATATAAGTTATATTATAGAATGATGTAAATATTTACTAGGGTCGTACTGAAATTAATATAAGTTATATTATAGAATGATGTAAATATTTACTAGGGTCGTACTGAAATTAATATAAGTTATATTATAGAATGATGTAAATATTTACTAGGGTCGTACTGAAATTAATACAAGTTATATTATAGAATGATGTAAATATTTACTAGGGTCGTACTGAAATTAATATAAGTTATATTATAGAATGATGTAAATATTTACTAGGGTCGTACTGAAATTAATATAAGTTATATTATAGAATGATGTAAATATTTACTAGGGTCGTACTGAAATTAATACAAGTTATATTATAGAATGATGTAAATATTTACTAGGGTCGTACTGAAATTAATACAAGTTATATTATAGAATGATGTAAATATTTACTAGGGTCGTACTGAAATTAATATAAGTTATATTATAGAATGATGTAAATATTTACTAGGGTCGTACTGAAATTAATACAAGTTATATTATAGAATGATGTAAATATTTACTAGGGTCGTACTGAAATTAATATCAAGTTATATTATAGAATGATGTAAATATTTACTAGGGTCGTACTGAAATTAATACAAGTTATATTATAGAATGATGTAAATATTTACTAGGGTCGTACTGAAATTAATATAAGTTATATTATAGAATGATGTAAATATTTACTAGGGTCGTACTGAAATTAATATAAGTTATATTATAGAATGATGTAAATATTTACTAGGGTCGTACTGAAATTAATATAAGTTATATTATAGAATGATGTAAATATTTACTAGGGTCGTACTGAAATTAATATAAGTTATATTATAGAATGATGTAAATATTTACTAGGGTCGTACTGAAATTAATATAAGTTATATTATAGAATGATGTAAATATTTACTAGGGTCGTACTGAAATTAATATAAGTTATATTATAGAATGATGTAAATATTTACTAGGGTCGTACTGAAATTAATATAAGTTATATTATAGAATGATGTAAATATTTACTAGGGTCGTACTGAAATTAATATAAGTTATATTATAGAATGATGTAAATATTTACTAGGGTCGTACTGAAATCAATATAAGTTATATTATAGAATTATTAAAACATTTATTTTCAGATGGGACAATGAACCTCAGCTCTGTGTGCTACAGGCTGTGTATGTTAAACATCCCTCGACAGTTGGAAATTGCAAAAAGAGTAGTCTAATTCCGCTGTCCTGGCAAAATTTCCCTCATTGCACACTGCATGGCATTGCTTGTCTTCATTAGCCCATAAGGTGAAGAAGAGTAGGACCTTAAACTCATTTCATTTTATTTTTTTATTAAAACAGAACGATCTATAAACAACTGAAATTAAAATATCACCATGAAAAATAAATGAAATTTTACGTTCTGAGATGTCTGAGGTCAAATGAATTGAAACCTGCTACTGTTAGAGTTAAACTGTCTGAAATCTTAAAAGTAAATAACAACTTACAGAATTATTGATCTTGGCCATGAGTTCGTTTGTTTTTAAACATAAACAGAAACCTTTCCTGATATCTTCTGTCCAGTCACTCCACCGACAGACGTCAAGAAACACCTGGTTCGACCAATGTAGAGGGCGCTCTAAAAAATACATCATTTATACGATTTACTTTTTTATTCTCTTAAGTTGTATACACTAGTTTCTGAAAAGCGACCCTCATCAGGAATTAACACCATCCATTGTCTATATGACTAGAGCTCATCTCAAAACGCAGGGCGGTTGATTTTGCTAGTCCTGTCCGATTGTCAATTTTAAAGGATCAATTGAAAATAAGCCACATAAGTTTCTGATACACAATCTTCATCAGGAAATATAATCATTCATTGTCTAAATGACTAAAGCCCATTTCTGTTTCTGATAGTCAAACTTCATCAGGATAGCTAGTTTAGGACATACCTAACATTATAAAATGTACAAACATAGTGGACACAATTAAATTTTTAATCCCAGAGGTATATACAAAACCTTCATATATTACACTACTTAGCTACTAATAGCAATATAGATACAGTTTGTAAACATCATAAGAAACCTTATGTTGATATATCTACTTCTAATTTAACTCACCTAATTTCCCCTCAAACAATATCTCATGTAGATTATAGTTCCTCTCACTAACCATACGTTTATTATAGAAATAGTCTACTACCTCCATAGCTGTATTCCTAGAGGTGATCTACAATGATATAGGTAGTGTTAGAAATATCAACAGCACAGACTGGCAACAGTGTGTAATGAGGGAAAGTTTGCCATTATTGCAGGATTAACCTTCCATTTAGCAATTACAAGATGTAGCAAACAGAGCCTCTGTATCATAGCTGATATTGTACCATTTGAATGATAGGATGCTTTCCATATCTTATATTTTCTCAAACTATGCCAGGATTGAACCTTTGACATTCTTGCGGACAATCATCTAACTCAATAAGCCACCATGGCTCCCTGATTTCAACTATATTATTAAGAAATCTGAACATACCGTGACCATCTCACAGTCTCCGTTGAGCTGATATTTAGAAATAGGTATTAATAAACTATCTGATGGCATTGACTGAAATAAACAAAACTTGGGTTAAATAACTTCACAATCAAAATTAACTTTTTTGTATTATCTCCTTCTAATTGGTTTTAATTATTTAGGATATTGTCTAATAAAGAAGATTTGATTTTGAAAGGTCCACTCCTAGATCTATCTTTAAATATTGCACAAGATATTAAATTGTTTATTTAAATTTTTGAAGTGTATCAGTTGGTAAAGTAAATATTTGGATGACTATACATTTAGCTGAAATTAAGCTCTATCATATTTTGATGGCTAAACAGATAGCTGAAATTAAGCTCTATCAGCTGATAAGCAAATATTTAAAAGAACACCATTGCTGCCCCACCCTTCTGTCACTTACCGCTGCTCAACCCGTCTGTCACTTACCGCTGCACCGTCCTTACGTAACTTATCGTTGCCCCACCCTTTCGTAACTTACCACTGCCCTACTCTAAACCCCTCCACTTACCATTCTGGGACTGGATTCTATGTCTTTTATTTTTCTTTCTGCTTCATCCATCTTGTCTTCTATGGACTTTTCTTGATCCAACTGAAATGATGTAATATTCATCTAAAAATTCAGTTTTTGGAAAAATTTCTTAAAATGTCCAAAATTTAACTTTTGACTTATTAGAGTTACTTCCCATTTTGAAGATCTTAATTAATCAGTCAAGAAATTGCGTTCAGATCCCAACCAATGAAAAAAAAATGAGATGTAAAGTACGGTAACAATACAAGTAAATTTTTGAAGCTCAATATCTCAAAATTCCTCACACATGAACAAGCTTTTACAGAAAAGACTTTTGATTGGTTTTGGAAATAATAAGAACAAACAGAACCTTTCATTGGTTGAAATTTGAAATCCATTTAGATTATATCTATATAAAGAATGTATAGAGATTGTAAAGACAAAGGACTTTTTTATTGGTTTAGTAAACAGAGCCTTTGATTGATTGAAATTTGAACTCACTTAGAACACGCTAATATAAAAAAAGTATACAGATTGTAATTGAGATACTCACACGAAATAAGGAGTCATGATAGGAAATGATATCTGAGATGACACATAACTGTAAGGGAAGGTTGGTTTGATAACTTGCTGGTACCTGAAATACAAATGATACAACATTATAGTCATATAGACAAAGTCTAAATTGATATGACTGTGGACTTTTACATACATACTGGGCCTGGTTAATGATACTATCCAAACAACTAGACCCTCTTTCCATGTCAATCACTCTGACCTACGTCAAATATGAACAGCCTATGACTATATCCGAAGGTATGATCGCAACCAATGCTGGAATCTGAAACTGGATAACGGTAAGAAAGGTGAGCGTTGTATTCAGAATTATACTATATATAATTACCTCAGAAGCGTCTGGTATTAACAAGGAGGGAGCGAAACACGTGGCCAGATTCTCAAGGGTCATCTGATTCTCACTAGTATATTGGTTAACTCTATAATAAACAACAAGATATTATTATTAAAACAATCTTATTTATTATATCACAAATTCCCATAACAGGGGAGGGGGAAAACAATTAAAATATATACTTATGTTGCCTCACATTTATACCAGAAACACTTTTTTCCATTCTAGCCCCCCTTCCCCCCACCTGCATCACTGACAAGGAGAAAACTCCAGTCTTTGATATTAAAGCATAAAAAGCAGGCTCGTACTTATAGGGGAGGAGGCCAGGGCAGGACTAGGAAATATTTGTCCCCCCCCCACCCCCTGGAAAATTCATATACTTGAATGACTTGAGCCTCACTTCATTCTTCTCATTCACCCTCCATCCTACTCCCCACCCCCCAGCAACCAGATAGGCTTAATAAAAGTAAACATACTTATGAAGATGCATGACTATTTTCTTCAATGTGTTGAAATGTATTTCTGGCATACGGTCTAACAGATAACTGTACCATGCCAACTTATTCTTGATTTCAGAAATAGCTGAAACAAACAAACAAATACTTTCATACAATAATATTTTTAACCTTGTGGACTCTCCAAAAGGGATGCAGGGTTATTTAACCTCTCTGAAAGGAATGTCAAGTTGTCAAACCTAAATACCAAATAAACAATATTAACTACGTGGACTCTCTGAAGGAGATCTCAAGTTGACAAACCTAAATACCAAATGAACATTATTAGCTATGTGGACTCTCTGAAAGGGACGCTGAGTTGCCGAGTGGCAGAGGAGTACCAATTGCAATATTTAACAGAAGAGTGGACAAAATGTTTCTGGAAACTGTTTATAAAAACAACTGAACCAAGGCCTGATTAAAGAGATAAGTTCATCACCAACCTGCTGTTTGCATCCATTGTATATAATCCTGAGTAAACACTGACGATGTTAGCCCACGTAGAAAACGTTTTACAGCATTGGCTACTTCATGGTCTGTATAATCTTCTAAACGAACACTTCGTGGATCTGTAACAGAAAATACAATGAGCATTCTATAATATATAATTCAGCATGTGTTTTGGATACATGATACTCATCAGGACAGATAATTTTAATAATTGAGGTTACCTAAAGCCCATTGCATGCTGCATTTACATGTGTTTTAGCTGATTAGTTAATGAGACTTCCTAATATAGATTGACTAGAACTCATCTCATGTTCCTGACATATGTGTTTTTGATACACAATCCTCATCAGGACAACTAGTTTAGAAGTGGGGAGCAAGACAAATTATATTATTAAAATTGATGTGAACTTACCGTTTCTGAGTTCCACTAAAAGGGAGTTAACTCTGGAATGGGTGGCACTCTCACGATAAATACCTCTTGTCTTAATACCTGAAAATATACATCAATCAATTTAAAACTTATAATTAACATTCATTTGAAGTGTGTTGAAGTCATTTGATCTGGAATGTGTCATAAACTAAAGTTTACACACTCATTTCAATTCAGAATCTTTTTCAGAGAGTCCACATAGCTAAAAAATTTTATTTATTTAGTATGTTAACTCAGGATTCCTTTCAGAGTGTCAACATAGCTAATAATACTGTGTACATACCATTATTAGTAATATAATTCAAACACCTGTCTACTATTACAGGTACATTATCTGATGTGAGTTGTTGGTCATCTAGAGCGGTACCACTACCCTACAATTATAAACCAACAATTAGTCACACGGCTTGGGTATTGGTGCAAATCATGTAGTTCAAAAGAAATGAAATGAATGGCGCTTTACATCCTGTTTCCTTACCAAAATAATCTAATGAAGATGGGCTACACCATCAATGAGGGAAATTTGTCTTAACAACCACTTTGAAAGGTTCATCAAAAATCTTTTAATACAAAAATTTGACATGACTGGCAAATACAACCAAATCAACATCCCTTGGGTATCATTCTCTAAAATGTATCTAAAGATGATTTTAGCATTCCAGTTATATGATTGGTCAATCACTAAAATGGATTTTAAATTTAGTTTTATTATTGTATTTTTTAGAATATTGATTATGTTTAAGTTTTGTTTTAGGCTCCTGATTGGTCAATCACTAAAATTGATTTTAAATTTAGTTTTATTATCCAATCAGATAAGTGATGGAGAATAAGTCCCCTGGTAATTTTACAAACCTTGATGGATCTCTCCAGTTCAATTCGTAATCTTTCTGTATCACGACTTAGATCAGCCTGAATATAGAGGGCCCTGGAAAACACAGATAAACAACTATTTTACACCGAGAAAGTTAATAATATAATATCTAAAGATAAGCTTATTCTGTTACAACAGCTTGTAGCCCTTGAATCTTTGTTGCCCCCTGGAAAATTTTTTGATAGTGTTCAATCAGAGAACAAGACTTTTTCTGCCCCCTCGCAGTAATAAATGCGCCCCTGAAGTATGCAGGCTGGCTAAGGGCCTGTTCTGTTAAAAATGTGAACACAATAGAGCAAACATTTTACTTTTTGATTTTTTATTCATATTTTTATGATAACCTGTGAATTCATGTTAGATTTTAGTCAAATTTTTTATTTTGAAAGCCAACCCATGAAGATCAAGCATTAATAAAGCACTGATAATATCTATAAGTGGTGTAAATGAAATCTGATAGAAGGCACTCACCTTCCAGGAGAGTTGACCACAAAATGATACCCAGTCTCTAGAACTTTATTACAACCTGTTTCACTACCCTGATGTTCTGAAAAATAAATAAATAAATGAATCACCAAGACTGTCCTGATGAGGATTGTGTATCTGAATCATGTCAACAGTATAAGATGAGCTCTAGACAATTGGCTAACATTAAGTCCTATATTAGAAAGTTAACCTCCATTTCCAAACCTAGCTGTCCTGATGAGGTTCGTATATCTGAAACACCATGTCAACAGTATCAGATGAGCTCTAGACAATTGGCTAACATTAAGTCCTATATTAGAAAGTTAACCTCCATTTCCAAACCTAGCTGTCCTGATGAGGTTTGTATATTTGAAACACCGTGTCAACAGTATGAGATGAGCTCTAGACAATTGGCTAACATTAAGTCCTATATTAGAAAGTTAACCTCCATTTCCAAACCTAGCTGTCCTGATGAGGTTTGTATATCTGAAACACGTGTCAACAGTATGAGAAGAGCTCTAATCCATTAGATAACATTCTGTATTAAAAGTCTCATTAAACAGCTAGCTGTCCTGATGAGGATTGTGTATCTGAAACATGTCAGTAGCAAGAGATGATCTCAAGTTAATGTGTACCTCCTTTAAAAAGATTTCAACTAAAATATCCTTACTGATACTGCTAGCTTTGCGTAGGTCCACTGTTTCTAGTTTATTAGTTTCTTTACTTAAATAATATAATATTCTCCAATTGATCATAATCCAAGTTCGAGTCCAATCCTAGAAACAGAAATGGCAAAATACAACTATACAAGACTATGCAGTGTGCACTGAAAGCAATTTTAACAGAAATCTGTCTACTAGATAGAACCCTATATTTCTAGGTTAGCAAGAAAACACTTACCTAACTTGTCACCCTAGACAAATCTAAATCCTTTCTTTAGATGGGAGTGGCTAATTTTGATTGACATATCAAACTCTTTACTTTCAGTAAAATTCAGAGCTTACTGGCAACTCAAAATGAGCAATTTTTACCAATAGGCCAACACAAATATGATGGTCTTTATTGTTCTAACCTCTGAGAAAGCTTAATCTTATTTTAAAAAGTGCTACAGGTATGTGAAATTGAGCTCTATCAAAATATTTAGAAAATGAAATATGACCCACCTCTGCTATAGAATCTTTCATATAGAAATTACCAGCTAGAGAAAAATCCATCATTCCCACGTGGTCCATGACATTTATAGGACAAATTAACTACAAGATAAAAATATAGAGCATAATTAACAAATTAAACGAATTGAATGGAGTTTTACATCCTACTCTCCTACACCTAATGGCCTAATAATTAATAGATAGAGATTTGACTATCAAAGACATAGCAATAGGACCTACCCTAGCTAACGCTTGTAGCCACAACCTCCTTTCTGTCTCATTCTCAGCAGAAAATAAATAAATTCTCTGATTATTTCTGTTGGTGCTGATCTCGAATGCTGCAGATTGTCTAAAAGTAAACATGATTAAACATTGTCTTAATAAATATAGATAAGCTTGACAAGGCATATGTATCCCTTTTCAGTTTGAAACTTTCCATCTTCAACAGTATAATTTGTTTCTGGAAAATACATTCTATTTGGTGTCTTAAAGCTATCATACTTTAATTAACTTAAGGCTACAGGAATAAATTATACAATAAATTTAATTTTTTACGACAGCTTTTTCATGACAGCTTTAATTTTGTATTTTCTTTGCATCTCCTGGCATACAGGATTCAAAATGGCAGAGATGGGTAAACTTTAAAAGTGACTTATCTGCTTCCAAGAGGCCACAACTGAAAATAACAACTTACTTCTCTAAGGTAGTGGTTGTGATCATCAACATGTATTTTCTTTCAATAGAATCTTTGGCTGTTGTGCTCTGAAAAACAAACACCAGATTGAACATAACTTGTTTTTAACAGCCTATTTTAATATGTTTGTAATAAGGCAAATAACACATTGTAGTTTTATGTCTTCCTTCTCTTTGACTAAAGAAACAACTATATTTTACAAGGATAACAACTTAGGTTCTCAATGATCCTTGCTACCAGCTGGTCCTTGGTCAAACCTCTTGGTATTTATTTTACAAGGATAACAACCTCGGTTCTCAATGATCCTTTCTACCAGCTGGTTCTTGGCCAAACCTCTTGGCATTGATCTTTCCCGGATTTTCCGTACCCATTTACAACTGGGTGGATGGAATTGTGAGTGAAGATGAGCAAATGAAGGTTTTTATAAATCCTAAACAAGTCTGAAAATGCCAACATAGAAAGTGATATCACAGAGGGTGATCTCTCAAAAACAACATGTTTCAGGTTCTGTTTTACAATTCAATTTTTATTGTTCAGACTAGAACCCTGTTCAACCAAATTTATAGCTTTGTACATGCATTAAATGCAGCATATCTTCAGCATCTAACATGCTTTATTGATCATCATGCAAACTCATGCATATGTAGTATTAAAGAGATTGTAAAGAGATTTTCTAGACTATTGTATGTGTATCAGGGACACTGATAGCTTCTATTTATACAGTTAAAATTTCAATGATTGACAATCTGAAGTTGGATATTTGTGTAATTCTAGATAAACTTTCAAAGCTCAGAGACTCAGAACTCTAGCAATAGACTAGAATGACTTCAATTCAAGCTTTTAAAAGTATCAACAATACTCATACAAAGACTCTAAAACCTTTTTCTAATTCTCTTTAGTAAAGAAATGTTAGCTTATTTTAAGGATTTTATAATAAGGGATCTATTACTAAGGATTTCATTCGTTTTTCTAATTAACTTTTTTTTAAATTTTTGTGATTTTAGCTAGTGTCCAATGAAAGGGGTCTTGAACATTCAACAAACTTTTTGACCTAACCTTGTTAACGAAAAAAAACATAAATTTAGAGAAGCATTAGGCACAAATACACCCATGAAAACATTGGAAAAGGCAGACATTTGATTGGCTAAAACATGCTAGATCAAAAGGTTTCTTTAAAAGAACGTTTAAGAGTCTTTTCATTAACTAACTGAAGTGAATACATTAAAAATATAAGCTAATACAAACAGAACGAAAATTTGTGCATTTTTGTATTAGACTGGGATTTCATAAATATCACATATTATATCGGATCATATCATATGGCACAAATATCATACCATATACTTTATTACATTCATCACATTCCAATATCACATGCCTTATTACATACATCACTTTATATAACTGAAGACTCATTTTGGCTCTTACAGTCAAGAATATGTATCTTAAATTCCATATTTTTGATGGCTAATTAAGTATAGCATAGCTTTGTCATGCTTTGGTCTAGCTTTGTATTCCTTTGTCTTGCTTTGTCTAGCTTTGTATAACTTTGTCTAGCTTTTTATAGCTATAATTGCTTGAACTAAACAAAATTTACAGCATTTTAAAACTTGAAAAAGAAAAAATATCCTGCACAAACGTGGATTTAATTATAAATTTGGACAAGAGCCAAAATAAGCGACATATTCAGCAAACTTCACGTCATGCAATATAACAATCTAGGAAAGATAACTGCATAGTTCCAGGTCCATGCAAATATGTATTTATTGTGTTTAGTGGGTGTTGTTAACAGTGTTGTTAACAGTGTTGTTAACAGTGTTGTTAACAGTGATGTTAACAGTGTTGTTAACAGTAGGGCTCAAGGATGATGTTTTTGTGACACGGGAAAATTTACTCATACGACAAGAGAAAACAGTTAAAGAGATTGTAAAGAGTTTTTTATAAAAATTTAATATGTATCGGAGACACTGAAATTACAATTTACACCATTTTAATTGGACAAATGTAATTCTGCTAAAATAACTGCTTGATGACGTCACTAATCGTGAAAACTGCTTATACAATGACATTAAAAGCTTTGTTTAAATGGAATTGCTAAAAGCATAAACGTTTGATTGAAAATTAGAATGGTTCAAATTGATGCTATCATTGTCCCTGATATACATACAAAATTGTCGAAGTTTAGGTTCAGATTTCAAAATTTGGAAATTATGATATTTAGGTATAAAGGACCATCTGCCAAACTATACACTTGTGTCAAATCTATGGATACAAAATATCATCCATAACCCTAGCAATATAGATAAAAATTTAAAAGCATTCAAATATAACGAATATATATTTACATACATTAAATACTTGATGCTGTAAGTGAAAAATGTAAATAATGGTGACAAAACAAATAAAACAAAGGATAAACTGAGTGAAAATAGAAATAATAGTTTAAAATGACAATAACGGTGAGGGTGGGGAAAGTGTAAGAAAAAATAGGTTACTAAAAATAAATGAAAATGAATGATAGAATTTTAAAAATTAAAAAATTATTTGAAATAAATTAAAAATTGAAATATTGAAACAATGAAAATGAAGAAGTAAATTATAATGTCTAAAAGCTTAAAGCTATATTTGTAAATTCAAGCATAACGTAGTTCTAACTAACTTAATTAATTAAGCTTACTAATTAACAATTATATGTTGAAAAATTAATATTTTAATTGGATCTTTAAAAAAATTTATTGCAAAATAAAAAAAAAATACACAATTGTGTTTTGTTGTGCATCAAACTAAAAAAATAATTTCCAGATTTTTAAAAGTTATAAGTAAAATATTAGAATTCTAAGCCTACGCAATAAGTAGAACACCACCTTACATTATGAGCGTTAAAATAGAATTTAAACATATTTTTACCTTTTCTGAATCATAATATGTTAATGTACCATGTTCTAAAATACACCATCGTTTGTCAAAACCTGAAATTTAACACGAAACATCATAAATCTTGACTGTCCTTTTTATTTGAAAATATTGAACCCTTTCAACACGATCAACCAATTTACTTGCAACATAACACAATATATACCCGAATACTCAGTGTTTTAAGGGTTAAGAGTGTATGATGTTTTATTTTATTTAGTCTCAGTGTTCAAAGGGTAAATGAGCCCTTAATTTATCACAGTTAACACTTAATTAACAATGATTTCAGTGTCCTATTTATATTGAAGTATTTATAATTAAAGCTGTGTATCTTTAAATTCTTAGTTTTGACTAATTCTTAGTCCAGTTTTTTGAGTTTTTAGAGAACCTACCTTTAAAATTAGGTCCAGTTTTTAATAAGAACCCTTGATGTCTGACATCTTCTCTTAGACGACCCTGAAAAAAACCCCACAAATATAATAATAACATTATCATATATCTTATTTATTGAGGGTAAAATTACTTACTACAGAGGAAATTGAGAAAATGAAATGAAATGTTTTATGTCCTACTCTTCTGCACCTTATGGGCTAATGAAGACAAGCAATGTCATGCAGTGTGCAATGAGGGAAATTTTTAAACAATGTTTATAGCTCAATCTAAATTAGAACTTACATCGTCATTATATTCTGAGGCCAGCGTTGATTCTGAAATAAAGTTTGGAATCATCTTAGATAATTCTTAAAAAGTTGAAAAAAAAAATCTAAAAGCATAACATGTTTTCTAAGTACAACTGGGTAAAAATGACTTCTTGTAAGATTTTCAAATAAATATTAATATTGCCCATTTGAAAAATATTAAAATCTGTTTTTCAAAATTATTTTCGTAGTGGAAAAGAAAAGAAGAAGATAAATGATAACTATTGTTCCATCTGATCGACGTTTTTTTTACGACAGCCTCTCAAACATGCATCACTAACAGGATCTTCATTTATTATTTTTATTCAATCAAGGAAACCTCATGCAGTGTACAATGAGTGTTTATTGTCCCAGCAAAGTTAGAAATAAGATAAAAAGTCACGTACCATCGCCACAATTCTGGTAAAGAAATTCAACTTGTAACCTTTCACCAGCTTTCTTGGCTAGTTGATACGCTGAAATAAATATAAACAACAGTGAAATATAATCTCCTCTTTTGATTCATTTCTTCAAAATTTTGAGGAACGTTTAAATGAAAAATTTTTGTAAAGAAATTGTTCACAATCTGATATAATCAGGGGAAATAACTCTGAGATTATTTGATGAATTTTTCTCTAATTTAAACTTACCTGTCTCATCCTGTCCATAGGCATGATATAATACCTGAAAATATCCAATATCATAAATTATATATTATTATAAATATACAATTCTAACGATTTGAGATGAAATCAGGCATACTCTCAGTAAAATCTAACTTGTAAATGGTATGAAGATTTGAAATCATGAAATTCTACTTACGTCTGCTCCTGAGAAAACGATTGCCATGGTTTCTAGAACATTATCAGACACAGCCGACTTTAATAGTTCCTGGAATAATTCAAATCATAATTACAAGGTTCAAGAACAAGTTGTAGAAATAAAATGGTGTTTCAAGCCAATTTTCCTGCACCCGATGGGTTAATGAAGACGGGCAATGCCATGCACTGTGCAATGATGGAAATTACCCATTAGCCTTATTAGCCCCCCACCCCCATTTTGACCCTAGAGAAAATCAGGAGTACTAACTGTAATGTAATGTAGAAGTACCAACAGGCATTTCAATAAGAGTAAGCATGGTCTTTAAGCCCCTCCCACTACTATATAAGGTCAACATCATGAGATGTTTACGGCACCAACCTGATTCAGTATGTTTTTATCTGCATACGCTGGATGCAGACGACAATATCTCTTATATTTATATTTATTCTGTATGAATTCTTTCCGTTCCTCTGAGGTAGAATTGGCTTCTATTTTATGTTCTGCGACTAATTCTTGCTCCCAGAAATTATTGGCGTTGGCATTTCCAATAGCTTTCATCAACTGAAATAATCAATTCCAGGTGAATTTACAAAGAAATTTGCTTTTAAAAGGGCAGGGATTACCTAATAAGACGGGGGTTGTCTCTAAAAAGGGCAGGTTTAAAGAGGGCAGGTTACTAAATAAGACGGGGGTTGTCTCTAAAAAGGGCAGGTTAATAAAAAGGGCAGGGTTTAAAAGGCAAAGTTTAAAAAGGGCAGGTCTATAATAAGACTGGGGGCCAGATAGTTCTCTAAAAAGGGGCAGGTTAAAATAAAAAAGGGCAAAGGTTTAAAAAGGGCAGGGTTTTAAAAGGGCAAGGTTTAAAAAGGGCAAAGTTTAAAAAGGGCAAAGTTTAAAAAGGGCAGGTACCTACCTCAATAAGACTGGGGGTCCAGACCCTAGTATCCATCCGTAACGAGCGTATTTTAGATACAGTATATTCAAACATTCGATGAATACCAGCACATTTTTTACAAACCACTATACCAAGGTTTATTGAAGCCCAATGGGGATCTGAAAATGAGGAGGTTTATATTATAGGATCAAAACAACTTAGGTCAAATTCCTTGGCGACAATCTTGCAGAATATCAGAAAGTTTTAAAAACCTAGGAATTGACTTACCAGACGCTTCACAATCAGCACATATCTTATTACTTTCATTTTCGTAGACTTTCTCTAGAACACTGTCGTCTGCTAACCCTTCAGCTATAGCGTCTTCCATAGCCATCTTCCATTGTTGACAATCCGTAGAATTATCAAACCCTAACCTAAAATATTAGATATTGGATGTTCAGAGAGAGTTAAATCTATGAATATTGATGTATCTATGGGAACCAGTATTCTCTTTATTCTTCAGATTCTCAACATTAACGATGAATTAGCTTTTTATTTTTCAATTGTTTAACTAACTTCACAAACATTTCTCTCTCATTGAAGGTTGTTTCAACATGTTTTTGCCTTGTTACAATCTACAATATTCCTAAGCTATAATACGACTGGGCTAATAAAGATGGGCATTCCCATACAGTGTGTGATAGGGGAAATTTTGCCATGACAACTGCTTTCAAGAGTTGAGTTGAAAATCCAATTGTTTAGTTAGTGGAATTGTAAGAACCACAGACGTTTGATTAAAAATTAGAATGGTGTAAATTGATGATATCAGTGTCCTGATACACATACAGTTTCCAAAACCTCTTTACAATCTCTTCAATATAAAAATGTAAATACTTACATGAAGTGACCATAATGTGTTGAAAGTTGAAGTCTGTTTTTACCATTAGTAGAATCTTTAACCGAGGCCAACTTCATCATAATCTCATGTATGGGAGAGTTCAACAAATAATCCTAGAATAAATCAAGGCCATGGGAAAATTATTCAAATTATACTTAGATAGAATTCAGGTTAAATATTTCATGAGGTTTTGACATGTTTTTCAAAACATATTTAACTGACATAATTAAAACATAGTTTAATAATAAACAATATAGGAATGGATATAGATCTTGTTATCATTATGGGGAAAAATTCACATGATAAACCAGCGTTTATTTCCCCAAAATGATAAAGAATATCCACATTCATTCCTTATATTTACATTGGTCTATCTTTTGGATAGAAATCTTCCCAATTTTTTAATAGTAAAAATACCTGAAGAAATTGTGTTTTCCATTCAACCGGTATCTGTCAATCAAGCTAAGGGGGCATGTCATAAATATTTTAACGTTTATTGTTTCATAACCATAGTGGGGGCGGCAGCTCTCTGAGACTGTGGGTACAAATAGTGAGGCAGATTGACTCAATGAGGGTCCAAACCATTTGTATTTGTCCTTTTAGTAACACTACTAGCAATAGGAAAATTATGGTATAAAGTTCAAATAGGTGCAGATAATCAGCCATGGATAAAGAAAGGTAATATTCAACAATGTACAGTGAGAAAATACATACATATTATCATATCATCTGTATACAGAAATGAAAAAGTTTCCAAGCCAACAATGTAGAGAGGCAATGCTATAGAGTGTGCAATGAGGGAAATTAAATATTTACTTACATCTTTATTATGATAATAACACAGTCGACTTTCACTGATAGCTACAAAATATTTCCTTCCTCCCCCATTCTCAAACTTGATAAAACCCTGAAATACAGAAGAGACATGCAACTGTTATATGTGGACAATGGGGTAAATTTGGTCAGGACATTGCAGTTGCCTAACTTCATTCCGTTAAAAACTACCAAAGTAAAAATTGACATTAATAGGCCTATGTAATTTCCACTAATATTATGGTGTCTACATTTTGCCACACAGTTGATTTTTTCATCAAGACAGAAATAAGTTACTATTATAAGTGGACAATGAGGCAAAATTTAGTCTATTTTATTAGAAAACATTATTGAACAAAAACTACATGTAACATCTATTAAGTAATGTTGTGTAATACGATCTTTGTAATACCACTTATCATTCTGGTGTCTCTGTTTTGCCAACTTGTAGAATTATACATTAGGACAAGTAGTGTAAAAATTACAGTGACAAATATTTCAAAATTTACTTGAAGGGGCAAGAAGAGGGTCCTCAATATACATGCTTGCCTAGATAGCCCCTGTATTTACAGTTATATATTATAAAGATAGAATAATGAGAGTTAGTAAAGGTGCGCGTAGTATTCACAATTATACAGTATTGAGTTAACTCAATTTAAACTCACCTCTTTGTCTGATTTTTTAGGTTCTATACAACTGTTATCTGGATTCTGTAGAAAAATAAAAAACATGTGAATTAGCTTGTTCCACTTTAGCCTTCTTCGTTCATGAATACAGATTGTGTTTTCTTGAAAATAATGTTAGAAACTGTTATAAAATAACCAAAATTTTGTACTTTAAGTTCTCCTAAGCACAATGAAATTACCAAATGCTTTAAATAGTTTATTCCTACTAATTTCACAGTCACATTTTAAATACTAGGAAAGAAAAGGAACTTCAAACTAAAAAATGAAAAACAACACAATAAAAACTTACAGAACCATTACGTTGGTAAATAGCTGCCATAATTGTTTGAGACCATTGTAAACATTCCTCTAAAATTAGAGAACACAAGAAAATAAAATTACAATTTATAATAATAGACTCTTTATTTTACATGGGTCAGAATTAGGCCCAATACACAAGGACATGGTCCTGTCTCACATTCAGCCCATGGGGCAAAACATTGGAAAAAAAAGGAAAAACACACAATACTTCAATAATACATTGAAAATAAAGTTCTAAAACCTAGCAGACACAATAAATTGGAGAATAAGGGTTGGATTTGACTTTATTTAAAATAGTCATGGTAACGACAACCAACTTCCTTACGTTTTACGTTAACCCTTGAAACCTTTTCAACTCTTTTGTTTAAAATAATCCACCCTAATCCCACCTCATCCCTTAACCAGGGTTTAGTTTCAACCTTGTACTTATATAGTTATAACATGTATCAAATAAATAAACTGGTTCTTAAATTTCTTGTCAGCAATTTGATACCTCCATACAACATCAGACTGATTATTAACCAGACATGTTAGAATTAAGTGACGTCACGCCGCTCGGAGATCTTAGGGGGTAGTCATGATGGGAAGGGGTTATCATAGTGGGAAGGGGTCATAATAGGAAACGAGAAAAATAATATCTGGTTAGGTAGAATCTTTGTTTCTTTGTTGAGGCAAGTTACCACAGTAATGGCAAGTTACCACAGTAATGGCAAGTTACCACAGTAATGGCACGTTATAAAGATGATGAAACTCACAAAGGTCACAGAGCTAGAACTATCATGGTGCTTACAAGATCCTGGTCAACACATCACTGATTTCTTACTAACTTATTCTGGTGTGTTTTACCCTTGTTCATCGCGTGTCAATCACTACATCCGTTCAATTCAAGGGAATTAACTCCAAATCGTGTGAGAGTTATGACTTTATATGTCAATATATTCAGGATTTTGGAAAAAAAAATTGAATGAATTTACGATTTTTATAATTCCAATCTTCTCCTTCACTCTGATCTATCCTACCCCTAGCCGTCAACAAGACAAGTACAAAAGAAGAGAATAATTTGAGATAAAATAAAAAAAACTTACCGAGTTTATCAGCTGCAAAATGGAAAACTCTATCTTTTATACTGGTGACAAGTTTAAATTTAAATCGTGATGTGTCATCAGTCTAGAATGTGAGATAGATTATATAAATTATCCATTAACCAGTTCTATTAGATTCATGGTGAGATCTTACAGACATAATTTGGCCGAATTTAAAGCAAGAGATTGGTATAAGATATAAGCTATATAGTATACTTAATAAAAAAATAAATGAACAAACCTTTATTATACACAATAATGAAATTTTGTCATATATATTTGGCAATATTATCATATTTAAAGATATATACATCATATTATTAGAATTTTGCCCTAGAGACTTACACTGAACTACCCTGGATACCTTATATTCTCAGTAAGTATATTGAAGTGGACTATTCTAATTGAGAAATCATCTTACCTTGACATCATTAACTACATCACTGATACACGTTAACGGTATAATTCTCTTAGATACTTGACTCTACAAATATATTAATAAATTAATATATTAATAATTGAATGAGTAAATGAATGAATGAAGAAATGAATGAGTGAATGAATGAACACTTGGCTCATTAAAAATAAATGGATGAATAAATAAACTAAATAAATTAATAAATAAACAATCAAGTAAATAAATAAATAAATAAATCTGAAAAATAAATAAATAAATAACTATACCTTATTATTAACATAGTATCTAAGATCTGTTCCGTTAAAAACCACCCAGCGTTTTCTCCACCCTTTATTAGCATTTACTCTGAAATATTTACATAATCATATCATATTCACAGTTATATTCACATATATTATAATACCATTCCTAATTACTAATCTAATTAATTTTTTCTGATTTTTATCTTTTAATTTTTTCAATGAATTTCCAATATATAATTACTTATTAACTATATTTTTCTTTTTTAATAAAAATGATTGAATTATGGCAAAACTTGTCTAATTTTTTCCTTTTTCTCTGATATTATTTTTGATTTTTTTTTCATCCATCATTGCAACAATTGAGGAATGGAAAATTTTAACAATTGATATAAAAATTATATTTACCCTCCCTGTTTATATAAATATCCACATTTTTCATTCTTTGGTGCCTGAAATCACAAAATGTACACAATAAATTGATACATATGTAAATTTCATAGAAAAATAATACATTATGGTAATTGTGTAAAGTTTTATATTGACTTTAAAGGAAATTTGATCTCATTCAGGAAAACAACAAGAATTTAATTACACTATTTTCCTTATGATCTATTCAAAAAACTTTAAATAAATTTTGGATATTTTATTCAGGTTATTGGATATTACACTGTTTCCTTATAAAACCAAGAATTTAATCTAAATTCTTAGTAACTCAGTTGAAGATGTTTGGGAATTTCAATCAACATTGAGGATACTTTCGAAAAAAAAAAAAGTGTAACATATCACAGTGAGAGATTGTATATACTGTTTGTGTTGGACATGCTTGTGATACGCAAATTAGGCTACTAACACATAATGCTAAGGGTTTTGGATTATAACTTTGTAAAGAGAAATATAACTTGCATGTGAGTTCCACATAAGGTCAGAATGTGTTCAGAAAATGGTGTAATCATATGATGCATAAATTTATAATTTTTTTTGTGAAATAAGTTTTGTTTGAAGTAAGTGTATGGGCAGAATAAACTTTGTGTTTCGTTTCTTCACCAACAAAAATGTGAGTTTCTACAAATATTTTAATTTTTCTAATTTGGTCTGAAGCATTTTTTTCAAATTTGGTATTATTTTTCAGTCAGTGCTTTTGGTACTTGATAATGATAATTATGCTTACTTACTCCGTCAATAACTCGAATAAAATAAGGGAGATAACACATTTTAGATATAGAGCGATAGCGTGAACCCTCATCTCCATTTAAACAGTTTAAATATTCCATTGTTTATCTTCAAAATCACTTTTATTATTCCGTATGATTCTTCACAATAACTCACGTTAAATCATCATCTCAAAAATAATGTTTTATACAAATTACCACGATTTATAATTCCTGGTCATAATTTATCTATAATGTTAAAATCTCTCCATAACCCTCACTGATGACACAAACATATTTTAATCCAAATTCCACAAACGCTATTTCTAATCCAAAAACTTCACCAAATTTCAAATATTAAATTTACAACTTACTCAAGGCTTCAATTTTTTGGTGTCACTTTGAATTTAATTTTCATAAATATTCCAGTAACATTTGAAGTCAATTTATAAAAAACTAATCCAATTTATAAGTTAATAAGACTTTGTGTCAAGCCCAATATCCAATTTATAACAAATAAAAAACATGAAGATAGTGTTCAATAATTTCAAATTCCAAACACTTTTCAGCCATCTTGTATGGTCACCCAAGAAGAGGCAAACAAAAATATTTATGATGACTTAATCCAATTGGAATGTAAGATAAAATTCCATAAAAACTCGTCCGCTCTGATCAAAATAACAACAAATATAAAACAAAAACAAAATATTTCCAAAAATGCGCAGAAATTGTCACAAAAAACGTGTCAAAAATGACGAAAGAGGTCTTCCTGGACACGCAGAGCTCAGTTTCTCATCGTATTTTCATACAAAATGATGGATTTCCTCCCAGATGAAACTTGACAAATTAATTAAAACTGATCAGTTAATTAATAATTAACAGTCATCTACTTCCTTAACGACCATTTCTTGAAAGACTGTCATCTTAAACAGCTTTTTATATTTATGATGACCTTAAATAAATCAATTAAACTGAACTCTCTAATAGGGAAGTCCCTTTTAGCCTCTTAGATGGAGTCTTTGATGTTTTCATCACTCTTACATACTTGATAATTACAGATGATTTTCAAGTTTATTTTTAAAACAGCAATTTATGGAGACACATTAAAAGATGGGTCGAATTTATACAAATTTCATCAGTGAATTTATTTGGGGCTGGACATTTTTTAAATTGTAAGTTACTTAAAATTCATTTTTTCAAATTGAAGAAAAGTTTAAGTTCCATAACTAATGCTTTAAAATATAAAGTGTGCTTTTCTACCATAGTCAGACAGGGCTGACAAATTTTTGAAAGAGAGCATCATTTTTGAGAATTAGTCAGCTATATGACTAGCAAAATGCAGAAATGTAAATAGAACAATAAAATTTCAAAGTCAGGAAGCAAAGTTGACAATACTGGTCAATTATGACTATTTATATTAACCTTATCACCCAAAGCTTTGAACTGATAAAGAGATTGTAAAGAGGTTTTCTAAATAATTTGTTAGTTTATCAGAAACACTGATAGCATCAATTTACATCATTCTAATTTTCTATCAGACATCTGTAGTTCCTGTAATTCTACTTCAAGATATTGTAAAGACATTTTGACTTTTAGATCAATGTGCTTTAAACCCTCACTAATCATAAGGATCTTACAAACATATTTTGAGATCAATGACATCAAAAAACACTTAGTTTTAGTGGTATTGCAGGAACCATAAACATCTAAATAAAAATTAGAATGGTGTAAATTGATGCTTTCAGTATCCCTGACACACATACAAATTTAAGGAGACCTCTATATTATCTCTTTAAAAAGGGATAATAGGTCTTAGCATTAACATAATATTTAAGTTTCAAGAATAGTCAATATGAGTATATAATATTTTCCAGTGAACTTACCTGGTGTCATAAAGTAACAGAATCCCTTAAAATCTGGAACTCACAAAATTTAGTCAGTTTTGATAAACGCTGAATCATTTTATTAAGCGTTTTTCAATAGTCATGGATAATTACTTAGTTTATTGGATATTTATCTTTTTTATATTTATTTTATTATAGCAGGTATATTTACTGATGAATAGAGCTCTCATTGGCCAAGTTTAAAATTTTATGTTTATTTTAAGACCTATTATCCCTTTAATAATGTCTAAAACTGATTTATCATAAACTAGTAATTGAGACATTAGATATCTTAATGAGGTCAAAGGTCACTAATATTAATTAATATGCTTACTAATTATAGATCTAACAATAAGATTATTCAAGGGTGAATCATGACATGCATGGTCTTTAAAATTTGTTGAATATTTTACTCTACTACTCATTTCAAAACTTTTTAAATTTCTAAAGGGCCTGGGGCCTTAAAATGGGGAGGGGTGTAGTTTAAAAAGTTTTGCTTCGGGTTTTTTTTTAAAATTGAGTTGGTAAACAAATAAATGCTAAAGTGGGGATTGAAAAAGATATTATGAAAATTTTAAACCGGGCCTCAAAGGTTTTAAAGCGTTTTTTTATAAACCCCTTAAGAACAAAAAGAAAATGAAAAAAAATACCAAAATTTCTAGAATGAAATTGGAAAAACCTTATTATAAAAACTAGACTTTGGGGGGATTAAAAAGAATGTTAGAAATTTCAGTAATAAAGGCCAGGAAAAGGTTTAAAAACTGATTTGAGGGGGAGGGGTGTTTTAAACAAAGAATTGACTTTTAAATTTTTAATAACAAAAATCTAAAAGTGATTAAAGGGGCCTAACAATAATAAATATTTTAAAAAGGTGAAAAATTTCAAAACAAAATTAAAAAAGTGTTTTAATGGAAATTAACCAAAATAAAATTAAAAAACAAAATCCTGTAAATTTCTAGTAATGGGTTTTTAAAAAGGGGTATTTATCGGCAAATTATTAAAAAAAAGTCCCGAAAAGAACAAAAGAATCTGGGTTTAAACGTTTTATTTCCCTGGAAAAATTTTAATTTAAAACAAAAACCATTAAGTTTTAAAAAGGGGAAAGGAAAAAGGTGTAAAAAGGGGGGGAAGCAGTAATAGAGGGGGGGAGGGGTGTATTTTAAACAAGAAGTGCCCTTACTGTAAGATTTCTAGTAATCAAGGGAACTCTAGGTAAAGCTGTATTATATAGGAGACTAGACAGTAATAGATGGGGGGGGGGGTGTATTTTAAACAAGAAGTGACCTACTGTAAGATTTCTAGTAATAAGGGAACTCTAGGAAAAACTGTATTATAAAAGGAGACTAGAAAATAATAGAGGGGGGGAGGGGTGTAGTTAAACAAGAAGTGACTTACTGTAAGATTTCTAGTAATCAAGGGAACTCTAGGTAAAGCTGTTTTATATAGGAGACTAGACAGTAATAGAGGGGGGGAGGGGTGTATTTTAAACAAGAAGTGCCCTTACTGTAAGATTTCTAGTAATCAAGGGAACTCTAGGTAAAGCTGTATTATATAGGAGACTAGACAATAATAGATGGGGGGGGGGGTGTAGTTTAACAAGAAGTGCCCTTACTGTAAGATTTCTAGTAATCAAGGGAACTCTAGGTAAAGCTGTATTATATAGGAGATTGGGCAGTAATAGATGGGGGGGGGGGGGTTTTAGTTAAACAAAAAGTGCCCTTACTGTAAGATTTCTAGTAATCAAGGGAACTCTAGGTAAAGCTGTATTATATAGGAGACTAGACAGTAATAGATGGGGGGAGGGGTGTAGTTAAACAAGAAGTAACTTACTGTAAGATTTCTAGTAATCAAGAGAACTCTAGGTAAAGCTGTATTATATAGGAGACTAGACAATAATAGATGGGGGAGGGGTGTAGTTAAACAAGAAGTGACTTACTGTAAGATTTCTAGTAATCAAGGGAACTCTAGGTAAAGCTGTATTATATAGGAGACTAGACAGTAATAGATGGGGGGAGGGGTGTAGTTAAACAAGAAGTGACTTACTGTAAGATTTCTAGTAATCAAGGGAACTCTAGGTAAAGCTGTATTATATAGGAGACTAGACAATAATAGATGGGGGGGGGGTGTAGTTAAACAAGAAGTGACTTACTGTAAGATTTCTAGTAATCAAGGGCACTCTAGGTAAAGCTGTATTATATGGTTCTTCAGAATCAGTGTCACTGCAGTCACTATCTCCTAAAATACAGAATGAATGAATAAATGAATAAATGGAAGAATAAATTTGAAATTAAGGAAAAAAAAAATGAATAAATTTTTGAAAAAAATTTGAATAAAACAAAAAAAGTTAAAACATGAATGAATAAATAATTTGAAATGAATGAATAAATAAATTTGAAAAAAGCCCACAATGAATGCATGCTAGATTGAATGATTGATTGCATGAATGAATGAATGAATGAATGATTTAATGAATAAATGAATGAATAGACACAATGAATGCATGCTAGATTGAATGATTGCATGAATGAATAGAATGAATGAATGAGTGCATGACTGAATGAATGAATGAATGATTAAATGAATGAACATATTGATGTACATAACCCACAGAAATGACAAACACAATATCCAATGAAAGAAATGAAGTTCCAAAATCAGAATTTTATAAACAATCTTTAGCAGTTTACAAACATGCTAGGTACTGTCTGTATTTGGACCAGTATATCTGAGGGTATATAATGGTATAAACAGGATATCTGACGAAAAAACTTAAAAATTAACAATAATAAATGCTCTGATTAACCTCAGTTAGTGTTCGGTTTGACACTTGAAATATAATTCTTTCTAAAATGGCAGAAGTTCAGATAAAATAATTACTGTACAATAATAATTGTAATAGTCACGGAGGAACTCTCTTTCACAATGTCAAGTTACTACAAACTTCATACTTATACCTTGACAACAGTAGCTTGACATTGTAAAGATGTATAAGATAAAGTTTGTAATAGCTTGACATTGTGGAAAATGTATAAGATGAAGTTTTTAATAGCTTGACATTGTAAAGATGTATAACATGAAGTTTGTAATAGCTTGATATTGTGAAGATGTATAAGATGAAGTTTTTAATAGCTTGACATTGTGAAGATGTATAAGATGAAGTTTGTAATAGCTTGACATTGTGAAGATGTATAAGATGAAGTTTTTAATAACTTGATATTGTGAAGATGTAAAAAGATGAAGTTTTTAATAGCTTGAATTGTGAAGAGTATAAGATGAAGTTTTTAATAATTTTACATTTTAAAAAAGGGGTTTTAAAATGAAGTTTGTAAACTTGAATTGTGAAGATGTATAAGATGAAGTTTGTAATAGCTTGATATTGTGAAGATGTATAAGATGAAGTTTGTAATAGCTTGACATTGTAAAAATGTTTAAGATGAAGTTTGTAATAGCTTTATATTGTGAAGATGTATAAGATGAAGTTTTAATAGCTTGACATTGTGAAGATGTATAAGATGAAGTTTGTAAACCCTTTACATTGTGAAGATGTTTAAGATGAAGTTTGTAATAGCTTGAATTGTAAAAATGTATAAGATGAAGTTTGTAATAGCTTGAATTGTGAAGATGTATAAGATGAAGTTTGTTAAAAGCTTGACATTGTAAAGATGTATAAGATGAAGTTTTTAATAACTTGAATTGTAAAGATGTATAAGATGGAAATTTGTAATAGCTTGAATTGTGAAGATGTATAAGATGAAGTTTTTAATAGCTTGAAATTGTGAAGATGTATAAGATGAAGTTTGTAATAGTTTTAATTGTAAAAATGTATAAGATGAAGTTTGTAATAGCCTTTACATTGTAAAAATGTATAAGATGAAGTTTGTAATAGCTTGATATTGTGAAGATGTATAAGATGAAGTTTGTAATAGCTTGACATTGTAAAAATGTTTAAAATGAAGTTTGTAATAGTTTTAATTGTGAAGATTTATAAGATGAAGTTTGTAATAGCTTGAAATTTTGAAGATGTATAAAATGGAAATTTGGGAAAAGCTTGACATTGTGAAGATGTATAAGAGAAGTTTGTAATAGCTTGACATTGTAAAAATGTATAAGATGAAGTTTGTAATAGCTTGAATTTGAAGATGTATAAGAGAAGTTTGTAATAGCTTGAATTGTAAAAATGTATAAGATGAAGTTTGTAATAGCTTGAATTGTGAAAGATGGGGATAAGATGAAGTTTGTAATAGTTTTACATTGTGAAGATGTATAAGATGAAGTTTTTTAATAGTTTTACATTGTGAAGATGTATAAGATGAAGTTTGGGAATAGCTTGGGCATTGTAAAGATGTATAAGATGAAGTTTGTAAAGCTTGAATTGTGAAGATGTATAAGAGAAGTTTGTTAAAAGCTTGACATTGTAAAGATGTATAAGATGAAGTTTGGAATAGCTTGGGAAAGGGAAAGATGTATAAGATGAAGTTTGTAATAGCTTGAATTGTGAAGATGTACCAAAAATGAAGTTTGTAATAGCTTGACATTGTGAAGATGTATAAGATGAAGTTTGTAATAGTTTTAATTGTGAAGATTTATAAGTTTAAGTTTGGGAATAGCTTTGGGCATTGTAAAAATGTATAAGATGAAGTTTGTAATAGCTTGAATTGTAAAAATGTATAAGATGAAGTTTGTAATAGTTTGGGCATTGTAAAAATTTTATAAGATGAAGTTTGTAATAATTTTACATTGTAAAAATTTATAAGATGAAGTTTGTAATAGCTTGATAATTTTGAAGATGTATAAGATGGAAATTTGGGAAAAGCTTGAATTGTGAAGATGTATAAGAGAATTTTTTAATATTTTTACATTGTAAGATTATAAGATGAAGTTTGTAAAAGCTTGAATTTGAAGATGTATAAGAGAATTTTGTAATAGTTTTACATTGTAAAAATGTATAAGTTTAAGTTTGGGAATAGCTTGAATTGTGAAAGATGGGGATAAGATGAAGTTTTTAATGGGTTGACATTGTGAAGATGTATAAGATGAAGTTTTTAATAGTTTTACATTGTGAAGATGTATAAGATGAAGTTGGTAATAGCTTGGGCATTGTAAAAATGTATAAGATGAAGTTTGTAATAGCTTGAATTGTGAAGATGTATAAGAAAAGTTTGGGAAAAGCTTGACATTGTAAAAATGTATAAGAGAAGTTTGTAAAGCTTGGCATTGTGAAGATGTATAAGAGGGAAATTTGTAATAGCTTGCATTGTTAAAAATGTATAAGATGAAGTTGGAATAGTTGGGAAATTTTAAAAATGTATAAGATGAAGTTTGTAATAGCTTGACATTGTAAAAATGTATAAGATGAAGTTTGTAATAGTTTTACATTGTAAAAATTTATAAGTTTAAGTTGGGAATAGCTTGGGCATTGTAAAAATGTATAAGATGAAGTTTGTAATAGCTTGACATTGTAAAAATGTATAAGATGAAGTTTGAAAAAGTTTTACATTGTAAAAATGTAAAGATGAAGTTTGTAATAGTTTTAAATTTTAAAAATGTATAAGAGAAGTTTGGGAAAACTTGACATTGTAAAAATGTATAAGATGAAGTTTGTAATAGCTTGAATTGTAAAAATGTATAAGAAAAGTTTGTAATAGCTTGACATTGTAAGATGTAAAAGATGAAGTTTGTAATAGCTTGATATTGTGAAGATGTATAAGATGAATTTTTTAATAGTTTGACATTGTGAAGATTTATAAGTTTAAGTTTGGGAATAGCTTGAAATTTTGAAGATGTATAAGATGGAAATTTGGGAAAAGCTTGAATTGTGAAGATGTATAAGACAAAATTTGGGAAAAGCTTGACATTGTGAAGATTATAAGAAAAGTTTGTTTGTTTTACATTTTAAGATGTATAAGAGAAGTTTGTAATAGCTTGAATTGTAAAAATGTATAAGAAAAGTTTGGGAAAAGCTTGAATTGTGAAAGATGGGGATAAGAAAAGTTTGTAATAGCTTTTACATTGTTAAGATGTATAAGATGAAGTTTGTAATAGTTTTAATTGTGAAGGTTATAAGAGAAGTTTGGGAATAGCTTGGGCATTGTTAAAAATGTATAAGATGAAGTTTGGGAATAGCTTGATATTGTGAAGATGTATAAGAAAAGTTTGGGAAAAGCTTGACATTGTAAAAATGTATAAGAGAAGTTTGGGAATAGCTTGGCAATTTTGAAGATTATAAGAGGGAAATTTGTAATAGCTTGCATTGTTAAGATGTATAAGGTGAAGTTTGGGAATAGTTGAATTGTGAAGATGTATAAGATGAAGTTTTTAATAGCTTGACATTGTAAAGATGTATAAGGTGAAGTTTGTAATAGCTTGACATTGTGAAGATGTATAAGATGAAGTTTGTAATAGCTTGACATTGTGAAGATGTATAAGGTGAAGTTGGTAATAGCTTGACATTGTAGGTAATTGCGGAACAAGGTTTATCCATTTCTTTCTGGACATTTTCAATGATTTTCAAAAAAGTTCAAATTCTGTAAAATCTATGAAAGTATATTGTATTACATCAAAAACAGTCGTCGTACATTTCTGTTCAGACTTTTTGAATAATTTCGTCTTTACCTGAAGACAAGAAAGAACTGCAGGTATCACTTCCATCACTTGATGTAGACATGGTTACTAGGTCCTCTTCACAATAATCCATTTACACAAGGTAGAAGAAAAGTCTCTTTCAATTAGCCTTTAAAAGACATTAGCGTAATCCAATAGGAAATACTGCCTTTAGGTTTTGTCATCTTTGATAATAATCACTACAGTACTCCTGCAGATGAAAGTTCCGGAGAATTGTCCTAATTTTGTTGAAAAATTAGGCTACGTCTTTATTTTCAGTTTAGAGTTCCTGGCATCTGATTAGTCAATTCCTGAATTTGAATCTAATTTTCGACCCTATAAAGTACTGTTTTATTACAAGCTATATCTCTACTTTGAGTTTTCAACAAAAAAATCATCTTTCTGAAATATTGATGGTTATTTTTGATAGCTCATCACAAAATCAAAAACATGTGTAGAATTAAAATATAACAACACTACAATTCCTCACCAAAATACAGTCTCTTTAAATTATTCCCTAACATTAATTAGAACTTAATAATAACAACACCTAATAATAATAATAACTGGCCTTCATTGCCTTCAATTCAACCTATATATATACGTTCCTCAGGTTAAAATTCCAAAATAAATATATACAAATAACCTTCCTGAATCCACACACTGTCTTGTTACCTTATACTAGATCATATCAACCTGTCCTCAATACAACAATATATTCTTAACTACAATAGATAAATCATATTGTACCCATGTCATTTTCTATTTAAAGATACCACACTACTATAAAAATGCTCCAACGCTCCAAATTTACTGCATTTTGCCATGTTATCTGATCATCATCCAAATGTACTGCAATTTGCCATTTTAGCTTCAAATTTACTGCATTTTGCCATTGGTCCAAATTTACTGCATTTTGCATAACAAATACTTAAATCTCTGTAGGTGGAGCTTATTCCTTCCCAGGCCAGTGCATGCAAGAATGTCTTATTATTGACAGTTTTGAAATTGAAGTTCTCTAAAACTTATTTGATATGTGAACACACTTAATTATAGAATAAAAATGAAACGAAATACCCTTAAAATTCACTCAGTCACAAAACAAGAACTATATCATTATCAAACAAAATACACAAAGAACATCCAGTTAAAAAAACAACAAAGAAGACCTAGACATAGACTACAAACTGTCCCTTTAAGATAAGGTTTATACCAACATATATTTTTACCTGTATAATATAATAATCACAGGTGAATAGTAACATTACTTCCTGTTTGTATTACATTATTATAATCAACTATATATCCTTATACTCACATACTAAACACTGGCTTTTACTGTTTATAAAACATTGTGGTGTAAACTGTTAATAGATGGGGTAGGATAAAATAGGGAGATTATAGATACACTGGAAAATAGAAGTAGCGGATTGATGAGGTACAGAAACCAGTCATAGTGTCCAAACCAAACCTCCCCATTACTTCTAGAGGTTGTGGTAATACAAGTAAGGGAAATCAGTCGATTAAAAATAAATATTGACCAATCAATATCAGCCCTAGAATCTTTCTATGAAATCTCAACCAATCAAATCAAATAACTTGTTATAGACACTTTACTCTCATTTCAAAAATTCTGAAACTTGTGTTATACCTCCTCTTGCAGACTGAAAAAGACATTTAGAAAATTATAACTTCCACCATATAACTCTAAAATGCCGAACATTCTCCCCTTTAAACATAAACTTTTACTTTCACCTCAGGGATGGTAGTATTAAAAATAATATCAGGCTCCCCAGAATTCTGTGTTTCCTACCCATACACCTCGCTTAAGATTCACAGAAGCCCCACCTCTCCATCCATCACTCGTCACAAAATAATAGAAAAAACTGACCCATGAACATTTTTCGAATTTTCTCAGGTGTAAGAATAATTGTATCAACGTCTCAAAATACACGATTCTGAAATTTGAATAAACTTCCTGTATGTTGTATTATCTCTACTGAACTTTAGGATAATATATCACGTTGATAGCATGTTAATATCTGATATCAAGGTAGATAGAGTTTGATTAGATATAGATATCACCTAGGTAACAACTTTATTCTCTTATAACTGACCAAAGATATGGAATACTATGTCTTAGAATGAACATAAAATTTAAGAATTTTAAACTTGGTCAATAAGAGTATGTATTCATCAGTAGATATACCTGCTGCCATAAATAACATAACAGAATCCTTATATAATCCGAAAAAACTTAATAATTATCCATAAAAAGGCAATAAACTATGGAAAAATGCTTAATAAAATATATCATCAGAAGTACTAGAAATATACAAAAATAATAATGTTAATAATACCTCAAACTAGGAATAGTTTTCTTTTAATATTCGTGTCGTTTCATGTCGTTATTTTAACTTTCAAATGAGGATAATTCTAGACACACATAGATTTGAAGGGTGAGTTGTCGAAGGTGAACTGTGAACGCTATTACTTATTAGCTAAGTAGAACAATCCCTGCCCCTGAGACGGAGGTGCTATTGACCCTGAAAAAAGCGAACCATTGATTTTAAACACACAGAGAAACATAGCCAATATTCTCCAGAAAAACAGGATTCCAAATCACACGTAAAACATACATCTCTCTTTATCCATGTAATTTAAAAACTTGGTCTGAGAAAAATTCAAGAATAGCATAAAACACGAAACTGACACTCAAATTCCACGAAATTGTCAAAAATTTGACCAAGCTCTGCACAAATATCTTGTGACTGTGAAATCTGTCATATACAAGCCATTAAATATACAAATAGTCTTATATTTCTCCTTGTGGGCAGAATAGTTGCCTAAAGTATTCACAAAGTCGAACTTAAAATCAAGATATCAACTTTACAAAGTTATATTTCAACTTTACACACATATACAAAATACATCTTTCTACAACCAAAAAATCATCTTTCTAATTACCAAGTTTAAAAAGGTTATGTATTTCTTCACAGAAAACTAGAATTCATGGAAAACATTGTGACATTTTAAAAGTCAAGATGAAATAGTACACCAGGGTAATTAAAACTTGACAATTAATTAATTAAGACTCAGTGTTAATTGTTCTTAAAGAAATTAATGCTCATTGAAAATATAAACACCAGCCTACACAATTCTTAGAAAATAATTCTGCTCATCCGGGATTGAATAAAAACATAAACATGTTGGTTTTTAATACATGTCATATCAAATTAGGACTGATATGAATGGAGTTTTACATCCTACTCTTCTTCACCTTACATAACAAACTAGAGCTCCCATTAACAACTTACAGGTAATTGGCTTAAATTCAGATTACATTCGGATAAAAATTAACATCGGAACCGAATTATGTTTCAAACTCTGATAGAGGTAACATTTGAAGATTGGGATGTATGGATGAAAGAATGAATGAATGAATGAACAAATCAATGAACGAATGATTGAATGAATGAATAAAGGAATAAGTGAACAAATAAATGAAGAAATGAATGGATGAATGTAAGAAAGAAAGAACAAGGAATTAAATGATATGATAAAGCATGAATAAAAATGAATGAATGATAACATATGTAAAAGAACAAACAACACACCAGTATCAAAAAAATAAATAAATATTTGAAATAAGGGTCTGCAGGGCATCCAGACCCTTCCTAATTAAACTATAAATCAGAAAAACCCAAAATGTATTTACCAACACTTTGTCGGCCATGAAATCTACGTCTGATTATAGTATCCAATGAAAAGGCAGACGATCGACTTTTAGCCATCGTTTAAAATTATCAAACTTCAAGATGTCTACCCAGTCCTTCCCTGTTGAGATTTTTGCTGTTAAAATGTCCATTGTTCAAGTTTGGCAATAAGCCCTTATGATAAATTATGCCAAAATTATAATCCAGATAGTTGTTGGACATAGATCAGAAGTCAGTAAGATCAGAGTTATGTCCCCTGTATAGACATAGCAACAGTTCTATAGTTTTATATGTCCTTCTGTTTATATCTTATTACATTCTTGATATGATATTTATTTTTGGTTTATTATTATTAGTAAGTAAAGAAAATAATAATAATTTGTGAATATTCATTTCAAAATGTCTTCAGTTTTCTCTTAATCTCTAATTATGAACAGAGAAAGCTGTGAAAATACAAAAACCAAGAACTCACCTGTACTCTCGAGATTCTTAGAAGCCTCAGCGAATTCCGAGCTCAAATTCTTCGGAGTTCCTCTTCTTGACACAGGAGGAGGTGGGACGTTACTTAATGATATTCGATTGAACCATTCACTGGATGCTGATTGGTCAGAAACATTATCGCTGTCCAAGCCAAATGGATCAAATTTGGACTCGTCGTTTGGTGTGGAGTTGGAGGCAGAGGCTTCAGAAGTTGAGTTCGTACCAAAAGGATCCCAAGATGCAAATACATCCGTGGAACTTTGTTCGGTAGTTGTACCAGATGTATTGAAATTTTCACAAACGGTAGCGAAATCGGAATATTTGAAAGGATCATCTTGAAAGAGTTCCATTTTAGGAGTTTGAAATCCTTTGAACACATCTGAATCTTGTCTCTCTACTGGATCGTGACCCACATAGGAAGTTGGTTCGTCAATGGATTGGGTTAAAGTTGGTTTGAGTTTCGAATCAGGTGGCTCTGGTCTATATTTAGCATTGATTTTATCAGGTATAATCACTGGATCTGGTACAGGGCTGCGTGACTTCACAGATCTAGGTATATCTGGTGCAGGTCTTTTAGGGATTAACTGGGGAACAGGGCTGGATGATTTTCCACTCGGAATAGGGCTGGATGATTTTACCCCTTTATTAATTTCATGTAAAGATCTTGGCGGCACTGGGGGTGCATTGATTATATCTTGAGATGACGTCAAAGGCGCTGGAACAGTTGGTAGGGGTGGAGGGTCTGCTGTTGGCATGGTACATCGATTTGGAAGAGGGGGAGGTGCAAAATGAGGGGGCGGGATTTCATACACTGCGTTTGGATCCAGACAAGCATATTCTCCCCAAATTTCAGGAGTTGACTTTGGTTTTTCGGGAATTTCAGGGACATCCATGTCTGGTTCTGTGGTTTTGTTCGGAAGAAATTTTAAGTTCAATGGGGAGTCCTGATTGGGCGAAAATGACATCAGACTATCGTCAAATAAATCGTCAGTAGAACTCTCAACTTTATCTACCGGTATTGTTTTCTTTTCTTGTTTTTTGGCCACCCAGATAGCTTCGTAGATCACCTCATCAGATTTGACGGAGAATCTATCGGAAGTTTCTGCAGTTTTGATTGGCTCTTGAACAGAAGCAGACGGAAAAATTGTATCTTGGGAGTTATCTAAAATAGCATCAGATCGTTTGAAGGGATGTTTTTCTCTTTTAACACACAAATTTTCCGATTGTTTATTTTCAACAGCCTCTTTCTGTCTAGCCTCCTTTTTCTTTTGCAGATTTGTATCGATCATGCTTTCAAAGTCGTCAGCATCTGGGAAGCTGGAGCCGAGAGAATTGATGTACATTGATATACTCTGATCTGAACGATCAACGGATTTCGTCTGCTTATTTTCATTTAAATCTAACGATAATCTTTGCTGACTGCAACTGATTTTCTCCTTTTTTCTGATAAGTGTGTAATTTTCATCAGACATGTCTGTTTTATTTTCGCTTTCATGTTCTTCTTTTACACTTTTCAAAAAATCTGAAAGTTTCTCAGCCTTAAGGTCAAATTTAGAGTCAAATTTTGAAGATGATACATCAGGACTCTCATTTGCATAAGTTATTGGCGGAGAAAAGGGGAAAATATCTGTGGAAGGTTGTCTTGAGCGTTTGTCCTCACTTCCAGGATGTGAGCAAGATTTCGGAGCAGGTTGATCAGTCTCGTCAAAAAAATAAACTGAGCTCGTCCCAGCGTCTGGTTTCTCATTGGGAACATCGGTTGAGCTGAATAATTCTGACATTTCATTCAAATAAATACGTTCCTGCTCTTCGACATTGTAAATTCCAGATGTCCTTGACACTGATGACCTTACGGAAATCGCTTCTGATGACCTTGAGGTCGATCCACTTGTTGACTCTGAATCATTTAAGAACTGAAACATTGGCAGTGTAAACATATCGGAATGAGTCTGTGTTTTAGAGGCCTCTGTTTTTGTATTATCAATTGGTTCGTTTATATAGATAGGCTCTGAGGGTTCAGCAGAAGGCACATTTGAATGAGATTCAGTAGAAGGCACATTTGAACACACAGAATTAGGAAAGTTTGGAAAAGTTTTCTCGGAAGAAGTATTTTCATACACAGCATCATTATCAATGTCAGTTTCTAACGCATCATGTTGAGCTTCTTCATTTGCATAAATAGCCTTGTTAACCTTTTCAGATTTCGGATCATCATAAACAGATGAAGCAAAATCGGCACTTGCTTTTAAAACCTCAGAATTAAAATCAGAACTTGTGCTTAAATCTGGAAGACTCAGATCTGTAGTGGAAGAATTTGCGCTTCCAGCCGATGTGGTGCTTGCCCTTGACCTTGGTGTAGGTCGTGGTTTTGTTGGACTGACTATTGGGGATTGTTTCACGGAAGGTTTTGAGCGTGGTTTAGGAACTGGTTTTGGACTAACATTTTCTGCAGCAAGATTCTGCGTAGAAAGATAATCCTCTCTTTCTTTAATTGATGATTTTTTAACTTTAGGGGGCAGGGAAGGAGGGGTGGATGGTTCCATCTCTCCCTCAGGAATATTGGACGCCATTCTTGAACTTTTGGTCACATAATATATACCATAATATCTTTAATATTCCTGATGTTTAACTGTTGTCAGGTCGAGACCAAACAGTGAGGCATCTTGATTTCCTGGAAATATAAAAACAAAAATGGATGAAATCAAAGTTTAATTTTCAGAAGCCCTACAAAGCCGATTAGAAAAATGATTGGACTAAAATCAGTTCAACCATCTCAGTTCAACTATCTCAAGTTCTAGTCAGACATGACTGGTAAATACAGTAAAATCAACAGTCTAGAGCTCTAGTCAGACATGACTGGTAAATATATTTAATTCAACATTCCTGATCACATAAAACAAGTACAATCCTATTGAGAGAGATGACATTAACATGCCAAGTTGTGACAAGCACTGTTATAAACTGTCAATCAAATTTTAAATTGAAGGATGATTTATGAGAAATTATTGCAGTGACTACAAATATCACATAAACTATAAACTTTCATATTGTAGACAATGATAATATCAATTTAAACATTTCTAATTTTCAATCAGTGAAACTCAGCATCTTGTGACGTCACTAATTACAATTGCCTCTTTATATTATTAGTACCTTTGGCATTGGTGATCATTATGGTCAACCATTTCTAATAATTCTTAGTTTAAGTTGAATTGCAGGAACCACAGACGTCTGATAGAAAATTAGAATGGTGCATATTAATGCCATCAGTTCCTGATACACATGAAAAGCAGTTTCAGTAAAATTGCAGGAACCACAGACATCTGAATGAAAATTGGAATTGTATAAACAGTGTCACTGATACCCATTAAAACCTTTTTACAATTGTTTTAAAACTGAACACTTATTGACATATGAACAAAATTTTGCACATAATCAGCTAATAAAGACAGGTATTACCATACAGAGTGCAGTGAGGGAAATTTTACCAGCACACTGCATAAGCCTACTATTTATCTGATAGTGGATCTTTCACTACATAGCCTATACATAGCATATCGAAAAAATCACAGGTCCTTGGCATTAGCTTACTATTTTTCTGATTTCCAACTGTCAAGGGATCTTACATAGCCTGTATCACAGGTCACCAGGCCCTCATTTCACTAAGATAATTATATATGTAGGTAAGTGAAACAGCCTTGATGTATTGTCAACCAGAACTCTACATTACTGTATGTTAAATAAAACAGGTGTGAAATAACAAGGATGTTAAAGAATGTAACTTAATCAATTAGTATCCAGGTGATGACATGTATTGTAACTTAACCAATATCACGTAACTTTACACCTTGAGTTATAATATCATCTGACAAACATGGAGAATTTTTACCAACCATTATCTTCTTTTTATCATGTTACAAATAACAACATCCCAGTCTGTTTGTCCAGTTTTAGTTTTTAAATGGACATATTTCGATTTTAGAAAGTCTTGGCCATTATTACAACACTTGTCCAAAAATGACGTCATGTTGCACACCTGTGACACTACATTTCTGGACTAATATTTACTTTTCACCATGTTACAAATATTTCACACAGTCTGTCTGTCCAGTTTTAGTTGAGAAATAGACTTCGAAATAAACAGGATATTTGTGTCTTGAAATTTTGACAGCTCCCTCACTAACTAGTGTCACACCTCACGACATCAAAGTTCTATCTTAATTCAGTTCATATATATTGAATTTTCACTTTTCATTTCTGTTTTTTATATTTCATATTATATACATGTATTTCTTTTGTAATAAATTGATTCTAGAATATTCATCAAGACATGCCTAGTTAAAATTGGTCTGTGACCTGTCACCTGTGACCTTTGACTACCCAGGTCAACCAGGTGAGATTACATGTAATCTTAATTAACTATATTAAAATAGAATTATAAGAACCCCCAAGGGAGTGTTTGGGGGTGTCATACTACCCTAGGGCCCAACATTCATTGATATACCTCTTTAATTTTTCCTTTATCTTAGCAAACAAACAGAGTTGTCTTCATATTCACTTTACCAGCTGATTTTAACCAATTTAACTAACCAAGTCTTTTATCATAATTAAAACTTAACTTTCAGTTCTTCTACAATTCAATAAATATGTAAAACTTAATGTTATTGTCAATTCCAGTATATATTTGATGTTCTCACCTATAGATGTTACCAATATTATGATGACTGTGGTACTTAAAATAATTGTGAAGAAGTTTTCAAAGTTTTTGACCTTTCATGTGAATTGGTCACACTGATAGTAATACTTAGATTCAGTGGAATTGCAGGAACCATGGATGTCTGACTGAAATTGGAATTGTGAAAAATGATGCAGTACCGTAATTGTTCCAGATACATAAGAAATTTAGAAAACCACTTTACAATCTCTTTAAACTGCTGGAGACTGACACCATTCATACCCTTTGAACTGTTATGGCTATAGCTGACAGTTAACAATTGTCCAATGTAGCACTATCAGCAACTATTACTGCAACTATATACAGGAATTCCAGTCAGCATTCTGTATTTTACTTTCATGTCCAGCAGACATCTAAGTTACTTATATTGTGAAACTTTGTGTAACAACATTTGTATAGGTTTGATTTTATTACTTCCATGTTTGTACCTATAATTTTATCAAATACAGAACCTGAAACAAGTTGTTACTTAGAGATCTTCAGACAACTGACCTATTTCAGCCTGTGTTTCTACATTTGTAGAGCTATATAGAAATATTAAAACAGAACCTGAAACATGTTGCCACAGTTTCACGCTGTTAATCTGGCCTATTTCAACCCATGTTGCCTTTGTTTTTAACTAAAAATATTTTAAGACCAGTATCTGTTTACTGTCTTCTAGTCAAGTTACCTGTATTCTGTTATGAAATATAAGTTGACTATACACTCTTTCTACATCCTGTATTGATCATGTATCATATAAAACATATTATTATTCTAAAACTTAATGTCAACTCAATAAATCAATAAATATTGAATTTACTTTTCTTCACTCCGGTTTAAATACATTATAACCTAAATACAGTTTTATTATGAATAATTTTATAAAGGAACAGAAACAGCTATGTGTTTTTATAACATCGATCTTCAATACAGATCAGGAAATATTTCAAATTATTAATTTCATACAATGATCTGCAAGGATGTTACCTTTAAAACCATACAGATTCACACACAAAGCACTGACATGGTCTGCATATCCAAAACATCACAAAAACAGCAACAAATGACTCACAAAATATTTCTTATACTTAGTGCAAAGATGTTACCTTTAAAACCATACAGATTCACACACAAAGAACTGACAGGGCCTGCATATCCAAAACATCACAAAAACAGGGACAAATGACTCACGAAATATTTCAAATACTTAGTGCAAAGATGTTACCTTTAAAACCATACAGATTCACACACAAAGAACTGACATGGTCTGCATATCCAAAACATCACAAAAACAGGGACAAATGACTCACGAAATATTTCAAATACTTAGTGCAAAGATGTTACCTTTAAAACCATACAGATTCACACACGAAGAACTGACATGGTCTGCATATCCAAAACATCACAAAAACAGGGACAAATGACTCACGAAATATTTCAAATACTTAGTGCAAAGATGTTACCTTTAAAACCATACAGATTCACACACGAAGAACTGACATGGTCTACATATCCAAAACATCACAAAAACAGGGACAAATGACTCACAAAATATTTCTTATGCTTAGTGCAAAGATGTTACCTTTAAAACCATACAGATTCACACACGAAGAACTGACATGGTCTACATATTAAAACATCACAAAAACAGGGACAAATGACTCACAAAATATTTCTTATGCTTAGTGCAAAGATGTTTGAAATCATTTCTAAATTCATGAAAAAACAATATCAGTATTAGTAAACTTAAATTTTACATCTCACTGACAAGGTCTGCATATCCAAACCATCAATGAAAGCTTATCGTATTATAAATGACTCACAATCCTTTTCAAATACTAAGTACAAAGATATCTCATATTTCAAAGAAATAAGTCAGCAACTTACACCATGTGCAAAATAAAACTAAAACTATAAGAAACTTACAATTCCACTTAACCCAAACATCCCACTTGCAGGAGACAAGTGATTCACAATACGGTTCATCAAATATATAATAGATAAATCATACCGAAATCATAACGAAACTAAAAATTGATAAAAACTTTATTATCACATCACCCTCTTTAATACTTCCTATATAATACCATAGTGGAAATATTTCCTTTTGTATGGTTAAAGAGACAGGTTTGCTATTTCGGTCATTTGTGTTTTGAATGTTGAATATTAGTTGTCTTCAGATATTTCATCAAAAATACCTCAAACTAGAAATTTTATTTTATATTTTTGTAGATGTCTTTGGAAATGAGGAATCTTCATTTCAACTTTCAAACGATGATTAATTCTAGACACATTGATTTGAAGGCTCAAATTTGTATAATGAATAGTGAACACTATTACTGATATTAAGCTTAGATAAAAACTTACTGTTTCCAAACAAAGGTATGATTGGTAGTGTTGAAACGGTTAATCAGTTAAACGATTCCGGTTAGGATTTCACGGTTACCCGCGCCTGATTTGAGATTTTCGGTTAACCGTCAAATATATAAGAAGTTAAAAGAGGGCATTATTTTGACAGAAATGTCTATGTAATAAACATTTAAAACAACTGTTATCAAGCCCCTTTTTCTATAAACTTACAGTCAATAACTGGGTCTGGATGATCGAGTCTATCTTGTCAGCAGTTATGTTGTCGGGTGCACCGTTACGTAAATTAGGTTAACCAATAGAAGCGTTCAGTTATAAATATTTATGAGATTAGATGCATGGATTCCTTGAAACAGTTTCCCCTTATGTGATAAAACTGATATTTTAATCCTTTGATCTGTTCGAGGCTATCCTGTTGCAATGACATTGGCGCTGTCTGTGTATTTCTATTCTCTTTGATAATTTATTCATTAATATTTTTCAAGCCAATAACTGGCCTAAAACTTAGTCAAGTCTTTGATGGATGACCCTACTGCAGTTTAGTTCACACAGTTTCCGCTGCAAATGCGTTTTTACCAAATATAATACAGGTATAAGCATTTGAATTATTAGCCGGGATTAACCGGGTAATCAACGGTTATTGCCGAAAGTTACCCGGTTAGTAAAAATCACTAACCATTTCAACACTAATGATTGGTTAATAGAATGGTGAATGTGTCCCTTTAATCACAAACCAGGAAAGTTATAAAAACTTATCCTAACAATGTTTCTACTTATCATCATTTCTAGCACTTCTAATTATTTTGTTTTTTAGATAAAATACCGTTAAATATTATACATAAACTGTATTGCACAACCATCTTCGTTTATCAGGGACTCTGATAGCATCACTTTAGCACCATTCCAATTTACAATCAGATTTGTCTGGTTCCTGCAATTCCTATTAAAGGGATTGCAAAGAATTTTTTTGAACATTCCAGAGACATTGTTAGCATCAAATTTCTATAAGATGTATGTTGTTCTAACAATTCCTGTTAAAGAGATTGTTAAGGTTATTTCTAAATTTTGTATGTGTATCAGGGACACAATTATCAATTTACACCATTCCAATATAATACAAGATACTACCTATTAGGTTTATTGCACAGATTACATTAAAAGTCCATTAGAAAACACTTTTACGAACCCTCCAAATACTCTGAACTGACTGGCAAATACAACTGTATAAACAACCCTGTTCTCTATGCTATATATATAGAGGAAATAACTAAATAAAACTCTACAAGTCTGTTTATTTGACTGTCAAGTAATAAGTTTAACATAATTTCTCTTCATTTCCTTTCACAAGTCAATTGCATTTCAGTTTAAAGGAATAGATTCACCAATCATACCGTAGTCTCAGAAACAGGAATTTTCATAAAAAATAATCAGATTCAAGCCTTTAAATCCACTATGTCTAAAATTTTCCATGTGGGAAATAAAAGAGACATGACGAATCATTTCTTGAGACTATTTGATGACAACATGGTTTGAAGCAAGAACATATTCAGTAACCAATATCAGCATTTACAATGCCTCTTTTGAGATGTGAGAGAGAATCAGTTAGTAGGAGATGCAGCCCTTCAAGAAGACAGACTGTGGTGTTTAATACTATAAACAAGAAATTGATGTATGAATTATGAAAATAAAGAAATTTCGACATCACAATTGTTAAAAGAAACAAGTAAATGTTATGCAGTAAAATAAATAATCTTATTGAAAATAGGAAGGACATGTATATGTATTATTGTTATTAATGAAAATGAAAAATGTTTCTAATTCAAATTATCCTTGTTCATTAAACATACGTAACAAATATATAGGGAGGAAACCACTGGGGATGGAAACGACTGGGGAGAAAATGACTGGGGGAAATCCCTAGGGATGTAAAGGGAGGAAACCACTGCATCCTGTTTGAGGTATTTTTTTAAGGAATCATGCGATATTTGTGTATTTCTAGTATTTTTTAAGACTAATTATATATATTCAAGACCAAAATCACTCCCCAAAAATAGCAAACCTCTTCCTTTAAAATTCAAACATTTTGGGTTTTGATTAAAGGGATAATAGGCGTTAGAATACACTCGTCCTACGGCTTATATTTGTGTTTCATATTGACTATTAGACAAATAAGTATGCATCCCACACTTTACCAAATTTTAAAAAGCCACAATAAAAATATATTCGGAATTTTTAAAAAAAGTGAGCAAGCGACGATTCCATTCAGTTTGAGAATAAAAGCGTCTGGTAAATCAACGCTAAAACATCATTGTGCAATTCAACAGTAGAGGTCAAGGATGCATGAAAACCCACATGTTAGAGTTACTTCCCTTTATATTTACACAATTTGAAAATCGCTTGATGGATGGCTCAAGCGTTTTATGATTAACTACTTTATTTTGGGGATTTATCGGATTTTAGAGGGATGTATAGGTATGACACCAGGTAAGTCCACTGATGGATATATACTGTTATTGTCCAAATTTGAGTGAACTTAAATTTTTATGTTCGTTCTAACGCCTATTATCCCTTTAAAATAAGTAGGAATTGTAATGGGCCAATGATAATAAATCTCAATAAACAATTCACATGTTCTATAGTTCCCTTGGTATATTGTGACATCCAAACGACAATCTTTTCATGTCAGTCCTTTGGACCTACATCAACAAGGGAAAACCTGGTTGAAAATTCCCAACCTGTATAAGTTAGAATTGAAACATGTACCTTCAGGTTGACTAACAAGCAAGTGTCTTACTCACTGGGCAACCATGGCCTTCAAATATAAACAGTGCAGATCTTGTTAGATATTATCTCTTATCTCTAGGGGAAAATCTGAGTTTTAGGGGAAATTGATCCCTGAACATTCAGGTTGGTTAGCAAGGGTTGCAAAATTTGAAGAGCAAATTTGATCTGGGAATTCATGGGTTGGTTAGCAAGTGTCTAACTCAGTGAGCAAACATTGACTTCAAATATAAACAGTATTCTTGTTAGAAATTATCTATAATCTGTCATTAGCCTACTCATTACTAACACACTACCTACACATTATTAGAAATAATCATTGGGTCAAAGGTCACATATAATCCTCTTGATAATCTGAATAAAGGCCATCTGGGTATCATATTCAGGATTTATTAGTAAATTTAAATAGGTAATTTACATACCAAATTTCCATAAAATGCCGTGTAGCAGCCTAAGCCTATTTTCAATTAGATTTCACAGATATTTTGGATTATATAATAGTTTCTGCATTTTTAAAAGATATGGCTAAAATGAATCTTTGTTCATCAGGGAACTTTCCTGGTATTAAAACTATACGACAGAATCCCTGTAGAATCTAATAATTCTATAAAACTAAGAGATAATCCATTCAACTAAGTATATTTGAAACACCCTTAGCAGTGTTTTACAATAATTACTTAGTTTAATAGATATATCATGTTATATAGAGATTCTATTCTTTAGTCATGATACCTGGTAAGTCTAACTGATGAATATATACTCTTATTGAGAACAAGTTTAAGTTAGAAGTGTTTTACAATAATTACTTAGTTTCATGGATATATCATGTTATATAGAGATTCTATTCTTTAGTTATGACACCTGGTATGTCTAACTGATGAATATATACTCTTATTAAGATGGAAATTTTAAATTCCATGTTTATTCCAAGAGCAAGGTTGTAGCTAGATGTTAAGTGCTGGCTCAAAATTGCAAAGCATGGTGAGCGAAGGGGTCCAAAGGCCTGTGTAGAGTTGAGGAAGCTAATTCACACAATTTTTGTTAGTAGGTGAATTGAACCATATAGAGACAGTTACATAATGGAGAATGTGATTGGGGCTATAATAGAAGGAGATCACATCATCCACACTCTGTGCATGACTCAACATCCAGAATGTACGGTAGTAGAAAATATATTCTTCTTTGAAATTAAGGCTCTTGTTTGTTCAATAGAGTAGGTACCTTTAAGGTCTCTGTTAGGCTTAGTTGGAACAGTTCCTTCTTACTGTATAATAAGCAAAACAAGAGCAATCTGAACTCATGATCAGAATGTGATCCTATGACGTATGAGAATCAAATCTACACATGACATTGTTTTTAAAGATTTTCAGCTTTCAAGATGTGGATTCTGGACTTCACACAGGAAATAAGTCCATAATCCAATAAACGTTTGAATGATTCATGCTGTACCCACGTTCACTATATAAATCAAAACAAAAATGGGTCACGAAAGCTGGACTTTTTGGAACTAAATTGGAGCCAGATTCTCCATGAAAACTACATGATCAAAAGTCAAATTTACCTGATATCATCAAAATTGAACGTCTGGTAATTATTTAAACAAATCGGGTCACTTAGACATCATAAATCTGAGTAAATTTGACAGTTCTTACTGGTAAATACTTTAGAAGTTATTACAACTTCCGGGTTGAACTCAACATTCAACATACACGAGGTGAAGAAATCCTCAATGCTCATTGGCTGAAAATCAATTGATAAAGCGAAAGTAGTAAGAATGTCAACAAACTGAAAGTAGAATCTATTATTGAACAGTTGCCAAAGTATATAGAGTAAGGCACCTCAATAACAAAATGTTTTAAGCATTTGTTATATAAATTGTAATTTGTATTTTTAGGAAGTTATTATTTTCAGATGTTGAGCCCTAAAAAGCCATGTCCTAAGCAGGGGGTCCATGGGGAATGGCCTTGTGTGGAGACCTCAGATTGGCTCAATTCTCTGGTGTACAATCAAATCAAATCATTTACACACTTCTGTGATACAAGAAAGGTGGCTTTACCAGTCACAGACAAATATGGTTACAGTTTACGTTGTGTAGAAAAGTGGCTATTGCAGTCAAGGTATAAGACAAAGTTTGTAATAGCTGGACATTGTGATAGTAATGGAACAAAGTTTTATAATGTAACCAATTTTAATTAATGTTAATGAATACAATTACAAAATATTTTCATGTTAAATAGTAGCTTAGCTTATTCAATAGGCCGATATCAATTATAAAGCGATATAGAAATATTTAAAAAAGAACCTAAAAACGTATATCCCACAGTGTGAAACTCCGAGTAACATGTTTCAGGTTCTGTTTTAATATTTCTAGAAATATTAATATAGATTAGATCCAGATATTGCACATACAAGTAATATAATTTAACAACAACAAAAATATAAACAATTTTCATTCAGGTAAAAAAATTTTTATAAATCATTTAATTAAAGCAAGTACAATAAAGCTGAGATAACATAGAGGACTAGACAAGGGGATGTTTTACAGTTTTGGATTGGGGGAGGGGCATCACAATTTATTTTTTAAGCCCTTCTACAAAGGTTCAGACGAAAATTAAGCCTTAATTTCTGCTTTTATGCAATTTTACTGTACAATAATAAAAATTCCCCTCCCACCCCCCTCAACCTGACAAAATACCACAACATGATACAACCCAAAGTTTCAGCACAATAAAAATCACTGTTATATAAACCATACAGATATTCTATGTAACTATTGCCATATTGGTTTAAACTGTAAATAATATTTCAGTTGGCTCGGTAACGGCAAATCTTCAATAAACTCCTCAGATCTCAAGTTTTGTAAAATAACAACGCGGCAGTGACTAGATAAATCAAGTTGTCGTGGCAACTGATAAATATTCACTGTGGTTTCTCGATCCTCACTGACATCTTTGAAATCCAGTATACGCATCAAACTTCCACATTTTGAGAACTTTGGTTCGTAGATAGCACGACAGACACGGAATAACCCTGGTAGGGTCGCAGAAAAATATTTTAATAATTGTAAATGGTCAGAATTGAAAAGATATATGCCTGAATTCGTCGTGACTCCAAAACGATCTTCTGCTATCTTTTGTAGAATGAGCAAAGTTCCATCGAAGTTGTACAACAAATTAAAATGCGTTCCTCCAAGTAACGAAGGCAAGGAAAGATTACTCCTCATCACTGCTTTACCAGTCTCTAATGAAAATATAACCAACTCGTGTCGTATACCTTCTTCCACTGATTTATAATTAGCAACAGCAATTCGCGACCAGCCGTATCGAGGATCCATGGCAACATACGGCTGAACTTCATGATTTAATACGAATGTTTTAACAACATTCATCGTGTCATTTTCGTACAAATCTAACTTATAACAGAATTTATTTTCATAATTTGCCAACGAGAGGATAATGATATGTGCCAAATCAGGTGATATCTCACAGTGAACCATGGTTACAGCCTCGGTTACAAAACGAATCACGTTGACACCACATTTCTTGTCCATATCTAACAAAGGAAAGACAACTTGTCTATGTTCTTTAAACCAAAAGAAAGCAAGAAGAACCAAGTGGGATCTCTTAGCCAACACCCGCGCATACAAACAGAAATCTTTACACAAATATTCATTTAACTCTTTTGGTATTGGTATGGATACTCTCCCCTTTCTGTAACTAAAAATAGATTAAATCATCATTAGTATAACATTGAAACATTCCAAATCTCTATTATTAGTGTAGTAGGAATGGAAATTCCTTACCTTGACTCGATTCTACAAAGTATATCACTTTAGCGAGAACCAAAGTAGTATACGTTTTTACATGAAGTGAAGATTTATTGTTGATAGTTACGTAGCGTCCTTCCGGTACACTTCGTAGCAACGGTACTAGATACACGGAGAGCCGTGTGCATAAATAACACAGCAAATTCTACCACATTAGCTATGTGTACTCTCTGAAATATCAGCTTTTCATACAGTGCTGTATCTGATTGAAAATTGTAATGATACAAAAATCTCAGTGTCCCCATAAAACAAACTAGTCCTGAAAACCACTTTACAATCTCTTGAAGGATACCATGATTGTTTACCTTTCAATATCTATGAATTTGTTGTCTGCTCTTAAAGTTGGACTGATGGATTTGGTACAGAACATTTCTCTTTCACATAGTCGACCATCACAGTTATAGGTATACTTATCTAACCCATACACACCTGTAAATAGTAGTACATATTGATTGAGTTATTATTACCTCAGTAGGTAGAGATTCCATGTAATACTAAAGTTAAGGGGGAAGGGGAGTTCCATATATTAGGAAAGTTGTGGACTATTAGGCTTGCTAGTTATATAAAGGTTAAATAAGAAGTAGCCATAAAGGAAGGGGGCAAAATAGTTAAGGGGAGTACTGAGGAGAGGGAAATGTGGCAAAGGGCTTTACGGAAATGGGTCAAAATAGGAAGGGTAAAAAATAGAAAAGGGCAAATGGGAAGGGGTAAAATACAAAGAGCCTATATTATATGAGAAGACACCCATTATGTAGGGTATGACAGGGAGGGAATATAACAGGGAGGGAAGGATGAGAGGAAGTAGACAGAAATGAGAGAAGGGTAGGGGTTTGGAGGGGGGTGGTATTAGAGGGCGGGGGAGTTGTGGGTGAGTATATCACTGTAAAAAAAGGCAATTTTTTCTCTGAGGTGGATGTGGACTAACCTACCTGCAACTGTATCCCAATGTCTGGCATCTCCAGAATAAAGCAGGTCCCATGCCTTTGTATATTTTAGTGGTGGAATCAGGGGCCAGTTAATCAGTCGTGGGTTCACCTCTTTAGATTTCACTTTAAGCCTAATTTTCTTATGATTTGAATTTCCCATTGTTCTACTTAAGCTAAACTAGTAGGCTTCTGGTACCCTGAGGGCCTAAGAACCTGCAAAAAAATTGCAAAATCTTAAATAACAAGTGACTGCAGTCTAAACCCACTGTTATATCAAGAAAATTAAGACTTGTAGGCAACCACACTTAAATTACTCTTACCGATTTTCAAATAACTATTTTCCAATTAAGAGTCAACACTGCAGATAAGAAAATTGATAAATTATTTAACTGTAGTCGTAGTCTTAATCAATAGGTACATTGCGTAATACGTAATTATATTTTGAGATTTAACTATCGTTTGAATCACAAACCCCAACTAGTCAGCTAACATACTAAACTATAGTTTGAAAGCAATGCCACATGACAGATTGAAATCTAAAACATTCTCTTTGTTTTTAAAACAAACATTGATTGTTATGAAATATTTCATTATTGATTATTAACAAGTTGTCTTTTCTTGATATTTGACAAGGGAGATAACTCTTGTTTCTAATGTTTTCTTGGCTTCATACCACACCTAATTTTTCTTTCTATGGATGGCTCAAAATAAAGGGAAATGTATTACAATTTTAGCCCACTCAAAACGGCAACGCAATGCAGTTTATGATAAGGGAAATTATGTGAATTCATTATTTTCTTCGGTGACATGTGCACTTCATTTAGGCCCGTTTTTGTATCGTCATTCTAATGTTTAAATGGTAGAGTACAAACACAAGAAATACACAGTGATTATTGTCAGTAGACATTATTATCGTGAACAGTAGAAAAAACAAATTATTATATTATCATCTTTAATAAATAAAACCTATATTATAGATATACTACTTCTCTTTAATTATCACAACATTTCAATTCACATACAGCAAACAGCAATCTATATCAAGTTAAAAAATAATAGATATACATGTAGTAACTTTAGATAAATAAGACCACTATTATAGATATACTACTTCTCTTTAATTATCACAACATTTCAATTCACATACAGGAATCTTTATCAAGTTATACAATAATAGATATAGTAACTTTAGATGAATAAGACCACTATTATAGATATACTACTTCTCTTTAATTATCACAACATTTCAATTCACATACAGCAAACAGCAATCTTTATCAAGTTAAAAAATAATAGATATACATGTAGTAACTTTAGATAAATAAGACCACTATTATAGATATACTACTTCTCTTTAATTATCACAACATTTCAATTCACATACAGGAATCTTTATCAAGTTATACAATAATAGATATAGTAACTTTAGATGAATAAGACCACTATTATAGATATACTACTTCTCTTTAATTATCACAACATTTCAATTCACATACAGCAAACAGCAATCTTTATCAAGTTAAAAAATAATAGATATAGTAACTTTAGATAAATAAGACCACTATTATAGATATACTACCTCTCTTTAATTTTTTACCAACGTTTCAATTCACATACAGGAATCTTTATCAAGTTATACAATAATAGATATAGTAACTTTAGATAAATAAGACCACTATTATAGATATACTACCTCTCTTTAATTTTTTACCAACGTTTCAATTCACATACAGGAATCTTTATCAAGTTATACAATAATAGATATAGTATCTTTAGATAAATAAGACCACTATTATAGATATACTACCTCTCTTTAATTTTTTACCAACGTTTCAATTCACATACAGAAATCTTTATCAAGTTATACAATAATAGATATAGTAACTTTAGATAAATAAGACCACTATTATAGATATACTACTTCTCTTTAATTATTACAAAATTTTGATTCACATACAGCAATCTTTATCAAGTTATACAATAATAGATATAGTAACTTTAGATAAATAAGACCACTATAATAGATATACTACCTCTCGTGAATTCTTTACCAACGTTTCAATTCACATACAGGAATCTTTATCAAGTTATACAATAATAGATATAGTAACTTTAGATAAATAAGACCACTATTATAGATATACTACCACTCTTTGATTTTTTACCAACTTTTCAATTCACATACAGGAATCTTTATCAAGTTATACAATAATAGATATAGTAACTTTAGATAAATAATACCACTATTATAGATATACTACTTCTATTTGATTTTTTACCAACGTTTCAATATCCAAATAAGTGATATTATTTATCTATTATAACATCCTTAAAAACCCTTTACTATCTCAAATCATCTTAATATAAGTTATAATTGAGAAAATAAGGCCTGCTAAATCTAGCTGAGACAGTTTCTTGAAAACAAATTGTAAAGAGGTATTCTAAATTTTGTGTATCAGGGCCATTGATAGCATCATTCAAATTTTCAACCGGACGTCTGTAATTTCACTAAACTATCAAGCGCTTGATAACGTCATAAAAGGGTTAGTTTGAGTGTAATTGCAGGAACCACAGACGCTTGATTGAAAACTTTGAATGATGCCCGCAGTGTCGCATAAATAACTACATTCTCTATAATTATATTTTTATTGACCAGGTTCTGATGAAGTGGAGGCACACTGACTGTCTGGTTCGACAGTGTCGTATTTGTTCATCTCAATTTTAACTGCCCGTAATCCATCCTTCATCGATTCCTTTTGAAATTTCTGTTTCTGTTCCTGACTTAGAGTCTTACTGGTCAGAAAATATCGACTTAATAACGCTACGAGGACGATTGCTACTGCTGTTCCGATTACGACTGACGTAACGATGATTGCCAGTTCTTCTGCCTCTGTTAATGCGCCTTCTTGGGGTGGCTTCGGAGTTCCTGACGGCGATATTGTTGAAGGCATCAACGGTAACGTGTATTTGATTGTAGGCGCAGACGTAGTTTTTAAAGTGGTACTTGTGGATGCGCTTTGATCATTAGCCGCTGATACGGTTGACTGTAGAGTTGTCGTATTCGGATTGTTGTCCGTTGATTGATAAACGGATACCGCCGTTGTTGTTTGACTTTGTGTCGGGGATGGATTAACGGAACTCACTGGTGTAGTTGTCGTGTGGGGTGTACTCGATCCAATAACTATAGCACCATAAATAGTCAAAACAGACAGCAAGAAGATTATCATATGCATTTTAAATGCCGATATATGGCCTATATTAATAGGAGCTATTATTCTAACAATCCTTTTCTATACTGAAAGCAGGACCTCTTGTTCTGATGATGCTTGTCCTATTCTGAAATCTTCTACTTTGATACACAATACCCAATTACAACTGTGCATCAACTTCACAAAGTCTACACTAAATTGTGTACGATTATAAGTTAATACTTTCAAAAGTAAAACAATGATATAGATGAGCGTTATATAAGGTGCGTATTGTGCACACAAATATACGGTTAATGTACAGACAAAATAAAAGGTTTTCAATATTGTTGAAGAACTGTAACTTTTCACTGATAAGCATCTGAATCTTAAAGATTATCCTATATCCATGTGTAGGCCTATATTTAATCTACGCCCTGCACACAGATAAATACGTTATCGGAATTTTCTTTATTCATGGGAGCAGTATATCCTCAAATTAACAAATATGTTTTTTTTTATCCAATTTTTCACTATATTATCAATATAGCTGCATATTATACACATGAATATACAGTATATCGCTTGTTTTATTTCACAATAACGGCCTACACTGTATACACTTTGTATGTTATTAATTAAGTCAATTTCCAATGAGACGTTCTACACAACAAGGATTATCTCATGAATGATTTTTAATACTTATCAACGCAAAAACTTCCCGATTGAGATATACCAAGTAATTTAGTAAATCTTTATCTGTTTGTGTTGCGATGACATGTTAGTAGGGCAATAACAAGATGTATGATGTCATACGTGATTTACCATAAAGATTTGAAATACCTCTTATAGCTTTTTTAAGGTAGCATATTTTTTCGAGAAAACCATTATCTATAATGAAGTTTTCAAAATTGATTTGTTAGCCTTTGCATATGTATGTCTACACGGTTGCTTATACATTCCACATAGGTTATTCAGACCAATTCTCGTCCAAAGGTTTTAATTCTCTCTTTCTATTTTACACTTATAAGATGCTTGATCGATTGTATAACCCCCCCCCCCCTCTATAATTCTTTACAGCTATTACCCCCTCCCCTAAAAATCCTTACTACTACAACTCCCCTTTTTAAATCCTATAACCTCTTTTCCCTAAAAGTTTCGTGATTTTCTCATAAATAATAATTGTCCAAAAGTCTTGAAATCTGTAATTGTACTTTGTACTCATTTCATATTTCACTAGCACCACCCCAGGCCCACATTGTGGTAGCCACAGGGGCTTAGGGAGGGGGTGCAACCAATTCAATCTGACTGCGCGCCTGCAACACTCAAACCAGACCGCCCCCCACCCCAACCATTTTAGAACACGTTGAAGAGAAGATAGTATAGTAATTAAGTTGTAAATTTGCAGTAGCGTTCGATGTTTTTTTAACGTATAATGCTCTTACCAACGAGGATATGGTTGAAGTTTGATATATGACTTGTTAGGTCGAAATTAACAACCGGTGTTCACGTGCAGTTTATGTGTCTATTTTTGCACCGATTGACTTATCAATTACCAAACCAACAGCACAGAATTATCCATATGCAACCCCCGTCTATATAGGCTTGTCGACTTCGACAAATATCCATTTAGTTAGAGTTTTACGTCCTACTCTTCTGAACCTTATGAGCTGATGAAGGCGGACAACGTCATGCAGTGTGCAATGAGGGAAAATTTGCCAGGACATTAGCCTATTCTTTTTGTGATTCCCAACTGTCGAGAGATTTTTAACGTGTCCAGTTAGCTGGAAGCGGGCGTCAAATTGTTATCTATAAACAGAAGAGCCTATTGACATTCTCATAACTAGTTTCCCTAAATTGGACTAGGCTAGTCAAAATGAAATAAATTGTTTTTTTTTAGGCCCGCTGTAATATACTAATATTTTGAATTGAGGACAAAAGCATTGTGGTCTGAACTCCATGGAGAGATAACTCTCAAATAACTCTTCAGTTTGAAGACAGGAATGGTGGTACATGCGATTTATAGAAATTTTGTTTTGTTTTGATATTTTGACAAAACTGTATAAGATCTGGATCAATACTTAACTTATTTTTAAACATAGTCCATCATGGCCTTTTCGTTTGGAAATACGGGCTCTACACAGCCGTCATTGTTTGGATCTACAACAACTACTACGGCTGCTTCTACGGGGTTTGGTTTTGGCTCCACTCCGGCTGCAAGTACTGGGACCGGATTCGGTGGAGGTTTTGGAACCACTCCGGCTGCAACTACTGCGACCGGATTCGGTGGAGGTTTTGGAAGCACTCCTGCAGCCACTGGTTTCGGTGGGTTTGGAGGAGCAGCTACCACCACATCAACTGGAACTGGTTTTGGTACAGGAACCTCGACAGGTAAACTCCACAACCCTACGTCTACGACACATCTATTTGATTATAATATATTAGAAATGATATTGGTGACTGTAGAACAGTAGATAAAAATTTTCCAAAACAAACTCGTGAACAATTCAAGCTGGATTTGAAGCCACTTTTGAATTGGTAACTTAACTGCTTTTTCTTCTTCCAGGGTTTGGCTTTGGTACAGGTACTACTAGTACAGGGTTTGGAACAGCAGCTACTACTGGTTTTGGTGCAGGTACAACTGGATTTGGTGCAAGCACAGGAACAACTGGATTTGGTGCTAGCACAGGAACAACTGGATTTGGAGCTAGCACAGGAACAACCGGATTTGGTGCAGGTACAACTGGATTTGGTGCAGGAACAACTGGATTTGGTGGAGGAACAACTGGATTTGGTGCAGGTACAACTGGATTTGGAGCTAGCACAGGTACAACTGGATTTGGTGCAGGATCCACAACTGGTTTTGGTGGTTTTGGAACTGGAGGTTTAACTGGGTTAGGAGCTGGTACAACCAGTTTTGGTGGAACTGGTCTTTTAGGTAAAGATTCAATTGGAATTCTAAGTTCTTAATGAAAAATACCTGTTTCTAGGGTATCCTAGGATCTTATCTTCTAACACTGTTTCTATTATATCCTAGTGTCTCAACTTCTAACACTGTTTCTAGTATCCCAAAGTCTTAATTTCTAACACTGTTTTTAGGATATCCCAAGGTCTTAAAGAGGTCCAGGCTTGATTTTTATGGGTCGTTTTGGGCCTTTGTTACATTTTAACAGTCCTCAGAAATACTCAAGCTCTAAGAAAATCGCAAAATACCTTGAAATATACCTCAAACAAAAAATTTCACTTTTCATTTTTTTTTCCGTGCTGTATGCGGCTGGTCTCCAGTCAGTCTGAAAATTGTGTGTCCTGTTGACAAAGTCTACAATTGAAAAATGCGTTGTAGTCTATTTATATAGATGACCGCTATTGCACGACGGGAAGGATAACTCTTTGATTATCATGACGAACCGTTTTCCAATATGGCGGGACGTTCGTAATTTCTTAGGACATTATGATTTTTCAAACAAGGATAATTATGGATACACATGGATTTGAAGGCTCAAATTTCAAAGGTAAGCTCTGTAGACTATTTCTGATTAGCTAACCAAAAGATTTCATGTGTTTGAGGCTGTCGGATGATTGTCCGAAGCAAAAAAAGCCTGGGCTCCTTTAACTTCTAGGTTATCCCAAGTTCTTAACTTCTAACACTGTTACTAGGTTATCCTAGCGCTAGCAATCAACAAGACATCTTCTATGACTGTGTATTCCTCCACCAAATACTAAAGAGTTATCTTCATTCAGTTCTGTTTATGTTGCTTATTAAACAATTTAAATTTATAGGTCAACAAGGTCAACAGCAACAACAACAACAACAGCAGCAGCAGCAGCAGCAGGTTGCCAATGATTTATCCAACATGGCTATGGCAGTATCTCTTCCCCAGATCTACGGAGATGAACGTGATGCCATTATCGCTAAGTGGAACCAACTTCAGGCCTTCTGGGGAACAGGAAAGGGTTTATACAATCAAAATGGGGCAGTAGAATTCAAGGCAGATAATCCATTCTGTAGGTTTAAGGTAAGGTTATTTTAAATGAATGTAGTTTTGTATCCTACTCTTCTGAAACTAACATTTGGGCTAATAAAAGTGTCTTCATTTTCTAACTTAGCCTTTTTGCATTGATCTTTATTGGATTATCCATTAGACCTACAGTTGAGTTGACTGGAATAATACTATGTAAATTCTGTATATTTTGTAGGCTATTGGCTATAATGCTATGTAAATTCTGTATATTTTGCAGGCTATTGGCTATAATGCTATGTAAATTCTGTATATTTTACAGGCTATTGGCTATAATGCTATAAAAGGAGTAGAAAAGAACGCAGATGGTTTGATTATTATCACTTTAAAAAAGAAACATTCTGATGTGTGTAAAGTTCAACAACAAATTGTGGATGTCCTTCATAGAATAATGGGCAGTAAACCAACATTGTCTGTTTGTGTAGAAGGAAGCAAACCCTTACCAGATGATAAGTAAGTTAACCTCTGCCTTAGATTTTACAGGGGTATATAAATACACTGTATATGGTAAATTAGTGTAAGGACAAGGGGGCAGGGATAACGGTTAAACAAACTAGCAAAATATTTTAAACATTGCCCAGAGGTTCTTGTGTCAAGCAAGTTTGAACATACAGAAATTTGATTGGATTTAAGATTACCAAATTCAACCAATCAGTGTTATGGACAGAAAGTCAATTTGAATTCAGGTGTGATCAATGACTTTGATTTGCCAATCAATAATTGCTACTTTTACAAACTTCCTTAATACAAGAAAAGGGGCTGTTGCAGTCAAGGTATAAGACATTCTAATTTTATTTTTTTTTAGAACTGAATTGATATTTTATGTGATAGAAAGACCAGCCTCAGGTCCAGCTCGACGGGTTCCAGCCTCAGAACTTTTCACGTTTTTAAGCCAGCCTACCCAGAAAAACAGTCTGATTAACGAACTCACGGTGGACAGTATTTTACCCAAGATGGAATTATCGGTGGATCAGTTGAAAGATTATCTAGATACTCCTCCAGCAGGTGGGTCATAAGGAGGGGATAATCAGAGGGAGGGGATTAAGTGAGGAAGAGGAGGGAATTAATGAAGGGGGGGGGATAATCAGAGGAACATAATAATGGGAGGGATTTATCATATGATAAAGGGAGGGGGGGGGGGGATAAACAGATAGAGGGGAGGGGATAAAGGAAGGGGATTAAGGGAGGAAGGGGATAATCATTATTTTTTTTGGATTTATCAGATTATTTAAGGATTCTGTTATGTTATTTATGCAGCAGGTTTTTCTATTGATGAATATATACTCTTATTTTATGTGCATTTTATGACACAGTATTCCTTTGACCAAGGTAGCATTTTCACCTTATTTTATTTTAACTTTAGGAATTGATCCATTACTATGGCAACAAGCGAAACTAGATAACCCAAATCCTGTAGAATATGTTCCGGTTCCAATGATTGGGTTTAAAGAAGTTCAACAGAGATTGAAATATCAGGAACAACAGACGTCTCTTCATCAACAACGTATTGACGTTAGTTCTTCTTTCTTCCTTTTCAGGGTGGGCTGTAGCGTAGTTAGTTAGGGTGTTGGTTCTTTAGATGACATCATTTATTTCTCATTGTGTGTCTACAGTAATCTAATTGGATCATAAATCTAAAAAAAAAGTTTAAGGCTTAAGGGGCCTTTTAAAGGCCGCTGTTAGGGCCCAAAATTTTCCCCTGATTGCACACTGCATGGCGTTGGTCATCTTCATTAGCCTATCAGGTGCAGACGAGTAGCACGTAAAACTCCATTCATTTCATTTTCATTTTTTGTAGGAAATGGGTGTGGATCTAAGTGAGCTACAGAATAAACACAGTAACATGTTGTCCAAACTAGAGGAGTATAAACGTAAACATTTAGAACTAGGTCATCGCCTCTTGCAGGTACGTTCAGCCAGACGCTTGAAATATCATCAAGATAAATTGCAAAGTTGTTAAAGAGCTTGTAAAGAGGTTTTCTAAACTTGTTATGTGTATCAGGGACACTGATAGCATCAACACCATTCTAATTTTCAATCAGACTATGAGTTTTATGAGGTCACTATTGCGATCTTTACAAATCAATACTGGTAGCAACTTTGGTGAATGTGACGTCGAAAAATTTAAGTTTTAGCCAAAATGCAATAACAAACATCTGATTGAAAATTGGAATGGTGTAAATTGATGTTATGAGTGTCCCTGATACACATACAAAATATAGAAAACCTCTTTACAATCTCTTTAATAGAACTGTTAAGTTTTAGTAGAATTACAGGAACTACAGACATCTGATTGAAAATTAGAATGATGTAAATTGATACTATGAGTGTCCCTGATACACATACAAAATATAGAAAACCTCTTTACAATCTCTTTAAAATAACCTAATTTGAACTTTGAACAATTAACTGATTGATTTGTTTTTACATGAACTTGATGAATTATCTCCCATGTCTGGGATTATGATATTAGAGGTATATTTGAGATGAATGTAAGATTTATATTCTATCCACAGGTTGTAGTAAAACAAGAAGTCTACCGTAAAATGGGGTACGCTATACAAGCAGAAGAGGAACATACCAAGGTTCAACTAGAAGCTATACAAGCAGAACTCAACCATCCCACCCAGTTTAAGGTATGCTATTCTTTATGTATATTAAGAAAACTTGATTTAGTTAGTTCTGAACAGGCTTTGTCAGAGATTCTGTCAATGACCAGTGCTAACAACACCGATTTGGGTCAGAATTAGATCCAATACAAGGATATGGTCCTGTCTAACATTCAGTCAATGGAGACAAACATAAACTTTTTATTTTACATTACCAGTAGGTCCAATACACAAGAACATGGTCCTGTCTAACATTCAGCCCATAGAGACAAACATAGACTCTTTATTTTACATTGGTCAGAATTAGGTCCAATACACAAGGAAATGGTTCTGTCTAACATTTAGCCCATAGAGACAAACATAGACTCTTTATTTTACATGGGTCAGAATTAGGTCCAATACACAAGGACATGTGTAATATTCAGTTGAATTTCTACCTGTATTTTCCAGGGCCGTCTGAATGAGTTGATGTCTCAGATAAGAATGCAGAATCATCTGTTTACCAATAGACCTGATGTAAACTATCATATGGATATAGAGTTACAACATGAAATGAAACAGGTGGGTAGGGGGTATATCTTAATGGTAAACAGGTGGGTAGGGTGTATATCTTAATGGTAAACAGGTGGGTAGGGGGTATATCCTAATGGTAAACAGGTGGGTTGGGGATAAATCCTAATGGTAAACAGGTGGGTAGTGGATATATCCTAATGGTAAATAGGTGGGTAGGGGGTATCACAGTTGGCAGATTAAAAATTGGAATGGTGTTAATCGATGCTATTAGTCTCCTAGATACACATACAAAATCTAGAAAACCTCTTTACAATCTCTTTAATAGAAGTGTTAAGTTTTAGTAGAATAACAGGAACTACAGACATCTGATTGAAAATTAAAATGGTGTAAATTGATGCTATCAGTGTCCCTGATACACATACAAAATGTAGAAAACCTCTTTACTGTCTCTTTAATTGAACTGTTTAGTTTTAGTAGAATAACAGGAACATTGAAAATTAGAATGATGTAAGTTGATACTATCACTGTCAAATACAAAATTTAAAAAGAAAACAATATCTTTAATCAGTTATAATTTTTCCCCTGTTTTTAATAAATATTTTGATGATATTATTTAATTTCAGTTATTAAAACAACAACAAGTCGGACTGGAACATTTAATACAGATTATTAAAGATGATAGCCGTGATCTAGATTTAATAGAACATGGTTTGTTGGAGAAAAAGGTTCGCTGACACCAGTAGACTATAGCTCATTATTATCATTGCTGTATATACGAATGCAGGGCACTAAACTTCCCCAAATTTAAAGCGTGCTCATAATTGACAATCTGCAATGCTGATATAAAAAAATGAAATATTCATTTTGTTCTGGGTTGCTTGATTAATGATTTTTGCACGTTTGGGATTCATGGATACAGTAAGTAAACAAAGTTCAGAATGGCTTCCAAAAATAGTAGGTATCCAAGTATTCAAAATGGCGGACAAACAGCCAGAAGCGATAATTTAACTTGTGGTTCTGTACGGCGTAATTGAAGCCAGAATTGGAACAGACATAATGCCATCTCAATCAAAATGATGTAGGGTGTAGACAGAAAAAAAAATAGGAGGGACATTTTTTATCGTAACATAACAAGTTGTATACTATTTGATTCAGGTCTAAATAACAACAGACGGAACGTGTTCAGAACTCTCGAACCAAGTCCCACCTGTCATTGTGGTATTTGCAAAATGATATAAAGGGGTATGTCTGGAATATAAAATCGTACAATTGGGCCTCAATATCAGGAATGACAGTTCTGATAATTATAAAAGATGGGTGTCCGTGGAAAATGTTAAAGTGTCATATTTTTGTTGTAAATAATCTCATTGTTAAATAAAAACTATCCAAGTATTTATGTTGGGTCATGTTTGTAAGTTATTGAGCTGTTGGTGATAAACTTTTAATTAATTGGGCAGTATTTACAATTGGATAAAGATTCATGGGTTGCTAGGACAAGGATTTTATTCTGTTACTCATGCCTGCAGTCACCACATCCTACCCCATCCAACTATCGAGAAATCTTTGATGCGCACAGTCTGTAGCACAATGGATATGTTGTTTTGCTGTGTCATCCAAGCGACTAGAAGCCATCACCTTCGACCTGTATCACAGTAGAGGGATCTTTAACGTGCACAGTCTGAACCACACAGGTTCTTGGTTTAATACATTTTGTATCAACCCCTCCATGCAAAGGTTAATCTCAAAAGGTGATAGATAAGTCTTTACTCCCCTGGACTGGGGAAATAGTGCCCCTCCCACAGATTTCAGATATAACTAACAGATATGATAAATGTTATAGTTTATTATAAGCAAGGTAATATGAAATACTGTATGTTCTTACAAAACTTTAATAAATACATTAAGAATAACAAGGTCTAAATGCTATTTAATACATCTATAATACCTACTGATGTACAGATAATATATATAGATGTGTCTAGTTCTCATTAACACAAAAATAATCAGAGATTCTCAGACTCTTTAGAGGTCAATGTAGATAAAATTCAATGAAGTTTTCGAAAAGTTAGGTTCAAGCAGAGCTTAACATATCCAGAAATTGCAAACTTATAAAGAGCTTGTAAGGAAGTTTTGATATTAGTGACGTAATAGAATGCTTAGTTTTCATAGAATTATAGGAACCACAGAACCACAGAAGTCTATTAGGGTCTGTACAGTCCCTTTAAAGATTTCAACAATGAAGACAAGTACAATTATAATTGGTCCCTGTAGCTAAGAAAAGTGATAAGTTCATCATATGGACTAACTTCACTTTCCACTAGACATTGATTTAAACATGGTTACCTACATCCAAACCTCCAAAATACATGTACTAAACTAATCAAATATAATATATCAGGGCTGTTGATTTATCTGTATTTACCAGTCATGTCTGATTGAAGCTCAAAAATGACTGACTTTATTTTAATCTTTAGGACATTTTCTACACAAATCTGCTATATTTTGTCATTTTTCATGCATTCTTGAAGATAAGTGAAATATTATTCAAGTGTTAAAATGTCAGGGTGGGGAATTTTTAAATCAACAGCCTTACTAAATATATCTTAAAAAAAAAACAGAAGTTACAAAATTAGTATAATATGTACCTAAGACTATGGATCAGATAATAGATAATTTATTTCTAAAAATTCAAAATATCATCAAATAGTCTTTGATCTGGTATATCATGTGCCAGGGTTTTCTTGAAGAAAATACAAAAAATATAAATACAATAATCAGTAAAAAAATTAAGCCTTGAACAAAGTAAATGAAAATATGCGTAAAAATGGAGTGAAATTGCACAATAAATATGAAATTGGAAGAAATAATCATTGTTTACCTGACTCAAATGAACTAAATGAGTTTTAGAAGACAAAAAAATATGATATACATGTATATGTTTTTTATTAACTTAGTCTAGATCTGACTGCATTGATTTTAAAATAAGGTTCAAATAAAGTTGTCTTCATCATATGAATATATCCAATTTGAACAGCGGTAACTTAATTGAAAAATACATGGAATATTCATTAGAAACACTAATCAATTAGTAAGCTTACTTTGACTAAAATAAACCAAACTTTAATTGGAAAAATAGGAAATTTGATAAATTTGTGCTTTTTATACTTGATCTGTCTATGTTGATTTTGAAACCGTTCAGAAAAATGTAATAAAATGAATGGATTTTTGTGTCCTTACCTTCTGTACCTTATAGGCTAATGAAGATGGGAGGTTTTGACAAACAACTGAAAATAGTTTTTCTAAATTCCTGATCAATAAATATCAGTCTAGGGGAGGGGGAGAGGTGAACAGCGAAATAGTTTATATAGTTGTGGCTAGAGATTGATGAATGGGGGGAGGGAAACATCGAACGTGTTCCACTGGCATACTTTCAGCGTCTGTCGTCTTCATGTATTTATTCAACACTGAAAATATCTGGTTGTTTAAAATCTGAAACTTTCGGATTCGATCCACCATTTTCTTCAATTGCTGAAATGAACATGAAACGAAATGTAATTTTCTGAAACTACTGTAGTTGAACAAGAAAGTGGACAATGCCATGCAGTGTGTAATGAGACAAAGTTGGACGGAAGCAGCATCAGTTTTCTCTTTTTTTCAATTTCCACACAACACCACACTCCTATCTCCTCTTCTCTGTATTTCCTTACCCCTAGCATCAAACGCCATCTCACATTTCTTTCCATAGATACCTACAATACCCCACCCCACAACTATTCCTTCCCAAATGTCCTACCCTAGATACTTACAATGCCCTTGACGTTTTCGTCTTTCATGTCGACCCTGTTGACCTTCAAGATATGATAGCAGAAGTCTAGAGCTTCAAATCTTCTCTGTTGTCCTAGCAACATAATAATAGAACATCCAGCCCAGTTTAACCCCTCTCCAAATAACTCTCTGAAAAAAAAAAAAAAAGTTTAAGGGTTAGATTTATTTTACAAAGACATCAGAAAAAGTCAAAACAATAGAATAGTTAATGAGTTTATTGACCACAGAACAGGTATCTACTAATGTCGTGATGGGTGCGTATATCCTTTAATTTTGTCAGTATTTTCAGTAGTGATGTTTCTATTGCTTTTAGGTAAATAAAGAAACCAAACACTCACTCAATTGTGTACTCATTTTCTCTCATGGGCATACAGAAAACAAACTGTATAGCACTCCATAGTCGGTGAAACTCTGTACATTTATCTATATTGATAACACCGTTAGTGGGGGGTTCTCCGTGCCACAGGGGGTCAGTCAGGAACGACTTCATCCTAGTTAATACTATTTCAAACATAGATAATCCACAACATAGCCTCTCTCTGGTTAATAAATCACCTTCTGCAGCTATATCGGCTTGCTATAAATAAAATAATTTAAACTTCAACCCTTTAACCCTACCAGATTAATAGAGAGTGTGCCATAATCCCCAGTATTCATTTTTCAAAGGGTTAATAAAATTAGACCAAACTTTCCTTCCATTTTTTATGAGGTCATCTTTTTAATATAGCAACTTCAGTTAAGGTCTAAGGACAACAGCTCTCTTGAACATTCATCACAATAACCTTTAGACCTAACCCGATGACCTCTGCTTTGACCAATCAAATTTCTCTACTCTCTCACAAATCGTAGAGGAAAAAAAATCTTATTTTGATGCTGGATTGCCTGATAGAGGGAATGCCCGTTCACCAGGGTTTATCTCCTGCGTATTATATAGTGATTTGGTCAGGATTTTTTCAAAATACAATATGCCAGTTTACAGGGGAATCTGGTTTATAGAGGATGTAGTTTGTAGGGGTTTCACTGTATAAAAAATATAATATCCTCACCGTTTGGTTGCCAAGTTTTTTAATAACAGAGACAACTTGTAAAGCAGCGTATTTCTTCTCCAGTTGTTTCATAAACATTTTTAATTCTGTTTCTTTATCTTTTCTGTTGTCCCCTTCTGTAAACAGAGTAACCAATTTATTTTATTATATCACATATTCTCTAATACGGCAAAAAACAATTAAAAATATTTTATCTTTGAATAAGTGATAGAAAAACAAAATAAATGTGATCATAAACTACTGAAGTGTTTCTGAAGAAGACATAGAGCGGTAAGGTTAGACGACAGGACAATAATAAAAATTTTAATTTATTTAATTAAGTTTTCATTTAAAATTCAGATCAATAGTAGTTGTTTAGTCCAATCAAAATTATACCAAAATTTCTTTCCGTTTTTTTTATTATTCTCTATTTTTAATGTAGCCACTAGTTGGGATCTACAAAGGGCGTCCTTGAACTTTAACCCATATAACTTTTTGACCTATCCTCGTGACCTTGTTATAATAATGTCATAAAATCTCCACTGCAGAAGAAAAATACTTAAGATTAATATAACAACACACAAATATTGAAGGACAACATGCAATTTACATACCTTTTATTGGAATATGTGGTTTAGGAATTATATTTTGAAATGGAGCGGCATGCTTTAAATCACATACTTCTTCTTGGGTCTGGAAAAAAAAAATATGTCTAGAGCTCTGGTCAGATATTTGGTAAATGCAGTCTAATAGCAGTCTAGAACTCTAGTCAGACATGACTGGTAAATACAGTCTAATCAACAGTTTAGAGCTCTAGTCAGACATGACTGGTACATGTATAAACAGTCTAATCAACAGTTTAGAACTCCAGTCAGGCATGACTGGTACATACAGTCTAATCAACAGTCTAGAGCTCTAGTCAGATATGACTGGTAAATACAGTATAATCAACAGTCTAGAACTCTAGTCAGAAATGACTGGTAAATACAGTCTAATCAACATCCCTACAGCTGTATTAAGAGATGATCCATAAATAAGCCTTATCTTTAATAATGACTATCTATCTTTATGATATTAAAATACCACGGTTACCAGGCATTCAACATAATCAATAGTACACATATAGTCCAATTTTGGTACATCTCCTAAAAGCTCACTCAACTTCCAATTAAATAATGCTCAATAATAAGTTTTCTTATAAAAAAATATCAACAAACCCCAATTTTTCATAAAAATCTTTGGTACTTTTGTATGATTGATGAATTTTAATCATATTTTCACAACTTGCTCGGAATTTCAAACAATAAAAGTGCTAAATAAATTCAAGGTATTAGACAATGTTTGCAATAGCTTGACATTGAACTTGTCAAGATGTATTTGTACCTATGCATGTGATTATGAACTTTCCATTTTTTAAATGAAAAAGGACAAACATTTGCATATTTTATAAGCATAATTATTCTTTTCAAAATGAACCCAACATCATGTTTGTCTGCAATAAATCAGTGTCTTGTAAAAAAGTTCAATGTTTTTAACGAAAGATAACCTAGATGTAAGGTAACTGTAAGATTTAAATCTCGTTTAGATAACAGTAGAAGCTGTCTAAATATCAACAATTACTTTATACAGATACTGTAAGGTTTAAAGAGATTGTAAAGAGGTTTTCTATATTTTGTATGTGTATCAGGGACACTGATAGTATCAATTTGAACCATTTCAATTGTTAGTGAAAGAGCTGTGGTTCCTGCAATTTCACTTAAACCAAGTCTTTTATGATTTTTATATGGTATTTAAGATTAGTGACATCATCAAAAACTTAGTTTCATTCATTTACAGGAACCACAGAAGTCTGAATAAAACTTGAAAAGGTGCAACAATGTCCCTGATACTTATTTTTGTTATAAAACCTGTTTACAATGTCTTTAAAGAAAGATCCCTCTTTTTAAAAACAATACTGAAAGCTAATAATGTCATGATATCTGGTCGGCCTAACATCACTTTTATAAGATGGCTGCAACAAAATAGAACAAAAGTGATACTGTTAGAATGGACATAACATTTTAGTTCTCAAGAATGGTCAGTGAACTAACCTGGTGTCATAAAGTAACAGAATCTCTTAAAATCTTAAATTAATCACTATTTATCAAGCATTTTTCAATAATCAATTGCATTTTTATGGAGAATTTTAAGGCTCTTTTTTTTTAGAAATATTAGATTATATAAGGATTGTGTTATGTTATTTATGGTAGCAAGTTTATCTATATACTCTTATTGGCCACCATGAATATTTTATATTCATTCTAAGATTCTTTAAAATGCAGACCACCCACTTTAATTAAATAAATAGATAACGAAGCTGAATAAACACAGCTAATTAAGAATCCAAAGATACAACAATAAAACGTTTTTAATAATTATATTTTTATCAGATAACTTAATAATTATACGGGAGGAACGTTATCAGAAACGGTTAGTAATTATCAAATATGGACATGGATTCTGGATTCTTAGAGTTTTATATCCCAAATATTCAACTGGATCTTCTGACTGATACTTGTGTTTAGAATTCAAAAAGAACCTAGTTTACAAAAAAACAGATTTAAAAATAATTGTGTCAGAAACCAACAACAAATCTTATATCCAGGAAAGATCAATGCCAAGAGGTTTGACCAAGAACTATCTGGTAGAAAAGATCCTTAACTACAAACCTAATGTGTTATCCTTGTTGAGACATGGACTATATGAGAGTTGTGTAAAACTGCAATGGTAAAACATTTATCGGAACTTCTTAACCAAAAAAAACTGACTTTTCACTTCTGCTGTTTCTTGAATAACATATGCAACTAGACTCGGATTTTCATTTCCATGGCAACCAACCACTGTAAAACATCGTTAGAATCTATCGATTTCTTAACAGTAAATGATTCTGAAAAACGGGTTGGATTTTGGATGAAGTTTTGTAAATCTGTCCACATCGACAACTGTAACGCCACCTCTATGGGGATATCACATCAAGTTTACAGTAAAATGTTGAAACACGCTCGACACACGGATTGTTTCAGGCACGTGGACAGTGAAACTGTATATTGGATCTCCATCTTTCTTAGTTTCCTAATAATCTTCATCAACGTCTTCGTCATTCTGGTGTTAGTGAAAAATCAACATTTACATACCATAAACAACATCCCGCTGTTCAGTCTGGCAGTGTCCGATATCATTTTAGGAGTTGTCTTTCTTTATTCAGCGAGTTGGAGTCTGCTGTTGGTTTACGCTCGATACGATTTCGATGTACATCGTCATTTCCTATATCACACCATACGATCCAACATGTATATGTGTTTAACATTTGAAGGACCAGTTCTGATTTTTATAAGTCTTATGTCGAGCATTCTCACGCTGGTACTCATCGCGATTGAACGTTATATTGCAGTCATATATGTGTTCCAATACGATAAATTCATAACGTTTAAAAGAATTGTGGGATGTATTGTTGGATTGTGGGTAATATCTATCGGAGTCGGTCTCCTGCCTCTAGCAGGATGGAATACATACCAGGGAGTGTGTGAAATGAACGCGTTACTCTCCTCAAGTTATATCATCCTATGGAGTGGTATCTGTTTCATCAGTGCTGCACTCATGTTGTTCATGTATTTACGGATCTTCTACGTGGCCAACAAAATCCATAATCAAATTCACGCTCAGCAATATTCCTTGGATTATAATATGACCTCTAGAGGTCAAGAGGTCAAATGTGAGATTGAGAGCATCTCATCAACTATGATTGAGAAAATAGAAGATGAAGATGATGATAATGATGATGATGATGAAAAGGGGAGAGAACTAGATATAATTTCCTATCCTATTCACAACTATCTAAAATTGAATCCCAGCACCAGTCATTCTAAACAGTACCAAACTACAAGAAAACAACTGAGGCATCAAAAACCAGAAGCAATCAACGTCATACCAAGGTCCTCAGCCATTAATCCTAACTCAAAACTATTCAACAAGTCATCGATAGATCCAAACTTGGAACTATACTTAGTGGATAATTCAAACCAAACGCTATCCCAGAAATCCTTAGTGAATTATTTTAAATGGAAACCCCACAATGTTTCTGTGAGTCCCAACCTACACAAATTAACGAATGCTGCAAATCCATCACAAAAGTTCATTGCAAAAAAGAATTCAAAACAATCCCAGAATGCACCAGCAAAAACAAACTTGAAACTATCCCAGAATACCTCAGTTAATCAGAACAAAAAACTTTCCCAGAAAACCTCAGTGAAGCCAAAGCCTTCCCAGAGGACATCATCAATTAATCCTAATTGGAAGCTATCCCAGAAGGCTATTAAAACAACGGGGCTTATCATTGGCTCGTTCTATATCTGCTGGCTGCCATTTTTAATCTATATCATTCTGTTTACGTCTGAATGTTGTAAAAGTAAAGAAACGCTGTATTATCTTGCTGTTATAACTCAGTTAAATTCCTTGTTTAATCCAATAGTGTACGGGTACAGACAGACGGACATTCGAATAGCCGGAGGGAAATTGTTAGGCTTCCGGAAAAAATCATCTTAGTCAATAAGCATTTGTCGTGGAATTGTACAAAGGATGTTCTGTGCCTGTGCTTTTGCAATTTTGTCATTAGTATAAAGTACAGGCCTTATTTTTAAAGACTTTAGATAGACTGACAGACTATTGACAAAAAATGGCGGAAAATGTTGGACTTCTGGGGCCTTTTTCTTGAATACTTACGAAAAATAAAATCTAGATTTAAAGAAACTCAGTTATCTATAACAAGGAACATAAGGGAATAATACAGTTATTTGATTGGCTAATAAAACTAAATTTAAAATTGATTTTAGTGATTGACCAATCATATAACTGGATTACTAAAATCATCTTCGGGTAAGTTTTCAAGAATAATGTCCCTGATGAACTTGAACAGCAAAATAAAAAAATGCCCCTTACCATAGCCTGTTCCAGAAGTACCGTGAATAAAATAGCATTTCCTATTTCTCTAAAACTCTGGAAGACTTCCATTCTTAAATCCGGATATTGGATCAGATCTACTAGATTGGCATTATAATACGCCAATACACCTGTAAAATATCAAATATACTTTATTAGCTATGTGGACTCTCTGAAAGGGATGTCGAGTTGACAAACCTAAATACCAAATAAACATTATAGCTATGTGGACTCTCTGAAAGGGATGTCAAGTTGACAAACCTGAATACCAAATAAACATTATTAGCTATGTGGACTCTCTGAAAGGGATGTCAAGTTGACAAACCTTAATACCAAATAAACATTATTAGCTATGTGGACTCTCTGAAAGAGATGTTGAGTTGACAAACCTAAATACCAAATAAACATTATTAGCTATGTGGACTCTCTGAAAGGGATGTCAAGTTGACAAACCTGAATACCAAATAAACATTATTAGCTATGTGGACTCTCTGAAAGGGATGTCAAGTTGACAAACCTTAATACCAAATAAACATTATTAGCTATGTGGACTCTCTGAAAGGGATGTTAAGTTGACAAACCTAAATACTAAATAAACATTATTAGCTATGTGGACTCTCTGAAATGGATGTCAAGTTGACAAACCTTAATACCAAATAAACATTATTAGCTATGTGGACTCTCTGAAAGGGATGTCAAGTTGACAAACCTTAATACCAAATAAACATTATTAGCTTTGTGGACTCTCTGAAAGGGATGTTGAGTTGCCAAACCTAAATACCAAATAAACATTATTAGCTATGTGGACTCTCTGAAAGGGATGTTGAGTTGCCAAACCTAAATACCAAATAAACATTATTAGCTATGTGGACTCTCTGAAAGGGATGTTGAGTTGACAAACCTAAATACCAAATATACATTATTAACTATGTGGACTCTCTGAAAGGGATGATGAGTTGCCAAACCTAAATACCATATAAACATTATTAGCTATGTGGACTCTCTGAAAGGGACACAGAGTTGACAAAACCAAATACCTAGTGCCAGTACAAATTTAAACCTCTTTTTTTTTCTTTCAAAAATATCAATGAAATTTGATGTTACTGTACCTGGTGAACCATAATCAAATCTAAGGAGTTTACAAGTTGGTGGTAAAACTTTCATCAACATTTTTACATATTCATGTGTGGTCCCTTTCAACTGAAACAAAATAAAACATTGAAATGAAATGAATAGAGTTTTACATCCTACCCTTTTGCACCTAATGAGCTAATGAAGAGGGGGGAAATAAAACAAACAAAAATTTATAATTGCCAATGAAATGAAACAAATGGGAGTTTTACATCCAACTTCTCTGCACCTAATGGGCTAACGCCATGCAGGGTGCAATGAGGGGATTTTTGCCTACTCCTTTTACGATAATATCATCGCGACTTTGCAAGAATTGAACCCTGAACCATCAGGTTAGCTAAACTTACCAAAGATAAACTTGCTTTCAGTAGCATTGACAGTTTCATCAGAAATTTTCTTAACAAAGAAGAAGATTGTAGATTAGATACTTACGAAGCCCTCGATAGTTTTTAAGAGTTCCTCTATAACAACAGCGATTCCTTGGTAACCTAGTAACCGTACAATGGAATGAAAGTGGGGGGTACCCACAAACCGGGTGTACAGGCTGTATATGGTACTATAGGCTGTTGTTAGGGTCTGGAAGATAGAAATAGTAGGTTTATCCTTGGATATCAGTTGATTAATTTTTGTCCCAATCTGACATTTGGTATATGTAATAACTTGAACACGAGACTAATTAATTTATTCATACTGACCTTTGTACCCCAGATATAATGTGGGGAAGGGTTCGGAGCTTTCTCCCGTTTGGCGTCTGTTACAAAGGTCAACTTATCGTGTTTTACAAATCTACAATAAAAACATGATATATATAATTATCTTGTTGTACTTTTGTGGCTACATCTTTTCAAATTTACATTTTAAATTGACTCATGTAGAAGTTGATTTAGGTAAACAAGTTCACTAATAATTAACTTCAAACTTTTAATCAACAATCTGGGCAATTGATTGATGAGTTCTGCACGGCCTCAGTCCATGGATTCAATCAGACGTTCAAAAACAAAGGTTAGAACTGAGTTCAGAATACATTTCATGTGGGGTGTCTGTGTGGAAAAGATGGAAATTGTAGGTGTAAACAAAATACAAAATGGCAGAGAAAGAAATAAAAGCGAAAATTTTATGTGTGGTTCTGTACTGCTTAATTGAAGCTAGAATTGGACCAAACAGAACTCTCCAATCAAAACAAAAATTAGGATTAGCCCCTCCTTAAGTTAAGAATTCAACCAATGAGAATGAAGGATGACAAACCTGTTGGTAGCAGCGTTGTAACAATAATTAGGTAAGAAATCGTAATTTAACTCCCAGAATACATGTAGCGTAATACGACCATACGGAGCAGAAACATTGTGATTGGCTTCACGGAGCATGGCGTCAAAATCATTCAGCGTTAAATATTCACTCAGTAATTTATGGGTCAGTCTGTTACATTCCAATAATCCCTCCAGTTCCTGAGAAAAATATATTAAATTGTGAACATATAAACAGCAAGTATACTGCACAAGCCTTAAAGGACAGTGGAAGAGCTTAGTAGGTTACAAGGTTGACTGCTAGGCAATTGAGTGTTGTATGTTCAAATCCCCTTTTGCTCATGATTTGAATGTGGAAGACAATTCTTTCAGTGTGCAAGAAGGGAAATAATAAATTCTTAAATTGTAGCATACAAATGCTTAAATATCAAGATGCTTTTTCCAAGTCCACCCTTCAAACCTACATCACTGATAGTGACAAATCTAGTCAAAAAAATTGAATGAAATGAATGAAGTTTTATGACCTACTCTTCTGCACCTTACGAGCTAATAAGGACAGAAACCTAGACCCAGAGGGGCACCAGACGTTCCAAAAACAACAAGACAACTTACCACAATGCCAGTTATATCTCCAGCCTCAAATCTAGCTATGGCCACATCTAAAGCTTTCTGTAGAGCAGCGTTAATCCTCTGACCAATTAATCTGTTTAAATCGATGGATCGTCCTAAAATCTGAAATAAAATATTTATAACTTCATATTTCCTCTACTAGTCTTAAACATGGTAAAAGATAAATAAGAATAACAGAAATATCCATTATTCAAGGCTTTAAGCCAGAAAAGCAGAATTATATTATTTTTGTTTAGTTTCTAACAACAGATCCTATCTCAGTTGGCGTCTGAAAGTCTGATGACCTTGAAAAAGTCATCTTCACTCATAGTTCAAGCTGTAATTGGGTAATGGAAAGATCAATACCAAGCGGTTTGACCAAGGATCAGCAAGTATTGTTATTAGTTATTCTTGTAAAATATTATCAAGAGGTTTGACCAAGGACCAGCTGGTAGAAAGATCTTTGAAGGATCTATTAACCTAAATTGTTATCCTTGTAAAATCTACTAATGTCTTTGTGTCTTTCTTAGATCTGTATAAATGCATAGCCTGTAGCACACAGGGTCTTGGTTTATTGCCCTAACAAGACCTTTTGAAACATTGAATATAAGGTGTTTATAAGGTGAATGGATTGACTGTTCGTACTAACCAATCATATTAAAGTATCTACCTACCGAAACGTGTCGTTGTTTAAGTAAAGTTTGATATCTGTTAGCTGTAGGATAATTTATCTTGGCTCCTTGACTAGCACATTCAGCTCGAAATCTTTTATCCAACATAATACTAGAAATAATATAAGAACCATATTTATAATTATTTTATTATTATTTATGGAAAGGCCTACCATTGTTTAACTGTATATAGTGCGCACCCCCTCTTTGTTGGGTCTGTTTTAGGGTAAAAACCTGCGCACTATATTCAGAATTTTACGGTAGTTTGGTTTTGTTGGTTCAAGGACAGAAGACAGGTTAACGTTTGCTTTCAGGAGAGCTATACTAAAATATACCTCCTTGTATTTATGATTAAATTAAATCACGATTTTCACTATATCAGACAATTTGATTGGACAACAGCGGTCACATGTAATTGGTTTATGTATATATAAACTGAACAGAAATATAAGCTCTGCCTCTTTACAGACTTCTTTTATCAATGAGTTTATACAGGGTACACATTCCTTTAAAAAAAAAAACAAATATCAGTTTTGATCAACTTACCTGCCAGAGAGATGTTTATAATAAGCGAAAACTTGATCACTGAGTTTATAAACAAACTGATCAAAACACAGGTTCACCTGAAAATACACACAATAATATATACTGACAATTATTCCATCTTTTATGGATACAGAGTTTCATGGATTAAGCCAAGGAAAATAAATTAAAGAATTATATATATTTGACGATTCTTAATTAATGAGTTTTACCTCCCACTCTTCTGTACTAAATGGGCTTCTTAATGAAGAAGGGCTAATGAAGATGGGCAACGCCATGTAGTGTTCAGTGAGAGAAATTATGCCAGAACAGCGGCATGAGTCTAACATAAGCCAAGTATTTTGTTCAAAGTTTATTAAAAATTAACAAAAATTATTTGACAGGACACTAACCTCAGCCTCGACTTCATCATAAAGAAATTGTTGACAGAATTTAGTCAGAGCGTAGTGGGCCGAGTCGTTGTATAAATCTAGGGGGTAGAGGATATACCTGGATAAAAAGACAACATTAAAACATGGGTTTCATGAGGTTTGTGAAGAAAGGTGACTATTTGGTCAAGGTATAAGATGACATTGCACTACCCTAGCAGACATCAATATAAAAAAAAACAATATGATGCTAATACCCTCTTAGAGACAATGCAATAGTCACATAAAAAACACTTATTATAAGAACCACAAATATCTGATTGTAAATAAGAACGGTATAAATTGATCCCCAATAAGAAAATCAACCCTATTTAAAAATTTTCAAAGGGGTACTTACTCCATCATTGAGGGTTCCTTAGTTTCTAGAATGTGGTCAGTTAATACCCATGGCATAGACATCTCAATAGGAAACTGAAACATAACATATATTACTTCATCAGTTATATTGATAACCAAGATTAAACTTACTAACTTTGACTTCTAACTATTAGTGGAATTATCTTGTTTGTATAAATCTTGGTATGAAATATTGAATACTGAAAACCTGGTTACCTGAATTCTCTTTCCCATGGTTAATTCCAGGTAAAATTCTCGGTACCAAAGTTGAGATAAATCACAACAATTAAACAGAGTTTCTAAAATTATAATACATTTATCAAAAATAAACTTCGCCTTTTCTTCAGCAAATTCCAGGCTGATCTCCAAAAAAAATTTGATACTTTAAAAAACAAGTTCCTGAAAATATTAGGTCTTGATATTCTACAAAAAAAAGTTTCTGGAAAGGTTTGATCTTAAATATTCCAGAAAATAAATTCCTGCAAATGTTGGGGCTTGAAATTCTTGAGAAAAAGTTCCTACAATTTTGGATCTGGATATTCCAGAAAAAAGTTCCTCGACAGGTTTAATCTGGAAATCCTTAAGAAAAAATTCCTGCAATTGTTCATTTGAAAAAAAAAAATCGACCTACCATTAAAGTTAATCAGATAATTCCAAAAGAAGGAGGCTTTATGAAAATTATCAATAGTTTGAAGATGGCTGAAGTCGATATCTTTACGTAGAGTTTTCTTTCCTCCACTCTTCTCGGCTGTCAGAGATTCTAACATAGTTCGTACCATATATAACTACAATCACAAAATAAGCCCAGTGTTCACTTTATCCAAAATAGTTTGTTAAGATGCTATGTTCATATAAGACAATGAGTTTTCATCAATCAAATATGTCAATGATCATATATTATTCACAAATACATGTGTGTTCATTTTTACAAAACAAAACTTAAAAATGGTTACATACAAGCCTGCTGATTGGTTATTTATGTGAACCATGTGATCAACACCAGATTTAAAATTTTGTAAAAGAAATATTACCTGCGTACTAGAAGGACCAACATTACGTCTCGGAACTTTAATAAAGAAACCATCATCTGGGTCTTTTTTACCACGGAGAACTGGGTCGTCATGGGGTTCAACTCCTCTCAACCAATCAACACAGGTATCTCTTACTGCCATTATTATACTGTAAATATAACACAGAATATGATTGGTTCGTTTAAACAAACAAAAAACACCTATAATTTAGGTACACAAGGATCCCTTCTACCAACTGGGCCTTGGCCAAACCTTTTTGTATTGATCTTTCCCGGATTATCCATACCCAATTACAGAAAGGTGGAGTGGAATTATGAGAGAAAGATGACTTATTCAGTATCCATTTACAGGTAGTTGACTGGAATTATGTAAAATAGAACCTAACATTTGTTTGAAAGGAAAGTAAGAAGCAACTACATTTAAAGTTGGAAATTGCCCTGACTGCAAAATCTCGGCACTGTCTCTCTTCATTATTCACAAAAAAATGAAGCATTTTCAGAAAAAAAAATGTAAATATTTGTATTAAAGAAATAATATCTACCCTTTAATGACGTCACTTTTCTTCTTGATAGCTTTACGTAGCGGATCACGGAGGAAGAGCTGAACAAAGTCTTGTAGTTCCTGGTAAATATGGCGTCTGATGGCATCCATGAAGACAGATTCCATTCTAGCCATCAATAACTGTAGACCTTTAATCATAGCTATAACCTCAATTAACGCAAACTTTTCTTCGCTACTGTAGTTATATCGTGTTGCCTGGAAACAGTTTATTAACAAATATTATTATCCTACAATTAACAAACCAGAACTAACAATCCTTACAGTCAAATAAACTCAAAATCCTTAACAACATATCAGGGAAGCATTTGTAGTTTTTGAACTTTTCACATGAGGAAGAATATCAGTTATAAGTGAGGAAGTATTTCATAATGAAAAAAGGTATCAGGTGTCTAGAAGAGTAAGTAATTCATAATGAAAAGTGGTATCAGGTGTCTAGAAGAGTAAGTATTTCATAATGAAAAGTGGTATCAGGTGTCTAGAAGAGTAAGTATATCATAATGAAAAGTGGTATCAGGTGTCTAGAAGAGTAAGTAATTCATAATGAAAAGAGGTATCAGGTGTCTAGAGGAGTAAGTATTTCATAATGAAAAGTAGTATCAGGTGTCTAGAAGAGTAAGTAATTCATAATGAAAAGAGGTATCAGGTGTCTAGAAGAGTAAGTAATTCATAATGAAAAGAGGTATCAGGTGTCTAGAGGAGTAAGTATTTCATAATTAAAAGTGGTATCAGGTGTCTAGAAGAGAAAGTATTTCATAATGAAAAGAAGTATCAGGTGTCTAGAAGAGTAAGTAATTCATAATGAAAAGAGGTATCAGGTGTCTAGAAGAGTAAGTAATTCATAATGAAAAGAGGTATCAGGTGTCTAGAAGAGTAAGTACAGTATATCCTGCTCATACGACCACCTTTATTAAGAGCCCACCTTCAATGAGCGACCACAATAAATTCCCCCCTACGAGTTTTCAATGTAATTATCGACTAATCAGCGGCCACCTTCATTACGCGACCAGCGGCCATGTATTTAGACTCCCAATTGATTAAAATAACTCAATTAAGCGACCATGACACTTTTGATTATCTCCCGTAACAAAAATCACGTTCACGCGTCGGTGATATTCAATGAGATTATCACTAATCGGTAATTAGATAATCTTCTACAGATTAATTTTATACCTTGTTGCTGATTAATATTGAAAGATATCATCGTATTGACAATTATTATAAAGTACCGTAAAGGCTTCAATATTTCGTTTTTGGTAAAATTTAGACTACCGTAAATTTGATCAGAAAGCGAAAGTAGGGTATACCGGATGCTGTTATAAAAAAATATTAATCAGGTGAAAATAGAATAAAGCGTGTTACCGGGTAATTAAAATGCAAGTAAAGAAGGATATCTTATTGATTGAAGGTAGAGAATTTTGACTTTGAAAACGATAATAACTGTGAGAACTTTGGTATCTAATAGAAAATAAAATACGACAAAATAGAGTATCCCGTCGGTAGATAGGAGATAGCATGCAAAAGCAGTAGAAACTATACATGTATGAGTAAAAGTAAGATCCTATGATTTCAAAAATGTCAAAACGAAATGGTCTTGCAGTTCCTCTCTTAAGAGGCCACCTTCACTCAGCGACCATTTTTGAATATTCCCTTGAGTGGTCTCTGAATACAGGTTCTACTGTACTTCATAATGAAAAGTGGTATCATGTGTCTAGAAGAGTAAGTATTTCATTATGAAAAGTGGTATCAGGTGTCTAGAAGAGTAAGTATTTCATTATGAAAAGTGGTATCATGTGTCTAGAAGAGTAAGTATTTCATTATGAAAAGTGGTATCATGTGTCTAGAAGAGTAAGTATTTCATTATGAAAAGTGGTATCAGGTGTCTAGAAGAGTAAGTATTTCATAATGAAAAGTGGTATCAGGTGTCTAGAAGAGTAAGTATACCCTGGTAAATTGGTAGCAGATAATGATCTTTTCAGATGAGTAAGTATATCAAAATGAAGAGTGGTATTTAATTTCAAATTGAAGCAGTGTATTAATTCAAGAAGCCAATGTAACAAAAGTTGTCTCATAAAATGATAAAGAGTTACCTACCCTTTCATACTCTTCAGCATCTTTTGGACAGTCAGGATTCTGGTGTGGGTCAGTTGGGTTCAATAACTTCCAAGAATACTGAAATTTTTAAATATATATAAGTTGCCATAGTAATACAAGTTCTGGATTTATTGAATCAACCAGATGTTCAATAAAACAAAATGTAACAGAGTTTGAGAAATGAAATAATTGGAGTTTTACTTCCTACTCTTCTGCACCTCATGGGCTAATGCATATGGTCTACTTGTGTAGTCAGAAATCAAAAAAGTTGGAGAAAGGAAAAGATGAGAAAATTTTAAATGTGACATAATCATTCGATTGAGGTTAAAATTGGAAGAGACAGAACTTGTTCAGTAGGCCATAATGAAAGATATCACAAAATAATAAAGACAAGTATATAGATGGGCCAATATTGCATGAGTCTAATGTATATTCAGGAAACACTAATGAAGCCATAATGAAGATAGCACTGAATAATAGAGACATTGAAACAGCTGGGCAATATTGAAATGTGTCTAATGAATATCATGAAGCATGGATAATCCAATGTCTGAATTTGTCTAGAACAAAGACATTTAAACATACCAATTCCATAACTTGCTGAGTCCAAGCAGACAGTAACTGGAGACCTTTTAAAGCTAAATCAAATAGTTCCTTATTTTCTAGGTCTGATCTAGGCTGGTCTCTCATTGTGGTTATAGCCTGAAAAATACAAAACAACATTATCATTACAAGGAGCAAATTACTAAAAACATGGCCTTGGATAGTCTAAGAAAAATCAATGACAAGAGGTTTGGCCAAGGACTAGTTCGAAAAAAGGATCTTTACCTATGAACCTAAATTGTTTTTATTGTAAAATAAATACCAAGAAGTTTGACCAAGGATCAGCTGGTAGAAAGGATCCTTGCTTTTTCCTACTTTATTGCTGGTCAAGAATGCTATCATAAGTTTGCTAACAAGTAATTCAACTTGTCCAAATGTTAGGAATTCACATGAATACACCTACCTCGTTACTATGTCTAGAAAGCTGACTGATATACTCCATATGGTCCTCGCGTATTGCCTCTAGGTTAGCCAACAGGTTGGACTGGGGACTCGGTTCGTTTCGTTCACACAACGGCCATTTTGACCCATCAAAATTAGGACTACATTTAATATAATGATAGGGTGCGATCTGCATGTCACCATATAGTGGTACTATTTCTAATGTCTGGAAATATAAAATATATGCTTACATCAATCTTATATTTTTACAACATAACTAAAGAGTGTCCACATAGTTAATAATGTTTATTTGGTATTAAGGTATTATTTGACTTTGACTGGCTAACTAAGTAAGGGATAGCGGCCGAAAACTGGGGAGGACGGTTTGTGAGGGGCATTAGCCCCGAACACTGTTCTCTCTCTAACATAATAGACAGTTTGAGGACTCTATCTTACTTAAATAATAGCCCTACAAAGTTAAATTAATTGTAATCAACACAACTCATTGATTGATTAATAGTTATTGGGTTCAGGTTGTGATTTAGACTGTGGCAAATACTCTGCAGGTGTCTTCTAACATGTATTCATCAAGTGAAAACGATATATTTAAATTCAATCCACCTTTAGAAATACATCCCAAGTCGAGCCAATGGATAATATTTAGTATGAACAATCAAATTTTCAAATACGGAGAGACCTTTATTCTGATATTTCACCTGATTATAACAAAGAAAGAGCAAAAAGAAATGAAAATAAGATATATATCGAACTCTAATGCCACAACAATTAGGTTTCAAACCTTGAAAAAATATATGCGATTGGCTTAGAAAACAGAAAAAAAACATTGTATTTCACTTTATCAAATGGGAACGTTGTAAAATAAAACTGAATATATAATTGAATTGCTTTGTCAGTGAAAAGATAGAAGGTCCAAACAACTAAAAAATAATGGACACTTTTTTCAAAATAATGGACATTTAGTGAACAATTTTCATGAAATAGTGGACAGTTAGTGAGTAGTTCAAACAACACTCATACATTATACTAGAGAATGGATATATACAACAAAGGATGATGTCATAGCTGTTATTTAAGTTTGTATCTATGTTTGTCAAGTCCGCATCTCTTTCAGAGAATCCACACAGCTATATAGAGTTATGTATCTTTATAGTAAAAGGTTCAACTTCAGGCCATTGTCCATCGGACAATTTATTTCTACTCTTTTTGCGATTTGAGTTATTCTTCTTGATTGAAAATTGCTGCGCATGAAATAAATCGTCCTATGGACAACAGCCTGAGGTCGCTGCCAGTACTGGTACAGTTATAAAACCTCACATTCTGCCCCCTACCTTTAATATCTTATCAATCTTACTAATGTTGATTCGTTTCTTGGCATCCATTTTATAAATATTACTGGTAGTAGAGTCCATCAGATTCAAACCAAACGCCATCACCTAAAAATAAAAAAAAACCCAAAAACAGTAAAATTACAACTCCTCAATATACCAAAATATTATAGTATCCAATGGCACCCAGTTTACCAGACCTATATTCTGATTGGCTAGTAGTCACATGATTTTGGTAGATTAGTTTGCAAATGGACTCAGACCACTAAAACATTCTTAATGAATGAAATCTCAATTCGGAAAATTTATGATTTTAGGTGCTTATTTATGGCATAAATTTCAATTTTAAAAATTGCCATTTTTTCTAGATTTAGTGGAATATGATAAATCGATTGATGGACTGAAAAATTACAAAATTCTGTTACCTTGACTAACATGTACTTCTCTTCAGGTTCGAGATACATTCTAGTTTCGTACATACTGAGACACAAACAGACGATATCAGCCAACAATTCTTCATACCCAGGTATCTGTAACATAGCTTCCTTTAACGTATCACGTATCTTATTCTGGGTTGCCATGTTGATAGACAATGTCTGAGATTCTTGTAGTGCCACTGGGTCTGATAATACTCTCAGGAATTGAGCAGCTCTGAAAATACATATAACATGTCAATATTACTTATATTCATAACTAACCTGTCTCAAATGATCCTTGAATGGAATTCAATAGTTGAAACATATAACACAAAGGAAGTCTTTATGGATTACAACTATTGTTTATTTATATTGCTACGTTTCAATAAGTATTCTCTTAACATTATCAAGCAGATCAAACTACATAACTCACAGCGGTCTTAACCTAGTTCACATACTATTAATATTATTATCAATTGAATATTTGGAACAACAGTTAGACCCTGCATGTAACAGGCATTGCACTTTAAAGGTCCCCAATGATATATGTTCTTCACTCTGCAATATACAGAACAGTACCAGGCCTTATTCTCTAAACCTCAATCTTGATATTCTCTATGTACCCTTTCTCTACTGACTGCCCAGCTCCCCCCCCCCCCCTCCGTTTATAAGGAAACGTACCTTCTGTAAGCTGCATAATCATTCCTAACACTTGATTTCATATTCTTCAACTCATCCAACTCGGCAAACATATTCATAAACTTTCCCAGAGTCAGTAAATACGCCTCGGATACAAAATCATTTCTCTTCTCTTTATGACACAATCTTTTCACTTCTTCTGAAAAACGACTGATGGCCCGATTCTGGAAGGAAAAAAATTTTTTATCTAGGGATTGTAATGATCTATGAGAGTCAAATAATTTCAGAAGCAAACTGTTCTGCTTTTCCAGAGACATTTGTTACCAAGTATCATGTATTTTTGATTATTTTCAGTGTTATGATGTATGAGGCCATTAAATTCTGATGTACCATATACTGTTTATTATAAATGAGAAAGAGAGAGAAGAGATGACCAGCCAGCTACGATGAATGACAGGAGAAATAACAAATGCTTTCAAGAAATGGTCCACTTTCATCTTTTTTTTTTAAATCATTAAAATTATAGTTAAGCCAGCTATCTGAAAGAAAAAGAAAAGGCACATACCTGAAAGTGCATGAATCTGACAAGCTTACTGACTTGTGGTTCCAGAACTTCCACTATTTTCTGGTAAATTTGGGTTCTGTTAGGTTGATCGTTACTTTTAACTTGGGGTAGGGCACGAGAACAACATCGCCAGGTAAATAACATTACAGCATACTCCTTCCCTTCTTCCAGCAACTTGTTCTGAAAAACACAGTCAGATCTTAAACTTTTATCGATCTGCATTAGACAACTTACCTCTCTTTACAAAGCTAACTGTCCTGATGTGGGTTGTGTATCAGAAACATGTGTTAGCAGTACAAGATGAGTTCTAAAACATATAGTCCAATATTTGACAGCTAACCTCAATTTCCAAAACTAACTATCCTGATGAGGATTGTGTATCGGAAACATTTGTCAGCAGCATGAAACAATCATAGAAATTTTCAAGAACAAATTCATTTTATTAAAAGAGAGCCTCCTTAAGGAGAAAAGGCTCATGAAAATATCTTAGACTTTCAGTAAATGGATCTTTGATAATAACATGATTGTATTTTTGGCTTCCCAGAGTAAAAGTACCCTAGATCAAATGTTTGAGTACTTAACAAAAAACATCCTTACCATATCAGCATGAATAGTAGCTTGTTCTATATATTTAGCCACACCAAAGACATAGGCATTGCGATCCTCGAAATTGGTATCAAAATTAGCTTGATAGTGGATAGATTTATTCAGGGCCTCGATACAAGGCTGTCTATCTGGTAGAGGCAGTTCATCCAACACATCTACGTTCTGCAACGCATCAGTCAATGTTATCTTTTCTCCAGCAGCCATCTTGAACGTCTTATTTTAGCCCCAAGGCTGTCACCTTCAGATCTAAAAACAATAAATTACCAAATTATTTCACAATATCCATAACAGTGCAAAACAATTTAAAATACAAGCTATTGTCCTTAGTCTAACGTTTCAGCTAAAAAGCCTTCCTTAAAATACACCTTAACAATAAATTACAATTAAATTTTCAGAATGAAAGAAGCTGAATGGGAAAATTTTAACTAAGTTTCTGAAATTTGAATTTAGTAGTAGTGTTGTCTTCCGGGAATATGGTACACAACTATTTTTTCTGTTCTCTTTCAGTTTCACGCTCTCAGGTAGTCTATAGGCCATCAATATGGTTTGTTTGAGTCTTAAGATAGGCATGAGGCCAAATTCTCGAACCATTACCGTTTATTATTTCTTTGAACAGAACAGACAATGCAAAGGCCGACTGATTAATCATTAGGCCTATTCAATTGACAGAGAAATTATTCATTCACTTCAGAATTTCCCTTTGAACTTTTGCCACTGCACATTCTCCATCCTGAATTTCGACTTACCTGAAACTTACTCAAGAGCAAGTCGACAAAAACAACAAATCGCCTCAACTTCTGCCTTCAGATCATCTTTTTGAGATATTTCTAATAAATTTTGTAGAAAATTATTAAAATCTTTCCATCAAAGTAGAGCACTTCCTGTATAAATAGAAGGGACGCAACTCGTTTTCTCGAACAACCAGTATTATTGACATAGATTTGAATGGCGAAATTAGGTCTTGTTAATGAAGTCTACGGGTGGGGATTTAAGGTCAAGGTGACATTTAGATTCAGACCACAAATAATTTTGCTTTAATTGGATTAATTCATCCATTCTTTGGTCCAAATCTTAAGGAAATGTTTTTCTTTGGTTTCTTTTATTCTTTAATTTAATTTCTTTAATCTCGAATTGATGTTAAATCTAATGGGGAACCAGTTGAGGCCAACAATTTGATTGATACAATAGGCCTATATAAAGACAGCATTAATTTCAATAAAAAGGACTTTTGATCTGATAAAAAGCATCTGCACAGTGAAACTGTATTGTTTTTTTTTTTATAAAGTAATGAAGTACCAATATATTATTTGAGTCACAGAGCTATTAAAGTAACATGTGGTACACATTAAAAAAATCAGCGAAATTATAGACAAGGTTGCTCCACAAAAATTACTGAAGAAGAAAATTCACTTTTAAAGTCTTTTAAGAAATTTTATTAGATAATTGAAGATTTTTACAAGTAAATCATACACATACAAAAAACACAGATCCTCACCAAAATATAGTTCTATATCACTTCAGCCCTTGACACAAACATAACCCAAAATTCCTTAAAAGAAAGGGGCAAAATTCTGCTTAGATGTGTCTTATATATCAAGGACTGTACACAAAAACACTTCTCTGAAACTAAAACACTTCAAATATAATTTTAATACAAGGTCAAAAGAATGCCACTTTTATCCTTGTAAAGTGACTCACAAATCGTAAAACAAGTCTTTATTAAACAGTACTTGATGAATCGAATTATTCCTGAAAGTTCACCACTTTGTTTTAGCATCAATATCTTAGAATCTGCACACAATTTTTCACTTCTTCTTATCCTCTTTAATAAATGGATTTGACCAAACCTTCATTCCTGTAAATATAGAGAAAACATTTTACAAAATAGTCCTTTAATGTATTCAAGGGTAGGAAAGAATTTGAGCTGAACTTAAAGTTATCGCAATAGGCTATGGTGATGTTTTCATAACAATTATTATAATATATTTTTTTTACATGGGTCAGAAAAAGGCCCAACAATCCCCACAGCAACATAACCCCATGGGCTTGAGCATCTTTCTGAAATTCGAAAACCAGTTATCCTGATGAAGGTTTTGCATCTGAAACATGTGTCAGTCTTATCAATAAATCAATCAATACCTCCTGGTTGGTGACTCTCTCTATAACCTTTCTCGTAATCTTTCCAATTTCTTTCTTGTATTGCCCCTGAAAATATAAAACTTCAAAACATGAACTGAATGATTGAATGAGTGTATATAAATGAATGAATAAATGAATGAATAAATAAATGAATCAATAAATGACAAAATGAATGGTGAATGAATGACTTACTCCATTTGTGTTCATTCTGTTTTGGTTGAAAATAAACAAAAAACATGGAAACACCAACAAAACCTCCGAAAGACAGGAGAACAATGGCTTTATTTCGTGATCGACTCATTTTTTAATGTAACTTTACCAAAATAAAAGTTTATCAACCAACTGAAGTAATAACGAAGGGGACATTGGAGCGGATGTTTACATCCTATAATTTTGTTCAGCAGAAATTGTGGACAAGTTTCCAATTATCACATTTCCATTTGGATGGTTAATTCACCAATTCATTTGAATTTTTAAAAAATAATCCCAGAGTTGTTCAAATATTTTTTATTATCTATATTTTAAAAGTTTAATCAAGGTTAATCAGCAGCAAATTAAAAAATATGGCGGTCCATTAAGGTCAAAGTTCAAACAAGAAATATTGTAACGCAATATTTGAAATAGTAAATGGATTAGAATTGCATTGTCATCTTGGTCTTTTGAAAAGGACAAGTTAAAGTTCAAAGGTTTGCATTCAAAATTTTAAAATAGATCACACAATAGGAACAATGAAGATAGAACTAGAATAGAACTATTTTGCGTCGTGAATGAATGTTTTTGTTTTGGTAGTTGTCAGGCATAAATGAATGAAGATCTTGTAAATAAGCAGAAGTGATTAAAATTCTTTTAGATTGTTTTATTTGAATGATCATAAACACGACATACATGTAAAGGTATAGATTGAAACTGTGACATTTGGCATGTCAGATGCTCGGAAACCTTTCCCATCGTCTGTCATATGGGAACAGATGAATTCGACACATTTCTCTAAAATTTTTACACGATTGCAACACATTGCAAGAATGGAAGTTGACTCAGTGTTTGGCTTGGTTTCACCTCCTGTTTGAACTGGTTTGAACTGTACTTCACCTTACCCCAATCTCTCAAGATAATGACTTGACTATACAAATAGCATTAGGAAAGGATACCTTAAATTAGCACACCCAATTGCAATATTGCTATGCCTATGCTATAGTGTGGAAGTGGTTGTAGTAGGCTTAGTCTTTAAGCTGCACTAAGCTGAAGGGCTCTCTATCTAATTATTCATTATTGTGAAATTTGTCATTTCTCAATTAACAACTAAACAAGTACATGTATATGTATTAAATTTCAAAGGAAAGATAACTTTTTTGGAATGATGGTGTATTTTTAAATTGTTATTTCCTACTTGATTTTGTTAGGATAATATTCCAGGAAAATTTTCCTGGTAGTGTACCAATCACTGATAACCTAAATAGTGTTTTTATTTACATTTTACCAAGTAGTAAGAGAACGGCATCCACACTCCACAAATGACTACGCATCTGAAATGTAGTAGAAAATGTATTTCAAATTATGTCTGCCGTTTGTTTGAATTTTCTATGAACAACAGATGTGTAAGAAGCTTTCAGACCACCATACTATTATAAGAACTATATTCTATCACTCATTATTATAGTCACACAAAACTTGCCACTTGTAAGCCATATGTTTGAAAAATTCTAATTTACCTTTTGGATTATTATAATAAATAAATCTATACAGGAAAATAAACTTTATTTGACAGATTGAGGGATTGTTATGCCACATCGGCATCATGTTTAGAGTTAACTAATAGAAAATTTTTGCAAATTGTCACTGAATTGAATTTTTGTCTCAAGAGCTAACAAACAAAAACCTGTCTCTTGGTTGACATGTATCCGAATCGGCTGAAAACCAATTCACTAATTGCTTTCAGACAGTCTCACTGAATAAACTAATACTAGATCATGTCTGACCTAGTTCTAGAATCAGGACACGAGGATAATAAGCAGACATTTTAAAGACATGACCTTCCTAACTAGTTTATAGTGGATGATATCATGCTCCATGATGTCATTCAACTGATTTAGATTAATAATGGACCTCAATTATGTTCGGGTCTATTATTTCTATGCATAAGAACGATGCGATAGTTTTGTTTGATAATAAACTATAAGTGAGACGTAATTTTTATTTTCAGGAATGGGTCAAACATTGTCCGAACCAGTCACTACGAAAGAGACGTCCAAATGTGAAAATAGCTTTGTAAAAGTTGGTTCTTCCTGTATGCAAGGATGGCGAATCAGTATCCTTTATAATTGTTACAAATATGTATACGGTATTTATAAAAACTGACATGTTTCTATTTAAGGCTCTTATTTATAAATCAAGAAAGAAAGAAACTACTATATTTTACAAGGATAACACCTTAAGTTGGCAATTAAGGACATTATTTAGCAATGCAAACTTAATATCCCTCTCTTATTACTATTATTATGGCGTAGTTTTGAACACAATATTTTGTATAGTTTGCCATTGAATTTAAGGTACTATTTTGAATCTTAACCTAGCTTACTAAGATATGGAAGATGCCCACATCCATCTATTGTCTTTACCTGGGGACAAGGAATCCTGTTTTTTTGGTGTTTTTGATGGACATGGTGGTAAGGATTTATTTCCTTTATAAAATAACAGTAAATTTTTGCATTACAGTCAGAAACACAAGTCACAAGTTGTAATAAAATATAAATAAAACATATTGTAAAGAGTTTATCTAAATTTTTTTGTGTATCCGCGACACTGATAACATCGATTTACAGTTACACCAATTCAATTTTCAATTCGGCACATGCTATGAAGGGCACTTAGGAATTCATTAAATGCATTTTATAGGGCTGGGTGTTATCTCGATTTATTATTCAATAAGGTACTCTACAGTAGATATTGCTTGTATGATAAATATATTTATCACCCAATTAGGTATTCTGCAGTAGATATTGCTTTGATAAAAAGCGTTATCTTCTGCACTTTATCTCCTAGGAGATAACGCTACAATTAATCCATTATTATTTATTTCTTTATTATTCTAACCTTGACATTTGCCGTTTCTTAAAAATTGTATTTTAATTTTGTATAGCCCGTATCATGATATGTGAATGTTTGATTTTATGATATCCATTTAAACCACTAACGCCCTTCCCTAGCTTTTTATGTCACTTTTGCTAAGAAATAAATTGACCGTTTTTTTTCCTTTTTTTTTTCAGGTGGTAAGATTGCCCAATACGCTGGGAATAATCTTCATAAAAAAATTGTCTCACAATCATATTATGGTAAGTTTAAAATTGTTTATTCTCAGTACACAAGTTGATGAACTTAAATACTAAATAAGGTAAGCTTATATTAGCTGTGTGGACTCAGAAAAAGAGATTCTAAATTGACACAATCACAGAATGTCAGTGTTAAAAATACTTTCCACAGTAGCATTTTGTTAAGTATGATTAAGACTACAAATTATTTTGTGGACTTGAGTTCATATTTAATCTAGTTTTTGGACTTTGGGTAATAAATAACAAATTGATGTATGACCACAAAGATGGCCTTATGATCAAAATTAAGATTTGAACAAAAATGTTGAATAATTCCCATCTGTTACTCTAACTATTGCTAGTCATAGTCTACTGCTGTTTGATTGATGTAGTCATTATAATAGTCTGCTTCATTAATTATGCAAATTTTATGCAAATCAAATAACTATTGGATTGGTTTAATTATTGTGGATTTATGAAGATTTTTGTTGTATTTTTGATTTAATTTGTGTCCATTGAAATAGATTGGATAATTATGATGATGATTTTTACGTTTGTACGAAATGCATAGACTTACCTCCCTTATTTCATTGATTGATTGATTTTAATTTTCAGCACAGGGCCAGATCAGTGAAGCCCTGAAACAAGGTTTTCTTTCTTTAGACGAAGATATGTTAAAAGGTAAGTTGTATGCACCTTCACAATGTTAAGGTCATCTTTATAATGTCAAAATCATCTTCACGATATCATGATTTTCTTCACAAGGTTCAAGATAGTTGGAAATTGGAAAAAGAGAAGGCTTTCGTTGCTGTCCTTGCAAAATTTCCCTATTTCCTGCATGGCGTTGCCCGTTTTCATTAGGCCATTAGGTGTAGAAGAGTTAGAAGTAAAACTCCATTTATTTTATTTAATTCTATTTTGACTGCTATAACCACTATATTTCATAATATAAAGCAAAGTTCATGCTGTAATGAACAATACAATGTAACCCCTCTAAACTGACAGGCTGTCTGACTGACGATAATGTAGCGAACAAATAATAACAACCGTGACTGAACGAATAATAACAACCCGTGACTGAACGAATAATAACAACCCGTGACTGAATTTATGTGTTATATTTTAGATGATGCTATGAAAGACGAACTAGCTGGAACTACTGCTGTTGTTGTTTTACTTAAAAATAGACGATTATTCTGTGTAAGTTTTGACTATCTTTGTCACTCCATAAAGGGAACTTAGGTACCTTGGGGATTGTTTCCCTTAGCCTGACAAAATGGCCATACCTGTTGCCAAGATGTGATATATTGATGGGATATCAGAATGATATCAGGAATGCTCTGACCCACTTTTCGCTATTTTTTTTTTTTAAATTTTCACCATTTTTAAAACAGAGAGTAAGATTTTTCTTAACTTCTGGTATCTATAGGAAGTTGAACCATCGATGAGTCTATCAAGACATTGTTGGAATATTGTTCCCCAGTACTTAGTTACTGTCCACAATTCACGTCGCAAAGTTTGTAGTATTGTGTTTTGTGTGTTTGTAGTCAAACGTTGGAGATTCTAGAGCTGTAGCCAGTGTCGGAGGTCGAGTTGAACAGTTATCATTCGATCATAAACCAAGTAACGAATCCGAATCAAGGCGTATCATAGCAGCAGGAGGCTGGGTAGAGTTTAATAGAGTCAATGGTACGTATGGGATAATACAATTTGAAGATTAATGTGAAAAAGCCAGCAAAAAAATAAACCAATTCATATTGATTACAATTACTGTATTACTTTATTTGAGTGACGTTTCAACTAGCATTCTCTGGTGTTAATCAAGCAATGAATGATTGATATATTACTTGTTTTTGATAAAATCAATTTTTCACCGGTAATAGCTGCTTCAAATTTAACAAAATCTCAGTGTGAAAAAACGTTTGTAGCCCTGGGTCCAGTTCAAGATTATACCATCCTATTTTACAACCAGGTTTTAGTATGTTAGAGAGACTAATATGAAATCAAGACCACAATAGACCAGTGTGTTACACAGCTACAAGCTGTAGGCTAGTTGCTGTAGTGGATAAATTTTCCTCATTGCATAGTGCATGGTGGTGCCCTTCTTCATTAGACCAGTTCAGGCAGTAGAGCATAAAACACTATTTTATTTTATTTTTTCTAGGTAATTTAGCTTTATCAAGAGCTTTAGGAGATTTTGTTTTTAAGAAAAATACACAGAAAAGATCGGAAGAACAAATAGTCACAGGTAAAGGCTAACTGTCAAGTCTTGTATGATCAAATTAACGACATTTCTGAAAGTTAAAATGATGACTTGTCATTTCTTGAGATTCTGTGATATAGAAATGAGAAGTAAAATCCCTAGTTTGTGGTATTCTTGAAGGAATGGTGCAATTTTGCGTGCGATTTAAGCCAACCTAACCCTTTGATTAAGGTGACTGCATAAATAGCATAACAGAATCCTAATATAATCTGATAAATCTAAAAAAAAAATTATAATTATCCATATAAATGCAATTAATTATTGAAAAATTCTTAACTTGATTAATCGTTTTTCAATAATAATTGTGAGTTTTCTAGATGTTACAGGGATTCTTTTACTTTATGACACCAGGTAAGTTCACTGATGAATATATAATCTTATTGACTATTCTTGAAAACATTTATTTGATGTCCATTCTAAGACACAGTATAACTTTAATGAATTCCAGCCTACCCAGATGTGATAGAAAAAACTATAACAGATGACTATGAGTTTGTGGTTTTAGCGTGTGACGGTATTTGGGATGTTCTAGCCAATCAAGAGGTGGTAGATTTTATTCGATGTAGAATAGCAGAAGGCCTCGAACCAGATGTTGTAAGTTATATTTCTAGGACAGGGTTCTATTCATTATGTATTAAACTAAGTCCACTTCAAGTCACTTTGTAAGCTTGTAAATGGCTGAGATTTCCTAGAAAGATTCAACTACTTTTTCATTGGACAATTTTTTAGCTATGATTACGTAATTTCCCTTACTTGTATTACCACAGCCTTGATGAATAGGGGTGTCGTTTGGACATGATGTATTTCCCTCGCTTGTTTTACCACAGTCTTGAGGCTGTGTTTTGGACCCAAGTACCATTTTACAAAATTTTTTTTATTATTTTGTTTTAATACATCTATTTATTAATGAATTATTTTATTTGGTTAGATCTGTGAAGAACTAATGATGAGGTGTCTAGCCCCAGATTGTCAGATGGGAGGCCTAGGATGTGATAATATGACAGTTGTTTTAGTGTGTTTTTTACATGGAGGGACGTACAAGGATCTTGTTACGCGATGTTCCCAGTCAAACCTAGGTACCACTTCTTCACAGTTACATCAATATACAGACTCCCTGGATTTAAAATAAACCATTTATATTCTTACCTGACTCTTACCTGTTAAAACACATTTTAATTTTGTTGAAAAAAAATGTGAAAATAGGGAAAAAATATTTTAAGATAAAATACTAAAGAAATTGAAAATGAAAGGAAAAGTTTAAATTTGGTTAAAACTTAAAGAAGAATATTGGATCAAGAAATTAAAAAAAAAAAATGAAATGGATGGAGTGGTACATCCTACTCTTCTGCACCCAATTGGATCAAGAAAAAAATTCAAATTTTGTTGAAAATTGTGAAAATATGTGAAAAACAGTTTAAAAAAAGGCGAAAACACAAAAAAATATATCTAATTATATAGGATTTTTAAATTTTGTTGAAACTCAGTGATGGATATTTGGGAAAAATGTGGAACAAGAATATCAAGTTTAGAATTTGTTGAAAAATATGTGAATAAAAAAGAATAAAAAAACATCAAATGATATGATAGCTTGATAAAAAGTGATAAATATTCGGAAGGAAAGGGTGTTAAATAGATATGGTGTAAAAAGTTTGAATTTTGAAAATGGAATACAAGTTTTGTGGAACCGAAGGAAGTATTTTTCTACACTCAAACTGTAATATAGAATTTTAAATTGCTGCCATAGATGAAAAACAAATTACTTTCTAATATGTAGTACTGGTTGATGGTGAACAGAGTTTTTGGTCCATAGATTTTTTTTTTTAATTATGGGGTTTGTAAAGAAGTTTTCCTAATTTTTTATGTATATCAGGGACACTGATAGCATCAATGTACATGATTGCAATTTTCAATCAGATGTCTGTGGTTCCTGCAAATCTACTGAAACTAGCTGCAAAGAGCTTTGTGATTAGTGAAACACAAACATCTGATTGAAGATTGGAATGATGTAAATTGATGTTATCAGTGTCTTTGATGCATGTAAGAAATCTTTTTAAAGACATCATATTAAAGGTATGTGCCCTGGTTTTGAAAAAAATGTTTGTTAAAGTTTTGTTGTCAGTTTAAAATTTTATGATGTAAATAATATTGAGAATCAGTGATGAATTGAATCAGAAGAATTTTTGAGACTTCAGGGTCTGATTACAGAAATCCCTAGGTGAAATTTTGAAAGGCAATTAATGGAACATCCCTTAGTTGTAAATGGATTCTTCCAACATGCTTTATAAGTCGATAAGACTGGAAGAATTCAGTTCCAGCTATAGGGGTGTGTAACTTGTAAGTTAGTTTATATCCTAAATTTGATAAATGCAATAAAAATGAAGTTTATGTTAAATTATGTAGTTAAATGTTTAATTCTTTGTAATGGTTTAATTTAAATTTTTGTCTTTATAGTTTCTGTTGAAAATTTGTTGAATATTTTGATAAATTAAATATCAGTGCCATTGAACACCTTGTATAATTAGTATAATTCTTGTAGTTTATTTTAAGTTTGAAACCAGTAAATTTTAGATATATTTCATGAATCAAGTAAGTTTTACAATGTGAGTTGAATTATCCCAGTATAATATTAAAACTATGTCTTTATGCAAGTCTTAAGACAGTAAAAACTTTTACCACTTAGTACTTGTAGTTTAGACTATTATTCTTCCCTATATTTAGATAATGAATAAAAACCCTGAATGTATTGCTGGCATCTCGTATTTCCTTAAGACTAAGATATTAAAAACCTTTCTGTAACCCTTGTATTGCTGGCATCTCGTCTTTCCTTAAGACTAAGATATTAAAAACCTTTCTGTACCCTTGTATTGCTGGCATCTCGTATTTCCTTAAGACTAAGATATTAAAAACCTTTCTGAACCCTTGTATTGCTGGCATCTCGTATTTCCTTAAGACTAAGATATTAAAAACCTTTCTGTACCCTTGTATTGCTGGCATCTCGTCTTTCCTTAAGACTAAGATATTAAAAACCTTTCTGACCCTTGTATTGCTGGCATGTCAGTATATTCCTTGAGACTAAGATATTAAAAACCTTTCTGTACCCTTGTATTGCTGGCATCTCGTCTTTCCTTAAGACTAAGATATTAAAAACCTTTCTGTACCCTTGTATTGCTGGCATCTCGTCTTTCCTTAAGACTAAGATATTAAAAACCTTTCTGTACCCTTGTATTGCTGGCATCTCGTCTTTCCTTAAGACTAAGATATTAAAAACCTTTCTGTACCCTTGTATTGCTGGCATCTCGTATTTCCTTAAGACTAAGATATTAAAAACCTTTCTGTACCCTTGTATTGCCAGCATGATCCAAGTTATCAACTATTCGTCTTTCCTTGAGACTAAGATATTAAAAACCTTTCTGAACCCTTGTATTGGTGGCTACTATTCATCTTTCATTGAGACTAAGATATGGAGAAAGAAATTGAAATTTTCGGTTTTATTTGAAGGCAGTGAGCAAATTTTCTTTGCCCATTTCTAGTTTTATGTATTACCTATATTCCAAACCTACAAAAACAGAGATTGAGGGCATTTTTAAAAAAAAAAAAAATTTAGTTCTAATTATTCTGCTATTTTCCACAGTTTTGTTTCATGAAGCATATTTTATTTTAATCCTTAAGCAACATTAAGTGATTATCTGATATTTCATGTTATACTGAAGACCGTTATCTTTCAATTCAAACGACTGTATTAAAATAAGAAAAACCCTAACACCTCTTGGCACATCTGAAACTATAACGTTGTTCTAATGTCATAGAAAAAACAGATCCAAGCCTAATAGGAGTCCATTAAAATACAACGCCAGACTAAATCAGTTAAGTGATGTAAAGTGTCATGATATTTTTATGGTACAGAAATGTAGTTTGATGAGGTCAATCTTTAAAATGTCTCCTAATTATCCTTGTGACCTGATTCTGGTTACTAGGTCAGGTCAGGTCAAAAAGGAGGGCAATGTGATCAAGTCTTTGAAATGTCTTCTAATTATCCTTGATATTCTGTGGGAGGTGGAAGATAAATCGTGGTTACTTTTATAAACTTTTTTGTTATTAGAATTTGTCTTGTTATTGTTATTACTATTTGTTATTGTATTGAATGATTCTAATAGTGAGATAGAACACGATTATCTCAGTGACTGCCTTGTCCTTGTCATCCTCTCAATGTCAACATATTAACTTTTTCTTATACCTTGACTGCAATAGTCACTTTTCTCTACTCTCTTGTTGTGGCCTGATCTGTTGTATGTTTGCAAATTCAGCCAATCAGAGCCTGTATACCTGGTTAACGGTTTACAGAATTTCTGCCAATGGCTCTGCTTGGCTGTATATGCTAACATACAATCGAATTAAATCAGTGAATTTACAGACTTCCTGATACAAGAAAGGCTTCTACTGCAGTCAAGTTACCAAGTTTGTAGTATCTTGACATTGTAAAGATATTAACTGTCATTAAAGCAATATAGGGATTTAAAAGGCATATGGTCATATATTTATGTCTACAATGGCAGGAACTACATGTCAAACTTCTAATTTTAAAAAGTGTTACACATAGATGAAAATATCCTCTTTAAAGTAAATATTTAGACAACTGTACAGAGAGCTGAAATTGAGCTCTATCAGCTGGTGAAGTAAATATTTAGATGACTATACAGATAGCTGAAATTGAGCTCTATCAGCTGGTAAAGTAAATATTTAGATGACTATACAGAAAGCTGAAATTGAGCTCTATCAGCTGGTTAAGTAATAATTTAGATGACTATACAGATAGCTGAAATTGAGCTCTATCAGTTAATAAAGTAAATATATAGATGACTAAATAGAAAGCTGAAATAGAGCTCTATCAGCTGGTAAAGTTAATATTTAGATCTCTGAACAGATAATCGAAATTATTTCCTATCAGCTGGCACAGTAAATTTTGGTAACTATCCGTTTATCATATATGTTAATATATTATATAAATATAGAAAGATTGATTCTGTAAGTAGTATTATAAATCCTAAATCCCATTCAAAATAGATGTTTGAAAGAAATGGTGGGCTTGCTTCTCAAAATCTGAAATTTAGAAATTCCCCCTACAATTTTTAATGGCATCGAGCACCTACTTTTCCCCCTTATTTTGATTTTTTGTTAATTTTGCATTTTATTTATTTAATTTTTGTGGAATTTGTTTTGATAATTTTGATTATTTGAAGTGTGTTAATTTTTATTTAGAGTTATTTCCCCTTTGTTATACTGGTAATTTCCATGTATTATATAATTGTATGCAAGGCTAGTTCAAAACTTGCTGACCTTTAACATCCTTGGGCAGATTTTGAAAGGTCTGAATAAAACAGCATAGTGATATAGACTCTGTCTATGCAGCCATTTTTAAATAAATTGAGAAGTTATGATGCTATGGACTGCATGTCAGCAAGTTTTCGACGCCGATATACAGTTTGTTTTGGAGTCTTTTATATTTATATATATATTATTTAGGCTTCATTCTCCAGCTTGAAACGATTGCAGGAAAAACTCCAAGAGAGAATAATAAAATGGAAAGGATTTATAGAGGAAAGGGAGGTAATGCAATTCATGTAGAGTATAAAACACTACGGCCTTAACCTTTCTTGTCTTTTCAGTGCCAAATAACAGGACTTTAGAAAAGCAGTTTTTTTACATATTTTCTTTGCTTTTATTAAGTTTTATTTAGTTTGATTGAAGGCTTATTATATTTATTTTGTAAAACTATAGATGTGAGTTGTTTTATCAATTTTCTAACATCTTGTAAGAATATAGGCAATATTTCTAGGTCATTGAATAACAATTTCATTGGATTTATTGAACAAAATGTTTCAACAATTTACATTGTCATCATCAGTCAATATAGTATAGTACTTTTGGGTTTTATTGTACTTTCAACAATTCACATTATTATCAGTTAATATGGGATACTACTCCTGTGTTATATTGTACACAACGTTTCAACAATTTACATTGTCATCATCTGTTTATTTGGAAGATTGTTTCAACAATTTACATTGTCATCATCAGTTTAATTGGTATACTAATTCTGATTTTTATTGTACACAACATTTCAACAATTTACATTGTCATCATCAGTTAATATGGTATACTATTTTGGAGTTTTATTGTACACAATGTTTCAACAATTTACATTGTCATTATCAGTTACTCTTGGTTTATAGACGTTTTAACAATGTAAATTGTAGGTCTAAGGTTTATTTGTATAGTACAGTAGCGCTTGTTTGCTTCGAGACTCTGAGATCTAATACACAACGTTCCTGCTGCAATGTACATGGTCTTATGAATTTAATATATACTAGTACCCTACAATGTACAAAATAGTACTAAATATAGACTTGTATTCTATATTGTTGAATGATTAAACATTTTAAATAAAGGTTAACTTATAGATGTTTATTTATTATAAAACATAAGAAGGGTGGGGCCAAGACTAAATGGGCGATTCCTGGGGGCACAAGACGAATGGTTTAAGGGGATTCTCATTGCGAAAATGGAATAGACGGTGCGTTGTGACACAAATGTGTTATTATTTTGGAATTGATGAGAGGGCTCGAACTAATCCCCCCTCCCCAACTACTCTGTGACTTAACTGATCCAGTGGTTGTATCGGTTAAGAATGTAATGGACTTTTTTTGCAGTGCTAAAGGTTAAAAACGCTTGTGAAATAATCTAGTTCGTTAAATTGAGTGGGAAACAGTCAATATACACCATCTGTCTTTTAAAGTCATTTGAAATATTTCAGTTACTCTTCGGCCAGGAAATTTTTCATCATCTGAAGAACTTCAAAGGGTTTGTCGGCGGGTGAAAGATGACCACCGCCCCTAACGGTCACTAAATCGTAATTTTTATATTTGGTGATGAAGCCTGCGACTTGAGTCGTCCCGTCTCGGGCGGTATAGTACCACATCTTCCTTCTAGAGATTAAATCAAGTCCTAAATCCTCCACGAACCAAGATTCGCCTAGAAAATCACAAGCGAAGTCTACATCTCCGTTGTACATCATGATCCGTTTGCCTGCCGCAAGTACTTGACGATGCTGTTCGGAGAGATCAGTGTAAACTTCCGTATAATGAAACATCACCGCCGGGGTTTCTACTTCCCATCTTGGTACGAAATCCGGGACATGGATGGCTCTCCGAACCTCGCGTGTATTGAGGTATCTTTCCACTGCCGTTGTATCCAAGCAACCCATGGATATTTTCAACTTATCCACCGGAAGGGATCTTATGAATGTGTCCTCTTTTTGAAGTCGGGCGCTGTTAGGACTCATCCACAGTCTGGCTCCAGTAGTGTATTTCCCAAGTTTCCCATCGAATCTAAGGAACATTGAGTCTCGGCACTCGTGGTACACATTGTAAAAGTTCAATCGACCTTCGAAGACGATGTGATGAGCTGTGTTGAATGCGTCTTTACAATGAGGACGATCTTGGTGTAGTGTGAACATGCAACGTTCCTCCAGCGTTCCGTTACAGCAAAAGTTAATCAGATCGTGCCAGAGAGAATCTCCGATTAGACCGTGGTAATAAGCAAGATATACGTGAGCGTTTTCATTCTTGACGTAATTGCTCATCCCGTTACCAATCACCATTCCTTTGAAATTTATTGCTGGGTCCCTTACGACTAACGCACTCAAAGTCGGAACGTAGATTCCACCGTAACTTTCGCCAGTAATATAAAAACTATTTTTTGAATATTCTGGATATTTGGAGAAAAAGTCCTTAATGGCTAGATAATTATCACTCGCAGCCTCGTCATCGTTAGTTCGATAGTATTTATCATCCGAGTACGACATTCCGACTCCGGCAGGTGCCTCCAGATACAGAACGTTTGCTATCTCGTTCCAACTGCCTTCGTGGTATACGACGGTACCGTTCAACAAAACTCGAAATGGTCCATTTTCTGTGAACAATCCGACCAAGGAACTACAACCAGGACCGCCGTTCAACCACATCAATACCGGATCCGTGCTCGGATTATTCGCCGATTCAAAAAACCAGTAATGTAAACGTTTCGTACCGGAAGCATTGAGGTATCCGGAATAATGCCGCCAAGCTGGCTCGAAACTTAAACCAGGAAGTGACGTCACTAAGTCGTCTGCAACTGCTGCGTTGAGAAAACCACTGGAAAATGTTAAAAACAAAAAGTAGAGTAAAGAGGTCGCCATTTTAAAAATTATCAAGCCGTATCTCAATGAGCTCTATTCGTGATAACAGATTTTGATAAAGACATCTGCAGTGCATACGAACAAATGTTATCATTTTAAGGGGCTATAGAAATTTCAAAACAATGAATAGGAAGGAGTTTTACGTCCTACTTTTATGTGGTATAAAAAGTCGGACATGGCAAGTTTCCCAACAACTGATTTTCAAAAATATTTTATTATCAAAATAAGGTGCAAAGATTAAAATTGAAAAAAAATGTAGGTCAAACATAATATTGCACGTCCCAAGGAGAGTCCAAACATAATAAGGAAGAGTTTACTTTGTTAGGTGGTATTTTCCTAATCTTTTCGGACCCTTCGTCGGATGTGCTCAATTGATGTAGATGCATTATTCAGAGGACAAATAAATAACATTAAATATAAATTGAAAAAAAGTATCTCCATAGAAACGCGTTGTTGTATGTGCGCTGAAAATGGTGCCGTGTTTGGAACTATCTACCTAAAGCATTTCAAATCTTTCCTTGACCATATTTGGAAAATGCAATTCTTAAAAGCAAGGTCTTTGTACAGCTCCTGGATCAGTCCCCTAAACGACTGACAATGGTAAATGAATCACCTTATACCTTGACTACAATATACACTATTCTTGTATCACGAAAGGCAGTGACTTCATTGGATTCTATGCCAGCGAATACAGCCAATCAGAGCCTGCTTCATTGGTTGCAGAGGGATCTGTTTGGCCGTATTGACTGATATAAAATCCAATCGATTAGCTGCATTTACAAACTTGTATGATACAAGAAAGGTGGTTATAGCAGTCAAGGTATAAAAGTTTGTAATAGTATGATACTGTGAAAATGTTATACAAGAAAGGTGGTTAGGAAGTCAAGGTATGAGACGCAGACGTTATAGCTTGACAAAGTAGTTGTAAAACATATGTGAAGTTTACAAAAGTTAATGCAAAAATACACCGAGTGACCAGGCTTGGCAAAATGGCAAATTTCTACAGTGACAATTGATCTAGTAATCGTGAATAAACGTTGCCCCTGGAAACAAATTCATGATAAAAACGGCCATAGTGTCATTAATTAAGCATGTAAATAGGTAAAGTCGTGAATTTGAGCAGTTATCGTGCAGAATGAAATAAGATTGAGCAATACGGTCCTAAGTTCAAAAATTATCAAAGGTATATAATCGTATTAATATTTGCTGTACCAACTGAGAGCTAAAGGAATACTGCGGCATAAGCCTTTGTATCTGAATGTAAAGCAAATATCAAGACGACTATATCCTACTCGGAAATGGTCCAATTAAATCACACAAATGAAAAAATTAGTAATCTTGTAAGATAGAAAAAGGTAGAATTTAAAATAGAAGAAAAATGAAATAAAAGCATAAGTTTGGCTATGTTTACTTAATTCTAAAATGCAAGTTCATGTCACATGACTAAAATATCCCAGGTTTATTACACGATGCAAAATGCACGATCATTTTACGAATTAAAAGCGTTATCAAGCGTTATCACTTTAGAACGCATACAGGTTGGATGGTAGAAATTGCATGTTCATGTCACATGACCACAATAATATCCTATTTCGCACGTTCCTTGCATGATACAAAATGCACGATCATTTTACCGACCATATTTAGACAAGGCCAAGAATGTAAATATAAGAAAGTCTATAAATTGAATGGTGACTAAATTAACAAATTATCAACGCACGTCCATTGCACGTAACAAATAACACTATCACGTAAAAGAAATGGGTAATTCAAACTCAACCTTGGACCTAATCCGCTACCATTAACACAAGAATTACTAGGCCACACAGTTTGTTTGGCTATCCAATCATGTATCACTAACACAAGAATATTCCAACGTGTACCAGAAACACATGAATATTTCGTCATGTACCATTAACACAAGAATATTCCGTCTTGTACTACTAACACAGGAATATTCTGTCGTGTACATCTAACACAAAATATTTCGTCATGTACCACTAACACAAGAATATTCCGTCATGTACCATTAACACAAAAATATTCCATCGTGTACCACTAACACAAGAATATTCTGTCGTGTACCACTAACACAAAAATATTCCGCCGTGTACCACAAGCACAAGAATATTCTGTCGTGTACCACTAACACAAGAATATTCCATCGTGTACCACCAACACAAGAATATTCTGTCGTGTACCACTAACACAAAAATATTCCGCCGTGTACCACAAGCACAAGAATATTCTGTCGTGTACCACTAACACAAGAATATTCCATTGTGTACTACTAACACATGAATATTCTGTCGTGTACAACTAACACAAGAATATTCCGCCGTGTACCACAAGCACAAGAATATTCCATCGTGTACCACTAACATATGAATATTCCGTCTTGTACTACTAACACAAGAATATTCCATCGTGTACCTCTAACACAAGATTTGCAAAAAAAAAATCTACTTTGTACATAAAGTTATCACAGTTGGTCTAAATAAGTGTCAATCGTGAACAAGCTGTACAGCTTCTCGAAGTTACTCGTTTCTATTGAACTCCACTGTTCCACCATTCTCGAGCACATCCTTCCACAGCAGGGGTCAGATCGCAACAATAATATCTGAAAGATAAAAATTCAAAGAAATTAGTTTTACGTCCTACTTTCTAAAACCACATGGGCTAATGGAGACAGACAGCGCCATGCAGGGTGCAATAAGGGAAATTTTGTGGCAGTGGCAGCAGCCTACTCTTCTGCGATTCCATCTGAGAGATCTTTAACATGCATTGCATGTTGCACGGATAACGGAAGTTTGTAAATACAACGATTTGATTGGATTGTTCGCTTGGGAATACAGCCAATTAGACGTCTTGATAGAAAGTCTGTAAACACAAAGCCATAATGTTTACAGCCTTTCTGTCGAAGGCTCTGATTGGCTGTATTCACTTGTGTTAATTGGTGGAGGGAGGACGATTCTATTAAACCAATGCTTACCCTTTCTGAGTGTTTTTTATAAATCCACAAAAATATATATAAACCAGTAAAACGTGTTGAAAGTGAGAAAACTGATTGGAAAAGCATAACGTGATACTTTATCTAATTTCCTCGCCTGTTCACGCCAATCTGTTTTCTGTTTATTCACTTTTGGTCTTTCAATAATATTATTTTCTTCCTGTAAATAAAAGATGAAACGAATTGAAATTATTTATTCTGATTGGTCAACGGAATGAATAACTAAATAAAAAAAGAAAAAAAATTCGGTAAATTTCGGAAGTTTCCGTTAACCGAAGCGCTCTCGAGATTTTTGCAGTAGCCAATAATCATTAAGCTTTTCTGAAGTTTTGTTTTGTAAGAATATAACATCCGAGAAATATCAACCAGGCCCTCTCTCTCGACCCACAGTTACATTTTTATTTATCATTTGACATACTGAAAGAACTGACTGTCGCCCCTAAGAAATGGTCATGCTTCGCCCCTCACCCAATATTTCCTAGACATGAAACTGGGATTCATTGTGATAAACTGCCCCATATAGTATTTGATACGGGGAAGGGGGTTGGGATGATTACACGACGATGTCGAAGGAATAACGACATATTGACCATAACATCAATTCCAATATTAACACCAAATTTAATTATCTCACCAGTCAATATTGTGACACAAAACTTGAGGAAATTATCAAAAAAGAATGGTTTTTATCATATCTTGGTGTGTTTTCTACTAGCATCTAATTTTCTGAGTCGATAATTTCACAACATTCTTACACAAATAGAAGTCCTCGGGATAGAGATGATTGAAACAAATTGATGATTTACCACCAAGTATTCAACACAACATTTTAGGGCTAATGAAATGAAAAATTTAGACCTTAGGCGAAATATATTTCACACTTGGCCATTTAACAACTTATTCAACAGATGAAATGCATCGCTCTGACAAAACGAGTAGGCTTATATTGGCCGCGAGGTCCGAGTGGAAGTGTTTTACAACAGAAACCTTACTGAATTGCAATCACCAATTAAAACCATATTGAGCTAATGAAAGCAAATATTTTATCAGTAAAGGTATTATCGCTGCAAACGGTAATGACACGACGCTATATGGCACCTTATTGAATTGTGCTTATTATCATATTAATGCACTTTCACAAGTTCTGCTGTCTAATACCTTGACAATGACAATAACCCAAATGCATATCGTATTAAGGATGTTTGTAAATAATTTAATTGTACGCCACAGAATACAAAAAATCAGAGCCCATTTATAGTCTTTATGTCGAGGGCTCTGAACTGTAATGATATTGAACTGTAATGATATTAAACAATGATATTAACCCAAATGATATTGTATTAATGATTTTTGAAACTAAATTTAATTGTACGCCACAGAATACAAAAATCAAACCCCTTTATATTTTTAAAAATGTATTGAACTGTAATGATATTGAACTGTAATGGCATTGAACTGTAAAGGTATTGAACTGTCAAATGATATTGAACTGTAATGATATTGAACTGAAATGATATTGAACTGTAATGATATTGAACTGTAATGGCATATTGAACTGTAAAGGTATTGAACTGTAATGGTATTGAACTTTAATGATATTGAACTGTAATGCTATCGAACTTTTATGATATTGAACTGTAATGATATTGAACTGTTATGATATTGAACTGTAATGATATTGAACTGAAATGATATTGAACTGTAATGATATTGAACTGTAATGATATTGAACTGTAATGGTATTGAACTGTAATGATATTGAACTGAAATGATATTGAACTGTAATGATGTTGAACTGTAATGATATAAAATGACATTTAACTGAACTGAAATGACACTGAACTGAAATGACACTGAACTGAAATGACAATAAAATAAACAAATTGGTCTATAATGCCAAGTGTAAAAATGAACTGACATTAAACTGGAATGACATTGAACTGAAATGACATTGAACTGAAATGACAATGAAATAAACGATTTGACATATAATGCCATAAACTGAAATGAAATGGCATGGAAAGGAAATGACATTGAACTGAAATTATATTGAACTGAAATGACAATGAAATAAACGATTTGACATATAATGCCATAAATTTCAAAATGAAATGAAATTTTGGCAGGGAAAACTGAAATTACATTGAACTGAAATGAAAATGATAAAAACCAAAATGAAAATTGTCCTAAAAAATGCCATGAATTGTAATGAAATAAAATGACATCGAAAAGAAACGAATTGTCCGTAAATGCCATGAATTGTAATGAAATGACATTGAAATGACATAAATTGTAATGAACTGGAATGTCATAGTAACAATTTGTCGGTTAGTTAAACATAGTTGTTATAGAAACTTTAAGTGCAATACAGTGTAAAATAAATATTGATTCTCTTAAAACTTGACGAGTGAGAATGTCAATGATATATCAACACAATGTTTCTAATTTTCCTGATATTTACATTTATTATTAAAAAACTTAAAAAATCACCATATTTTATGATTGCACATTTATTTCTCAATACCGTTTCGATTTCATTCCATTGTATTCGTTGAGAATAATGCTGTATTATTTGTTTTATGTTGGTATAGGGAAGTATCGTTATTTGTTTAATATTCTCCTGTTTCATCTCCAACAGTTCGGTAAACAACGTGATCATTTAACAGCAACAGTTAACGCCCTTTCACAAATCGGAATATATACGCAATTTTTGAAAAATGTCGTTTCATTAAGTGCAGTACAATTAAACAATTTGCAAATCAAACTATATCACAAATTCCCATAAGAGGCGAAAATAATTTAAATCATATTATTGTAATGTGCAAAGTTGATCAAAAGGTGGTTAATTTATTAATAGATTGTTCAGCTTTAACACCGTTAAATACTTAACTATGAATGCGCTGTCTGGCTGTACGATGACCACCATTTTGTTTGACCATAAACAGTACGTTAAATAATGTTTAGCGGTTTCTGGGAGGTATGTTAAGTGTAACGAGAAAAGCATTCGACCCACCTTGATAGTATTTTATCTACTTGTAACTATGAACAGGGGTAACGAAAATTTACGGAAGTAACCGAGCGGTAACCGAATGACATTAGAGTTGCCGATAACATAGATTCGAACAACAGTTTAACGACGTCTTTGTATTTCACATCATCGTTAAAATGATTTAATAATGTATTAACAACAAACGACCTTTAGAACAATGGCTCCTGTTGTTTAACGTTTCGGATAATCGCCTTCTTCAGATACACTTAAATACCTTACATACTCTTTTCTTTAACAAGAGCTACAGCAATTAAATAACATTTTTCAAACAATTAGGCCTAACAAGAATAATTGCAATGTATATCATTTAAAATTTGGACTTCCAGCGACTATTATAGGGATTGTAAAGAATTTTTTTTTAATATTTTGTTTGAAAATCGGGTGGCACTGTTTAAAATTTGTAAATTGCTATCAGTATCCCTGATACACATACAAAATGTAGAAAACCTATTTACAATCTCTTTAATAGAAGTGTTAAGTTTTAGTAGAATTACAGGAAATACAGACATCTGATTGAAAATTAGAATGGTGTAAATCGATGCTATCAGTGTCCCTGATACACATACAAAATGTAGAAAACCTCTTTACTGTCTCTCTAATAGAACTGTTAAGTTTTAGTAGATTTACAGGAACTACAGACATCTGATTGAAATTTAGAATGGCGTAAATTGATGCTATCAGTGTTCCTGATACACATATAAAATATAGAAAACTTCTTTAAAATCTCTTTCAGATTCTGGTCTTACTGTTCTTAGCGACAATATTTGGGATATAATATTTCATGATTAGCGATCTTTCCACTATTATTAAGCGCTGTCTAGGGATTGTCTGCTTCAGACAATATTTTAACCTCAACCGCTATACACGTGGTCTGTGGGGAATCAGTTGGTATAAGTAAGATCAAATCGTGTCAAAGTGGAATATTATATCACAATTAATCTCTGGTTACAACTCAGTCCAGTCTGTCAGTCGGCTTTAATTGATAGCGGACATTTTTAAAGGAATACTTACTCTTTCAATAGACATACAATTTTAAATCTAAAACTTGGTCAATAAGAGAATATATCCATCAGTTAGACTTACTTGGTGTCATGACTAAAGAATAGATTGTCTATATAACACGATATATCTATTAAAATAAGTAATTATTGGTAAATGCACCTAACCGTGTTTCAAAATTACTTATTGTAATGGATTATTACTTAGTTCAATTACTTAGTTTAATGGATTATTACTTAGTTTTATGGGTGTATTAGACTATAGACGGATTCTATTATAGAGTTACACCACGTAAGTTCAATGATGAACAAAGACTCATTTTATCCAATTAAGATTTTTCAATATTTTGGACGTCCTAGACGAGACGAAAGTAGATGAAAAGTCGGTGAATATATTCAAGAATTACTTAAAAGTCACAAATTCCGATCTTTACTATACCTTATTAACCTCTAATGTCAATGTTTGATATTAAAGAAGTGTAACGCGGGCTTCATGTGAATATAACACAACCGTGTCCTACGGGTTATGGAGATTTACGACCGGACGGTATCAGAAACCGTTATAGTGCCAGTCTGACTCTCTTGGTACCAATATATTATACCCTGACCGACTTTATAAACATTTCAACCAAACTGACAGATCTACAATCTAGTTCAAATTGGATAAATATTTCGTATTTTCCTTTTATCTGATATGGATTAACCCCTAATTTGAAGCAGTCTGCAAGGGTTAATCTGCTGCTTTTAGTAGTGTATCGTAGGCTTCATTCCGATTTCTTACTGACATCTCTACAATCTAATTCATATTGATTTACAATCTCATATTTATTTTGATATTTTCAATCTCCACGGTAATCTAACATGCTTTTTACCAAAGATTTGTTCTACGAGAAGTACTTTTGATCAATCAAATGAATGAAAAAAATGAGTTTTATGTTCTACTCTTGCGCACCTAATAATAAATCAAGAAAGGAATAGGAAAATTCAAAGTAGAGCAATGCGACCATAAACATCCTATATACACCTATAGGATATATTTGAATATTACAGTCTCTCTGGGTACCACTATCGTACAATTTTTTACTTTTTTGTCCATTCCAAAACAAGCTGTCCTGATGAGGATTGTGTATCTGAAACATGTGTCAACAGTATGAGACGAACTCTAGACAATTAGCTAACATTAAAGTTTTATTTAAAAGTTCTGTTTCCAAAACTAACTGTCCTGACAAAACATGAAGCATGATGGCAACTTTTTTTTGTTCTCTGATATTATCAGACTCCTTTGAAACTTTTTGCCAGACTTGTCGCTGCTACAATATAAATATAACTAAAAGAACTTCATGCTTACTTTGAAAAGAAATAATAACAAAAAAAATTATACAAAGTTGTCTGAATTAATCCATTAGATTCCATTAAAGAAAATTCACCAAATTTTGGTTCAGGTTTTTCTGTCGCCATTCATTCATAAAAAATGTTTAAAAATTGTGAAAGTTGAATAGAAATGAGTGAATTATTAACCCCCCAGAGACTGGCCTGTTTTTACTCTTCGCTTTTTATTAACAATTGTCATCTACTAATGGAGATTCGTTCAGTACTGACACAATAGTTTCAAATACAAATGGAATACTTTAATCTAGTTAGAAGTGTTACAAGTGTTTGATGAACTCGCTAAATAAATCTATGTGGACTCTCTGAAACGCGATGCCGAATTGACAGAACGTATTACGAATCAAATAATTTAATTTAAATATGTAAAATCCTTCACGAAATCTGTTAAAACGACGCAACCAAATTAAAGGTATAAGCCTTTCAGACACCACCCCCACCCCTATTAGCTATGTGGGCTCTTTGAAAGGCACTCCAAGTTGTCAAACCTAAATTTCTAATAGGCACTATTAGCTATGAGGACTCTCTGGCAGTGTAGCTAAGTTGTCCAACAAAGAAAAGTGAATACCGAACTTGATATAAATGTAATCTGGATTCCAGTGAGTGACTAGAGAAACTAAAGTAGGTAATTAAACGACCAGGAGTTGAGCTTGTATTTAATAGACAATCCTCCCTAGAGAACTATATCCAACAAATATAGTAGATTCTGTCTCTCGTTCTGGTTTCATTAGAACTTCTTTTAACATTCTCAGGTTTATCACCTACACTGACTAAAACTCAGTATTGAATCAAACATAGATCATCTTCACTGGGTCAAGGTATAACTAAATTCATCTTATACATCTTCACAGTGTCAAGTTATTACAAACCTCATCTTATACATCTTCACAATGTCAAGCTATTACAAACTTCATCTTATACATCTTCACAAAGTCAAGCTATTACAAACTTCATCTTATACATCTTCACAATGTCAAGCTATTACAAACTTCATCTTATACATCTTCGCAATGTCAAGTTATTACAAACTTCATCTTATACATCTTCACAATGTCAAGCTATAACCAACTTCATCTTATACATCTTCACAATGTCAAGCTATAACCAACTTCATCTTATACATCTTCACAATGTCAAGCTATTACAAACTTCATCTTATACATCTTCACAATGTCAAGTTATTACAAATTTCATCTTATACATCTTCACAATGTCAAGTTATTACAAACTTCATCTTATACATCTTCACAATGTCAAGCTATTACAAACTTCATCTTATACATCTTCGCAATGTCAAGTTATTACAAACTTCATCTTATACATCTTCACAATGTCAAGCTATAACCAACTTCATCTTATACATCTTCACAATGTCAAGCTATAACCAACTTCATCTTATACATCTTCACAATGTCAAGTTATTACCAAACGTCGTCTTCTACATCTTCACAATGTCAAGCTATTACCAACTTCACCTTATACATCTTCACAATGTCAAGTTATTACCAAACTTTATCTTATACATCTTCACAATGTCAAGCTATTACAAACTTCATCTTATACATCTTCACAATGTCAAGTTATTACAAATTTCATCTTATACATCTTCACAATGTCAAGTTATTACAAATTTCATCTTATACATCTTCACAATGTCAAGCTATTACAAACTTCATCTTATACATCTTCACAATGTCAAGTTATTACAAATTTCATCTTATACATCTTCACAATATCAAGCTATTACAAATTTCATCTTATACATCTTCACAATGTCAAACTATTACTAAACTTCGTCTTATACATCCTCACAATGTCAAGCTATTACAAACTTCGTTTTATACCTTGACTGCAATAGTCACCATTCTGTTGTCCAATTTTGAACCCCATCCTCTTACCCATGAGAATGAAACAAGGGTGGTCCAAAATTTTGCGTCAATTCCCTGTTTTTATACATCAGGAGATGAAGAATAAATTTTCTAGGACATTGGAGAGCGATCCACTAATAGACATAATGCTTGTTGATTTATCACGAACGACAAGAATTTAGAATGATCTCTCGAACTTTAACAGGAAAATAACTACCGGTAGTACTTCCGCTCTCGTATGTGCTCTTCCGGTTTATGGTAATGCGCTAGTGGGTTGTAGAATATCTCTATAAAATGTAATTGAATTACCTCTATGGTCTATACACAACATGCAGGCTACTTCACGATTCAGAAACTGATCAGCGATTGACAAAACAATTCTATTCATTGGTTTAATTGAATCAAGTCGGCTTGTATCGCCCGTCACAGTATTATAAATAGGGCTGCTATACATCCGAAACTACGTGGACATAACACACGCGAACGTAACTCTTTATGGTTAAATACTTTTTTTATATTTATTATATGGCAGCAGGTATATTTACTGATGAATAGAGCTCTTATTGGCCAAATGTAAAATTTTAAAATTTTCAGAACAGAAAAATACATACGTACCTTATTATTAAGATTTTCACAATAACAACAATTTTTCATTGGCTTGCTTCCTTGACGAGCTAAAACGTTCACATACGCAAACTCTAGTAGAGCTGCGAACACAAAGATTAAACACGCAACCGTCCATACGTCTATAGCTTTGATATACGACACCTTGGGTAAGGCTGCTTGAACACTGGAACCATGTGTGTTTAGGGTTAACACTGTAAGAACACCGAGTGAGACCCGAGCCGGGGTAGCGTTCAGATCCAACCAGAACGACACCCACGATAAGACCACTATTAATATACTGGGTATGTACACGTTTATTATATAATACCGTACATCTCGTCTTAAAGTGAAGATAGCTCGAATACACGCAAACGTTGCTGAAAAGACATAAAATAGATTATATTAGGCTAGTAATATGATATCAAAACCTTCAAGTCGCGGGGTTCTAGAGCATAGCGGTTAGAGCGTTGGTTCTTTACGTCAAGACGTCATTTGCTTGGATACGTTAAAATTGTCGTACGCGAGTTCTAAAAAGTGTAAAAGTCCGATGATTTTGAGTAAGTCATCTTCACTCATAATTCCAGTCCACCAATCTGTTAATGGGTACTGATAACCCGAATCAATGCCAAGAGGTTTGGCTGGTAGAAAGGATCCCTGTCACGGCGGACTTGTGCACCTAAGTTGTTATACTTGTAAAATACTTTAATCTGATATTGGCAATAGTAAACGAACTATTCATGTGAAAAGGGGGTTATATATCTATAGTATAAGAGAGAGTATAACAAGTAGGGTTAGGGTTAGTTCTAATGATCAACAACCTATAAATTCGAAGCCAATAATAATGGAATTAACTATACATACTTTCCCCTAAAGCAGCAGTGCAGTTTTCAGTGACAGCTTTAGTGATGGCAAACTGGGGTAGGCCTTGTTCCAGCTCCATTTCTTTATCAAATGTTAGGGGATTATTGGTGTCCCACAGAAACTGGACATTTTGTGTTGTATATACATCTGAAAAAAGGGAAAATAAATGGTTATTTTGAGGCCCGTAATTGATTGTCCGGAGGGACAATGGTGTTTTTGTAGTACTGAAATTGTTTTTCAGGATAAGTTTTGGCATTTATCTTATGTCCCTTTAGTATCACAACAGGAAATTGGACCAGTTTCTAGAATATAACCTAGAGTTACTTGATGCAGTGAAGTTACCTGGATAAAAATTAGTAGGGTCACAAAATTTTCATTGGGACCACGTGCAATTCTATTACCATGTATAATGATAAAAAAAAATAATCAGAATACAAATACGTTGATGTCCAGTGTTTTCTAATATAATACAACCTGTGGTGTATTAAGGTGGTAAGATTTTTGGGCAATGCCACCCCTCCCACCTACGAACCCACTCGGATGATATAGAGCAAGTATATGCTTCACTGTGCCCCATATATCATACATGGATAAACCAATACTTACAACTTTGAATGACCATGGGACAGACTTGTGTATCCAGTGGGTATTTTAATAAATCCATTCTACAAATCAACGTCAGGGATAATCTGAAACAAAGAATAACAAAGGTAGTTAAAGATTCCTGTTTAATGTAGATTAATGTTTAGAAAATCATTTTATATTTCAAAATGTCATATTCTTAGACACGACTAAACTAGACACGAATATAACAGAAGAAGACAATGAATCATTTCACAAGAATCGATCGCAGAACTGGATTCTGGCAAAAAAGTCAAATTTCATATTCTAGAACTATATATAAAAATATTAAAATAAGGGAAAGGAAATAAGGAAATTTTACATTTATAGAGTAAACAATTGGATATCGTAATATAAACAGAATTTCTGGAAACTAGTGCACTGACAGCTATCTTGTTAAATCAGATGTAAGTCGGTCTTAGAAGAAAATACGGATATTTCAAGTCTAAATTTGACTGTATAGCGAGTGCAGCATTCTAGATGTTGTACAAGTAAAATATTTTTTTACGGGTGGAAATTGAAAAAAGATTAAGCATATGTCACTGTGATGACAAAATTTCCCTCATTGCACAATACATGGAGTCTTGATTAACCCAATCAGATTACAAGGATAGAACGTAAAACTCCGTTCATTTTCTTTCCATTTTACACGTTTAAGATTGTAATTTCAACCTAGAAGAACCTTTATTGTGATCTTTCAATTGGTAAAGCAGACGTAAAACTCCATTCATTTGATCTGATATCAAGCTTACCTCATACTGTAGACCACTGTCCCATTGGGATGTAAGTGTAAATATCGGTTAGGAACAGTGACGTCATGGAAAGCAGCAGTCTTTTCATTCCGGAAGTAGGCATCTGGAACCCAGACCGACTCCATCAGCTTGGTTCCAACTTCCAGCCACTGGAACTCGGAGTAATTATGGAACTGAAGACGTTCGTCTACCCAGATCATTGTCAGGTAAACCTCGACGGAATAATCCTGGAATAAAACAGGAATCGTTTAATATATCTCCGGAAATGATATATTTATCAGCAGACGTCCAATACATGGTGAAAGATACATACTTCGTTTATTATTCATAAGACATCAAATGTTGAAATAGATTCATAAAGACGCATGATCGGAAGAAAGTTTAAAGAGATTGAAAAGATGTTTTCTAAAGTTATTCATGTCAACTTACATTATTCTAATTTATCAATCAGACCGTATATATTAAAGAGATTTTAAGAAATATTATTAAAAAACATTAAATGTGTATCAGTGGTAAATGGCGAGTTAACGTTCGCTTCCAGCAATTGCTGATATCGCAAACCAGGTAGTTGTATTTTTGAGGTCGTTGGTAGTGGATTTAGAATCAATTGGATGATTTAGAAAACTGTTGGTTTGGTGGTGGTTTGAGAAATCGTAGGATCTGGTCGGAACGAATGTCATGGCGGTGAAACTCGGCCCTGGATGGTGTGGCGTGAGAGACTCAGACTTCTACATTCTTCTTGGCGTTTTATGACGTCACTTATTGACGGTCGTATGCAATACTAATAATTTTTGAACCAGTGTGCTCGTAGAAGATCTCTAGACGTTTGAGAAATACAAAAATACCCTCATTGCACACTACATGTATTTGCAGTTTTCATTAGGACGAGAAGGGCGAATCAATCGATTTCATTTCGTCATTTGGTTGAATAAAGATAGAAAAGTCCATTTTAATTCACTACTTTAGATCAATACAGACGGGAATGGCGTAAAACTCCATTTCATTAAGATAACAGTAAACCAACACGTCGGAAAATAAAACCAATCCGATTCCATAATGTATTTACGTATGGAATTAAAAAAAGAAATTTATTGATGGCCAGACGAGATTAAAGAAACATGTTTCTGAAGTAAATCTCTTTTTCCCGCCAATGAGAGTTTCACGTGTCAGCAACAGACGAATAATAGCACGTGGTATTAACTCTAAGCTCTTTCTTTAAGTCCCTGTTTAAAGCTGGCACTCTTTGTTTTTCATGAAGCATGCTTTAAACTATTCCCAAGATTGAATTTGATAATTTGATGCCCAAATTAGGTATATATTATTCTGACAACGCCACATATCCACAATATCAAGCTATTACAAACTTCATCTTAAACATCTTCACAATGTCAAGCTATTACAAACTTCATCTTATACATATCCACAATATCAAGCTATTACAAACTTCACCTTATACATCTTCACAATGTCAAGCTATTACAAACTTCATCTTATACATCTTTACAATGTCAAGCTATTACAAACTTCATCTTATAGATCTTCACACTGTCAAGCTATTACAAACTTCATCTTATACATCTTTACAATGTCAAGCTATTACAAACTTCATCTTAAGCTAAGCGTACATCGGCCTTGTGACTGAAAGCAACTCGACTGATCAGTCGCTGTCGATGTGAGCGCACCAATCACATCGACAGTGACTGATCAGTTGCCAACTGACTGCAACTGGTCAGTTTCAGTTTTAAGAGCGCGCGCATCGAATCGGCAACTCATGTAAACAACGAAAAGTTGGTCTGGTCATGTGATCGTCAAAATGGCCGCTTCCATGATGAAGGTGTGTGGGTTTCATTGTGTCTAATTTGTACAATTTGTCCAATATTTATTAAGTGTTGAAGCCGTTTAAGGCACCATAATAACCACCCGGTTCTTATTTATATTTTTAAGGACACATATGCTAACCATTTAATTAAATCAGTGGCGTAAGCCAATGTAAAAAAATTGAAACTGTTGTGTAGGCCTATCTATGTCTACGTGAGTTCTGTAGGCTACCGATCTACCACGCATAGTTAGATGATACTGACTGGCATATTTCAATATGAAAAAAAAACCGAAAAAACACACAATTATTAACACTAGCATCAAACAAGCCAACCCTCTCCCTCCACATTTCTACTAAACAATCTTCTTCAGCCTCCGACCATTCCACGTTTCCCGTGTCGGTAGCCATCTTTGCTAAAGGCGAGTCATATGACGACTCATTGAACCATTGCGACTGGAGACAACTAGTTGCAAGAACGCTCACATCGACGAATCTGAGCGAAACTGGATACAACTAGTTGCCGACGACTAGAACATGAGCAACTGGCGGGATACGGTGATTTTTCAGTTCCCGTTAGTCGTAAGACCGCGCACATCGGCCTAAATTGGCAACTGATCAGTTGCCACCGTATCCTACCAGTTCCTCCCAGTTGCGAATATACCGGGCGTTGCTAGTTGCAGCCAGTCGTAAGGTCGATGTGCGCTAGGCTTTATAGATCTTCACAATGTCAAGCTATTACAAACTTCATTTATATATCTTTACAATTGTCTAGTCTAATTAAAATAAAGACCTAACTTTCGTTAGTATTATATTAGTTTCGTTTCGAATGTTTTTATTAGCTATTGGCTTTGTACAAAACCACTACAGTAAGGTCTAACACTGCCCTTCAATACGAACTGTTTGAACGACCTTTGACCTAACTACTTTTAACCAATCACATGGCTTCCATTCCTTGCGACGGGATGATGTGTTGCGAACAATTGGTGCATTCTGAGACGTATTAGACTAGCTTATCAAGTCCGCTCAAATAGAAAGTAGAACAATATGGCTGTTTCCTCAACCGCTGATATATTATTTCTTTATTATAGATTCAATATAGACACCGAAGAAGGTTTATACTAAAAGAAATGTGTGTTTGATATGTGGAATAGCCTTTTTACCAGGGTTTTTATTGGCCTTTCTGTATCAGTTCAAATTGAGCGAATCGGTTAAAACAGAGGTCATTAGGTTAAAACTGAGTTAGGTCAAAGATAGTTCGAACAGTCCGTATTGAAGGGGAAGTGTTAGACCTAACTGTAGTGGTTACGTACAGAGTCAATAGCTAATAAAACATTCGAAACGAAACTAATAAGATACGAACGAAAGTTAGGTCTATATTTTAATTAAATCTTTACTTGATATTTTTTTCTGTTGGGCATACATTTATTTTATTATTTCGTTTAAAGAAATCAATTATTTCGTTTTAACGAAACAAATTTAAAAAAAGTATTTCCACTGGTTTAGGGGCTCCGTATATTACAAATACCATCTCGTACTTCTAAGCCTATCATCTCACTGAAATCAATATTGTAAAGTAGAGAAGTGTAATTGTGAGTAATCGAAACAAACGGGCTAGACAATTTACAACAAAACTGAGAGAACGTTTAACACTTCTCTTCTGAATGATCGAGTCAACTCCAACCACGTCAAAACGCTTAACAAATTACCTCCCTTTATCAGTAGATAAGATTAAGTGGTAAAAAGAGATCCACCTAATCCAATCAACTTGAATTATCGTCATTCTGTGTTCTTTTTTCTCTCAACCAGTTTCAGTTCACCGAGTTAATGTGATTATGAAGGTACGTTAGAAAGGAGAGTTTATTGTGTTAAACGTGAATTTATAGTCTTCCAGCCAATACAATGAAAAATACCATTTCGTTCGTGCTCTTGAGGAGTTGCAGAAACCACAGACGTCTGATTGAAAATTTGAATGGTTAAAATTGAATTATCAGCAGCCCCGTCGCCAGGACTGTATTGATTCGTGGACCTCACCCTGACGAAGGGGCTGGATATCAGTGTCTCTGATAGGCCTACACATAAAATGTTTTTTTAGAAAACCTCTTTACAATCTCTGAACTTTGAGTTCTGGGAATTCGAATCCATGTCAATGTAGCGGTGCCATATTTAAGGAAGACACCATCATCCCCGGTTTTCCGCAAAGGCATGCCAAAGAAAAATTCAATTTTTTTTTAGAATAACTCACCATTTCTGTTTCACTGATGGAATCGAAACTCAGTAGAAATATATTAATAGTTACACTGGTAGCTCTATCTGTAAAAATAAAAACATGTACATGTATTATGTAAGTGCTCAACGAGTCTCAATGAAAGCACTGGCCAAGGTCACAGAGCAATAGATAAGCTTAATAAATATGCGGAAATTAGTTCGTCACTACTATGATTTCTTCATTACTATGATTTCGTCATTTCGTCATTAGTATGAATTAGTCATTAGTATGATTTAGTGTTAATGATATCGAATTGAAACTGTATAGCGATAGCTTGCTTGATGGTCATCTGATGTTAAAGTTCAATAACAAAATCTCGTAAAACATGCATCCAAATTGGCATATCGATCTATCACACTGAAACAAGCAGTGGGGTGGGGTGCAGAGACGGAATGGCATGAGGATGGGGGGGGGGAATCTTCCCCGCTGGAAAAATGTATTTTTTCTTCCATTTTATTCCTGGTAATGTTTTTTTATAACTGTCGCTAACTGAATTCCAATCTCTACACCTGTCCCTTGTTAAGGCTAGTCCCCCTTCCCCCACCCCCAATTCTGGCAAAGCTGACAGCACCACTGGAAACTAATAAACGAAACAGAGGTTATAAAATGAATAGGGATAGGTTTATTCTGACAAAAAACCATGTTTTGGTAAAGAAAAATGTGCGACTTCAGACGCATAATGTAATAAGCAAACGTCAGACGTCATAACGGCGGTAAAATACTCGTCTGCCTAACGTCACTGTCGGCCATATTTGATTACCGTCTGTTTCATGTCAGAGATGAGTTGTATAATTAAGCGACTGTCTGGTAAAATGAATATCTATGATTGTAGATTTAATAAGTATCAGAGAAAAAGTAATTTAAACAGTTGAACCAAGACGGCTTAATCTTTAATCAAATAAAAACGTTCCTCTCGTCATCTGCTCCTGATTATCCTAGCTATATCATAAGCCTACTTTAAATGGTAGCCAATCAACATTGTCAAAGGCTGGCCTAAGTTTCATGGGGGGGGGGGGGGAGTTGAGAAATGGGGGGGGGGGGTCTTCTCATGTTTTAACGTGGCTCCACAATAAATGGAAATGGAATGAAATGGAATGAATGGAGTTTTTCGTCCTATTCTCCAACCCGCTCTCTAATGGGATAATGAAAACGGGAAACGAATGTTAATCTCGACCTAAGCCGGGATTGAACCCCGAACCTTAAAGTTAGCGAGCAAGCATCTAACTCACTGAGCCATTGCATATTGCATTTCATATTTCGTGGACTTGGTTCACCATGACCCAAAGGTATCTGAAGGGCTTGAAGCATTGCCTATTTGTAACAACAAGTGAAGGGAAGGGGTCATATACTTCCGAGGAGTGGACTCACCTATTTGCTTCGGCAGATAAAAAAATAAGATATATAGACTACATCAGAAACTCTTGGTCTAGCGAGAATTGCATTAATTCATTTCATTAACGCGACACTACATTTAAAATTCACTAATTCCATCAACGCGTTAGATCATATTACGTTTCCTTCTTTTGACTCATTTTCAATTTCAAGAGGGATTATAATGGTCGGTTTATGCTAATTAAGTTACTACACCTCTCATGGGTAATTATACCCGTCAATTAAATAGTATTCAATTACAGGATCTCGTTGAATATTCATGAGCTAATTAATATGCAAATGATCATTAAGCTCTTATATAAGTCTGCTTCTATCCCAATAGACCTTTCATTCAGACGTATTAGAAAAGTATAAATTATAAATGAAATTTCACGGTAAGTTATTAAATGATTAATCAACCTCATGAATATTCAGTTATCATTTAATACCATAATCGGATTCAACATTTTTTCCCTGAAGTGAGAGGTTATGGAAGCCAGGAATTAGGAAAGTCAAAATAGAAAAAGATTGGAGTAGAATTGGGAAGGTCAAAATAGGAAAAAAATTGGAGTAGAATTGGGAAGGTCAAAATAGGAAAAGATTGGAGTAGAATTAGGAAGGTCAAAATAGGAAAAGATTGGAGTAGGATTGGGAAGGTCAAAATAGGAAAAGATTGGAGTAGAATTGGGAAGGTCAAAATAGGAAAAGATTGGAGTAGAATTGGGAAGGTCAAAATAGGAAAAGATTGGAGTAGAATTGGGAAGGTCAAAATAGGAAAAGATTGGAGTAGAATTGGGAAGGTCAAAATAGGAAAAGATTGGAGTAGAATTGGGAAGGTCAAAATAGGAAAAGATTGGAGTAGGATTGGGAAGGTCAAAATAGGAAAAGATTGGAGTAGAATTAGGAAGGTCAAAATAGGAAAAGATTGGAGTAGAATTGGGAAGGTCAAAATAGGAAAATTGGAGTAGAATTGGGAAGGTCAAAATAGGAAAAGATTGGAGTAGAATTGGGAAGGTCAAAATAGGAAAAGATTGGAGTAGAATTGGGAAGGTCAAAATAGGAAAAGATTGGAGTAGAATTGGGAAGGTCAAAATAGGAAAAGATTGGAGTAGAATTGGGAAGGTCAAAATAGGAAAAGATTGGAGTAGAATTGGGAAGGTCAAAATAGGAAAAAAATGGAGTAGAATTGGGAAAGGCAAAATAGGAAAAGATTGGAGTAGAATTGGGAAGGTCAAAATAGGAAAAGATTGGAGTAGAATTGGGAAGGTCAAAATAGGAAAAATATGGAGTAGAATTGGGAAAGGCAAAATAGGAAAAGATTGGAGTAGAATTGGGACAGTCAAAATAGGAAAAGATTGGAGTAGGATTAGGAAGGTCAAAATAGGAAAAGATTGGAGTAGGATTGGGAAGGTCAAAATAGGAAAAGATTGGAGTAGAATTTGGAAGGTCAAAATAGGAAAAGATTGGAGTAGAATTGGGAAGGTCAAAAAAGGAAAAGATTGGAGTAGAATTGGGAAGGTCAAAATAGGAAAAGATTGCTCTCTATCATTCCGGACATAGTTTTTAAAATTTAAAAACTAGCGACGAGGGTGATAGCTTCGGGTTCAGAGCTGCAAATATCTCGCGGTATTGGAGCTGGTAAAAACGCTGGAGCCGAGGCCGAGGTAAGTGTGGGGTTATTATCGATACTGTTGACAATAGACGAAGGGAATACTCGGAGGGGGTCCGGACACGATTCGCTGTACCTGACACTCGTCTTTTCGTCTCTTAAATCCGAAGAAGACACATGTCAAAATTCATCTCCCCCGGGTCATTCAATAATAAATATTTTCAGAAGCGAAGAAAAGTCGCCTAGTTCATGTCAAGAAATCGTGTATTCGTGCGTTCTGACGAACAGCCATTCCTTTGTTCAAGAAATCAAGGCAATTTGCCAAAATGACAGATTGTTTGAATTTTGAGGAGAAATTATCGATTGCATGTTTTATCTTGAAAATATTTTCTTTCAGACAAATTATAAATTAGTTTAGATTGTCTTACAACCTGGATGGATGAATAAATGAATAAATAAATAAAGATTAAATGAATGGTTAAAAGAATAAACGAATGAATGAATGAATGAATGTACGAAATATTTGACAATATTTATATGTTAAGCTACGAATTTGGCTGTCGAGCCGCTAAAACTTTTACTGTGTAAGTGGCCTATAAGTAAACATGCGACACGAGCTGTTTCCAAATTCACGAGAAATTCACTAAAAGTAATGGAAAAATCGTTTTGAATTTAAATCCTAGGTTAAATCAGATAATCCAAATGGTGTCTAAGAACGTCGCTAATACTAATTCGAAACATGGCTGCTACTTTCATTTTCAGTTTTAGTAATATTGTTACTATTAATAGTCTAGGGATACTGCGGCTTAATCTGTGCGATCTTTAGAAAACTGATATTTTTCAGCCTGCATCTCTACTGAAGCATGTCAAGTAGAAATTATTTTTCATGAAGGCACCTCGAGACGCGATACTTTCGGATGTATATCACCAACAAATACACGGCATTAATCCCTCGGTCAGAATTCGGTCAACGAGATTTGATACTTTAGGCGAGATTAGTGAATCATGGGATTTTTTATCGTCCAATTATTACCATGGTTACAATAGCTCACGACTATTACTTCCGGGATAACCTTTAGATGTATCCGCAGACCAGTAGAACTTTAACGTTCGTTCCTTAGGAAGTCTGGCGGCAAATCGAAATAATCTGAAATGAATCATTTTTGATTAAGAATTATCTCCCTTGTGCCCAGATGTCAATATGATCACGTTATAACCTTCTCCCAAACGTGTGACTCGGACCGTCTTCTTTCTCACGAAATCTTCAGAGGATTTAAGCGGCGCCGGTTTGTAATGAAATCGGTAAAAAAACGATTTATTCAAAAGTTGAAATAACTTGGTTAGTCCGTATTTTCCGTTTTCTTTAATCTGATTTACTATAAATTTCTCTCGTGAAAATATTCTCAGTTGACAATTTCATTCAGGTTTTTTCTGTCGTTTGAAAACGATATATTTTAGAGTATGAATATAATTTGAATTCTGCTCGAATTATTGAATTAAATACATAGCCTCTTTCTAGTATTAGATTAAAGGAAATGAATTCGGTTTTTAAAAATAGATTACCAAAGGTTGTTTTAGAATTTCAAATTTCAGGTCAACTAAGAACATATAGGTCAAGTCATGTTTTGTACAAAACCCAGTGAAATGAAATGAATGGAGTTTTGTGTCCTACTTGCCTTTTAGGCTAATGAAGACACGTCAGGTAGTGTTTAGTGAGAGACATTTTATCAGGACAGCGGCATTAGCATACTCTTCTTCCTGAAGCCAACGGGACTTTTGTCTTATCAGTAACGTAGCAATAGTCCACTCTCCTTGGTCGTATGGAAGTCGTGGTGAAATGCTTTCTTTCTTACCTGATAGTCCAGGGTTCAATTATGACAAAGGTAGAGATGAACGCTGGACCCTTGCCAGTGATGCAGGTCGAAGGGACTGAGTTGGAAAAGGCAGTAAAAAGACGAACAATCATCATAAACTAGTTCTTACCTTTTTCGTATTCCGGAGGGGCCCTGGGATCGTATGGATCTTCTGTCGCTGACGTGTTGATCATTCGGTTTAATAAAGCTTTCCTGCAAACAATAGATTATAATAAATGTTATATTACATTGTTCTTCAAACATACCATGCTCTACAGCTATCTATATTGCAGCCTCTGGTAGCTATTTTGAAAGTTGTCGACTAGTTTACTCAGAATATCTATCAGAGGCTAGAAAAAGAGTCAGTTGTTTCGGACTTGAATTCATGTAATAATAAAAACCTGTTTCTTAGTTATTACACTCCTTGTCATATACCCGGACATCATTAGACACTTTCTTATATCACGACAGTTGTTCGTGTAAGTTTTTGCCAAGGAGCGATTGCGAGCACATAAACTGGTTCTGACATAACAACCGGGACAGATCCGTAAGATTTACCGCTTCCAGGTTTGGTACAAATAAAAATATTTTTGTTATCTAAGAGTGCCTGCGTCGTTAATAAAAACAATGATTCAATGCAGGCCAACATTTTTAATTAGTCCAAATGTTACGAGATCACTGATTTGATATTTAAGTAGTGACGTATGGTTTGCCAAGGGAGGTTATTAGTGTCTAATGACGAGAATCTGGGATTGTGAAAGCAACGGTTGGTTCATGTATATATATCCAAACGTTGATTTAGGACCACGGTAGCAGCTAGTCATTGTGAAGATGAATAAGACAAAGTTTGTAATAGCTTGACATTGTTAAGATGTATAAGATAATGTTTGTTATAGCTTGACATTGTGATGATGTATTAGATGAAGTTTGTAATAGCTTGACATTGTGTTGATGTATAAGATAAAGTTTGTAATAGCTTGACATTGTGATGATGTATTAGATGAAGTTTGTAATAGTTTGATATTGTGATGATGTATTTGATGAAGTTTGTATTAGCTTGAGATTGTAAAGATGTATAAGATGAAGTTTGTAATAACTTGACATTGTGAAGATGTATAAGATGAAGTTTGTAATAGCTTGACATTGTGAAGATGTATTAGATGAAGTTTGTAATAGCTTGACATTGTGTTGATGTATAAGATAAAGTTTGTAATAGCTTGACATTGTGATGATGTATTAGATGAAGTTTGTAATAGTTTGATATTGTGATGATGTATTTGATGAAGTTTGTATTAGCTTGAGATTGTAAAGATGTATAAGATGAAGTATGTAATAGCTTGACATTGTGAAGATGTATTAGATGAAATTTTGTAATAGTTTGACATTGTGAAGATGTATAAGATGAAGTTTGTAATAGTTTGACATTGTGAAGATGTATAAGATGAAGTTTGTATTAGCTTGAGATTGTAAAGATGTATAAGATGAAGTTTGTAATAGTTTGACATTGTGAAGATGTATAAGATGAAGTTTGTAATAGCTTGACATAGTGTTGATATATAAGATAAAGTTTGTTATAGCTTGACATTGTAAAGATGTATAAGATGAAGTTTGTAATAGCTTGACATAGTGTTGATATATAAGATAAAGTTTGTTATAGCTTGACATTGTAAAGATGTATAAGATGAAGTTTGTAATAGCTTGACATAGTGTTGATATATAAGATAAAGTTTGTTATAGCTTGACATTGTAAAGATGTATAAGAAGAAGTTTGTAATAGCTTGACATAGTGTTGATATATAAGATAAAATTTGTAATAGCTTGACATTTTGAAGATGTATAAGATGAAGTTTGTAATAACTTGACATTGTGAAGATGTATAAGATGAAGTTTGTTATAGCTTGACATTGTGAAGATATTTTATTACGATAATGTCTCTCGTAAAATACACCCCAGTACTAAAGAGACATTACGACACTTTACCAAAGAATCGATTTCTACTGAACAATACCACTACAGACATTTATAATTACCGAAGAACATTGAAACGATTTAATTTAACTTATAGCTATACTGCCTTGTCTCAATATTTCTTTCTTTATTTCTAACAGACGTTCGTGAATTAATCAGTTTGTTGGGTTTAATCAAGAGATCGTCGTATATCAGGGGATTCGATCCTATGATACCTGACTGACCGAATAATAATTAATAACAAGGCATAGAGCCACTCCTCTACAAGTCATGGTTATGTTTCGCCGGGTGACCTTTTTACAGAATAATCTATTTTATATCGCATGTACCCTACGTGTTGTTGATATTTTTTGAATCGTATGTTGTATTTTTTTACAGGATATATTTTTTTTGTTTGTAACGGATGTGCTTTTATCAAATGTGCTTTTTCACCGGATGGAATTTGTTCTTAATCATTTGAATTTTTCTTGAGCTTCCTTTTTTCATCAGATATACTTTTATTTCAGCGACTCTTTTCTTTCATGCGTATGCTTTTGTACCGGATGTGACAGAAACCGGATGTTATTTCTGCGCCTGATTCATTTTAAAACGGCATCGCCATTGTTATACCAATGTTTATGCTTGACAAGAAACAACCTCATTAGAAATATTTATATTGATAATAAAGTTCCTCGGCTCGTGGGCAAAATACCAGACGATATGCTCCCAAATTACCATGTACAAATTAACTTCGGACGTTTGGCTTGATTAAGAATGACGGTCTGTCGGGGAGTTATTTGATTTGGATTATTAACTTGATCAGACGGAACAGTTCAATTCACAGAATAAATATTAGTCGCCATAATTCGGCTTGTTTGCTTGGTAGTTGGCTTTAAACAGCTCATTGTTACTAAATATAGGGTAGGGTATATTAGACGATTCTTGCATGCTGAGTTTTGGGGAATGTTTGTAGATAAAAGCATTATTGAGATACCTCGATTACGTATTACTATAAATAGCTCAATGTTACTATATATAGACTATCCAGACGTCTGAACATTGTGTACATATTTTGGGGTTTAAGATGGAATTTGGTCGAGGGTTATAACATATTGATGTATTTTAATATTGATTATAAATTGTTCGATTAAATAACTATTATTTTTTACTATAGACACACTTCAAACGCCTCGGAAAACAAACCAACTACAAACTTTATGGTTGTTTAAAGTTATAGAGACCAATACTTGGTACAGTGACAGTACTCTGTGTTTGGAATGATCGTATTGTATAATCTGAGGTTTTGAATAGATTGTAATGTAAAATATAATTACAGTGTAGTGTATATGCAATATGGAATTGACGAAAGTAATAAATATGTACAATAGAGAATAACAATGGTTTGTCGAGATATTGTGTAGGGTCTTATTCAATTAGATTTAGAACAGTATAATGAACGTATTGTTATTATACGAGAGCCAGGTAACTATTAGAGGTTGTATTGGAAGATTTGATTAAACTATTAAAAAGAATGGAAATTAAATGAAATGAATGGAGTTTTACGTCCTACTCTTAAGCACCTTTTTGGCAACACGGACAATGCCATGCAGTGTGCAATGAGGGAAATTTTTCCAGGATAGGGACATGAGGTTAGCGAGCAAGGGTCTAACTCACGGAGTCACCACGGCTCCAATACAGATTCTAAACAGACTAAAAAGACGAGATTTAAAGAGTTTGTGAAGAGGTTTTATTTTTTTATGTTTATCGGAGACACTGATGGGATCAATTAGCATCATTCCTTTTTTCATTCAGACATCTGTGGTTCCTGCAAATGACATCATCACTATGGCAATGGTAAAGATATCGTGATAGTAACATTTATAAGATATGGCTTTGTATTTTCTGTTTCGATCTTCTAGTATTTTGTCGAATATTAGGTTAAAATTCTTATGAACAACGATTGACAGTTTCATGTATCAACCAATCAAACGGCTTTATTCTCGAAAAACGATAAAATATAGAAATACAGTAATCTGATTGGATAATAAAACTAAATTTAAAATTGATTTTACTGATTGACTAGTCTAGGACCTTAAAATTAAACGAAGATTTGAAAAAGAATTCAGTATTTCTAATTGGATTATAAACCTGAATTAAAATTCTATAATAATGATTGACCAATCAGATGACCGGAGAACTAATTCAATCTATGGGTAATTTGACAATGGTTATTTAAAAGTTCAAAACTTACCGAGTAAGTTTCGGTCCCTTCTCCACTGTAGCAGAAACAAATGACATTATCTGATAAACGAGAAACAAACATAAACCAAAAGGTAACATGGGACACCCACGTATTTTTCTTGGATTCATCTTTAGTCCTGAAAATAGAAATGCGTTTGTTGTTAAACACAGGGTGAGGAGTGGAAGGGAGGAGAGGAGGAGGGGGGGGGGTTGAAGTCAACGTCTTGAAGTGATTGTAGCAGGTTTTCTAAAATTCTAAGCGTTTGATGACGTCACTATCGAAAAAGGTTCTTATATCGGGAGTGACGTCATTAGCACGTAGATATACGTGTGTAATTGAACCACAGACATCTGAAAATTAGAAAGGTGTAAATTAAAGCTATGAGTGTCTCCGAAACACATACAAAATCTAGAAAATCTTTTTTACAATCTTTTTAACTAACTAACTAAGCATCAAAGAAGCCGTAAGGACCCTTGATTACCGTCACCTAGGGTTCAAAAGGTACCTTAAATATTTAGGTATTTACTAAAAAAGCGAAACTAGTGTCAATGTAATAAGACCGGTTTTACATTGACACCCAAAGTCGATTACATTATTCAAGCTAGAACGTAAACTTGGTGAAAATTTTTAAATTTTTTCAACATCTTAGCAAGTAAATTCGGTATTAAATTGAAATTCTTTGACGATATTCTGTCACTAAGAATGTCGATCTAATTAGTTCAAAGATGATCTCTCAACCTTTCGACTTGTCATGTCATCAATTATTAAAACTTAGTAATTCACCAAAACAAATTGTATATTGATATTACGGAGTCAGGAATTAGCCAGATCGTTACCAGTAGAAAGAGCGGGTCGCTTTATAATATCAGAGACGGGAAGGTGACGTTCCTTAAACTAGATATACAGAGGTTTCTTTGAACCAATAGGCGTATGTGTGAGGGTGTGTGGAGGGGGATAGGGTGCCAATCGGGGGTTAGGGTGTCTTTGGGTGGGACTATCTTTAGTTGTTAGGAGGCTCCTACGACTATTCTTTTCTCTCGGGGGCTCCGGTTGGCTGTATTCGCTGAGGTCAAATACAGGAAGAGTGACTATTGCATTCAAGTAACACGGTAGTAACATTGTGAAGATATATAAGATGAAGTTTGTAATAGCTGACATTGTGAAGATGTATAAGATGAAGTTTGTAATAGCTGACATTGTGAAGATGTATAAGATGAAGTTTGTAATAGCTTGACATTGTGAAGATGTATAAGATGAAGTTTGTAATAGCTTGACATTGTGAAGATGTATAAGATGAAGTTGTAATAGCTTGACATTGTGAAGATGTATAAGATGAAGATTGTAATAGCTTGACATTGTGAAGATGTATAAGATGAAGTTTGTAATAGCTTGACATTGTGAAGATGTATAAGATGAAGTTGTAATAGCTTGACATTGTGAAGATGTATAAGATGAAGTTTGTAATAGCTTGACATTGTGAAGATGTATAAGATGAAGTTTGTAATAGCTTGACATTGTGAAGATGTATAAGATGAAGTTTGTAATAGCTTGACATTGTGAAGATGTATAAGATGAAGTTGGTAATAGCTTGACATTGTGAAGATGTATAAGATGAAGATTTGTAATAACTTGACATTGTGAAGATGTATAAGATGAAGTTTGTAATATCTTGTCATTGTGAAGATGTATTAGATGAAGTTTGTAATAACTTGTCATTGTAAAGATGTATAAGATGAAGTTTGTAATAGCTTGACAATGTGAAGATGTATAAGATGAAGTTGGTAATAACTTGTTATTATGAAAATGCGATATAAGTAAGGTGACTATTACAGTCAAGGTATAAGACGAGAGTATTGTTTGATATTAAATACTGAGAGTACAGACGACTATAGATTAATAGTTCAATAAAATACATAACAAAAGCATGTAAAACGTAATTTCATTTAGGAACTTGACCCTGGGTCACCACAATGTCCCGAGGGACAGGGATATCAAGTGCCTAGTATTAATGACACTGTTGTCTGGCATGAATTATATATAAAGCAGTAGCGATAATGTAATGGCTTCCTGACAAATTCCCAGCAAGGTGACGATAGCATTGGACTTGACCTCTTCAGTTCTATTTAATTAAATTATCACTAATGTGACATCAACTTCCGGTTCTCTTGGGACTTCCGGTAATAGAATCTATCACGCTCTGACATGACAACTAACTTATTACCAATACGCTTGATTTGTTTTCTCGTAAAATCTCGTATAATTCTCGTAAAAATTCTCTTTAGAATAAGGTCACTGCTGGATAGCTCAGTCACAAAAATAATTTTCGTAATATATTTAAATGAAATAAAATAAATAGAGTTTTACGTCCTACTCTTCCACAACTAATGGGCTGATGAAGACGGCGTAATAGATGTAAAGGAAAAGATTCGCCATTCATTTGACCAATCGTAATCAGATATAGTGTTCATAGCTCACCGTCAAAGTATTAGCCTTCAAATACATATGTGTCTAGAAATATCCACGTTTTAAAGTTACAAAAGGCGAGTCTTCATTTTCTTGTGACACAGTGATATTTAGAAAAGATATATATAGAAATAGAAAGTAAACTTCTGAGTTGGGGATAAGTAAGAAGGAACTATGATATTTTAGTACAGTTCTACTACTTCCGAAGACCAATATATTCGCCAGTGAACTTACCTGGTGTCATAAAGTAACAGAATCCCTTAAAATCAAGAAAAATCACAAAACTCAGTATTAAATGAATAATATATACTCTTATTGACCGAGTCTAATTTAGGAATTTTTTTTTAGGTTTTCCCGAATATTGTAGGCCAGAGTGTATCTGAGACACTGATAGCATTGTTTTGCACCATTGTTGTACTGGCGAAATATTAAACACTCTGAAATATAAAATAACCTTTTAACTTTCTTGATTCCTCTGTCTAAAAATAAAACATTTTAATAAAACATTGAAACATAAGATCAGAAAGTCTTCAAAACTATTCTTGTTCATGGGACAGATTCGCCATTTTCGGGGTTGATTTGGATCTTGAATATATACTCATATTGTCAATTCTGGTGAACTTAAGTATTATGTCCATTTTAAGACGCAGTACCACTTTGACTAAAGAATTGAATCTTGTTGAAATGTAGAGTATAGAGTATGTTTGTCGGAAGCTCCGTTTGAAACTGACAGTTGATTGTCTGGTGATGACATATTTTATATTTTCTTCTTCTTCCTTTCGACTTTTTTCTCCACAAATTGCCAGTTGTTTGACACTCCTTCATCATAGCAATCTGAGAATATGTCTCCTCTCTGGACGTGTCTCGGAGAGGGGGTGGGAGGCAGGGGGATTTTTGGTTGTGGTTGGGTTGGGAATAATACCATTAATGAATAGATACGGATAATGAAAATGAAATGAAATCAATGGAGTGTTACTTCCACGCAACGTCACGCATTATGCAATGAGAGCAATTTTGACAGATTTTTTTGCGATTTTTGCGAAAACCGGACTGAAAAATTCGAAAGAACGTCAAGGTATGAGACGAAGTTTGTAATGGGTCAATTGTGGAGATACCCCGTAATGGATTATTGAATAAGACGTGCGATAACCCGAAAGTCCAGGGTTCTATCCTCGCACAGGTCTAGTTAATACCCTTACTACTCTACACTAAACTAATAAAGAATACAAACGCCAATGAAAGAACTAGAACGTTCTGATGATCGGACGCTATCGTAGTTTTACAAGCTTGGTATAAAAAGTTGAATATGAAACAATGTTATCGTGGTAACGAGATAAAACGACAGAAGTAACAATATGAAGATAATCTGGTTATTGTAAACCAATCAACAAAAATGTCAAACACACTTATAGGATCATGTTTCTATCACTGTACTATTATCACAACGACTCCATAATCCTCACCAAGGCAACCTACATCAATATTAAATAGTTAACACAGAAAACTGATATAAAATAAAGTTTTACTTCCTACTTTCCCTCAACTTATTGAACTAATCACGATTAACGACTAGCAGCGCCATGCAGTGTACAGTGAGGCTTATAGGACACAGACCACTCAAACTTTTATGTTAATTGTGGTATACGAATTTAGTCCGTGCTATATTTAGAAATTCTCTTTCTTCCTCCCTGTTTTAACATGCCCATTTTTGACTCATTTTTGCTCTAAATTTAGATTTTGATGTCTGAAATTGCAATTTCCTTTTTTTAATTTTGTGAGATAATAAGAGATTGGATAGACGAAAGGTTATTTCTTGAAATATAGGTTTTATGGCAGTGACAGTCAAGCGGATGTAGTGGTACTTTCATTTTGACTAGTAAAAATGGTAATGCTGTATTGAAATTTTGTAGAGAAACCAAGTATTGTCCAGGCTTTCATGTGACATATTGGAAAGTTTTCAACGAGATTTCTGAAAAAATGTTATAGAATTTCGTGATTTGACATTCGTGATTAATTCTAGAGACCTAGTTGTTTTGGATTTCCTTATACACAGTCTCTAGCACAAAGAATGTCCTTTAAAAGACGCGTTTTCTATCTCAGTACACACATTACTAACAGGGCAAATTTGGTGGGTAAAAAGGTATCACATTGATCACCCCCTACATTCTTTTGCAAAATTACCCCCTTTAAGTGGCATAATAGACATAATATTTGTCTTCCAGGCGATCTACCTCAGGTTTCAGAGTCGATATTCCGAACCCAGTTCACGTAATAATTTAAAACAAGCACCTTTACAAGTTTAAAGTTTTTATAATATTTTAAAGGTCTATTTTAAGACAATGCATGTACTTCAGATCACAAGATAATATTATCATACCTTTTGTCTGAGATCAACATGCTGTTATTGATTTAAACAAAATCACAAGATCAGATCTAATCGGGCGAAATAAAATCAATAAAAACAACATTTACCCATTGTCAAGTTTTATATCTATGTTCTCTTGAATAAATATGAAACTCAGATAATCGATTGATCTGAAAGATGAAAAGAAGATAATCAGATATCTGTATGGCTCGAAGACCATTATTGTTAAGATATCTTACATGAATACATACAAGTGGTTTTAAATATATTTCAGGGCAGGTCCGTAGGTACAGGGGGTCGGAGAATTGCAGCCTCTTAGAAAATATTCTGTCATCCAACCAAGTTCATTATTTTGACTTAGACCATACTACATTACCCGCTGGGTATATTACTTGCCCCTAAAAAAACACAAATAAGTCTGTTTCAGCGAAACTTGCATCTTATAATAAACTCTTTTGTTTTTTTTATTAGCATCATCCTTATCAAATTACCAGAATTAGGTTTGTTTAGGTTATACACAGTTACTGCCCTTGGCCTGAAACGAAAACACTACTCTAATTTCACGGTGATTATAGTATAATGGTTTTGTTTAATTTGAACGAGTAGAGTTATTGTCCTTGATCTGAAAAGAAAGCCACCAAGTTAATTTCACACTTATTGATTGAAATGAGAAAATAATGTAATAGGCTCATAATTGCAGTGCATGGTTTATCACCCGCAAGACAGATGTCTGTAAACTCCGTTTAATTGATGATAAAATCTCGATTTTCAGCGGAATACTCGATAAACAGCTGATTCGACCGATAGACTAGCTTAAAAAATAGAAAATTTGCCAGGCAAGTTAAAATTTTCTTGTAAAAAGTGTTTTATTTCAAATTGATAATTGTTATCTCCCTTTTGGGAATTCTCATGTGGTTGAAACCAGGAATAGCTAAATGACGCCTTTCAGCTTCCAACTGTAGAGGAATCTTTAAAGTTCACAGTCTGCACACGGGGGCCTTTATTTATTGTACATTCCGAATGACCTGGCAATTTCCCCATTTAGGGCATTTAGAGAAACCTAACGTGGGGACTATTTACCACATTAAAGCAGGCAAATAGATATAAGGTCAGCTTTATGTTATAGAGCAGATAAATATCATTTAAATATTGGTCAGATTAAAATTTCCTCTTAATGGATTCCAAACTTCTTCAGACTTCCCACTCAAATGGATCGATCATTTGAACCTTTCACATCCCTAAATTAAGTACCCTCCATACTTCAGGAAAGAAATGACGTGATGTGCTCTTTCAATTTCTTTCCACTCCCTTCTCCCAATCCCCACATCCAATCAGCAACACCCCCCCCCCCTCAGGCATGTGTGAAGGCTATGAACTGGCTATATTGTGACAGACTACCATTTTCGATCATATAGTTGTGTACTCGGGCTCCAAACGGGTTGAAAAAACTGAATAAAACCAGTGAGTATATCCTGATTGATTGCCTATCAGTGAATAGACCGTGAAGTGAGAAATGAAAAGAAAGCGAGATATCACCTATCATAAATGATAGATAGAGGCCTTGTTTCGACATTTTTCTCTTGAGTGTTGGAAGTGGGGCGAAGCGACTCTCGAATGACAAGCTTGATAATTAACAGGCTGTCTACCTATCTTCGCAATTAAATTCACAATTTGCTCAGACGTGTTTCGAATATAAGCTCCTTACACTTAAAAAAAAAGAATATGAACACACGCACAACATACGAAAATAGAATAGGAATGTAGGCAACTATCCCACAAAAAACGGTCGTTTTCATTTTGATATTTACTGTCCAATACAAAGTTATTGCGCGAAAGTGAAAGTTGTTTTTGCAGTCAAGGTATCAGAAGGAGTTCGTAATAGCGACATTGTGAAGATGTGTAAGATGAAGTTTGTAATAGCTTGACATTGTGAAGATGTATAAGATGAAGTTTGTAATAGCTTGTCATTGTGAAAGTGTATAAGATGAAGTTTGTAATAGCTTGACATTATGAAGATGCACTCTCACATGAATGACATTAACTTCAAAAGATATTTTATAATCGAAGTTATTATAAACAAGATTTTATTGCTATCACAGCAAGTCTCCAGACATGATTTGAGGCCAAAGCTCTTAATTATATTTTTGAAAACAATATTTATGTATCATTTGATATACTCAAGAGCTGTATGTGACAGATCGATTGCTAGCTAGTTTAACAGTCTGTAAAAGGTCATAATATTTCCAAGTTTTATGATGTTGTTGTTTCACTGGAAGATGAAGTATCTATTATTTTCAGAGAAAACACGTTATTTATGCCCACACGGGCAACCGTGGAATCTTTGGTGCAGATTCTAGGAAATAGGCTCTCGGGCCTCGTTCTATAAAAATCTTACAATAGGTTAGACAAATTTAGATTGTAACAGAAACTTGATTGACAAATGAAGAATTTTACATTGAAAAATACCATTTTGCGGTGCGAGACCCTATTCCCTTACCTCAAATAAGCGATATTGGTGTGTCAGTGGATTAAAGGATAGCTCAATCAAAGCTATGATAATGACAACGACGTTACCCTGGTCCTCTGGGCTAAACTTTACAAGGAATGTCGGACCAATAATTACATTGCAGATACTAGAAGTTGGTACCATAAGCTGTTACCCCTACGCCAGTTAACAAAGTGAAGTCCCGTCCCTCGTTGATTAACAACACCTCAAGGTAATAGAGATTTAATGTAGAAAACCATGACCAAGACTATAAGGTGTTCCTAGAGAAGTTGTCGGAAGACAGAATGGCTTACTGAGTTTGAAAAAACTTGTTTAACTAAATACCACACATTATGACCGTAGGTAGGTTAAAGGTACAATTACAAAATCAAAGAGACGCAAGGAAGCGCGACGGTCAGACAAAATTAATTACCCTTACTAAGCACTGCATGGCGTTATCCTTATACGTTAGCCGAGTCAAAATTACATAACACGTTTAGACAGGCTCCAGAGCTGTACCTGGCTGCAAACAGGAAGTGTTTCGTTGTTCTACTCTGAACTTTGAAGAACAACGACATTAACATACTTCTGAAAATGTTATTTTTTTCCGAAAAGAGAAAACATATTGCTTCCGCCCTACGACAATGCAGCAAATTATCGATTTTGAAAATCGATTTTAACCTACGTGAATAATATTTATATATACTAGTAGTCCAATTGCGACAAGAAGCCTCTAAAATTTATCATCAAAACAGAGTAAGAACCTCTCTAAATAAACAATAGTTGGAGTATATGGATTGATATTTATATAGAGACTTCAAAAATACTTTAACAAGTTCTGTTTCTTAATGAAGCTTTGAGGGTTTTGTGATTTATAATGCATCATATTTTCACATTATAAAGCTATTAGGAACTTCATACTTAAACCTAGACTGCAATAGCCACCTTTTTTTGCATCACCCCATCTTTACAATGTCAAGCTATTACCAACTTCATCTTATACGTGCACACAATGTCAAGCTATTACAAACTGCATCTTATATATCTTCACAATGTCAAACTATTACAAACCGCATCCTATATATCTTCACAATGTCAAGCTATTACAAACTGCATCTTATACATCTTCACAATGTCAAACTATTACAAACCGCATCCTATATATCTTAACAATGTCAAACTATTACAAACCGCATCTTATACATCTTCACAATGTCAAGCTATTACAAACTTCATCTTATACATCTTCACAATGTCAAACTATTACATACTTCATATTATACATCTTCAAAATGTCAAGCTATTACAAACTTCATCTTATACATCTTCACAATGTCAAACTATTACAAACTTCATCTTATACCTCTTCACAATGTCAAGCTATTACAAACTTCATCTTATACATCTTTGCAATGTCAAGCTATTACAAACTTCATACTTATAATCTTTACAATGTCAAGTTATTACAAACTTTATCTTGTACAATGTTTTATCCGAGGACAAGACTCTTTTCCGTGTCAGTCCCTTTGACCAGAATAACTGACAAGAGAAACCGGGCTGAAAAATCCGGAAGTTCATCTCGACCTTTGAAGGGATTGAACCCAGAACCTTCAGATTAGCGAGCAAGCGTTTAACTCACAGACCCACGGCGGCTCCCAAAAAACGTTAAAAAGATCTTTAAAAATGGACGAAATATAAAAACAAGTAATCCAACCACTGTCATTCAAGTTCATGCCAATTTGAATTCGTCTCTCCTCCAGAGACTTGTAAATCATTTCTAAAGTCTTTTTATTCCGTCAAGTTTCACTTTTAATGAGGTTCTGTTACAAGTGGATGTTAGGAACAGCTGGGGATAGAGCTTTATATGTTAAAGTCGGCCTCACACCGTAACGATCACTAGTGGCGTATATATGGTTGATAAGAGCGGATAGCTACAGTCTGTGCATGTTAGAAGTCCCTCAGTTGGAAATCGCACAAAGAGTAGGCCAATGCCCCTGTCCTAGCAATATTTCTCTCATTGCAAACTGCAGGGCGTTGCCCGTCTTCATAACCCATTAGGTGCAGAAGAGTAGGACGTGAGCTGAAATTTCGAATGCAACTCTAAGTAGGGAAATGTGTTTAGTTCTATGTCTACTTAATCGCTTTAAGAAGGATGCGATTGTATTCGTTTTAAGCCTTCGTTCTTCCTAGTACCTCATCCTTTGGGATTAAAACCTTGAAGCAATTTTTAAAGAGATTGTAAAAAGATTTTCTAGATTTTTGAAATATTCATCAGTGACATTAACTTGCAATGGTTCAATTTTCAGACATCCATTGTTTCTGTTATAAAAACAAATTCTTAACTATAAATAACGTCAATATTGCATAGTTACGCTGTCAATAATATCGAAATACCTTTTGTTACCAATGGTGACAGATTATTACGCTTAGTTTTTGTGGAATTGCAGCAGAACCACAGATGGAAAGTGAAATGTATAAAATCTGAAAAAAACTGTCATATGAACAAATCGGTCAAGCCTTCAATACAAGTCATCTGATTGATCGTTTCTACATGATTTCCCCAGTGTCTCAGTAGAATCCTTGTACAATAAACATGTATTCTAATAGTGGATATTAAAATGGCGGACGGACGAACTTCGTCTTACACTTTGACTGCTTTATCCACCATCATTTTCTTATCCCATATTAGCTTGACATTGTGCTACTAGAACAATGTACAGAAAATGTATATTGTAGTCAAGATATAATTAAGATTTTTGTATAAGTTTCACATTGTAAAGATGTATTAGTTGACTGCTATTTTAGTCAAGGTATAAGAAGAAGATTATGATAGCTTGACATTGTGAGGATAACGTTATTATGGTCTAAAGTTTGTTTCTCAGATTCTCTTCATTAGTCCAATCAGAAGATGAACTCAAAGAGTAAGACGTAAAAAATTACAATTCTTAATTCACGTAAATGACTTCTGCTTCTTATATTAGAGATGACGTCAAAATTACGTTAGGTCCGATTCAAATTACCATATTATCTGTCGTACAGTAATTATCAAGTCACGTGCCACACGGAGAGAATATGAAACGGAGTAAAATTTGATTAAATCAAGTACTGGTAAGTCCATTGTTATAACGAGAAGGTAATGATGCTCCCAACTTTATCAAAATCCAATATTTATTGTATTTTCCTTTGTTAAAAATATACTCCAGTTCCCGTGTGTATTTCATTCGGAGTAACTTCGTTCTTATCGATACATCTAGGATAGTTTATTATAAAAATTATTGATTAACTGTCCAATGCATGTCCCTTGGGGGATAAAACTGAATGTAAAATCATCTGAGAGTATGAAGGGGGAGGGAGAAAGTATTTAAGTAGGCTTAATCTCGAAAGCAGTTGCTATGGACAACTCACTGTTATTGAATATCAATGAATGACCTGAGATTTAAATTTCTGGTGTGAACGCCATACAGTGTTCAATGCGGAAAACTTCTCACTGCCTCTATATCGACCGGCTGTGCTAAACTGAAAATTTACAGTACGCAAATGTCATTGACCAGGCAAAATTTCTCTTATTACAAACTACATGGCGGTGCCCGTCTTCATTTGGTTTAGTTCAAACATATTTTATTGTAAAAGGTTATAAACGGATTCAGACAATTGAAAAACATTATTAACATTTAATCAAGGTTGTCTTCATTTGGTGCAGAAAAGGAGGACGTAAAACTCCATTGATTCTTTTCTTTATGGAAGAAAACGAAATTATCGTGTCTAATGAATAATGGTCAGTATGAAAGAATGTCCTCCGTCTGTCGATGGGATAATAGAACTGTCTATTCTTAATAAAGTTTGTTTTGTAAATGAAATGAACGAGCTAACAATGGAAGTAAAATAAAGAAAAGAGAGGTCCAGTCGGCTGCCTGATTGATTCAGGTTGACATGTTGTCAAATCAGTCTTTCTATTCTTTTAATAGTATGCCATTTCTTCTCCCAGTCAGTCACTCCCGTATGTCTTAAATAGACAGTTTGACGAATCATACCTTACTCTCAGAGACGGAAATTTGTTTTAACTAAGTTTAGTAGTATAGAAGTAAGTGTTATTTTCTTACTGTTTAAATTTGACCCTTAAATTCACGTGTTTAAAGAATTATCAGCGTTGAAAGTGAAAATAACGACTTGTCTTTTTTGATACTATAAATATACTAAATATATATATAAGTGAAATTTCGAGGTTTATTTGAAGGAATTGTGCGATTTATATGCGGTTCTAGTATTTTGAATACTTTTTACATAGTTAGAGAACAGTGGGATATAAAACTACATTTCATTTCATCAGTCCAATAAGATACAGAACAGTAAGATATAAAACTCTACTTCATTCCATTAGTCCAAAACGATACAGAACAGTAGGATATAAAACTATATTTCATTTCATTAGTCCAATATGATACAGAACAGTAATATATAAAACTCTATCTCATTTCATTAGTCCAATACGATACAGAACAGTAGGATATAAAACTCTATCTCATTTCATTAGTCCGATAAGATACAGAATAGTAGGATATAAAACTCTATTTCATATCATTAGTCCAATAAGATACAGAACAGTAGGATATAAAACTCTATTTCATTTCATCAGTCCAATATGATACAGAACAGTAAGATATAAAACTCTATTTCATTTCATTAGTCCAAAACGTTACAAAGGGTGGGATATAAAACCCTACTTCATTTCATTGGTCGAATAAGATACAGGTCAGTAGGATATAAAACTCTTTTTCATTAGTCCAATAAGATACAAAACAGTAGGATTTAAAATCTATTTCATTAGTCCAATAAGATACAGGTCAGTAGGATATAAAACTCTTTTTCATTAGTCCAATAAGATACGAAACAGTACGATTTAAAATCTATTTCATTTCATTAGTCCAATAAGATACAGTAGGTTGTAAAAACCAATTTGTTGTCAAGGTTTTCTCGTGTTTCATTTTTGATATGCTATCAATTTCCGGTTTGGTTAAACGGCTCATTGAATAGTTCGCTATTTTAAACTTGACAGACACAAGTCTTGCGAACTCCTGATTTTTCTAAACGTCTATCATTTAATTATATAGACTAGCGAATCGTATTTCAAACACATTTTAATCGAATTGCTTTCTTCAATTTCAAACAATCTAAACCTTTATGTTAAACCGGAAATTGAAATTTGGCAAATCGTGGAAATTTGTTTGGATGTCGTTATTGGAAAGAATGTTTTATTTTTTTTTTTGTAAATTTGAAAGGTCGTTCGTGACTCAAACTCTTATTTGATTCTCAGATGTGCAAATTTCGTTAAATTGTTTAATGACAACGGAGGTAAATTCTAGGATTCAGTCATTTTTCAATTTTACAGGAGTATGCATTGTTTAAGGTCAGAACTTAATAGAGATTGTAAAGAGGTTTTTCGTATCAGGGAACTGATAGCATCAATTTACACAATTCCAATTTTCAATCGGACGACTGTGGTTCCTGTAATTTTAATTCACCTAGGCGTTTTGTTACGTCACTACCAAAAAGAGCCTTTTATATCAATTAGAATTTACGTCATAAGGCTAAAGTAGAACTGAAGAAACCACAGATGTCTGATTGAAAATTAGAATGGTGTAAATTGATGTTATCAGTGTCCGAGATACACATACAAAATTTAGAAAAACCTGTTAAACATAAAATATTTATGCTCTGCACATCAACATGTGACTGACGAAGGTTTAATATCCGAGACGCTGTTAATATATAATAACACGGTAAATTACCAGTTTGTTTACAGTTATTCAAGGTTAAGGTTATCGTTTGTCGGTTTCTGTCGGACCAACTCGATTCTTACCAAGATAAAAATAAATTACAGACTTAGTCTTATCGTTGATAAGGTTAAAGAGATAGATTCGCCATTCGTCTAACCAATCATATCTTAATCTAAGAAAAGGGGAATCTTTAACTAATGATATCAGGAAAATGGGGGTTACAGCTCGCTGTCGAAATTTAGGCCTTCAATTTTATCTGAGTTAACAAGTTAAAATGATAACTCGTCATTCAAAGACTCTGTGTTTTATATATTAAGAAAAGGAAAGCAAATTTGTAGTTTGAGGTATGCGATATTTGTTCTGAAAACTACATATATTCAAGATCCAAAGAATCCCCTAAAACTCGCAAACATGTCCCTTTAAAGGTATATAGTCGATTAGTTATCGTAGTTGTTTATAGACGAATTCTAGTTTTTATTGATCTTTAACCTTTTGTAACCCTATTCTATAGTCTTAGAATATGTTAATTGTCTCCCCTTGCATTCGAGCATGGACGTTACAATAACAAAACACCTCTTAACTCAAGTTTGTTTTTCTTGAGTTTGTACTTATTTGATATTCCTCTTTCTGTAGTCAATCTGGCCATTACTACCAGAATATTACGTTGGTGATAGCAACTGTCTGAAGACATCTTTGTAGCTTTTAGAGCGGACTGTATCACAGTCGGTTAGAGAGTTTGATCTGGTCATGTCGTCTTAATTACGTCAAACAAATGGTGGTCATGGGTTCTAATCCTGAAGTGTTTATTATCGTTATTACAGAAATACTGTTTGTACATGGTAACGGATAATATGGGAAAGATTATTACCAATATATTTGGTCAAGAGTCTCATAGTAGACTGTATCCTCGTTACCGCATAATAACAGCAGGCTTCAATCTAAGCTAAGACTAATAATAACCTTTTATGGAATCCAATTTTGAAAATTAAAAAAATATCCCTATTTCACAAAGTTCAAAAGCATCAGAAACATTATTTCATAAAGATCAGCCAGCAAAAAGTCGGAATCGATGAGAACGTGAGTCCGATAAAAGATCTTATAAGTTATTCATCATCTCGTGTGGAACAAAGAATTATATAACAGACCTCTCCTGGCGGTGAGTTTATTATTCAAGATAAAAGATAAGGAATTATTGGACTAAAAACTAATAAATAAGTCAATCTAAAACCTCGTTGTTCAAACTCAGAACGGTGTATCGTATTGCTTTTATCTTACAGAAAGTAAACATCGTACATGTCATTATTACAAGACAAAGTTTCCTGCAGGAATGTGATTCCGTTGAAGAATGTATTCGAACTCGTTGTATTGGAATGTTAGAGTAGGCCAATACAGATCATCAGATGATGAAAAATGATGATGTTGGAAGAGAAAGATGATGCTAAATGTTGAATTACGATTAGTGAGAATGAATGATCGATGCTTAATGAATAATGACGAATAATGATGAATAATGAATGGTAATGAATGGTGGATGACAACGATGGCAATAATGATGATAATAATACTTGATAATCACCATAATGATGACGGACGACGTTGAAGACGATGATGATGATTACGACGATGAAGATGATAATGAAGCAGATGGACGACGTTGATGATAATGGCAACGATGACGATCAAGATGACAATGATGAAATTAAAACGTTCCCTAATGAATCGACGGTGATGGTGAAACTAGAAACTCTAGGTTTTTCTATATATTTCGATCAAGTATTCATCAACGCTTCGTGGTTGATTGAGCACTGTCTAATTGGTTTCAGAGGGACCGTTTAACTTCCATCTTTTGTCTCATTATTTTTTCCATAATCCAAAAGCCTTATTATTGATATGCGTTTCTAGATGATAGAGAGGTAATTATGCGAATAATAGGTTAACATTCTCCAACTTGTAAAACTACGTAATTATACCTCCAAGATATTAAAGGTATACTGCTTCTTAGGATGTCTAAAAAATTCCAATTTTAAACTAGTCTTTTCTTCATCACTTGATTAACCTGGTGTCAAAACTTTAGGACAGAATCTCTCTATATTCTAATAAATCTATAAAACTATACGACAGAATCTCTCTATATTCTAATAAATCTATAAAACTATACGACAGAATCTCTTTATAATCTAATAAATCTATAAAACGATACGACAGAATCTCTCTATAATCTAATAAATCTATAAAACATACGACAGAATCTCTCTATAATCTAATAAATCTATAAAACGATACGACAGAATCTCTCTATAATCTAATAAATCTATAAAACGATACGACAGAATCTCTTTATAATCTAATAAATCTATAAAACGATACGACAGAATCTCTCTATAATCTAATAAATCTATAAAACGATACGACAGAATCTCTCTATAATCTAATAAATCTATAAAACGATACGACAGAATCTCTCTATATTCTAATAAATCTATAAAACGATACGACAGAATCTCTCTATAATTTTAATAAATCTATAAAACGATACGACAGAATCTCTTTATAATCTAATAAATCTATAAAACGATACGACAGAATCTCTCTATAATCTAATAAATCTATAAAACGATACGACAGAATCTCTCTATAATCTAATAAATCTATAAAACGATACGACAGAATCTCTCTATATTCTAATAAATCTATAAAACGATACGTCAGAATCTCTTTATAATCTAATAAATCTATAAAACGATACGACAGAATCTCTCTATATTCTAATAAATCTATAAAACGATACGTCAGAATCTCTCTATAATCTAATAAATCTATAAAACGATACGTCAGAATCTCTCTATATTCTAATAAATCTATAAAACGATACGACAGAATCTCTCTATAATCTAATAAATCTGTAAAACTGAGTAGTTAGGCATTTTGAAACACCCACTTAGTCATGACACCTGGTAAGTCTAACTGATGAATATATATTTTATTAGCCCAAGTTTGAGACATTCTAAGGGGTGGTAATCCTTTAATATTCTGTAATCAAGACAAAATGAAGAACATATGTTCAATATTGTAGACAATCAAAACACAGGTAAATTACACAATTCTAAAATTTTTCATTTTTTGTTAATTTTCTTATCTTTAAGTGGTTATGAATGTGGGTCAAAAAGACTGGCATGGGAACCTAGTCGTACGGATAGGACAATAACCCGAAGGCACGTATTACAGAGTGTGTGCTATGAATCCCTCGACGTTGAGGTCGATGCTGCTTCTTTTTGCAAATATTTACCTCCTGCACACCGCGTGGTGGTGTTCTTCTTACTTTCCAGTCGGTAGCAAGTGGCAGTGGACAAGCTCAGTTGATATTGAGTTGGATTGTTGTCTGCAAGGCGATCAGGTGCTACCGCTCGAATCCTACTTATGGTAGGACAATTTCGACTCCACGGGTAGTGCTTCCGTGAGGCGGTCTGTTATCGGTTTTCAACACATAGCATTAGTAAGATGATACGAAGAGCCACTTAGGGTCTGATATGAGAAACTGGAGAATGTATCTTTAATTACAACGAGATAAACATATACTATTACCTGGGAATACACACGTTTTTATAATCAGTAATATCTTATAGCTTATCTAACTTCTATATAGTATACTTTAAAGAGAAAGTCGAGAGGTTTGCTAACTCTTTCATTTGTAATGGAGACATTATTAGCATTGATAGCACCATTCCAAGTTAGAATCAAACCTCAGTTAGTTGTTCCTGCAATTCCACTAAAACTAAATGCTTGATAACTTAACTTATTAACCTTGTGTGGTTCAAGTATATTTTGGATTACTAGTAAGTGACATTCGTCATCAAACCCTTAGTTTTAGTAGAATTGTAAGAACCACGGACGTCTAGTTGAAATTTGGAATGGAGCAATATGATGCTATCGGCGTGTCCGATACACATACAATTTTACAAAACCTCTTTATAATCCCTTTAACTTTCCTATTATTACTCTTCTAAACTCTGAGCTAATCTACAAATACAGGAAATTACCCAACACCACCTTCACGATGTCAAGTTATTACAAACTTTGATACCTTGACTTCAAAGTCACCTTTCTTACTTCACTTCTCTACAATGTCAAGGATTTACCAAACTTCATACTTAGTCACCGTTCTTGTATCAAATCTTCACAATATAAAGCTAAATATTATTAACTCTGTACCTATACCTTGACTTTAATAGCCACCGTTCTTGTATCACGTCTTATACCTTGACTACACCAGTAACCTTTCTTGTTTCATGTCTTAACAATGTTAATGTATTACGAACTTCGTTCTTATACCTCGACTACAAGTCACCGTTCTTGTATCACGTTTTCACAAGGGTAAGGTATTTCAAATTTCGCCTTATACCTTAATTGCAATGTATCCTTTTCCTTGAAAATCTTGAAATTCAAAATTTTCTTGTGTAAACGTTTTAACCAACAACTTCGTTCTTATACCTTGACTTCAATAGCCACCTTTCTCGTATCACCTCATGTAGTGGATTTGATTGGATTGTATGCATGGACATATCTCAAAATATTAGTGCAATTTTTTCAAGATTTCGTTTTCCCTCAAAAATCCCCCCCCCCCTCTTCTTAGTATAAAAATCTCACTGTCATTATTTCCGCAATGTCAATGCTAAATTAGTGAACTGTCAAATTAGCATAGAATTGACAGGAATCAATCTCTGTAAATTCTCCCAGTTTTAACCTTCTTGCTTCCAACCAGACCTCTGGGTTAATTACAAGCATCGATTTGGAATAATGTCAGGAATTCCATGTTTTGTCCAGATCGAGTCGAGATAACAAACAAACAAACAATATAAAATACAAATTTGAGTGGTGTAAATAGAAGCTTTAAAGAATACTGGGTCTTAGAAGAACATCAAATTGTAAATTCTAAACTTGACCAAAAAAGAGTATATGTTTATCAGTAGATATACCTTAGTAATTATTCATCAAAATGCAATTGATAATTGAAAAACGCTGATTTTTTTTTATTAAGGTTTATCAAAAAAAGTTGAATTGGGCAAAAGCACAGATAAAATTTACCAAAAGGAAAAAAAATGGTTAGATTTATGAAGGGAGGGAAGTTCCCCGATAAAAATCGCATTTATGAAATTCAATAAAGGAACTTTTTAAGTGCAAAAATTCAAAAGAAAGTAATAAGTTCATAGAAGACGCCTCCCTAGCAATTTTGGCCCTTTTATACATAAAAACATTATGCGTATGATTTATATTGTATCGTGTAGATGAATTGGTTGTTATTCGTATTTGTTATTGGAATAAGAATAAAAAAACGGAACAAACTTCAATTTATTCGTGTTTCTTTTTCGATTCTCCTTTTCCCGCTTTCGATTCGTTATTCATCGATTTTGTAAGAAAGAGGGGGATATTGTATTCGTTTAACGATTGATTTTTTGCTTTCGCTTTTCGTTATTCGTTTTTAGAAGACCGAATATTCGATTCGTTTTTTATTCGTTTTTTCGTTATGCGTTATTCGTTTTCGTTATGCGTTATTCTTTCTTTTTGTTTTTGCACCTTATTGTAGCATTTAGATGTTTAAATGATTGTTTGAAATTGGATTTATGAAGCTTTTGTTATTCGGTTCTTTTCGAAATCTCCTTTTTAGGATTTATAGACAATTAAAGTTTTGGAAAAAGGTTAAATTTTAGTTAACGAATTGGGGATTGTCCCTCTCCGTGATTGTTAAAGCAAACATCGATTTTATTTCAAAGAAAACTGGGGGAGTTTTAAATTGTTAACAATATGTATTTGATATTCATTATTTGTCGACTCCTCTTCCCCGGCAATCAAAAACAAAAATAAAAAATAAAATTAATTTCAAATATTACTAAATAGTAACGTATGATTTTCTTCATAGAAATATTTTCAATGCTTCGATGTTAATCTGAAATAAATGGAGTTTTACGTCTTATAAATAAATTATGATTTTCACCATGGATACATTTTTAAAGCTCACATTGTCATGATAAAAATAAAATAAATGGAGTTTTACGTCTTATAAATAAATAACGATTTTCGTCATGGATAGAATTTCTATGCTCGCGGGATAAAAATAAAATAAATGGAGTTTTACGTCTTATAAATAAATAACGATTTTCGTCATGGATAGAATTTCTATGCTCGCGGGATAAAAATAAAATAAATGGAGTTTTACGTCTTATAAATAAATTATGATTTTCGTCATGGATAGATTTTCAATGCTTAAAATAGATTTTATTTCTTAAGAGAAAATTTTTATTTTCGATATATATATATTTTCAAAAATTGAATTCATTTTTAAGATACCAATCTGAAATTCTGAAATGAAAAAGAATTCTGAAGCCATAGTATAACGTTATTATTCACATTAGCCTAACAATCAGATGGTAAAACGTTCTATGGTTTTTGCTACTGAACGAGTTATGTCATAACAAATCAATAGGTAACTGAAATAAAGGGAGAAAATGTTTTGTGTTCTACTGCAAGTTCCATGTCATTTCTAAAACGACAGAAATATATTTTTTTTAAAACTTCTCATTTCAATTGTCAGGTTTAATAAAACTGTTTTCATGAAATGTTCCTTTTCCCCTGAGTTCAGTGTCAATCATCTATGGTAATCACATGACTTGTTCAGTAGAAAAAATATTCAAGGGACGCTTTCCATTGCTGATCGCTGGACATTTAAAACAAACAAAACGTTGTATTTTCGTTGTATAATCACGTTCGCGTTATAGGTGGCACTTGTACCAAAGCGCTCATACAGCAAACAGCAGTTATAGTTTTGCTGATCTGTGGCGTACATTCAGTGACTATTATTTTCCAAGGCTTCTGAACATTTTGTAATATTCCAAATCTAAAGTGCCACGAGGGTACGTTTCCCAACAATTCTTCCTAAATATTCATAGACGTTATAAAAAAAAGTTTCTAACGTTCCCAGGCTTCTCTATGCCATTTAACATAATTATTTCATATTCATGACGATTTGGAATAAAAGTTTATATAGTGGTGAAAAGTATTTCGAAATCTTTGTCTTGAAAGGAGACACCATATTCCAATGTTTTAAAAAGATTTAATGACAGAGCATGGATCATTCGTCTGTCTTCTAATTAACAGAAATTCTGATAGACAGGTACACAATCTTTATCCATTATAACACGACATGTGCCATTTCATTATACACAAATAACTATGCGGACACTCTAATAAAAGTGAAATGAAGTTTTACGCCATACTCTTTTGCATAATGACACTCTTAAAGCGAACTTAGAGTTCGAGAGCTAAATTACAAACTAACAATATAGAATCATCTGTGGACACTCTTGAAGGAGGCGTTAAGTTGCATAAACCATAAAATTTCTATGTGGACTCTCTTCAAGTGTGTAAAGTTCACAATATACCAAGATGCCCAATACCAAACTAATATAGTTTACTATGAGGCTACATTCCATTTTCAAAGCGACGTGGAATTGACAAACCTAAAAACTAAATACCTAATTTATCATTTCTACTTGAACACTCTTAAAGGGGGGTCGAGTTGACGATCAATACAAAAATACCCCCCAAAAAAACTAATATAATTTACTATGTGGACACACTTAAAGCGACGTGAATTTGTCAAACCTAAATACTTAAATGTACCAAATCTTTCTGAATAACTTTTTTCTGTTTAGTTTTAATCCTGTGTCAGCGCCTGTTATTGAATAGTTAACTTGTTAACTTTACAATAGTTGTAAAAAATATCTAAATTGTTACGTTTTATCACGCTAATCACTAAAATTATCATTATATACCATGCACAGACAATTTTTAGAGGGACGTTTTGGAACACCAAGCCAGTGCAGTCGATGTAGTGCAAGATAAGATGATACGCACTAATTCTAAATAAATTAGATAGTGACTTCAATAGTGCAAGCATTATTTTACCTTAATGGTAATTGCGATAATGACGCTAAAACGACTTGTAATCTCTTAATCCCTTCAACCTTTTCTTATATTTTATTCACTTGTGTCTTCAAGAAAATAAAACAAACCATTGTAAATCCAAGCAACCGCTAAGCAAAGCGAAGCTCACGAAACCCTAAATTAAATTTGAAATAATTTCAAAAGCTGATACTTACCTCTAAACAAAAACAGTAGAAGCAAACTTACCAAAGATCCAAAAATTGCAATTCCAATGTGTTCTGTCAACCAGTAAATCCAAATACTTCCTTAAGAATGGGAATATCCTGAAAGCCAACAACAGTACGTCGTGTGACTCGTGTGAATAGGAATAGCTATCTCCACGAGCTATATCGAACTGAATATCGTGGTTATATTCCACAGACTGGTACCGTGTTAGTAAGACAACACAGAATGATTCCACTGTATTTTCAACTGGTTTATTACAGACAGTGGTTGACAGTCATCTTCGGTATACCAGGAGTCGAGAAGGTCCGTGGAGAGACTTAATGTTTCGGAAGGGCAAGTGATATATCCGGAGGGGCAAGTATTATACACGGAGCGGCAATTGATATCTGGAGGGGCAAATTGATAACCGGAGGAGCAATTGATATCCGGATGGGCAAATTGGGGAAATTGTGTATATCTTAGGGGCGAATTGAGAAATTCGCAAAATGACAAGGGAAGAATCGAAGAAGGGGCGAAATGGATATAATAAAAAGGTGATTTGGGAAGGAAGAAATAGAAGAAGCGATATGGGAAGACATCGACATTAATGAACTTATATACATAAAACACGTTTATAAAACTCCAGAACCAGTTTAACACAGATATAACCAGTTTGAGGCAGATCCAATTGTATTAAAACTACAAAAAGTTATATCATTAATTCTGTCTATGCAGGTAATAATGTTTATCTTAGGTCGCACTCGATTGGTCCTGAACTGGTTCCGCCTGTTCCACTTCTGAACAATCGAACGCTACGTGTTCACGTGTCAGAATTTTACCCTTCCATTCCTGTCTACACCTACCTTTTTCAAAAGAGGTGGATGACGTTCGGGGCCCTGTTTCGAATTGTTCTAATGAACTTTCGGTTGATTTTAATGAGTCCCGAATGCGTAAACTTCTCAATCGAACACTACCTTGGTATATTGATATTGTATTGATGTGCCATTAGTTCCTGTAGTGAAAGATATTAACACAGATGTTTGGTTTCACTGATATCACAAGGTCCATGTTCTGTCACAGGTAACATAATTTTATATTGGCAGCTCAACAGGAATGTTCATTTACAGTCATAAAGAAACTTAATTAAATAATTTTTTATTGTCATCTAGATATATAAGAGCTGATAGAGCTCCCAATTTCAGTTATCTGTATAGTCATCTAAATATTTACTTTATCAGCTGATAGAACTCAATTTCAGCTATCTGTATAGTCATCTAAATATTTACTTTATCAGCTGATAGAGCTCAATTTCAGCTATCTGTATAGTCATTAAATATTTCTTTACCAGCTGATAGAACTCAATTCCAGTTATCTGTATTGTCATCTAAATATTTACTTTACCAGCTGATAAACTCAATTTAAGTTATCTGTATAGTCATCTAAATATTTACTTTACCAGCTGATAGAGCTCAATTTCAGCTATCTGTATAGTCATCTAAATATTTACTTTATCAGCTGATAGAACTCAATTTCAGCTATCTGTATAGTCATCTAAATATTTACTTTATCAGCTGATAGAGCTCAATTTAAGCTATCTGTACTTACGTTACCAGCTATTAGATTTGGAATCGTTTTGTGTCTAATACTTCTGTGTTGAGCTTGATCTTTGACAATGTAAATTGTAATTCCAATAAATGTTGTCTTTCTCCTTATTGCTATCTGGAGATGGACTTTAGATTGATTTTAACAATGAGAAAACATGTAAAGAAAATACACAGCAATCAGCAATCTAATAACTCTGCACTTGATATTGATTTTACATTTGGCGTTGATCTATTAACCCGAGCTAATTGACGACGTTAAAGATGAGTGAGTTATAGAATAAATGAAGTTTGCGAATATTAATCATCTGGAGATAAATATCCATTTTCATTCATTCGTCCATTCGTTCATCCGATCGTTCGTTCGTTTGTGGTCATCAAATGACATCGTTTTTTAACTATTTGAATGAATGCATGGATCAATGGAGATGCAGACAAAATGAACAACAAATAACCCATTCAATTATCGTTGATGTTACAATGAATATCAATAATTAAATTAATTAATGAATATTCTAAATGAAAGCTGTTAAATATTAATTCCCCTCGCATCCCCTTTTATATTTATTTACGCTACCTATTATCGAAATGTCCTAGAAACAGTGTTAGAAGGTAAGACACTAGGATATTCTAGAAACGGTGTTAGAAGATAAAACCCTAGGATATCCTAAAAACATTGTTAGAAGTTAAGACCTTAGGATTTCCTAGAAACTGTGTTAAAAGTTAAGACCCTAGGGTATCCTTGAGACAGTGTTAGAAGTTCAGACCCTAGGCTATCCTAGAAACAGTGTTAGAAGATAAAACCCTAGGATACCCTAGAAACATTGTTAGAAGTTAAGACCCTAGGATATCATTGAAACTGTGTTAGAAGTTGAGGCCCTAGGATATCCTAGAAACAGTGTTAGAAGTTCAGACCCTAGGATATCCTAGAAACAGTGTTAGAAGTTAAGACACTAGGATATCCTAGAAACAGTGTTAGAAGTTAAGATACTAGGATATCATAGAAGCAGTGTTAGAAGTTAAGATACTAGGATATCCCAGAAACAGTGGTAAGAAGTTAAGACATTAGGATATTCTTGAAACAGTGTAAGAAGATAAGACCCCAGGATATCCTAGAAACTGTGTTAGAAGTTAAGACCCCAGGACATCCTAGAAACAGTGTTAGAAGTTCAGAGACTAGGATGTCCTAGAAACAGTGTTAGAAGATAAGGCCCTAGGATATCCTAGAAACAGTGTTAGAAGTTAAGAGACTAGGATATTCTAGAAACGGTGTTAGAAGTTTAGATCCTAGGATATCCTAGAAACAGTGTTAGAAGATAAGACCCAAGGACATCCTAGAAACAGTGTTAGAAGATAAGACCCAAGGACATCCTAGATACAGTGTTAGAAGATAAAACCCTAGGATATCCTAAGAGTGTTAGAAGTTAAGACACTAGGATATTCTAGAACCAGTGTTAGAAGATTAGGTCCTAGGATATCCTAGAAACAGTGTTAGAAGATTAGGTCCGAGGATAGGTCTATCTTAAAAACAGTGTGAGAAGATAAGGCCCTAGGATATCCTAGAAACAGTGTTAGAAGTTAATACCCTAGGATATCCTAGAAACAGTGTTAGAAGTTAACACACTAGAATATCCTAGAAACAGGGTTAGAAGATAAGGCCCTACGATACCCTAGTGGTAGACCATTTCGAGAATACAGGGCAAGTAATATCTTTCTAGGTGCAATGGTTTATGAGTTTCGTATTTATAATGACATTGAACGGTTTTGAGATTTCTCTATAATAAAACGGGTGATGGGAGATAACTCGGTTTTTTCTTCCTATCCAATACTTGGAAAGGTTTATAAAGGACAATTTTAAACTGAGAAGTCAATTTGAACGCTATTTTAGGCGATCTAGGACAAACATTTTCTAATGAAATAAGTGAAATTTTGAAAAGGTAGCAATAAATCTATATTCTAAATTTTTAAAAAACAAGAACCAGCGAAGAATCTGTTAAGTTTGAGATGAAAAAGTGTCCGGTAATCAATTCTGAAACAGGAAAAAGCAAAATCCAATCAATGTGCAGGCCCACATTAACAATCATTTTTCGGTGCACACAAACAAACATTACCAATATTTACTATTCGTTGAAAATGATGTCAGTGGTCATTCAGTTGCTGCTCGACTTCTGTAAATTTCCGTTACTCCAAGGACGCCGTGAAGTAGGATTGGATTTTCAAGTTGAAAATCGCTTAATGGATGTATTTAGCGTTTAATAACCTACTTGAATTTGATGATTGGTCGGTTATAGGGGGATTTTGATGTATAGTTATGACATCAGGTAAGTCCGCTGATGGCTATATACTGTTATTGGCGAAGTTTGAGCAAAAATAAAATTTATGATATTCTAACTCTTAAAACCGGAGTAAACAAGCTAACGGATCAGGCGAACTTGCATAGTCTCTTGACGATGAAAGATGATATTTTGAAAGAAAGACGTTATTATCATTACTTCAATTACACCCGATCCTAAAACATCATACTTAGCATCGTATTCCATTTGGTTATTACCAAGAACACTGGTCTGACTTAACGCCGTTAACGACACAAATGTATTTAATAACACAGGTCTAAAATAAAAACTAACAAAATAATCAATAAACCAAGGCCCTTTGTGCTACAGTGTGTGCACGTTAAAGGTCATTCGACAGATGGAAATCGAAAAAGGCTAATACCGCTATCCTAGCAAAATGTGCCTCATTGCACACTGCATGGCGTCGCTATCAATCGCCAGTAAGTAATATGGAGGCGTAGCAGTAAATATCAAAGACAGTAAGTCTATGCTAACGCCGTCAAAAGTTCTGCGGACGTTCCGCCAAACGATTGGTTAGTGTGCGTCAGACCTTAAACCAATGTCCATTGATAATAAATTGATCTCATTTCAAATCTCAGTCATTCTCCACTTGTGATATCAGTAGCAGAATCGTATGGACACGAAATCCTTTCTTTTTTTTAAATTTTTTCTTGGTGATTAGTCAAACCAGGAATAATGTGAACTCCTGTTTGTCACCTTTGTTTTATGTCGGTAATTTATTATACCATTAATGATATACGTTTGTTTTTGAGAAGAATATCATTAAAGATATTGATTTAGAATTTGATAACTTATAATACAGGAGCCATTTACCTCAGATATACTGATGCATTATAGGGATGTACTCGTCAAATTTATTCTAGGTCCTAGAACGTTAGTTTAGCTACTATATCGTTTTCAAATTGACAGTTCAGAGAGCGGTACGTTTACAAATTGTCTTCCCTAGATTGACGGATTTTTGTAGTTTCATCTTGTAGGCGCTCAAGTGGGGTAAGGGGGACAAGTGAATGATATCAGATCAGAGAACATTAAAACAAGTCCGTGGATGATTAATGTCAGGAGGAGGTTTGGTCAAACACCGGGATCCACCTTCTGCTCCTAACTTCTCCTCGTAAGAAGTTTGTTTCTCTCTTTTCTTTCTATAATTAGAACACTGTATCCCTTTAATGCGTGGATCAAATACCGATTATAAGTAGAAAAAGAGATGTGTTTATCAGTATATGCAGTTTCAACCACGCTAACAGTCTTCTCGTTCATTTAACAAGACATCATGAACTCATGCGGGATATTCATCTTCACAATTTCTTATCTGTTGATTTCGATGGTGTATCAATCTGCATCAAGTCACTGGAATGATACCAAACAAGATGGAAGTTTTACGACCAGAAAAACCTCTACCGATTTGATAGTAAAGCAGTCACGACGGAGTGTCAAATCTACATCTATTCAGAACTTAGTTACAGAAGTTATGAATTCATCTCCGGCTATTGGAATTGAATCAACAAAGGATGAAGACCAAACTATAGGCGAGTCGAATCTTACGGCACATTATCTATCACAAGAAGATGTCGAAGTGGTTTGTACACCTGAACGATCTTCGTGTGAAAATCTATGTGGGACTGAAGGGGCGTTGTGGAACCAGTTGCTATGTAGTTGTGACGTCTACTGTTTAATCTATGGCACGTGTTGTGAGGATTTCAAGAATGTCTGTCGTGAAACTTGGCAGGAATCCAAAACCATGTTTCCGCACCAGATGAACCTAAAGGTTCAATGCCTCTCGCAGAGTCCTGTTAGTTATTTGGTTATCTCCAGCTGTTCTGCGAGTACAAACCTATCAAATTCCGACCCGATGCAAACTGATTGTGAAAATCCAGTGTCTGAACATCCTATTTCCATTGGGCATTTCCATTTTAAAAATGTTGACTGCCTTCGATGTAATGGATTTAATGAAACGGAAGGAACATTGTGGAGTCTGCAGTTCAGGCTTCAATCGGAGGAGAACTATATCTGGAGAACTGGTCCGATGTTCATTGACGACTTTAAATCTTTGGAAGGTAGCTATGCATGGATTCCACCTTATCCTATGCCAAAGATCTGTAGGTCGTCCATAATCGACTCCTGTCCGGTGGATACGGACTCAGACTTGAAAGAGAAATGCCAAGGACCGAAATCCTATGTGGTACCTGAACTCGATGGTGTTACTATATATAGTAACAGATATTGTTTGGCTTGTAACCAAGGTAACGCAACCCAATGTCGCAGTGCCTCGGATGGTGATTTTGAGCCTAAAGTTCCTTCCGATCAGATAACATTGGCCAACTGGAAACCGTTTGATAATGGCGAGAAGGGAGGTATAGTCACGAGCAACGTAAAGATGTTCTGGAAAAACATTGAATGTAGGGGAGATTACTCTAACCGATCCCTGTTGGACTGTACAGTCCAAGAGTGCTTCGATTTTATTCTTCTAGTAGACGGACAATGCACCCTTGAAAACAGAAAAGTTTGTTATTTTCTGGAAATTGACTGGTGGAATGTCACAGGAAGGAAGCAGGATGGAACTAATCACAACGAGATGGTGGTGGAATTGGCTGTGGTAGTGAAGTACTTATTGGAAGGTTATATCCAAAAGGCGTTCAAGTACGCGGAGTGGTTTTCTAAAGAAATGGGTGCATCGACAAAATTTCAGGTCGACACTATAAATAGCGGAGGGGCCTTTTCATTTGCAGATGAAAATTCGAAAATAGGTGAATACGTCATACATAAGCTATCGGAGAATGGATACTTCGGGGAAGTGTCGCTTTGTTTTGGCTCTTGTCTATGGGGCTCGTGCCAAGATTTCGAAATCTATGAAATACCACAGGCAGTACAGTTACAGAATATGCCGTCTGGTTTCTATAGAAACACACGTACGCCTTGGTATATACTGGTTCTATATTTGATCAATGTCATAATTGGGTAATATTGGTACAGATTGTAAATCTCCACTGGACTTCATTGTTCAAATCGGAGGTCAGCATTTAGAAGTTCACAAAACTTTAGTGATAGCAATGCCTTTACGATTTCTTTGTGTTTTTCATAAGATATACTCTCTGTAACGATATCTGTTTTAATTGTTATCTCCCTTTAATGTAACACGCATGCTCACTTTACAGGAAGTTCTCAATATACCTGCTCTAATAAAAACGCTGTTATCAATTCTCTCTTATTATCCTGGCTCTCATACTAAAACTAAAACATGACAACGTTACACCTTCCATAGAAGCACTGGGCTAGGTCACAATTAGGACTGTGCTTTGAATTTCAGTATACATCAGGACCTAACTTGTAAAGTAATTATATTGAAATAAATAATTACCGTACCACAATTTGGAATAAAGTGGTTATTGAAATAGATCAGGTTATAGAAAATACTGCATGAGTCCAACGTTCATTATTTTAAAATTTCAGCTTGACCATTGTTATTGAGCTTTGGGTGTCGATTTTTCACATCTGTTTTCCGTTGAGTATCTTTTAAATCTGCATAGGCGCGGGAACAGGGGGGGGGGGGCAGGCAAATATCTTTTGCCCCACCCCCCCCAAAAAAAATGAAATAAAATAATTATATGTACCGGGTAGCCTAAATATGTAATTGTCTCATAAGGCCATAATTGTAAATTTCCTTGGTTTTTTAGCTGGTAAAACAATCAAAGAATATAAGTTTCTCTATCACGATCACATTATTTAAATAAATAATAATTGTTGTCTTAATTCTTTTAGTTATCTCCCGTAATTCGATTAATTTTGAAATGATGACAGTTTTTTTACTTTGAAATAGTCCCCCCCCCCCCAACCTAAAATTTGTTCCCGCGCCCCTGGAAATCTGGAGAAGACTGTCAACAACGAAATACGGTTTAAGTTGACTATGCCAATCCAGTTGAGGGATGTTAAAGCCACGTTTGTGTCTACTTCATCCGGTTTATTTACATCCTCATCATTAGAATTGAGAACATTTGGATCTCTTTCTAGAACCTCCATATTGGCCCTAGTACCTGTGGAATAGAAATATAAATGGAAAAGAAGCTAAAGTAATCTCTCTTTTCTCCTACGATTGTTGCAGATCTGAAAAGTAGTAAAGAAAATCGTCTCGTCGTTCAGATTCGACGCTAAAGCGAGGCCGTTAGTCTATGCATGTTAAAGATCCCTTAAAAATTGTTAATCAAAAAAAAGGTCGACTTATACCATTGTCTAGTAAAAGGTCTGCATCACACGTGAGTAGGTTGGTAAATACGTCACAATCTTCAGTAAATATATTACAAATTTACACGAGAGTGCACGAACGAACAAACCATGTAAGGGTGACTTCTATTATAGCCCGTGTTTGACTCGAGCGACTCGACTCATAACCGAACTTTTAAATTTGTTGAGACCCGTGTGACGTAATGCTTGACCTAGAAGTTCGTGTCCGACACTCATTACTCATATATATTGAGGAATTTATAAGTGACGCTGTATTGCCTTAACTCGATCTCGCACTGATGATATCACGTCATTTCCTTCTTAAATTGAGCGTAAGACACGAGCCTCAGTCGAAGTCACCCTATGAGAAACAACAAAGGGAGGTAATGCAACAACAATTGACAAATTGTCAGAAGACAGCAGGTTTGTTTCACAGGCACCAGATTCTGATAAAAAAAAAAAAAAAATTCGTATATGTATTAAGAATAGAAAGGTACCTAAGGCGCCATCTTGTTCTTACATTACTTGCTGATCCTCGGCGATGTTTCTCGTTATATCTTCATAATTCATACCATTTTTCACATGCTTTGACATTCAAACAGTATTGTTAAATATTTCTTAAACTAAAAAAAACACTTTTACATGATAACAACAGTATAAAATGTCGTATTTTATCGAAATACATTAATTCTTACTCCAAATAAAAGTATGGGGTACGGAAGATAAACAAAGATGACGTCATTCTCCGCAGTTGTTTAAATTGCTTTTGTTTTATTGGTCATAAATATTGTATTAAATAATGCGGGAAATTCAAGCACAGAATTAAAAAAAATAATAATAATGTCCAAAGAGGCTACTTTAGCATGGTAAATGTCCTTATTTGATATCTAATAATTATTAGGCAGTTTTAGATTTAAAAATATCAGAATCTTGTGCCTGCTGGCGGTAATTGCGATACGTTTTCCACAATTTTCTGACAATTTTTTAACACATTCTTTAATAAAAAAAGCTCTTCCAGTTCCAGCCTGACCTATTATAACCAAATTGTGTCCCTTTTCGGCGTATTCCAGCGCACGACACTGCTCAGATGTCAAGAACATCGCTCAGATAAAATCACAACAAAGGGTTTGTTTTGAAGAAACCTCGCAAATAAGTCTGACCAATCAATGGACAGGAATTTATTCAATCCGTACTATGACGTACTCTTTGCCTACTTCCGTGACCAGTACTTTTTAGAACAAGATGGCGCCTTAGGTACCTTTCTATTCTTAATACATATACGATTTTTTTTTTTTTTTTTATCAGAATCTGGTGCCTGTGGTTTGTTTCTACACCTTCTTCTGCACACTGAGACAATTGTCTTCAAGTCTAGTATTCAGGTCTCATATACAACTGCATCAATTCTAGAACTACTAACAGTCGGTTCGAGGGCAGAAAACAGGAATAATCACAAACCTGTCAAAAACTTGGTCTAACTGTTGTCTGTAATGACAGCTGTACATGTTTGACAGTTCATTTTGCATTTTCTAAGGGGGGTAACTCTATTCTAATATTCTTACAGACTACAATTATATTATCCCACTTAAAATTGACTTTTTCAGTTCAGTTTCTTGTGGTATTTTCTTTACACCGCGGCCATTGATTTAGTCTGTCTGCTATTATAAAGTGCCAGAAATCGTGCCCTTGTTATTGTAAAAGTGCTGATGGGCGAATGTCCAATTTTATTTCGGGTGGAGAAATGGAGGTTATCTATAAAGACTTCAGAATAAATAATTTATTGTTTTGTACAAATATATACAAGTTATAATAGTGGTTGATAAAATTTCTAGTAATTGAGTTATAAAATGCAAAATATTATGAATAAATTTACATAAATTAGAATAATCTGGAACCTATTTAATCAATTTAAATCCACGAAATGCACTGATACCAGATTGTGAATGAATTAGAATCCGTTTTCACAAAATTTTAATCCGCGTTATTTTCTAATACCATATATGCAAATTTATGTATAAATTAACATGAATTTTAATATATTATGCAAACAATTTTAATTTAGATTGTAAAAATATGAATATGAAAATAGTTTCTAATATAAATAATGTGCCATCCTCTCTTTAACATGCAAGGATGCACGTAGACAAATTTTAAAGGAAAAAAATATTCATGTTAAAAAAAAAGGACGGAATGACGGTAAAGCTAATATACAATAAATATATAATGTAAATATATATATATCACCCCGGTTTATTTTGATATTTATCGTATTTTGATCTGTTTGTTTGAAATGAGCACTATTGTTAATAATCACACCGTTATAAAGGCACTTTCAGGAGGATGTGGAATATCAGCACGTTTATTCCTGTCAATCATATCACAAACTTCAACACTATTCTATATTTCTTAATCACAGTCGTAAGAAAGCTCTGTGTCTCTGTGAATTTTAAAGCACTCGAATGTATTTCTATTTTTATTTCGTATTATGACGCTTACAGTCATAAGTCGTTAACGCCAGTTTCTGCGTCGTTGATGTTACGATGCTTTAATCGCTAATTGGCGTCCCATTTTGTTGATTTTGCGTCAAGACTGCGTCATCCTCTTCTCGGATTGGTGTCTTATGGCGTCGCCTTTTTTTACGTTTCATCTTTTTCACTGGCGTTTCCTCAATTTGATCGTGACCCATTAAGGGAGGTAACTGATGCGCTCGTGCTGTTTTCAGGTCTGGTTCCATAATGGAGCTGAAATTAATATCAAAAGGTCACTAAAGCTCAAGCTGGATGAGAGGAAGGTGTAAACCAAGCTAAACAAGGATTGACAGAAAAAAGAGAACCTGGGATTCAGAAGGCAGTTTAATTCAGTAGGTAAGCACATTAAGAAAGTTTTATATAAATTGCAGGGGATATATTAAAAAGTTGCTATTATAGAAAAGTTATCTAAATATGTAAATATACAAAAGTATAACAATGTGATCTCCCCACCCCACCTCTCCCGGTTAAAACCATAATGGCTTTATGACAATTACCTGACTAATACACATTGTTATATTTCAGTATACTTTATATGAATACATAATTCTAAAAAAATGTTGACAGAAAAGGAGATATGCTAACTCAATAATATATATTTTGCAGTCCATTTATTCGTCATTTAAAACTAATGTTAGCTTTTGCTGCGCGCTGGCTGGTTGGCGTTGGACTCTATACTTACATAATGGGACCTTTAAGGTTGGAATAGCTATTATATTGTGAGCCTTCTTCAATTCTACAGTGAAAACAAAATAAAGTGAAATAAATGTGAAACATGCAAAGAGAGGAAAAAAATGATAAATAAATAAAATATAAGTATATTATGATCATGCATCTAAGAATGTTGAAATTCTATCATTTGTATTGTGACGTCATACCTCAAAAATTTGTGAGGTACGTCATCCAATGTAATACTTGGCTTCTTTAAAGTGTATAGTGACGTAAGAAATCGCTAACAAAAGAGTGACGTAATTCAGGGTGTAATTTGACGTCATAATTATGTACGTGTATGGAACTTGGCGTCATTTGAGTGTACTATGACGTCTTAAATCAATGACGTAAACGTGACTGAAACTATTCGAATATAAACCTATTCATTCCGTGTTATTCTGAGAAAACGCTTAATAAAATACAAACCCGACTTCCATAAACCTGAATTAAAATTTTGGAATGTTACATTTTCTTTTTTAATCCTGCAGAACTTTGAACAACTGGGTGTTTTATGCCCGATCATTATTAATATTACGTATTAGATTAATGATGTAGAATTTAAACTTTTACAGACCATTCTGTAACCTTTAGACCGATAAATTGAAATTATAAGTTGAACGAGCTCATTCCTTGGTGCGGCGGAGGACCTGACTCTTACCTGATTCGTCCTGTAGTCGGTCGAGCAGTTTGTGGTCGGCCTGATGTACTTCCGTTCATAGAAACCTCCACATCCTGTCGGGAAACGGTCGAGGTTGAAGATCTGGAATCCAAAGGGTAAAAAATGAACCATAAACATCAGTGAATGAATGAATTCAACCACAATCCTTTTCCATCAAAGACATGCATCCTTACCATTTGGGTCATTTATCGGCTAAAGGAAAACATGGTATTTAGTTTTGGAGGTGTTCAAATGACGATGGCCTGGCAAGCGAATAAGCTCAATACTTAGTACATGTATTCCAATTTCCCAACGTTGTGTAGTTAAAAAGCTAGAGATTAAAACTTACGTGTAACCATTATACGGTATGTGAGAAATACCATTCGATTTTTTCATTGGTTCTTTTACTCCTGTTTCCGGTTCCGGACTAACACGTGCTGTAGAGTTATTCCTCTTTTTACCACAGATAGCTCTACAGAAACCTGGATTAAGGAAACTCTCGTGTCAGAAAAACTTGACAAAATGAAATCAGAGCTAAGAAATATTTGAAGATATGTCATTGAAAAATAAGCTCGGTGGGCCTACACTTTTTCAAAACATTTCCAAGGTCATCCTTAAATGTCCCTTCTTCAGTAAAATTAAGATTAGCACAAGCTGAACAGACAGCCAAATCAAAATGAAGTCAAAGTGTTAAAGGAATTCAGAGCATTATGACGTCATGTAATTCCAAACACCAATTGTAACTGAGCTACAGCCTTCCTCCATAAAGATACTCACCCTGTTTACAGCAGAAGATGATGCCGATTATTAACAGGCATAGTAATATAAAAATAATCAGAACAATAAGTACAATCCAGGTCAACGATAGACCCTCGTCTGTAGATTCACCCACTGAAAGTACAACAAATATTAACATACACAGACTCTTGAAACGGATTCAGTGTTGATGGCAAACGGTAGTAAAAGTCATGCTCAACTAGTTGAGAGAGCTGTTTAACGCTATCTGTGATATTTTCAGCATTAATTAAGAATATGACCCCTGCTTCTGTTTCAAAAAATAATCCTGTATAGACATATTACAGACTACCGTCACTTTCATCCGTTATCAACTTTCTTAAATCGGAAACGAAATGCATGTGAGATTGTCAGAGACATCATTTTAGGTGTGTTTCGCACTTAAGATCTTCCGGTCAATAAGTAACACAATAGATAACAGACAAGGCTTAGAGAGTAGAGCTAGACTGTCCCTGGCACTACAGTAAGTAACAGTGTCTCACCTTTCCCATTGTCCTCAATTGTTATATAAATATCACCCGATTCCCCTTGACTGTTGGTGGCCCTACATACATATTTTCCAAAAAGCGTGGAGTTGACGTTCACGGTAAGGTTCTGTGATGTTTCTTGTAGGGGTGTAGTCTCAAACCACCACCTGTACGAGGTAGGGGCGGGGTTACTGACCACTGGACAGGTCAACGTTACCGTATCACCAATTTCGGCAAGATTTCGATTATCTGTTCTTCCTTTTGGCTTATCTGGAATAAAAGGGATCAGTAACTCGTATGGACTCATCTTAAGCTACTTATTGACTTACATCCAGTATCTGAAAGAAGTCACTTTTCAGGTTAGCTTAAATCCATCACCTCGTAGTGAAGCTGCTTCAAGAAGATTACATGAGGTAATAGGATGAATGACATCCAGAAAAAAAAACATCTATCACAAGGGCACATTATGTTATATGCTACATGTTTATAAGGATAATACGTTTGATGGCGATGGTGATGAAAAAGATGAAAACGGTGATAATGATGATGATGCTGACGATGATGATGACGATGCTATCCATTACTAGTACTTACATAATACAACAACATAAGCTCTGGCTGAATTGTTCCCGGCCGAGTTGCTGGCCCAGCACGTGAAATAAGTATCATCCTCAAACGAAGCCCCTGACCTAGCCAGTCGGGAACTGCCTTCGAAATATTTACTGGTTTCGGCCCCTCGGGTCCAATAGATCTCTGGGGTGGGGGAACCATTGGTTATGCAGTCGATATTGAAGGGTTCGTTTTCTTTGACAGTTTGAGTCGCTGGGTCGACTCTGATGTTGGTTGGTGGAACTGAAATGAAGAGATATTATATTTACAAGCGTACAATCCAATTAAACCGTTTCCTTTGCGAAATTACATAATACAATAAAGGTGGCTAGTGCAGTCAAGGTAAAGGAACACACATTGTGGCGATGGATTTAACTAAGATACTTAGCCGTTTGCTTTACTATTGATCTAGTTCTCCGGACAAACAAATTCTAATAACTGAATGGCAACATTGATGAATAAATTCTAGATATAAATAACAAACATCCTTAAATATCTCGGAAAACAAATCATGCTGAATAGGAATAGATAAGACTAAGAAATGCGTGTTGTTTCCAAACACTATGTAAAGAGTGATGGACCCGTGTCGGGATATCTTGATTAAACTTCACTTACACAGTCCTTTAAGCTCTATAATAGGGCTCCGATTGGACCCGATGTCGTTGGTAACCTGTGCCTGGTAAACTCCATTATCAGTAGGATTCACATCGCTAATAATCAACACCGGATTGTCAACAGTACCACCACCGTATTTAGTTACAGGTGACAGAGTAAACGGTACGCCATTCTTATACCACGTGATACCAGTTGCTGCGGGATTAGCATTTATTTCAAGGGGGATAACTACAACTGAATCGCCCCCTACCACTGTTATGTCTCCTGTAAATTTCAGTTTGGGTGCATCTAAAACAGAAGACAAGTTAAATTTTGAAATCGTTTGGTTTCTCTGCCAGTTATTAGACCGGAAGTGGTCACTATGGCAAGAATGAAATGACATGTTGATGTAAGTGGTACTTTTGTACACTCGATTGTGCAATTGAAGACGAGAAACCCTTCTTGTGCAATGAGGAAAATACGCGCAGACATTGTCCTTTTTGTTCCTTCTTTTGAGTTAGATTTGCAAAGCCTTAATCTATTGGTATAAAGGACTAGATCCTGTTTCTCAAATCTGCCTCTCCGACCTTCATCACCTCGGTTACATACTTACATTTTACATCTAAGTTGGCCGTGGAAGTCGTGTTTCCTTTGTTATTGCTGGCCAAACATGTATACAGCCCAGCATCGGTAATAGATATCTGGGGAATCGTGTAGGTTTTCCCTTCGTGTACCTTCGTTCCCTTTAAAAACCAAGTAAATGACGGCTGTGGTACTCCTGCCGAAGAACACGTCAACGTTACCGTATCCCCTTCTTCTGGCGTGGGGGTGGGGTTGCTGATTACACCGTCTTCTGGTGCAACTGTAAAAAATCAAATTAAATTATGACACACGTGGACTCACTGTCAAACCTACAGATTTTGCTTAAATATCCCAAATGCACCAACAATCTATTGGATAAAATACCAGCATTCTTGTTGATCATGTCAAATGGTTCTCACACTTTAGGGAGGAGATGGTTTTTGCAAATACCCCAATCAATGTGTTTACAATTACATACACTAATACTTTCAGCATCATATTCTTAAAGTAAGTTCTACAACTAAATACCATTTACCATCACCGGTTAAAACGGATAGCTTGAGTCTACAAGTTGAATGATAGGACTACGTGTATGTTACTTTTGATGCCATGGACCTATATCTAAAACTCTATTATTACTATTATGAGAATAAATTCTAAAACTATCTTACAGCTAATGTTTAGTCTAGTGGAGGCTTCTCCATTCCCAATGGAATTATTCACTTGACATCTGTAAATACCGACATCAGATCGTGTTAGAGAGGTGACAGTCAAAGCTCCGTTACCGTCAGTGGAATATTTTCCACCTTCTAAAACCTGGCTTCCTTGTTCTTTATACCATCTGATATCAACGACATCTGGGTCGGCTTTATAACTACACGGAATCGTAACCGTATCGCCTGCATCGACTGCGTATTCATCTAAAGGTATGGTAACTATGGGGGCATCTGCAAAAACAAATACATGGTCTTTAACATATTAAGTCTCAAATTGTAGCAGATTAAACCTCAATGTTTCAAATGCATGCGTTCAGGTTTTGCATCTCATTCCTGTGGTCTCCATCACTGACCAAGAGAACACCATTTAAACATGCAGTCTTCATCGACCTTGAACCACCAGCCACACGTCCGGGAGTTCACGAGTAGTGAAATTGAATATGACGCCAAACAGAATGACTCTCAGGATCAGAAAACTTCACGCCACCTACATCAAGGGGAATAACTCACTACTGATTCTCATTGTTTGTTGTAGTGTCAACCTGTGGTACTGAACTCAAGGCCTTAAGGTAAAGAAGTTAGCGTCAAAGGGGAATTGGTATAATTCATCAACCTTCCAATGTATACTAGCTTAGGATTTCTCTGCAAACCTACTTACATTTTACACTTAGTTCTGTGGTCCGATTCACTGTTCCCTTATTATTGGTAGAAACACAGGTATAAATACCAATGTCATCTGGTCCAGGCGATGCTATATTGAGGAACCCGCTAGTAGCAACGACAACATTGTCTTTATACCACTGGTACTGAGGAGACGGTTCCCCGTCCGACGTACACTGGAACGCTACAGGAGTTCCCTCAGTTACCGTTTGAGTCGGTGGGTTGATGTTAACTATCGTTGGTGGATCTGAAAGAGAGAACGTCCTGAATTGGTGCGGTTATTTTAGAGGGATACGGCCGGCAGGCTAATATGAACCAAAATGTATTGACCTTTCTTTGATGATGCTTTTGATAACAATCTTGTTCTTTTCAATGGCTAATGTGAACAAAATTTTATGAACGTGTTGGGTTGATGCTGTTGGTGACAATTTTTTTTTTTTGCAAATTCCACGAAAACTGATTAGCCTGTGTACGCCAGTAGTAGTGTCACAATCTTCAATCTGACATGAATCGCTTTAATGTTTGAGAACTACCACATTATAATTAAGCTACTTCAGTATATGAGTCAAAATATCCCAGATGCAAGTATAAAATCATCTCTGGCCTATGTGGAACTGTAATTATCGTGACTAGCTCCAATTTCATACTTCTAATTTTTGGAAACTTCCTGGAAGCTCGTGTAAAACCATCGCTGACCTATATGGAACTCTATAGAAAGTTACTTACATTTAACCACGAAGTTATAACTATCAGAACTCGACCCCGTTCCGTAATCATTTTCAGCAGTACATTGGTACAGACCAGTATCAGATCTGGTTACCGATTTGATCACTAGACTCGGACTCTGTGGTGTGCTGCCTTCGTATAGCGTCTCATTTAGTGGAATCAATGATGTGGTCCCTTTTCTCCAAACTACAAAATTAGCAGCGGGATTCGCATCAACCTCACACTGTAATAATACTCTTTCTCCCTCGTTCAAACTCAGAGATTTAGGCCCAGTTAGAGTGATTTGAGGAACATCTGAAATCAAGCACATGTTACATATAAGTTCCAACGAGAATGTAATTTATGAAACTAGAATGGTTTGTAGCCACCAGACCATTTGTGAAGGCACGATTAAATTCAAATACAGATCCCGACGTTTACTTCCTTAGTGAGTTAATCTTAAAAAAGGAGAGCACGGGATTCGTTGACTGGTCAAATTACCTAGAACTCATGTTGCGTAACAAAAATGTGACAGATGGAGGTCTGTTCAATTATAACTTCTACCCTGTATTTTAGCTACGTAGAGGTTACATACAAATTTCCAACAGATCATAGATGAGAGTCCGTTCTGTTCTTTTCCGGGAATTTTAAACATAGCATCTACTTACACTTTACTTCGACTCGGACTATGTTACTGCGAAGCGTTCCGGCAGAATTAGTCGCCAAACAAACGTAGTAACCCAGCATCCGCTTTCACCACGTTTGATATAGTCAAGGATGGTTTGTCACTGGGTCCAATAGAGTACCCTGATCCTATGGATACAGCGGAGTCGTTCTTCAGCCATCCAACACTAGACGCTGGGGGATTCGACGTCACCGTACATTCGATTACTAATCGGGACCCTACAGATGTCTCGTAATAAATCTTGGATACACTGACACTGGGTTTATCTGAAAATAAAACAGGTCACGAAATGAGATGGGCACGTTTGATTTTTTTGACTCTTAAGCATTGAGCTCAACAACGTTTGCTCCTGTACCTCTGAACGTGTACACATGTTACGAGACCTAATAGTTACTAGAATCAGGACACGGTGATAATAAGGAGACATGTTAAAGGCGTGACTTCTTCGAACTATTTTTCTATATTGGAAATTATCATGACCCTGTACCAAGTAGAGTCGGGTCTGTTATTTCACTGACGTTAGAGGGACGCGATATTTTCGGATGAGTTGTTTTCGATATTTTCTAGTGCCTTTTGTGTAATTATGAAGTGAAAGGAAGCGAGTTGTGTCTGAAAGATGAATTAAAAGACATAAACCATTTCCAGGTTTCTCCTTGTATCAAGTAAATGCATCGATTTGACGGAACTGTTCGTTTGAAAACACAGTCAATCGGAGTCTTAAATATACTTACACACTACGTTGATTCGAATATCGTCTGTCAGTTTCGAGACTAGTTTGGAATGTTGCACTTCGCATATTAAATCTCGCTGGTTGTACGATTGTATAGCTATAAACGACACCTCACTCACAGTCTTGTACGTTCCGTCTGCGTTTGTCGTTGTTGTACTCGTATCGTCTTGTATTAGAATCCCGGTACTCCAACGCCAACTGATATACGCTGACGGCTTTGCTTCATCTACTGTACAAACGAATGTTGCGTTCTGTCCTTCTGCTAAATTTCCGTCTCCGGTGATGGTCGGGGCAGTAGGAACAACTGAAATGGTACAACAGATATGTAAATATAATATATTCATAAAATCAAAATTGGTATTGAGTTTCGGACTAAATTTACATCGCAAAGTTACAATAGCCAACTAAGTCCGGTTCCCCCTTGTCAGTGCTACGGGTCGGAGGGACTGTAACAGGGTCTAGTCGTTCGGACAGTTAAAAATCGGAAAAAGAGTAGGGTTATGCCGCTGCCCTGGCAACATTATTCTAATCAGCTATGTACATCCAGTTTAAAGGAAAATTCCGTTTCTAAGGAAACAAGGCAACACGTTTAATATTTCATAGTTGTTAGCTTTGATCTCTTTCAGGCATGCAGTGTGCAATGGGAGATATCTCGTCAGAATGACTTAACACATAGCTATTCCAACTCACCATCAACATAAATTTTAATCTTGGAGACCTGAACCTGACCAGATGTAGAGGTGGTGGTACAGATCAGTTCAGATTGATCATCATTACGGGTGGTTGGTATGGTCAGTGTAGACGTACTCTCCCAGATTCCACTTATACTCTGAGAAGTATAACTTCCGGTTTGGGTTCCACCAATAGGATTGCCTGATCTATCAACCCTTGTCCACGCCATCTGTACAGCAGAACCAGACGACAGCTCGACACATTTCACGATGAAGTCCCGTCCCTCTACCGCTCGTCCACTTGTCGATATATAAGGTTGAGCATCTAAACACACGAGAAGAAACATACAATAAGGTTTACGATGCTTAAAAATAGCAGCCACTAGAAGGATCTTATAAGTGAGAAACCAAACAAAATTCATTGAAGGCCTTCAAAGCTGGAAAAAAGCATTCACAAAATAAAATCTGTCATTCAATCCATTAGTAAAACCTGCATCAAACATCGGACAGTAACGATTCTGTGGTTGTTTAGGGAGCAGGGGTTAACATAGTGAGAAAATCGCGTGTGCCCCCAATCCCCTCCCCCTAACCCCTAAAACATGTGTCTCCACCATTTCTCTGATTTGAAGAAATGCCATTATCAAGGGAAAGGGAAAAACGCTATGTTTCTGGAAAGGTTCAGATCATTAATATCAGTGTCTAATATAAAAATTCTATTTTCACAAGTGACTTACCTGTGAGAGTAAATGAGGTAAGAATGGTGACCAGGAAGATTATGAAATACACCACCCGTCCTCGACTTGTTAACTCCATGGTGTCGTCCTGTTGTTATCGTTTCTAAAACACGGAATGTAAAATAACTAAACAGACTATAAACCGGTTCAGAAGAGATCGTGTGAGCACCTTGAAGATCTGTCCTTAATATTTAAGAATGAGCCACTTATACTGTAGTTGATATACCAAAAGACCAACTCTATTATGCGGTGTCTCCGAAAGAGATGCCGAGTTGACAAATCGCTAAGTGTATTTAGATGTCTCAAATGTTGATCATGTCCTGTCTCTTCCAATTCAATTACTTTACATCAATTCAGTTGTATGATTATTATCTAGTATTGTCACTATAGTTCTTGTAAGAAATACCAATAACAATAGGATCATAGCTACAATAGCCTAACTGAAAGTGTGAAATTATCATCAATTATTGAGATCAGGAGAAAATTTTAAAACGGTTCATCTTTAAGAAATTCAAAATGAAAATCTAGAATTATGACACAAAAGGGTCAACTAAAAAAGTTGAAAAGTTTTATCAAATTTAGATGTTGAAAGAATTGAAATTGGAAGAAAAGTTGCACTAAAATTAGAAACTACTTTATAAAAGATGAAAAGTGAGAAAGGTACTTACTGTAATTTCTCACGAGTAATTTAAACTGGCCATTAATGTCTGTTTACATGGTAACGTGTTTACTTATAGAGGTGGATTATAGACTTTTATACAATAATCTGAAATGATAAACATACACCCTAAATAATTTTAAATTCACTTTTTTATCTAAAGGTGAGAAAGTAATTAATATTAGAAAGTAACTGTTTGTTTTTGTGAATATTTGAATATTCGAAGGAAGTTTATTCCATATAAAATTAATATATATCCCATACACTGTTGGTATATATCTCATATACTGTTGCTATATATCCCATATAGTGTTGCTTTATATCCCATATACTGTTGCTATATAGCCCATATACTGTTGCTATATATCCCATATACTGTTGCTATATATCCCATATACTGTTGCTATATATCCCATATACTGTTGCTATAAATCCCATATACTGTTGCTATAAATCCCATATACTGTTGCTATATATCCCATATACTGTTGCTATACATCCCATACAGTGTTGCTATATATCCCATATATTGTTGCTATACATCCCATACTGTTGGTATCCCATACACTGTTGCTATATATCCCATATACTGTTGCTATATATCCCATATATTTTTGCTATATATCCCATAAAGTGTTGCTATAAATCCCATATACTGTTGCTATATACCCCACATACTGTTGCTTTATATCCCGTATACCGTTGCTATATATCCTGTATACCGTTGCTATATATCTCATATACTGTTAATATCTATCTCATATATTGTTAATATCTAGGGAATCCAAATCACGAGGAGAAAACTGTCCTGTATCTATAATCGTGGTTGCAATCTAAAAGTCCATTTCACTTGATCCACGCGGAATCATTCAAGATGATAGAATAAATGAGGTAGACATGAAATAGCCATCCTGGATCATTCAAGATGTTAAAATTAATGAGGTAGACAAGAAATGAGTCCAATAGCCACGCTGGATCATTCACGATGGCAAACTAAATGGCAAAACGTGTGTAGAATAAGAAGTAAGCGAATTCTCCCAATAACAGAACACTAATAACTAACTGTAAAATATCCGAATACAAACCCTGTTTTATAATCCTATTTAAACATGTTTTAATATACAGCGTATACATGGCCAGACTTAGGGATTTGCTAATGGAAGCGACGGTAGAATGACATCCGGTTGTCATGGAAACTGAAACATTGTTGTCATTTCATCTGTTTAACTCGATCAATAATTTATTTTAATTACACATTTAATAGTAATGCCTTGTTTAACTCAGGATCAACATCGTCGATAACTTACCAGTATTATCAACATATCTATCTACATATCTATTTTCACATTGGTCCATGCATATGTATGTTGTATAAGAGATTTTTATTGCAAAGGAAAAAAGGCTAAATATATGCCTCACCAGATGATACTTATATGGCTCAATTCAACTATAATATCACGGTTTAGAAATACGATCTAACGTTACGTTTTCTTACAATTCAACGAAAATGTATCCTGAAGATTCTAACCCTTGTGTTTTGGAGTTCGTTATTAACATTCGAAATATCACGTCTTCGGTTATAATTACACACGTTTAGTTTGAAATTATCCCCAAAATTATACATAAGATGTCGTACCTTCTTCGTTAATTCAATAGCAAGTCATAGACTGTTTAGAATGTATTAATTCTTACTTCAAGTTATTAATATATTCGAGTAACTCGATTTGAGAAGGGCGATCAAATTAACAAAACAGGCCACTTGAAAGATAGTAATACAAGGTATAAAAATACACCTTATGTTTTGTTGGACAATAGATATTTATGGTTTATGGTTGTGATGGTGATGGTAAATGACCAGTTAACGTCCTTGCCAGCTTAAGCTGATATCAAAGACTAGGTAGTTGTATTTTGGCTGTCGTTGGTAGTGGATTTAGAATCAATTGGGTGATTAGGAAACTGTTGGTTGGTTGTGGTTTGAGAAGATGGCTTAGGGTTTAAATTGCCTTATAAATATGACTTTTGAATGCGGTACTACAATCGGCTGTATTTTGAGTTGATCTCCAAACAGTGTGGACGTGAATGGTGTAGGAATATAAGTTCTAAAATTTGGCAGCTTGAAAATGATGCCAGCAACTTCTTTGAAAATGAGTTTCGAAATTGAATGCTTTATCTATGAATTAAGGAATGGTTTTATCCTAAATCCCACCAGTTTGTAAACGTCGAGGGGTGGGTACTATTTTACGCGGAAGTAAAAACTAAACAATTCGATACTCAATTATCTTTCCTAAAATGAAAGTAGACGAATATTGATAAATTCCTTAATGTATGCAAGCCATTTATATCTTGAAATCCATTTGTAATGCGAAAGGGTGCAGTTTTACTGTATTTGTTTACCTTATTGTAGTAATACGAGCTAATAATTCACTTTAGAAATCATAAAACAGAATATTTCTATTCATTATAATGACATTTTGAAAGAAGTCGGGTTGGGTTGCCTTTATCAATGACAGTATACAATATAAATGTAAGTGTTTTGAGCTTTATAACTTGCGTAAACGTTATAAGTCAACTATGAATATTTCGGTTTGATCTCACACTTTGAATAACTCATGATAATATTAAAGGGATTGAAAAGTACGTTTTTTGACGTCACTCTGACAAAAGTCCGTAGTTATTGTAAGCAGTGTCACCATAACACTTTATTGGATTAGCACCACAGACGTCTGACAGAAACCGAAATGATGTAAATTGATACTAGAAATGTTCCGGATACACATATTTAGTATAGAAAACCTCTTTGCCTTCCCTTTAATTAAGCCCTTTGGTGATTTGCCGTATCCTAAAGGGTGCTTTTTGTTGTTTTTTTTTGTTTTTTTTTCTTTAACGTTTGTGCTCTGTAAAACATTTCCGAATAGTCCATTCCAAAATAGACTTTGCATGTTAAAGATGTCTAAACAGTAACCTTCCCCAAGTAGAATTTACCTCACTGCACACATTTTAACAGTGTCCATCTACCAATAACACACCAGGTAGAGAAATTTAAATTTATTTTAATTTTAGTGGCCCGAGAAACATCTGTTCTGTTGCCAAGCAGCCCAAGTATCGGAGCTCCACTTGACAGTATATCCTCTTTCTAAATTTATTCCAATCGTTCGTAATCCAACAATTTAAAAAGAAAAAGAAGAAGGTATTGACGATTTCTCCAAAACACTTTTATTATGTTTATCAAATATAAACATACAGATCGTCTAACTTGGTTTTAGTACATTGTTTTCAGATATTCTACCCTATATTTACCGTATCGATTTTAGATCAGCAATATTGATTGATTCTTATATTTAGCTCATCAATATCTCTCTTTTGTCTCTCTCAAGCTTTCAAACTGTTAAGCAATCTTGTTATAGTCCATATACCAATTATATTTCTAAATTAATTTTCTTTCAACGGCTGTACAGAAAGCTGAAATTGAGCTCTATCAGCTGGTAAAGTAAATATTTAGATGACTATACAGATAGCTGAAATTGAGCTCTATCAGCGGGTAAAGTAAATATTTAGATGACTATACAGATAGCTGAAACTTGAGCTCTATCAACTGGTAAAGTAAATATTTAGATGACTATACAGATACCTGAACTTGAGTTCTATCAGCTGGTAAAGTAAATATATAGATGACTATACAGATAGCTGAAATTGAGCTCTATCAGCTGATAAAGTAAATATTTAGATGAATATACAGATAGCTGAAATTTAGCTCGATCGGCTGATAAAGTAAATATTTAGATGACTATACAGATAGCTGAAATTGAGCTCTATCAGCTGGTAAAGTAAATATTTAGATGACTATACAGACAGCTGAAATTGAGTTCTATCAACTGGTAAAGTAAATATTTAGATGACTATACAGATAGCTGAAATTGAGTTCTATCAGCTGGTAAAGTAAATATATAGATGAATATACAGATAGCTGAAATTTAGCTCGATCGGCTGATAAAGTAAATATTTAGATGACTATACAGATAGCTGAAATTTAGCTCGATCGGCTGATAAAGTAAATATTTAGATGACTATACAGATAGCTGAAATTTAGTTCGATCGGCTGATAAAGTAAATATTTAGATGACTATACAGATAGCTGAAATTGAGCTCTATCAGCTGGTAAAGTAAATATTATGTAGATGACTATAAAGATAGCTGAAATTGAGCTCTGGTAAAGTAAATATTAAGATTACTGTGTCCTATTTATACAGAGAAACGAAGTAAAATGATATATTAGGTTGAAACAATGGCGGTGAAGTAACAATAGTACTGAATATAATGAACCTTCTGATAAATTAATAGCTTTATTGATTCTGTTGATTATATACTTGTATTTATCAATATTAGTCTGAAGGATCAAATTGTCTTGTCGGGAATATCTTTGAAGCATGATATATCGCCCGCTTAGAGATAAATTCTGAATAAATTATGTCTCCCACTGGAGATTAATTAATACTTTTTGTTAATTTGTAAAATGAATTTATTTTTAATATAAACTCGTTATAATATGTAATTCTTATTGGATAATATTATTACAAATTGTCTGATTTTCAAACAAAACTTCTTCATTAGCCTCTCTGAATTTTTGATATTTTCAAACTATTCCTGGAAACTTGCGTATTATACAATTTTAATTGTATAATGATGTTTATGAAGCGGCCTGTCAACTTATACGATATCTGTTATGATACATTGTCCTTGCTGCAGGCGCAGGTGAGGGTACAGATAGTGGCATTTAGCACTTCGGAATCAAATTATGAGCCCCGAATTCAATTAAAGGAAATTTCAAAATATGTTTGGTTTTTTTTTGCCAACGTTTTTTTTTTTTAGTTAATTCTTGTGGAAAAACACCCTCAGACTCTTAAAATTGAAATCCCAACCCCCACTGTTGTCGCCTCCCTGGGTCACCTTGCCCTCTGTTTGTACCTCAGCTCCAGGTAGCTGTACTATTTATAATCAATGTTATATAATTATAAAGGGTGATGTTTTATTAATAAGCTAATTGCTTGAATGATTTGTTTCATATCCTGTATGATTACTATATATTCGAATTCACTTTTATCGAACTCTCCTCTATAGAAAGTGTATCGATCTTCCCAAGTTAAAGATATGCTTGATAATATTAAATAATAGCTTTTATTCAAATCAATAACAGAATCTATAGTATTGTCTGAAATGAAACTTTGCTGGTTTTATGCAACATCGATGATTCGCCATCTTGATGTTTCAATGATGGCTGACTGAGGTTAAGTCGGTTAGAGCGTTGGCTCCTATATGACGTCAATTATTCTGTCACGTCGTTCAGATGGTAGTCGTTGGTAGATGGAATTCCGATGACCTTGAGTAAGTCATCTTTACTCATAATCCCAACGGACTCAATTGTAAATGGGTACTGATAATTGGGGAAATATCTTTGTCAAGAGGTTTGGCCAAGGAATAGCTGGTAGAACTGTTTACCGAAGTTATTATTCCTGTAAAATAAAGCTGATTCAAGGTCGCAGTGACAATAATTTTTTTTTCTATATGTCAGTCCCACTGATAGGCATCTCTTCTTCCATGTTGAAATTAAAGAGATAATTAACGAGAATGGTATGATTTATCGCTGGCTGGCTCTATTAATTTCCCGTCTGTAAGTAAACAGCGCTTTAAACTAAAGCAAAGTGTCGCTAAGTAAAAGTGGATATCAATTATACTCGATTATCCAGATCGTTTAGACTATTCTATTTACCATGATTAGTAAGTCAAGTCTGGATAATCGAGATCAGATATCGACACCTGGGGCTGATTAATATCCTTTCTGCGTGACTGTTGCCAATAATTCTATTTCCGGTTTGTATTGAAACAAACGGGTTTGGTGCCAACAATAATCGTCGTTTGTTATGATTGAAACTTGCCTACAGGAACTGTCTCCGACACAATAAGTGGTTCGAGTTATTAAAAAACTGAAACCTGTTGTAATTGAAATAGTTTTTGGTAAATAACTGAAGTAGCCAATTGGTCGAAGAACAAGACTAAATACTTGGACGTTAGTTAGTCTAAGAGAACACCCTCACCCTCGCACCTGCACTGCAGGCATTAACTCAACTAGTGCATTATAGGTTAGTAGTGAGTGAGCCGCCATGTTAGTCAAGGCTGGTTTGTAGTTAGTGATATCGTTTGCTGATTATGTGTACTAGTTTGTCATGCCTGTATGTTGTGAGACTATGATCGTTTTATTATATGTAAAACATAAAGCATTGTGCTGCCAAAGCCTCTAGAACTATTCACCATCCAACGAACAAAATACAGAGAAGAAATTGACATATTGACTGCTAGAAACTGACAACACCAGAAAGGACTTAAATCATCGCTGGATAAAGCCGACAAGAGCGCACCGACACATGTCCATTGTCAGTTTGATTGTTCGGAAGGGCAAGTGATATTTCCGGAGGAACGATGGGGAATGCTTTTTAGTTGAAGTAATGAAGTTGGTCGGTTATCGAAATTTTTTAGGGGTGAACCCCCCTAGCCCTCTTGTAGCTACGGGCCTGCTACACAATCTACAGCATTTACTCCAGATTTAGGTCAAATATGTCCAACTATAATGGAACAATGAGTCACATAATCGTAAAGCTAAAATTCTAACATAACAATTCAAAAACAAATCAATATATTCCGTTAAAATGAATATTCAAGATATTTCCAATTTTCCCGGAGGATATTCTTCTACAGTTCACCAGCACAACACCAATAATAAAACCCAGGACAACGTAAACTTTGTCGTCAAGAAAAACTCGAGTATAAAATTATCATTCAATACTCAATTCTTGTGTAAATATTTCTTCACAAATTAAAAAAATTATCGATAATAAATTGACATTGAAAAGCACGATTCGTTTTGTTTGTTATTATAAATTATCAAACTTTTTTTTCAGAAACATTCTTGAAAATTTATTTTAGGTTCAGAGTCCCTCCTTATCTACGGCCTGTAAAGTTTTATTTTGATGTGAAATCTAAAAGTGTCCTTACATCATTTCGAGGGCACCAGTTGAGTATACTTGCGAATAGTGAAAGTAGTCATGAGAATCGAACGCAACTCACAACAAAGTTGCATAAGGGTTGCATTACACAATTATTACCATTGTTCATATATTCACAACCATACACAACTGGTAATTGCTATGATGTGAGGGCTACTTTCATTATTCACAACCATACACAACTGGTAATTGCTATGATGTGAGGGACTTTCATTATTCACAACCATACACAACTGATAATTGCTATGATGTGAGGGCTACTTTCATTATTCACAACAATACAAAACTGGTAATTGCTATGATGTGAGGGCTACTTTAATTATTCACAACAATACACAACTGGTAATTGCTATGATGTGAGGGCTACTTTCATTATTCACAACCATACACAACTGGTAATTGCTATGATGTGAGGGCTACTTTCATTATTCACAACCATACACAACTGATAATTGCTATGATGTGAGGGCTTTTTTCATTATTCACAACCATACACAACTGGTAATTGCTATGATGTGAGGGCTACTTTCATTATTCACAACCATACACAACTGGTAATTGCTATGGTGTGAGGGCCACTTACATTATTCACAACCATACACAACTGGTAATTGCTATGATGTGAGGGCTACTTTCATTATTCACAACCATACACAACTGGTAATTGCTATGATGTGAGGGCTACTTTCATTATTCACAACCATACACAACTGGTAATTGCTATGGTGTGAGGGCCACTTACATTATTCACAACCATACACAACTGGTAATTGCTATGATGTGAGGGCTACTTTCATTATTCACAACAATACACAACTGGTAATTGCTATGATGTGAGGGCTACTTTCATTATTCACAACCATACACAACTGGTAATTGCTATGATGTGAGGGCTACTTTCATTATTCACAACAATACACAACTGGTAATTGCTATGATGTGAGGGCTACTTTCATTATTCACAGCCATACACAACTGGTAATTGCTATGGTGTGAGGGCCACTTTCATTATTCACAACCATATACAACTGGTAATTGCTATGGTGTGAGGGCCACTTTCATTATTCACAACCATACACAACTGGTAATTGCTATGATGTGAGGGCTACTTTCATTATTCAAAACCATACACAACTGGTAATTGCTATGATGTGAGGGCCACTTTCATTATTCACAACCATATTCAACTGGTAATTGCTATGATGTGAGGGCTACTTTCATTATTCACAACCATATACAACTGGTAATTGCTATGATGTGAGGGCTACTTTCATTATTCACAACCATATACAACTGGTAATTGCTATGGTGTGAGGGCTACTTTCATTATTCACAACCATACACAACTGGTAATTGCTATGATGTGAGGGCTACTTTCATTATTCACAACCATATACAACTGGTAATTGCTATGATGTGAGGGCTACTTTCATTATTCACAACAATACACAACTGGTAATCTCTATGATGTGAGGGCTACTTTCATTATTCACAACCATACACAACTGGTAATTGCTATGGTGTGAGGGCCACTTTCATTATTCACAACCATACACAACTGGTAATCGCTAAGATGTGCAGGTCCCTTGAGGAAATATAAGCGTGTCTCCATGCTCTATTACAATTGTCTCAGATCGCGTAAATATTGATTGTATATTTGTTGTTAGATTGAAAACAAAAGTCTTATACAATTTTAATAATGTCTCTAACATCAGTCAAATGTAACGTTACGTATATCAACATAGTCAACTACCATAACGTAACGTATATCAACATAGTCAACTACCATAACGTAACGTATATCAACGTAGATACGGGCGTATATGAAAGTAGCTACGGGCGTATTTCAACGTATATACGAAAATACCTGAACTTTGTCAAGGGTAGAAGAAGAGTAAACAGTAGCATCTACTAAGAGGGGGTGGGGGCGGGTACAAAATAGGAAGCAATAACTATTGTGTAAAGTTCATGTATAATCACTACATGTTACTTGATACTTAAAGAAATTCAATGTGTATATGTGTATATGTAACGGTACCACCCTAGTCTCACCATTGAAAACTGGACGTGAATAATTGACCTACAGAAGAGCTGTATATAAACACAACAAAACGTCTATTGTAGTCAATAACGAATCTATCTTCATGATTATTTAAACACCATCTCTGATTGTCGTTCATTCTTTTAATTCTTTATCACCCGTTATCGATTAAAAACTTCAGGTTGAAAAGTTAGTGTTTTAATCTAGCGAGACTATTGTTTATTGCCCGTGAAATAGATTTCAAGCCTCGTCGACGTTGTCAAGAAGCAAAACTAATCAGCTTTGAAGATTTTTCACGTCACCATTTCAATAACTATATAAAAATATTGCGCTTGTTACGGTGTGGTTAGATATAATATACACTGTGAAATGTACTTTATCTTACATATTATTGAATATTTTTAAGCCACAACTTTAATTTGACATACTAATGCCATTACGTTGATTCAACGTCTAACGTCAACGCCATTACGTTGATGTGACCGCTTACGCCATTACGTTGATGTGACCTCTTACGCCATTACGTTGATGTGACCTCTTACGCCATTACGTTGATGTGACCGCTTACGCCATTACGTTGATGTGACCGCTTACGCCATTACGTTGATGTGACCGCTTACGCCATTACGTTGATGTGACCGCTTACGCCATTACGTTGATATTATGTCTTAGGTCATTACGACGTCTAACACCATTATGTTAGAGTCCCTACAACGCCACTATTTATAAATAGCATCCAACAAAACGATAAAATTGCGACTAATATAACCCGTTTTCAGTATTTGAAGATATATTATAACACCTTGGCATAACAAATGGATCCTTACTAAAAAAGAATGGTTTGTCGCTGTCATATTTATACCTATGTCGGGAAGCAATTCAAAGCAAATGGTAAACAATTTTGATGGATATGTTATGTCGTTTTAACTCTATGATAACACATTATTTCGTATTTTATCAGAAATACTGTCACGTCTTGATCTCCACATAGAACTGTTTCTGTAATGAAATATGACTCAATTTCTACACTTCAATCATGAAAAATAGAGAATAATTTTGGCCATTCACGACCTTCACAAAGACATAAAATACGGTATAAAAGAAAATATGACGGGATATTCAAAAGATCGTTAATCAAGGAGCGAATACACGACCTGCGATAAAGGGATTCATTAAATAATCTTTTCAGGAGCTGGAATGTCTTAGGGAGAAAGTGTTAGGCTTGACCACTTGAGACCTGACGAGAATAACAACTTTCAGAAACAATACGTTATAAAGTACAATAGTGTTATTCTGTTTGCCTATAATTCCTTCCATTGATCACTTTGACGGAGTAAAAATGACTGATCAATGACCTTACACGTATTTATTAACAGTGTTGTATCTAGTCCATACAATAAAACAAGTAGTAGAATGTCTGCTTTAACACTACCAACAGTTTTACGACTGATTCAATTCATACCAAGTCAGATTTTATTACACCGGAAGTCATAAAACGCCATGTTCTTTTCAAAGTAAACAGTACAATTTACTATGTACGAACACATGTGTGAATATCCATATTTGTGGTTATTTTTTTTATCGATAACGAATCGAAGTACTACTATAATACCGAAATCGATACATTTATTCTTAAGTTACGATGATCAAATGTTAAAACAGAACCTGAAACATGTCGTTACTCAGAGTTTCGCGTACCGGTATGTGAACTTCAGATAACTGACCTTTTTCAGTCTGTTTCTACAATTGTAGAACGATATATAAATACTATTAAAAACAGAACCTGAAACATGTTGTTATTCACACTGTGATATCTTTAGACAACAGACCTATTTCATTCTGTGTTTCTACGTAGAGCGATATAGAAATAATAAAACAGAACCTGAAACATGTTGCTACAGTTTCAGCCTGTTTGACTTCAGAGGACTGGCCTATTTCAGTCTGTGTTTCTACAATTGTAGAGTGATATTACAACAGATATCTGAACAGACCTGAAACATGTTGTTTCTGAGAGTTTTACACTATGTGATCTTCAGACAACTGACCTATTTCAGTCTGTGTTTCTACAGTTGTAGAGTGACATAAAAATATTAGATTTTCGATGACCACATTGTGTATGTTTGAATCGTTTAGATTGTGAAATGGTTAATGTATATATTCGGTTACTGGACATCGTAACACTCCCTCCATTCAGACTACACCCTCCCCCATAGTGACCGTGAAACTCGATATCAACATATTTTGCAATACAAATAGACATTTATCATTTCATTCATAAACGCGCTTATTAGTGTATATTTGTTTGCATAGTTAACTAAAGGGAAGATTGTATATCGAAGTATATACCCTTTTTTGTATATAATTGCCAGTTAGACATTTTAACTTGTAACATTGCTGTTTAAGTGATGTTACGGAAGCATTGACGCATGACGTTATGGTTTGCTGACACACACATACAAGATTCTGATGCCTGCGCCATTACTTCAGGTGGTCGATCCAATGTCGGTTGTCACCCCTAATACCCAAGTTGACTCTGTACAAACAATACTCCCTTACTAAGGGTTATACCTACATTCCAGTGTCTTTACTAACGTGACATTACCTAACCATAATGTTACATCCTAACGCTCAAATATCTAATTGCAGTTTAATTGAATTTAAACCAATTTAAATCAAATACGACCCAGTATGTAACAATATTCAAATAATCTCGACCTTTACTAGAATAATTATGACATTTAATAAATTAAACCACCTCGAAGATTAAATCTTTTATAAACCTTGTAATTCTTTAGGCTTGATTGAGTTTCCGTTATTAATAACGATTAATTCTTGATGACGTTTGGTATTTATGAGATTGTCAATGTCATTCATCTCCTGTAACCTTCGACATTAACTTAAGTAAATTAAGTAAATTTATTATGAGTAATTACATTACTCAAGAGATCATCATTATCATCTTCATCGTCATCATCGCCATAATTGTCGGAGCCGTCGTTAAAATTGCAATTTTATATGAAATGAAAATGACCTACAATGACGACATTAAAAGTTGTTTTTTCTGACAAATCATAGGAAGCGATCTTCATCATAATCATCATAATCGTCGTCATCATCTTCATTTTCGTTATACATTTTTTCTTTTCGTCATCATGTGCTTCGTCACTTTCATGATCGATATCATTACCATGAAAAAATGATGTCGACCATACAAGCTGACAAATAGCTACTTTGTTAAGGGATCATCATAATCATCATCGTTATCTTACTCAACGGAACTGTCACGCAACTAAATTGAAACCCTTCCTGTACGTTCCTACACCACTGGGAAGTACATATTGAAATGATATATTGGATTTAAAATATATTAAAGTCTGATAAATACACCAAGATGAATATATCAAGTCAGGTAATAAAGTCGAATCTATTGTTTATCTAATCCCGATTATCCAGGATTATAGTCTATTGTTATTCTAATTATAATATTACAATATATTGTTATATTGTCTTATTGTTCTCGTATATTATACAGGTATTCCTCTATATTCAACTATATTGGTCACTGTTAAAGATTGAGAAGATGACACCAACTTGGATTAATAATATTCTATTATGCCCCACAAGATACCTTCAGATTTGGCTTATGACAATATGAGTTGTAATAGTACATCTAGATGTACTATTTCTACTAAATATAATATTGGATTTAACCTATTAAGATAACCTAGGAACCAAGCAGGGAATATCAAATTGGATATAACCTATAAAGATAACCTAAAAATCAAACAGGGAATGTCAAATTGGATATAACCTATAAAGGTAACCTAAAAATCAAACAGGGAATATCAAATTGGATATAACCTATAAAGGTAACCTAAAAATCAAACAGGGAATATCAAATTGGATAGAACCTATAAAGGTACCCTAGGAACCAAACAGGGAGTATCAAATTGGATATAACCAATAATGGTTACCTAGGAACCAAACAGGGAATATAAAATTGAATATAACCTAGAATGGTAACCTAGAAATCAAACAGGGAATATAGAATTCCAGGAATAGATAATAAAGTTGGACAAAGAAAGAAAATCTCATAATCGGCGTCAATCAGACGTCATCTGGATCTGATCAGAATATCTTTTATTATTTCACAATCTCGGTCATTAGTTTAACGTGATATTCTGGACTTGGCTTGATAGAGTATAGAGACAAAGGTGGGGGGGGGGGGTGTATTGTTAGATCCCTGACGTTGGCAATGATATTAATGAGCATTGCTCGCATTTTAGTTTATGTGATATTTAGGTTTCGAGATCGAATTCTTCGACCCAATTAAGGCACTAACACTTAACGCACGACGGCTTATGCTATTGAGAGCAAAAATCCTTCTTTCCAATTAAGTCACTTTTAAAATCAAACTGTCGTAGGCTCTTATTCAGTTATGAAGATACTTAATGCTATAACATACTTTTGTCAGTGTTAAAACTAAAAGCACGGCTTATGCCTTCGAGTTCAAATCCTTCTATTCAATAAAGTCACATTTGAACTCCCACTGCCGAAGGTCATTATTAAAGTATTAAATAAGATATTTGCCAGTATTAAGTAACACCTTATATTTTGAATACAGAACATAACGTATTTTATTTACACGGTGAGTTTTTAATATTTCCTGTCAACAAACCGTTAGCTTCTTATTTCACTGTGGACGGTTCAATTATTTGTTTATTACTGCTCGTAAGACTCATGTTATATTCTTGGACTCTAATTAACACAATATAAGAATGTTTCACCCTCTCTAGTTTCCCCACCCCACTCATTAAATCCACAAATTTAACATTAAAATAAAATGAAACGAAACGTCATTTTTTGACAATTTTTTCTTCAATATTTTTGGAAAATTTCACATTCTCTACTTCTCCAACGCCCTAAAACATCAAATAACAAATTAATCAAAAATAAATACCGGTAATAAGGAAATCAAATAATTTTAACGTACCTTGTTTTATACGTAATTACTATCAAGTCTTAATTAATCCCGTCAACAGAATTTGATAATTTGCTATTTAATAGCTACTATCCGAAGCCACTAAGTTATAAAACCGTACACTCAATCAAGGCTATATATCTTGAAGTCAATTCATTAAAAATCCAGTACTGTTTCGAAATCACGAAAATACATAGACTCCTTTCCTAAATCATAAAATCATGAAGATATCAAAAAGTCACACCTTCAGCGATTGTCTATAATTCCACAGTTTAAGCGTCGAGATTATCTGACGATCTGATTAAACGTCAGGCCGATTATCCCGCAGTAAAATCCACTGAGTGATCTAATCAACCTATCCTTCAATAATCACAATCATTTACCGAACTTTACCGTTCGTCGTTCGATAATTTCCGTAACAAAGTTCCCTAGTAACATCAACAACACGATTCTTTTTTTACCCATTGATTCTTTTTCCCATTGTCCTATCTCTTTTATGGCCGAGTCGACTTCGTGTTAAACCGTTTATATATTGTATTGCCAAGTGTGTATATTTATTCTATATATATATATATATACATACAGACAAATATACTATAACTTGTAGTAGCAATATAGGATTTCCGAAATCAAAAGAATGGAGTTTTACGCCATACTCTTCTGTACCTTAGGGGCCAATAAAGACAGACAACGCCATACAGTGGCGTTAAGGCTGTGCATGGTAAATATCCCTCGACAGATGGAAATTGAAAAAATGTAGGCTGATGTCACTGTCCTGGTAAAGTGTCCCTTATTGCACATTGCATTGTGTTACCCCCTTTATTACCCATTAGGTTCAGAAGAATAGGATTTAATACTCCATTTCATTGTTTTAACCTAAGACCAAGGGTTTGCTTCAGTAATGTCAGAATATAAAGCCAACACTGCCTTACATGGCAGTGATACCAAAAGTTAAATACATCGTCCCCATCCATTCTTTCAGAGCTTGGAATAGCCTCTGCTTACTATCGATAGCTGTCGAAGCAAACTATGCTTACATGGTCGTGACACCAAACAAATCCAGCCATAATAAAGACTTTACGGTTGACTACCCCCGATCCTAGACCAAAGAAGTATCAAGTAGCTACTCGTATTTCAGTCTATTGTATACTAGTACAATGGTAATAGTAAAACCTGCAGAGTCCTACCAATAAACATGGACGTAATTAAAAAATGACTTAGTGGAGGAGGTGGGGAGGGGTATGCTAAATGAGAGATGTTCCTTCAAGGTTTATGAGTCCAATACCCCTAAAGTCAATAGTTTCCGAATGGTCTGGAACGGATGTTGGGCATTAAGTTCTACAAAATACGACATTTAACAAGCCTGAGGGGTGGGGGATAGTCCAATGCCCTTTCCTTTCGTGCCACTACCATTCAGCCTAGAATCTGAATGTTTTATAGGGACTACGTTCTGTGCACCTCTAGATATTTCGTTTCGTTTATTTTTTATGGGTAACTTCAGTCATTCTAAATACAGCCTTGAATACTGGTTTCGTTATTTACTTTGGGTGGTTTACTCGAGATCTGAAACGATTCATGTAACTAGCCCATAGAAAATAAAATAAACGAAATAAAACTAAATATCTTAGACTGAAAATGGATTAGTTGTCCGAGGATCACATAGCATGAAACTCTGAGTAACAGCATGTTTCAGGCTCTGTTTTAATATTTCTCTATTGTTTTACAATTGTAGAAACACAGACTGAAATATTTCAGTTGTCTGAAGTTCACACAGTGTGAAACTCTGAGTAACAAGTTTCATGGTTCTGTTTTGTTATTTCTAGCAACGTATTTGAACTTAATGGTATAAAAAGAGACAAAGACAGACACATAATAAAATATATATTTCTACAAGTGTTATGCCATATTCACGGGATTCATTTATATACATATACAAATATATATTAATATGACGTCATTGGAACCCAATTCCAATTCAGGTAAAACAAAAATATTGCATTGTAACAAAATTGTGTCACACCAAGATTCGTGGTCCATACAGCAAGGGTTAAAAGCTTAAAACAACTCGTTACCGTTGGTGCAAGGATCGTTTGCGGAATGTATATAGTAGTCTATGTACAATATAATACAAGGCCGAATTTGATTTAAGCATTCATCAAAATTCACACTTAAAACAATTCATACAGGAAGCACGTTCTGGCACCATTCAAACACGCCCATTTATCTTATAACCTGAGTTACGTTGTTTTTGTATTAATGACGTCATCATGACGTAGTTATTTGGTGTCTTACATATGCGTGATCACCTACAATACAAACAAAAAGTTGAATTATTAGCAAATTTGAAAAATTTATGGTGTCGTGGCCCTAAAGAGGATTTTGGAATATAGCGTTCGCATAGACATAAAGTATATAATCTGGTACATTTTACATAATACTCAATTAACATCTGAACAAATAAAAAAATAATTAGTCAACCATTTTTTTTCAAAAATTATGTGAAATTATTACAATTATAACTAATCAGAAAATACGTTTACAGAAAAGCAAAATCATTGACTAAAAAATTTATAAAAATGAATTATTTGCTAGAATTATTTCGAAAAAAGGAAGAGAAAAATTAATTAATCTGAAAGAAATTAGGGAAAATATAGGCTGAAAAAAGATAAAACAACGAAAGGAAATTGGTGAATCGGTGATTATAAAAGAGTAAGACGGATGAGTTTGAGATGTTGGACGTTTACAAAAAACGGAAGAGGTAGTCGGTGTAGCAGGCAACAGAACAGGAAATCTGAAATTGGGTTGGAGGAAAGTAAGACGATAAAGACGAAGAAGTAGGCGGTGTCAGTTGAAATGATTGGGGTAGCATGGGACCGAACAGAAAATATGAAAATGTTTTGGAAGAAATGTCGATAGTAAGACAGTAAAGAAGATGGTAGAGTGAAGAATGTGTAGATCAGTTTAAATCATTCAACACAAGATCGAAATAGAAAATTGAAAAAAATAAATAAATATAGAACGGAGAAGGGTTTAATTTGATAAAAGACACCTAATTTGAGAAAAGTTTGAAAAGCTTGTTGGAGAAGGGTTATATAAAGAAGAACACATCTAATTTGAAAAAGGCGGATTTAAGAGTTAAAACGGTGAAAGGCTAGATGATAGACGAGGAAGCGGTAAAGATAAGGGGAGGTAATTTGTATTGTGTACAAACCATACTATTATATATCTATAGATTAATTAAGATTTGATTGTGTTCAGTAGAGCGGTGTCCACACTACTCTCTTCTTCTATTACTTCTAGACGAGGCTGGAATTAACATGGCATATTACATATGATATTCAAGCAGTGGCCGATATACATAGCTCTATAAAATGCTACCAGTGACTATCCTTGAAACTGGTTGATATCCACGACCCCTTACCCAATGTAAAGATATAAAATTATTTATTTTACCAAAAGTATCTAAATGGTTCCAGTAGGTATAAAATTGACTTACATACGGGTCACAGAATGAAGGCGATCACATTTTTATTAACAAAAAAAAAATGCCTAGGGTTGTGTCAAACTTACTCTCATGAGGCCACTGATGCAATCTTTGGCCCATATACCTAACTCATTATTAGTCTATACACTACATTGTAGAGTTGAGCTAAATTTATGAGGATCCAGATCCGATTGAAAAAATGAATAAGGGCTGTCTCTTTTATTTTAGGTAAAATAAATAAAAATTCGAGTCATATAATTGTATTGTTATGTATTCTTTCTGCTTATCCTACACGAAATGTAATTGTTTGATTGTGTTTATGCTTTAAATCGTATCCGGATGTACAAAATATATTAACGATATTTAACCATTTAGCATAACATTGGTGCAAACAGTAAACTATATCAATCGTGTAATAAATAAGTTACATGCATCAAACTAAAAAGTATTTTATGAATAAAACACTACCAAATAACAATTGAATAATATACAAAAGATTAACCTGTGCTGTACTTTTATTAATTTAACCAGACCATCATACAAGCTCAATTTGTTAACACTGTTATTATCAAATACGTATCTTTTGATAAACCGACAACCAATATAAACTTGATATATACATAAAGAAAAAAACTTGTCATTGCCCTACCTCATATTCTGGATAGTCCTCAGATTGTTTGGCAGCGGTCACTGCATCTAATACTGTTAAATATATTTTATCACTGTGTTTCTCTAGAAACTCTGTCGCTTCAAAAATACGCCATACATCATCTAGAACGAATAACGTCAAAATAATTGAAATTTACCCCATAACGTGTTTAGTAATATTTTCGCGATGTAACGCCATATATTGTTTTTTTTATACAAAGCTTCTGCTTATCTTTGGAGGATTTTGATTTTGAAGATTGTCACCATGTTATTTAGTAATTGCTTTCAACAACTCAAATGCATTTTCCTACCCGGCAGATGCCATGATATGCGACAGCGCAGAAATCCTTTAACAAAAACGCTCGCATGTTAATTATCTATAAATCTTCCACTCACCGTTGACTGCAGCTAAGAAAACTGTAATACCACAGCCATCATAATCCGATATTAACTGAAAAGGAACAAATTCATATTAAAATACATATATACATACACAATAACAAACCAATCGCAATACGTTTTGCTGGTCTAAACGAGGGATTAAACATAATCAAGTTATGCTGATATTTATTAAAGACTTGGCACATAATGTGAAAATATCTCCCCCAAATATAGATCTTAATATACTTACTAATTTGAGTATTTTGACTCCAACAGGATCTACAAAGTGCATGGCCGAGCAGTCGATGATAAGATGATGGAAGGGTCGTGGATCGTCAAAGTCCGGTTTATCATTACCTAGAGAACTGACACTACCCGTACTAATATAGGAATCCACTGATACGATACTGCCTCGCTCTAATTGTAACCTTACATGTTCCTTAGGAACTAAATCTTGTTGACTAATTGTACCATTTTTCTAGAAGAGAAAAACATTATTAGTATTGGATGAATTTTATTCTAGTTGTGCGTCGTCTTCGGAACTCATGACCACTTTCATTTTCCGCAAAATTGATGGGTATGGTTCAGATTTGCCAAATCTTAAAGCTGTCGTATCTGTCCGAAACTTCGAAAGGTATCATTACCTCACGTTTTCATTATTTCGGTAAAAGGTGGCTATCGAAAATTTCAGAAAGAATATTTTTCGTTAAAAAAACAAAAAGTCCAATCAACCATAATTACCTGCTGTGGGGCCTCAACTGTAAATTGATTTTCTAAATTTAATTTTTTCAGAATCTTTCGGAATCGTTCTGGTTTGATTCCTGTAACTCTGTAAACGTTCTTGACGAATAATTCTGCATTTGCATAATACAGAGGAGAGTTGAAACCAATAACACTGACTCCTGTTATTCTCTCTGACTGAAAGCACAGAAATATCAGGAATTGTAATAACGATTGATGGTGAAACTCGGACAAAGAAACTGTTTAATACCTTGACAGCAATAACGAATTGTATTGTGTCACAGAAGATTGTAAATTGACCGATGTAAGTTGATGTAATACTGTATTTCTGACGAGGCTCGGTTTTTGCTGGCGCACAACCCAATGCATTCATTGGTGGCTTTTGCGGTCAAGGTATAAGACGTTTTTTCAAAATACGGATATTGGCAAATGCAATTTATTTAGATTTCCAACCCTCTTCAAGGGAGTTCAACAAGGTAGCTAATGACTATAGAATTTTACTATTTTAACTCACCTTTTCATAAGTAGACGATGTTTGTAGAACCTCGACATCCGATACCTTCTCTAGCACTTTAGCAGAAGCCCTGAAATAAACATCGTACTAAAATAACATGTTTCTTATATTTTAACAAATCCATTTACAATGTTCTCGGCGTAATCCGACAAAATCTGGGACCACATTATAATGTCGGATTAGCAAGAGTTTTTAATTTTTCTCTTTTATTATTTGGAAAAGGGAGATTTGAAAATCTGCGATATTAATCCGTAATCTACGAAACCTTTTTTGACTTCTAAGCAAAAATAAGATAATTTTATAGGGTTTGGGATCGGGGTGGAGGATTAATGTTTGATATTATTCAAATAACATCTCATATTTAACAACATAACTAATACATTCACATTTTTTTTCACAAATACTTGAGTAACCTTCGAGGTTGGGTATTTACCCCTCTTTTAATTTCCTCAGGTTTAATGTATAATAAGTAAAGATTAAGACGACATACTTACATCTGTGTTCTAATGACTACAGTGAAGAAGGAGAAGACAATACCAATACCCAAACCATAGTCCACGTGTAATACAACCACACATAAGAATGTTACGAGCCAGATCGCCTGAAACAATTCAATATATTTTGTAAGAAAATGACCCAAAAAACAGTCCTAGATGATTTGTTTTCCAGTTTATTTGTCCCATAAACATGATTTCAGATCAATTGCTGTTTGCAAAGGTTCGCCATATTTCACTAATTGCACCCTGCATGTAATTTGGTCTACCAAGTTGCGAAGTGCTGACATCGATAAAAAAAACCCAAAAAACAAATGATTGTACGAATGATCTCTGCTGGTCATTAAAAATTCGGTGACATAAAAGTCCAAAAGTCGATCTGAGTTCTCTGTTAGTGATTGGTAAAATTCAAGTCTACTGGTCATGACTGGCCAATTGCTTCGAGGATCAAAGATGGCCGGATCATCACATTATTGCTGACCAATGGAAACAGTGTCTGATAAAAGGTAACTCACCACGTCAAATGGAGAAACAGCAAAGAGTTTAGGAAGATCTAAAAACTGTAAAAATAAACTTCGTAACGCTACTATGATGATAGCTGATAATACACACTGAAAAATAAAATATAAATATAGATCCGCTTGGACATAATTTAGTATAGCACAGCCTTCCTTACAGGTAGAAAGAGGTCTTCGTTATCAGGAGCATCTTCACTGCCTTTTAAAAAACAACCGACGTCATAAACTTCCACATGGAGCCATCAGTCATGTATTAAAAAGAAATGAAAAGGAATGTCCGTGATGCATAAACAGCGAAATAAGTTAATGATAGAGAGAGACTTGATTAAGATTCCGGTATTGTTTCATTTTTTGGGGGATTGGTAAATCGCCAAATCATGTTCCCAAGAAGCATAACGATTAAGCATAAAAGAACAGGTAGTTGTAGTCCTACTTACGTTCGGTAAAGCTTCAAACAATGGTGCCAAGAATAGGATGACGATTAAAACTAAACAGGCTGAGAAGATACTGGCGACCTGAAATAATATCATTAGTTAAACATATTAACCAGATCTCGGATAAACATAAACATGATTGGAGATGCGTCTTTCAAGTTTTAGTGATACCAGCTCACCAACCGTTATAAATATTAAGTTGTTTCTGATGCACAGTAGTATATACATTAAGTAGATAACTTGATAAAATGTTGTTATCTCCTACATGTTACTATCTTCAGGGAGACGGTGTATATATTTACATATAAAGGTATAAATCTAATTTTGATTCTAACCTGAGTACGGCCACCAGCCGAGTCTTGGACAGAACTTCTTGAAACCGAGGCAGCTATAGGGTAGCAGGAGAAGAACGATCCGAAGAATGATCCCAAACCGTAAGCCATGAATTCCTAGAAATGAAATATTGTCTATTAGTTAAGAAGCAGTATAAGATAATCTTGAGGCGGTCCTCTCGGCCCAAACAATGTCTTAAGTATAGAAGTTTACGTTCGAAAAAGTCTGTAAAACGGGACCGTGGTGTTCAATGAAAACAGTTCATCCCTTTATTGGCTCTCTAGAGACTATGGTTTAAAGAATATTAATGTTCAGAAGAACATTGTCTGTTTTCGTATTTATGGCGTATAGTCTAATCAAATCGTTGCATTACATGATTGTTGCCAATAATATGGGTGTATAACACCTTAACCATTGTTATATACAGCTCCTTACGGTCCAACCTACCTTATTAGAGTCGATATCATAATGATGTTTTTTAGCCATGAGTGCTGCCAGTGACACTGACTGAGCAAACCCTACTATAGCTATAATTAAACAATCCACACCATAGTCGTTAACATGGTCGAAAACCGGTACAGCAGGTACGGGTAGGCTACAATAGATGATGGTCGGGTCAATTGAGCACAGAAACAGAGAAATCATTTGAAATCTATTTAGAAAACTTTTTTACAATCCTATTAAGATCTATTGATTTCACGATGATTGTTCGAGCTCAGATGCCTTTGATTCAGAGAGCCTTGTAGGGCCGTTTGGCTAGACGCTTGCTCGCATCGGGTTCAATCCCGACAAAGGTCGAGATGAATTTTTCGATTTTTTAGTCCAGTTTCACCTTGTCAGTGCTCGATGGTTGGAAAAAGTGACAAGTCGTTCAGATGGAGAGAATGTTCAAGATACTTACCCACGGGGAATAAAGCCAACTACTCGGATTTTATAGATCTCGTGGAAATTACCAAAATGTGACGCTACAGTTCCTAGAATAACCTACAAATGGAAATAATAATAATAATGTCTTTATTCAACATGGGTCAGAATAAGGTCCAATACACATGGACATGTTCCTGTCTAACATTCAGTCTATAGAGATAAACATAAACTCTTTATTTAACATGGCGCAGAATTAGGTCCTATACACAAGGACATGGCCCTGTCTTACATTCAGTCTATAGAGACAAACATAGACTCTTTATTTTACAAGGGTCAGAATTGGGTCCAATACACAAGAACATGGTCTAGGCTACGAGATCCCGTAGCTGTTGTCTGTGGTCATATAGAAACTGTACCGGCGCTCCAGAAGGAGAACCTGGGATAACTTAGACTTTACACATTATAAGATTCCTATTGGTCAATACTTACAACTACAAGTTCAATAGGAACGGGAATTTTCAGCTTGGCTTTAAATCGTTGATTAATCTGGACTTTAACAAGGTATAAAATTACAATACAGATTAAAGTTATCACTAACTCTGGTATATTGGTGTGCACGATATTCTTAATTATGGCGATATACGTCTGAAATGGAATATAGGTCAGCTTGAAATTACACGTGCATCTTATTAGGCTGTTCTCTTATGAAGCCATTGTATTTATCTGGTTAGGATAATGATGGTTGTGGGTTCAAATGTCCTGTCAGTAAGAGTTTTACGGTTTTGAATTTTTTTTTGGACAAGAACCAGTTGGTAGACAGGATCCTCATGAGCCTCAATTATTATCATTTGGCAAAATTGGTTGGCTGTTTTTTTCTTTGTTGAATAGATTTCATCGTTTGTTTTTAACAATATATTTTGTATTATATTTGTACTTACGTTAATGATTTGGAAGAGGCCTCCAAATCTTGGAATTTTGATTCCCAAGGCGTATTTAACCTGACTAGTAAATACATGGACAGCCGCTCCCGTAGTAAAACCACTAACTAACGAATCCGACATGTAGGTCGTAACAAAGCCAACTCGACATATACCCAGGGCAACCTGAAAATAGAATAAATAACTGATTAGCTATAATCGTTTTATTGTGGATATGGAGACTGTTCCTCTTTCCCTGTTCATAGTTTGTCCTTGGTTGAAATTCAATAACTAGTTATAACACATTTTGGACATAATTATCGAAAGATATTTTGGACAATTTGGGGAAACGGAAAAGATCAATTCTTGGCTAAGAAAAGGGAAGTAACTTGAAAATGTTTTGTAACACAGGGTAGGATACTGGAGTCTTGTTCAGGACATTTACCATTTATTACCTAGCGACATACTCAGCTTTACGGAAACTACCGAGGAGTACCGACTGATTACAGCACTTAGCCATCAGAAGATTATCAAGATATCATATTTGATGCTTTAGACTGGATACCCAGTTTCTCCTTTTCAATGATGCAGGTCGGAGGAGCTGACAATGAAAAATCGTAAAAAGAGAAGGCTAATGCCACTATCCCGACAATTTTTCCCTCATTGCGCCATGCATGGAGTTGCCCATTTCATTGGCCCATTAGGCACAGAAGAGTAGGACGTAAAACTTCATTCATTTAGACTGGTTACCAAACTCAACAAACAGGTATGACAACCGAACGTAAGTTTTTTATCGCAGCATATACCTTCGAGGCATCGATACTTGAAATCAAACACTACGATAACCATTCAGGTCGGTCCGGTACATCAAGTATAACAATACTACGGATCGTAAAACATCCTCACAATGTCAAGATATTATGAACTTCTCTTATTGATGACAACGCCTGTTAGCTCTCAAATCTCTGGAACAGAATACAGTAAACAGTACTACCCTTGGAGTGCCCTTGCCTAGAGACTCCGAGCCTTACCTTACCTTACCATACTGATCATAATTTGGTATTTCTTTTTGTCTGTATTCGCTAGCATCCAATCTCATCAAGAAAGGTGATTATTGTAGTCAAAGTGTTAGACTCAATTCGTAGTAGCTTAACATAGTGAAAATGTGATACAAGAAAGATGACTATTGCAGTCAAGGTATAAGACTCAATTCGTAGTAGCTTGACATTGTGAAGATGTGATACAAGAAAGGTGACTATTGCAGTCAAGGTATAAGACTCAATTCGTATTCACTTAACATTGTGAAGTTGATCAAAAAGAGGTAGGCCAAAAAACAGCAATGCTTTTATGAATAACATAAAGAAATATATACACTGAACGTAATTGGAGTCTTCAAAGCTCGGGTGACAAATCTAAGATTTAGGTTTAATCAAGATCGACATAGTTTTAATGACTTTTTATCCTTGAAACTTGTATTTTGTCACTATTGCGTCTGAATATTCCGCATTTTTTAAAATAGTCTATCGATTCATATGACATAATTATTGTTTACGAAACACCCAACCCACGCCAAAAATAAATAAAGTCTATTTCACTTTAAAATATCGTACCCCAATTAACAATCGAAAATTGATCGAAAACTCCTCCTTGTCTTTTTAGTTTGAGTTTTGTAGAATATCATTCGACAAGCTCATACCAAATTTCTTTTGACTTGGATTTTTTATTTAACTTTAACTTGATAGTGAAACTTCGGTTTTCAATTCTAGTTTGTGAAATCTATCCCTCCATTGGTTTCAATTTTTATACTAGAACTTTTAAAAATATCAGATCTTATTTCCGAAACCTTAGTAAAAATAAAATCAATATTTTAAGAAATATAGTAATCTGATTGGATAATAAAACGTCGAAATGATTTTAGTGATTGACCAATCAGATGACTGGAACACACATGTCATCTCAAGTTAAGTTTTCGAGAATAAGTCCCCTGGTGTTATGAACCCCATTTGACATTTCTGTGAGCCCAGCCCGCCCCTTTCATCTAATGATTCACAGACTCGCAACTGGGAGGAAGGTGACCCTCCGAAGGTTAAAAATTATCCAAAAGAATTTTGACCATAAGCCTTCATCTGATGGTAGACGGTGATAACATAATATAACTGAACCTCGGATTTGCTGGACCAATTAGGATTATACTCTTACGTCAGAGGTCGCGGTAATTTGAGGCTTGACTTGTGCTACGGATCAGCATTTAAGGACTATTGGTCGGATCGTTTAATCGGCGTCTTTTAAACTGTGCTTAATTCCTACGTCCTCTCATAGCTATGTTGATACGTCATCCAGTTTTATAATAAAACTGACACTTAACTGTGGATAATAAAGAAGTTTTCTAAACTATTTTTGTCTATCAGGAATACTGATAGCATCGATTTACACCATTCTAGTTTTCAAACTTTCATTATTGATAACTATATACAAATGATAATCACTATGGTGTGAGGGCTACTTTCATTATTAACAACCATATACAACTGGCATTTGCTGTTCTGTGAGGACCCCTAAAAATGTAATTATAGAATCTATCGTACCTGAATCAAGCCGGCTACGAAGCCAACACTCGAGGCAATGGCAATCCGGAACTGAGCTTCTTCAAGACTGTATCCTTCATCAGATGACGGTGATGCTAATCCGTCCGTACCATTGACAAGACTGGAGTTAAAGATTAGGTCCAGACCCCTCGTATCCGCTCCACCACCAGCTACCTTCCAGGCCGTAGTCATCTTCGATACCACTCCACCCGTCATCAAACTCACCACCGCCACCGTTCCTAAAATATACAACAGTGTAAACAGTGGAAAATAAACCCTTATATTAGTCTAATTCGTTATTCCGATGTAACTGGTAAAGAGGAAAATTGATTGTGAATATCAAAATCTTATCTCGTGAGCTCAGCCTGGAACGTTGTCCCGACGGTGATTCTTGTAGAACAAAACATTCATTTGGCAATGGGAACCACTATAGGAATCTAGGGCCGAATATATTATGGAGGATGTTTTCTGTAGCCCATATAAAGATCATAATCTAGAGTGACTGCACCTTTAATGCGAAACTGAAAGTACAGTTTTAACGCATAGGTCATGTGATACAACTTAAAGTAGCTCAATGAGGTAGCTGCACTTTACTGTGGAAGAATGGGCCAAACATCTTAAACAAGAAGACTTGAGTGAGCATTTGTTAAGCCTTGATGATGAGGTACGATACTTAATTGCTCAGTTCTTAGTTCTTGTCGACATGCAGTAAAAACCATAAACAATAACACCTTTACGCAACTTTAGAGCGGAACTGAGATCACTGTACAGTTAAAATCATTCGAACATGTGATACGATACAAATACATATGGCTTTTTAATTTATTGCAATAAGTTTTTTTGTGTTCAAAATGCAGTGAAGCCCATAAACACGAACGCCTTGACGAGAAAATGGCTATAGACTGTACCCTTATGGCAAGAACAGTCGTCTTAAATTTACAGACAAACAAACATACCCGAATTAAAAACATCATGGGAATATAAACATGTTAATAATTATGTTAAAAACATCATAAACAACATTATTGATCGTATCAAACAACCGAATTATCATGTTTTCTAGGTTTGTAATCTCCATTTTAATACACATGTACTGTCACCTGGTCTGGTTTCATGGTTTTAAATGGATTGTAAAGAATCATTCAAAATTTATGTATGTGTATTGCAGACACAAGGTGTTCACTGAATTGCAGGAACCACAGACATCTGATTGGAAATTAGAAACGTACAAGCTGATGCTATCTGTTCCCCTGATATACATACAAAATATAGAAAACTTCTTTACAATCTCTTAATACTTGGTTCATTCATTAGCTGCCACCGATACCAATATGTTGTGGATTTCGGGTTTTTGTTTTGTTTCGGGTATTTAGTTTTGAGGCATTTTATTCCTAGTTTAAACAATATATTCAAATAAACAGATCATGAGTTGCAATCAATGTATGGTCAAACATGTTATGTTGGATTACAGATTTCGTTTTTGTTAGTAGTACAAAAATCCACTAAAATTGATAGTCCAAAATACGAATCGCTGAATCACGTATATAGAAATCGAGTCATGTGACTTACCTAGTGATATTTGTTTTGAAGTACCAAACAGGAAGTAGATTAAAGGTGGGAAAAATGACATGTATAAACCAACCACTGGTGGTAGATCAGCCAACATGGCGTATGCCATTCCTGAAAACAAGAAAATGGATTTGGATTCTTAAACATTTCAAACATTTGGAAAAAATCGCCTCAATTTGATAGGCGCTATGAAGCGAAGATGGACGCAATTTGATTCAAGGTGACACAGGTCGTTATCTTGGCATTGTTTTCACCTTAGTGACACTTTAAGAATCTTCAGATATAGCGGTTGGGAGTGAGGGGGGAGTGGAAGAGGAGTCGGTCCAGTCTCAATTCTGAGGGAGCCTTGTTCTGTATATTCAATATGAATGAAATATGGGCTACCGACTAGCAAATATCGTGCAGATAACATGGACAAATCATACGTTATAAATGTACATGATGCCTTTTGATGATTTTTTCAGTAATAAAACAATGAAAGTTGCATAACGTGTATGTCTTTATGATGTTAATACCCAAAATGTGACAAAATCTTAATATACGACTTGAACAGACTGCTGATTTTGTGACAAATGAATCAGGGAATGTCCTTGTGTACCCTTGTGAACGTGATGGATATCTTGTGTTCCAATCTATACATCTTACCATCTTCTTATTATCTTCTTCAAATTGTTAGCCTTGACATTGTGAAGATGTATAAGATGAAGTTTGTAACAGCTTGACATTGTGAAGATGTATAAGATGAAGTTTGTAATAACTTGATATTGTGAAGATATATAAGATGAAGTTTGTACTAGCTTGACATTGTGAAGATGTATAAGATGAAGTTTGTAATAGCTTGACATTGTGAAGATGTATAAGATGAAGTTTGTAATAGCTTGACATTGTGAAGATGTATGAGATGAAGTTTGTAATAACTTGACATTGTGAAGATGTATAAGATGAAGCTATGTTTTGACAGAAGCTACTATTGTTTCTGATCCCTTGATAATCCTATAAGTCATATAAGGGAATAGCCTTTCTGAAATATTCAGCCCAATCTATAATTGAGGACCAAACTCACCTTGTGGAAGCTGCATAATGCCAACCGTCAGACCGGCAATGATGTCATTGGGTAAATCAGTTCTCCATTTATACCTCTTCATAATCTTCACAACCGGAAACATGCTGAAGCAACATTTTTTACGTTTCTCCGGAGTACAGGTCGTAGCATTCCGGACGGATTGCTTCATCCTTTCCGACAACGGTGGTTTTTCTTCATTTTTCAGAAACCTATCTCTGAATGTGCACGTTTTATACATTGGACGTTTGATTTCCACATATTTATTGGGAACAGTTCCATTTTCGTTGACATCCATCCCGACTTACACAAATCCTGGATCACGACGATGACTTCACTACAAGTTTTTAAAAGTCCCGGAACAATCTTCACAAATCAGAATCTTAACACCGAGCAATGATGCATGTCACAGAATGCCCTGTCGATGTGCCCAGTTTCGAATCCAGACACCAACTAATGTTTCGACTCGCAGTCGCTCGTCATACAGGTACGGTAGTTTTTGATCTATGCCGCCTTGTGACAGGTGAGAGATCCCAGTATATGAATGACAGTTCTGAAAGTAAACAAAATATATACAGTTGGGATTTGATGAGGAGATAAAACATTAGGCAATAAATCCTTTAACCCCATCCCCATTTTCACCTTCTTTAAATAAAAGCAAGACGTTAGAGGATAAAGTATTACAGTTTGCGGATAATGAACTTCAATTAATGACACTTATTTTCAAGTTTAAATCACTTCGCAGTTGGAGATTACAAAAATTATAGTGAAGTCATAAGATGTTTGAAAAAAATAATCAAAATGAACTTTGAAAAAATTCAAATAACCCGTACCCTCGTGAACTTATTACCGAACATAATAGAAGGATATTGCGAAGCAAAAAACTGAAAGTAGAGTTTAGGCTCCACCCCTTTGTAAGTAATTGTCAGAGCGTTAACCGCGAGTGTTTAAGATGCTCGTGTGATGAACACCTTTATAATTTTTATCAATTTAGATTTAACTATGTCATGGCCCAGACAGTGTGCATAGTTGTCATACAACGCCCTCTTTATAAGTGTAATATATTTTTTAACCTATTAAAGCTTGCTACAAAAACTCCAGTCCTATTCAAATGAAAACAACCTAATCTCACAAACAATGAAGCTCGAAAAATTTGCATACATTTGTCTGATAGGTCCCTATGCCCTATAATTAAATGTAGTTTAATATTTAAAAGTAAACATTTTCGTACTCCTATAGCTGGCGTTAGACAGACAAGTGGCAGTGTCGGTGGGGGTACGCGCATTTGGAATCCCCCCAGCCTAGAGTAATCCCCCGTCCAATAAAGTCAGTCTACCACTATTTGTACCCCCTCCCCCAAATTTAGTACTTATTTCTATCCTTAGTCTCAGGAGGTTGTCAAGATCTACCCACTTCCGGCACTTCGGCAGGTTGTTGGTCACATTTGAAACTTTCATGAAAATTGGTAAAGATTTTGGATTGTACAACGTTTTTTGTAGTAGAGACTGTATGTATCTCTGAACTTCAAAACCAGCTGCTTGTAGTAACTGATAGAATCTCATCAAGCATGGTTAACCAACAGTCGCTCGCAGTTCAGATTCTACTCAATGGAACCTGGGGTTTAATTCTCGAAAACTTAACTTAACATGAGTCATCTTATTGGTCAATCCCAAAACTCAATTTTAAATTAAGTCTTATTAACCAATCAGGATACTTTGTTTCTTAAAATCTAGATTTAATCTTACTTATCGTTTTCGAGAATAAGTCTCCTGGTCGTTGCCCTAAGAAGTCGTACACCCATTTGATCTATAGGTGATTCCTTACATGAGCTACCTCAAAATTTGGAATCCAACTGCCCACTTAAGATACCATTCCAACTCACTTCTAGTGATATAAATTATGGAAGTGGCTTCCTGGTGCCTTTAAGAGTGTTCACAAGACAGAAATACGATAGCTTAAAGGATACTGTGACTTAGAATGAACATTAAATTTATGTTCTCAAGAATGGTCAATATGAGTAGGCCTATATATTCATCAGTGAACTTACCTGGTGGCATAAAAACGCTTAATCAATTTATTATTTTCAATAATCAACTTGCATCTTTATGGATGATTACTTAGTTTTTTTTATATTTATTTGTTTTTTTTATGTTATTTATGGCAGCAGGTAAATTTACTGATTTATAATAATATGCTCTTATTGGCCAAGTTAGATATTTTAAAGTTTATGCTCATTCTAAGACACAGTATCCCTTTAAAGTGTTCATTTGACATACTTCTTCGAATTAGTTAAGGATTACGTTCTAAGCGACTCAATACCTTTGAATTTATTTAATTACCGCGACTAGACAGTTTATCGATCAGGTTCGATATTGATAAAATCAAGGACAATAACTCTGTATTCGATCCCTGGGTGAAAGGTTCTTATGTCATTACAAGGTTAATTCGTCATTAATAACTGATCTTTCAATTATTGTGACGAACTGACCCTGGGGCCGGGTGTATACCTAACATAATTTACACGATGCATCCCTCAGGCTACGCTCTTAATTTAATTAAATGAAGACAATCGATGAACTGTTAGATACGGTGTTACTTTGACAAGGTGCTGTAAAAACCTGAGAAAATAAATGATAAATAGGGAGAGAAACACGGACTTGATGAATAGTCCGTTTCTTGTGTGATTTAGGGGATACGATTAGCCGAAACTACCCAGGAATATTGAAGTTTTTGTTCACCAATTGGGATCAAAAGGGTATTTAAATACCGCTTTTGTCTTGGTGATCGTAAGATGCAAAAATTTCACAATTCGTCTTATCTTTCATTTGAAAACAAAAAATCTCTTCGACTTTGAAATACCCTTTATTAAAATCTTCTAAATAAGATTACAAATTCGTTCCTTTTTAGGAGATTTTCATCTTCATTATAATCTAACCAGTATTCTACAACAGTCACGTTCAAATAACTAGACGCTTTTGTCATGCAGGTCGGTGGGACGCACATGGAAAAGGCATCTTGTCGTTCGGATGATACAATAAAATGAAATGAATGGAGTTTTACGTCCTACTCTTCTGCGCCTTATGGGCTAATGATGACGGGAATAAGACTATAAAGCGAGGCCCCGCGTGGTACAGACTGTGCACGTTCTATCCTTTACATTCTTCCGTATATTGAACGCTGATCAATAAGAAATCTTTACAATACAAACACTGAATATTTCAGTCAAAGCAACGAAATTCAAAATCACGATCGACCTCGACGTGATCGGTATTCTAAATGTTCATTGAATGTGTTTGATGCATTATGCATGTATTATAGATATTTTCTATTTAACTTTTATGATATACAGTCGTCCAAATGTCAGTCCACCTTATAACTCTATACAGAAAATATAGTTCCTTAATAAGTCAAGTTATCTCGACATTGAAAACGAGCAGACAAGTACAACTATCCTAGAATAAATTTCCCTTAATGCACACTGCATATAAGCAAGATATTTCCCTTTTTAAATTTTAGTTATAAAAGTCGTCCAAATTTCCCCTTATAACTTCTATACAAACTTTTTAACTTCCTTAATAAGTCAAGTTATCCCCGCCCATTAAAACTTTAGCTGGGCCCAATTTCAACTATTGCAGAATAATTGCCTTAATCAATTTGCATATAAGTAAGACAAAAAACCCCATTCATTTAGTTACATCAAGTCTTGGAAATTTCCCCTCATTGCACACAGCATGGCGTTCTAACTCTGTGAATTTAAATTTGGGCATATAAGTAAGACGAAAAACCCCCCATTTATTTTCTTGGAAATTTTCTCTCATTGCAGACAGTATGGTGTTCGAACTCTTTCAACTTATATAGCATATAAGTAAGATGCAAAAACTCCTCTCCATTTAGTTTCATCAAGTCATGGAAACTTTTCGCTCACTGCATACAGCATGGCGTTCTGACCAAATATAAGCCCAATTGCGTGCATGGAAAACAAAACTCCCTATTTCATTACATCTGGTCATGGCGAAAGTTTTCGCTCACTGCACACCGCATAGCGTTATACCTCGATATAAGATCAATTGCATGCATGGTAGCCAGAACTATTACAGACATCTAGTACAACTAAATCAGAATCTATCCCTACCTTACATTCTATCCATCTATCAGTCTAATGGAGAGAAATTCAAATTCAACTTAATTTTAATGATCGCTACACGTAAATTAGGATACGAAAAAATTGAAAAATTACGTAAAAGTTTAGATATGTCACACTTTGTCCTAAAAACCAACCCCAAATTTTGTCTATGGTCAACTTTTTAGTCAAGTTTTTCCTTGAAATCGACTGATTCACAGCGGGCAAATCCTCACCTATTTCTTCTTTCGCTTCGTTTATTTTAACTAGTATTTTAATCGCTATGTTAAATTGTTACTTTCGTGACGTTCTTGTCGTATGACAGTGTATACTTACTCTTCTAGAAACATGATACCACTTTTCATTATAAAATACTTACTCACTTATAATTGATATACCTCCTCATTTGAAAGCTTCATTAGCTGCAATTTACAAGGGTATACTTACTCTTCTAGACACCTGATACTACTTTTCATTATGAAATACTTACTCTTCTAGACACCTGATACCATTTTCATGATAGAATACTTACTCTTGTAGACACCTGATACCACTTTTCATTATGAAATACTTACTCTTCTAGACACCTGATACCACTTTTCATTATGAAATACTTACTCTTCTAGACACCTGATACCACTTTTCATTATTAAATACTTACTCTTTTAAACACCTGGTATCCCTTTTCATTATGAAATACTTACTCTTCTAGACACCTGATATCACTTTTCATTATGAAATACTTACTCTTCTAGACACCTGATACCACTTTTCATTATGAAATACTTACTCTTCTAGACACCTGATACCACTTTTCATTATGAAATACTTACTCTTCTAGACACCTGATACCACTTTTCATTATGAAATACTTACTCTTCTAGACACCTGATACCACTTTTCATTATGAAATACTTACTCTTCTAGACACCTGATCCCACTTTTCATTATGAAATACTTACTCTTCTAGACATCGGATACCATTTTTCATTATGCAATACTAGCTCACTGATGATTAATATACTTCGTCATATAGGCATTTGTACTTGTTGAACTTCATCTGATACATTTGTAAATGCATCAATTTTGTTGGATTGTTTGCTTGCGAATACAATAAATCTCAACAGAAAGTCATAAAAGTTCACAGCCTTTCTATATAGGGCTCTGATTGGCTGTATTCGCTGGCGTACAATCCAATCAAATGACTGCTTTCCGTGATACAAGAATTATTGTTATAGCAGTCAAGTTATAAGACGATGTTCGTTATAGCACAGCCTGTAGACGAGGGTTTGTGGAACAATGGTTGAAGTTAAGAATCAGCTGAAAATTGAACTGTCTACAACTTAATCATGCTGAATTGTATTTCTCTTATAGTTTAGTTCTAGCCTTCATAACTGCAGATCCACAGACGTTACAAGAACACGTGTCCTATTCAGTTATTTTAATATATAATGCATCGTATATTGAATATATGACATGCATACGAATATATTGACTAAAGAATAACTTACTTTTACCAATAACCACCAGCAATCCGACATAAATCACACCGAATTATATAAGGCAATTATAAATAACCAACTAAACATCAAATTTGAAAACCCAGCAAGTGTTTTGATCGATTAAATTCACATGCTGTCGAGGTACAAGAAATATCGTACATATAAAACCAGACTTTCAACCAGAATTCAATAGTACTGTAACAAATGGGACATTATGTTGATTTGCATATTAATATAAGGGATATAATATGTAATAAACATATGATATAATACGTACGCCTATATACGTTTATTGTTAATTTGAAATACTGTGACGTCACAGCAGGATTTCCCATATAACAAATGATAGTGTAAGGCACTTTACTGTGCAGGCAATTAGAAGATAAACACTTTCTGATTTAGATTTAGAGGGGGTTTATTCGATATTTAACCATGCTTGAATCATTAGATCCCGAGACCGCTTGCGGTCGAGGGTCTCTAATGGTATATTCAAGCATGGTTAAATATCGAATAAACCCCCTCTAAATCTAAAACAGAAAGTCGTTTATCGGAATTGTACCACAAATTGTGATGATTTTGTTCCCGGACTCTTTTTTATGGATAATTTAGACATGGGCTATTCGGTTTTATGACGTTAGGTGCAGTATGACGCTCATAACAACAAACTACACGTGCGCTATCGAATGAAAAAGAAGACATCATTTTTATCATTAACATTAACAAGATTTGTAACTATTTCGCTGAAATTAATACGCCAAATTGCAAAGACATGATGTCAAATTGCTATTAAATCCAATGTATTTCGACCAATCATAATTTTTGTTATTTGTGGTACAATTGTCGTTAACAGATATACGTATACGTACGGTGCATGTTCCATGTTTAATGTTAAATCCAATAGGCGTTTCAGATATATGTATATACGTTTTTAGTTGATTGTTAATTTGAACTCAGTGATGTCACAGCAGGATTTCCCACATAACCTATGATAGTACAAGGCACTGTTCTGCCGCAGACAATAGACGTTTACAGATAATTTCTTCTCAGTTTTTAATTCGATAAACCATGACGTCACAACAGGAATTGTAAAATAACCCAATTCAAGGCACTTTGATTCTGATGTCCATATACGTTTTACAGTTTATTTAAATATATCATATACTTTGACGTCAAAAAAGAATATCCCAACGAGCCCATTACAGCACACCTCACTTTAAGTTATTAAATTAATAATCTCTACAGACAATGAACAGTAATACAAACATGTAGTTTAATTTGTTCTACTCTATGCTCACATGGACTTTTTGTGTTTAAAATACAAGAAATACGCCATCTGGTGCTATACTATAATAACTGTAATAATATATTGATATATTCCATTTCTCGTGACCCTGACCTTGAACTTTCTATGTATTATCATGAATAAATCATCTCAAGATCATTCAATTTGAAATTTCTTCATACCATTTGTTTAGATAATTATCAAAACAGACGTAAAACACCTTTCATTTCGTACAAAATTACAGATGGCTATTATACAGTGGTATGAAGAAATCAAATAGAGCTTATTATGTCCTTTTCTGTATCTGGTTAAAATCGTCAGCCCCATGCAGTGTATAATGAGGTAAAATTGACAGACCAGTTGGATTATCCATTTCATTTAAGATTTTCAACTGTCATTGGATCTACCGAATGAAGTTAACGAGGTTTCTGTATATTGAATAAAACTAAAACCATGATCAAAGCGTTTCCATAATTGGAATTGGAAATATGCGAAATCAGGAACATGACAAATTGGCACAAATTGTTTTAAACTTCTGCTTTGATTGTAGGCCGACCTACGAGGTCCAACTTAACCTGTTGGTTAGAGAAAAATATTTCAAACAATGTCGTAAGAATGGCTTTTGATTTATTCACATTTTTTTATTATCATTATTTGTTTTTTTCTTTATTTATTTCAAACGGAGTATAACCAAATTTAAGGATCTAGGCTAAATAGATAAAAATTAGAATTTGAAGGATGTAAATGACGTCATATCAGTGAAATATAAAATGTATTTTTGACGTGTATAACAAGTTGTTACAAGTTTATAGTTTTAATCATCATCGTCTTGTCACTTTGAATCAAATTAACAGCTCAAAATAAACAACTACTTCTCAAAATAGTATTTAGATATTACTAGACTATTTAACTAAGTTTGACAACAACTACGACAGAATTTTTCAAGAATTTTTTACGTATTTTACTGCAAAAGTTTTCAAGTATTTTACTGCTAAAGTCTCAAGTATTTTACTGCAAAAGTCTTAAATATTTTACAGCAAAAGTCTTAAATATTTCACAGCAAAATTCTTAAATATTTTAAAGCAAAAGTCTTGAATATTTTACAGCAAAAGTCTAAATATTTTACTGCAAAAGTCTAAATATTTTACAGCAAAAGTCTAAATATTTTACAGCAAAAGTCTAAATATTTTACAGCAAAAGTCTAAAAACAAAAAGTTTCAAGTATATTTTCAGCAAAATTTCTAAATATTTTACTGAAAAATCCAATTACTTTTTTCAGCAAAAGTTTTTAATGTTTTACAGCAAAAGGGCTAAATATTTTACACAAAATTTCTAAATAATTTTTAAGTAAAGGTTCCCAGAATTTTCACAGCAAAAGTTTAAATAGGTTTTCAGCAAAAGTTTCCCAAAAATTCTACAGCAATCTTAAATATTTCACAAAATTCTTGTTCCAACGTATCTTACTGCAATCTTATTTCACAGCAAAAGTCTTAAATATTTACAGCAAAAGTCTTAAATATTTTACAGCAAAAAAATATTTTTTCAGCAAAAGTTTAAAATTTTTTTTCGAAAATCTTTAAAATACTTTTTCAGCAAATAGTTGTTAAATATTTTCTGAAAAATCTCAATTTTTTACTGCAAAATTTTTCTATATTTGATTACAAAAATCCAAATCATTTTCAGCAATTACAAATTTTCATTTAAAATGTCCCATTTTTTTCTGCAAAATTTCAACTGCAAAATTTCCCCAAAATTTGAATTATCACCCGAAAAATAATATCAGAAATGTACTAAAACGCTGAAAATTCTCAATTCAAGCTAATTGAATCAAACTGCTTTTTAATTGAAAAAATGCCCCCAGTTTTTTTCTGCAAAATTTCAAAAAAACTTTAATATTCCAAAACCAAATATTTCAACATCAAAATATGCAACCCAATTTCACCCAAAAACTTAGATTATAAAAAAAAATATCAAAACGTACTAAAACGCGTGAAGAATTGCGTCAGATAAAAAAGTCGCGAAGACTAAATTGAATCAAACTGCGTTTTTAATTGAAAAAATAGACCCTCGGGTTCTTTTTTCTGTCTAGAAAGTTTAACAATAAAAACACTTTTAAAAAATATAAATCACTACCCAAACCAAACTGTCAGTTTATACATCAAACTGACTGCATTTTACTCATCCATTTACACCATTTTGACAAGATATACCCTAATTATTGTATTTAAAACAAAACAATTCAAGTCACTGTCTAGTTTATTATATTTTATTAATAAAAAAAAAACGCTCAAGGCCAAAAGAGGTACACTTCTAACATATAAATGACTATTCACGGCCGAATTAAAAAATAAATCTCTAAAAATACCTGTTATTTATAGTAGAAAATTTGTTATGTTCATTTCGCAATGTATTTCCTTGTGTTTATATAATATATTAAGTCAAATAAAACAGGACATAGGTTTGACAATCTCTTTCTCAGAGATCACATTTATTTAATTGGCCAATATTTCTTAACGTAACAAGTCTTACTCTTTCCTATCACTTATTGTTTCGAGAAAACATAACATTTCTTACAAGACCCTTATAGCGAAGCCGTTAAAATTAAATTCTAGAATGTTTCAAAACCAAACCTTTATTAATCTAAATCTAGAAGGTAACTTATTTTTTATTTGATTACAGACAACCATGTTTTTCAGTATAATTTCTCAATGCCATATTTTTGCGCGTCTTCATTGAACCCAATCTAACACTGAATTGAAGGATGTAAGACTACATTTTGTTTGATTCGGCCTCCGTTTCGTACAGTACATATAGGTTTTATAGTAATTCGGAAACACGGAAATGTTTCTATAAAATTGAACTAGAAGAAGATGGATGACCGGAAACTGGTTCTCGACGAGTGGCAACGTGTTTATAGTAATTTTATCATCACTATGTAGTAAACATAAAAACATAAAAGTCAGAAATATGAAGATACAAGGACAGCGAAGACAGCACATAATTCATTTTCTGAAATGGTCTACAATTGATGACGTACGAATACTTTGAAAGAGGTATTTCAGTGTATATTATTACGTGCAATTTTTCACAGCTCCCGTATTGCAATACTAATCATAACTCCCTATTTTACATAATTCAGAATAAGGTCCAATACACATGACCATGGTCCTGTCTAACATTCTGCCTTTGGTGACAAACATCTCGGGGAGGTGGTCTCGGAACGGTTTCGAGAACGGACTCAATAAATTTGTGTAATTTAAACGGCCTTTACTGCGCATGCGTCAAAGACGACCTTGATCGTTTCCCGCGGAATTTCGTCATCATTCCTAAAATTCTAAAATGGCTGCCCGACTGATGTAAACAAACGCCATGACAATAATTATTTCTCCTTGTTAGGTAACGCCGCATACGTTGTTTAGCACTTCTTTCAAATAAAAGACCATAGGTAATTTGGGCTCAATAGGGTTCTCTCATACTCAAACTTTCTCTGGTCCCTGCGGCGTACGAAGAAATATTATAAGAGGTCAATTATAACCATATCAAGCGCCATTGAAACATCCGGGTAACATAAAGGGTTATTTATTTTCTAACATCGTTCAAAAGAATTCCAATAACAAGCGTGCCGAGAACCGGTACGCTTGATTTTTGTGTAATGTAAATGGGCACATTTAATCGCGGCCTGGTCCGGACCGAGAACGGAAGGCTTTATCGCGGCCTGGTGTAAAAGGGGTTATATACTCTTTATTTTACATGGGTCAGAAGTAATTGGACAGATCTATGATGTTGCCACGAAGTACACGTGTATCAGATGGCCCGATCTAAGTTCGTCTAGGTATATCGTGGTTTTCACTGGAAGAAAAAAGCAACTCGAAAAAAAATGTCTTTTTTTTTCAAAAAGGAAATTAAGAGATATAGATGTAAGAAGACAAATATTGATTTTTTGAACTTTGCTTTTGACGTTAAATCAAATTTTTGTATAATTTCCAGAGTTCTTAAGAATGCATCATAATATAGGGTTAAAAGTTCAGGAATTGAAATATGTAGATAAACTTTTTCTTCTGTTGAGAAAAGAAAACCGAACACACATTCTCATGGCGAAAATCTGTAATAATAATTCACCAAAAGAGACACATATTTTTTATTCTGTTAATAAAAAAAAGCGAAACCCTAGTCAATTTAATAAGAAAATAAAAATGTTTAAAAAAAAATAAAACTCGCCAAAAAAGACACTTGTGGGCAAATACTATATGCTTGCATCGATAAAAAAAATATACACTAACAGAATAGAAATAGAATTAAATATTAATTGTCACAACACAAGACTTTTAAAAAATGCAACAATTTCAGTCACGGTAAAACTTACATTAATTGTGACAGGTTATTTGATTGTAGTGTGTAGCAAGGAGACGTAATGTCCCCTTGTTTATTACTTTGAGTTACAAATGACATTGAAAAAATATGAATTATGTTGAAACCAGGCTATGCCCTAGAGTCATAAAATTAAAATATAATAAGAGATGGTCCTTGCATATTTGTATTCTGATGCGGAGTGCAGCAGGGTAACATTACCTGCCCTTGTTTATTAGTGTTATTCACAAATGACATTGACAATTACTAAGTAACTTTGCAAAGCATGCCCTAGAAATGATGAACCGCAAATTATATTGGATTTCTTTCTACACTTATTTTTAATATTTTAAAAACCCTTTAACAAATACCTCAAGGAAACAAGCACACTTCTGATCCAAATTCAAAAGGTTTACAATAGTCAAAATTAAAATTTCAATTCCAGCAGTGGTTTAGGACAACTTTTGATTCGAGGGAGTATCATTAGAGCGTATATGAATTCACAATGGCAAGCTATTACGAACTACATGTATCCTTATACCTTGACTACAACAGTTCCTTGTTAATGGAGCAATTTGTTGAATGGTACTCTACATCCTTGACAAAAAGTCTTGGAACATAAATCCATTATGTTACAGCATTCGTATCTGTTTTCGGTGACAGTCTGTGATACAACAATAGTTACTCTTGCAGTCAAAGTATTAGGTGATCTTGGTAATAGCTTGACATTGTGAAGATGTATAAGATGAAGTTTGTAAAAGCTTGACATGATGAAGATGCATAGGATGAAGTTTATAATAGCTTGACATTGTGAAGATGTATAAGATGAAGTTAGTAATAGCTTGATATTGTGAAGATATATAAGATGAAGTTTGTAATAACTTGACATTGTGAAGATGTATAAGACACAGTTAGTAATAGCTTGACATTGTGAAGATGTATAAGATGAAGTTTGTAATAGCTTGACATTGTGAAGATGTATAAGATGAAGTTAGTAATAGCTTGACATTGTGAAGATGTATAAGATGAAGTTTGTAATAGCTTGACATTGTGAAGATGTATAAGATGAAGTTTGTAATAGTTTGACATTGTGAAGATGTATAAGATGAAGTTTGTAATAGCTTGACATTGTGAAGATGTATAAGATGAAGTTTGTAATAGCTTGACATTGTGAAGATGTATAAGATGAAGTTTGTAATAGCTTGACATTGTAAGATGTATAAGATGAAGTTTGTAATAGCTTGACATTGTGAAGATGTATAAGATGAAGTTTGTAATAGCTTGACATTGTGAAGATGTATAAGATGGAGTTTGTAATAGCTTGACATTGTGAAGATGTATAAGATGAAGTTTGTAATAGCTTGACATTGTGAAGATGTATAAGATGAAGTTTGTAATAGCTTGACATTGTGAAGATGTATAAGATGAAGTTTGTAATAACTGGACATTGTGAAGATGTATAAGATGAAGTTTGTAATAGCTTGACATTGTAAAGATGTATAAGATGATGTTTGTAATAGCTTGACATTGTGAAGATATATAAGATGAAGTTTGTAATAGCTTGACATTGTGAAGATGTATAAGATGGAGTTAGTAATAGCTTGACATTGTGAAGATGTATAAGATGAAGTTTGTAATAGCTTGACATTGTGAAGATGTATAAGATGAAGTTTGTAATAGCTTGACATTGTGAAGATGTATAAGATGAAGTTTGTAATAGCTTGACATTGTGAAGATGTATAAGATGAAGTTTGTAATAGCTTGACATTGTAAAGATGTATAAGATGATGTTTGTAATAGCTTGACATTGTGAAGATATATAAGATGAAGTTTGTAATAGCTTGACATTGTGAAGATGTATTAGAGGAAGTTTGTAATAGCTTGACATTGTAAAGATGTATAAGTTGAAGTTTGTTATAGCTTTACATTGTAAAGATGTATAAGATGAAGTTTGTAATAGCTTTACATTGTAAAGATGTATAAGTTGAAGTTTGTAATAGCTTTACATTGTGAAGATGTATAAGTTGAAGTTTGTAATAGCTTTACATTGTAAAGATGTATAAGATGAAGTTTGTAATAGCTTGACATTGTAAAGATGTATAAGATGATGTTTGTAATAACATTGTATAAACAAAAACCGTCAAAATTTAAGACGTATTTATGGTAAAGGAAATTATTTTTGACAATTACAGTCAAGTCTTATTCTTCAATTTAAATCCAATTTTATTTACTTTCATTACTGGTATATTACGAAGTTATTAAATCATAAAATGTCGTAGTTTGAAGTACTATGTCAGGTAAGATTTAGTTTGTCAAAATTTGACATTATCATCACCATTGGTGATATCAAATACTATTAGATTTGTTTAATGATATTTGGTAGTGGCTTGATGTAGGGCTTGCACGATATCCCCAATCAGGGATAAATCCCTGGCTCTGTCGATATAAATAAATCTTCCTACTATCCATAAATAGGTCCACAATATCAAATCGTCTTAGGTTAGAATTTTTACCAAGTAATATATTATTTTATGAGAAAGAAATAACAATAAAATCTTGCAGTTTTTTTATTGTGTGCAGTTTTTATAACGTAGTTAATTTTATCTTACAAACTTGATGACATACACTTTGACCACTGACCTTTATGTTGACCAAACAAAATGTCAAAATGACATCTTCTACATCAGTCAACACATTCTTTGCTTTAAGAACTTCCTTTTTAAACTGGTCAAAGCCTTCACTTTTTTGAAGTAAACCGTACGTCGTAGGTGTTCAAGCATGGGTACGTTTGCACGTTTCCTTTATTTTCCCGGGGGGAAATTTGGTGTGTCACAGGCTATGCAAAATTTTAACCATTTAAAGGCATTTTAACAACATCTCACATGACCACAGGTTCTCGTTTACCATTGTCTCTGAGCCACGTTCCCCAATAGGGGAAGGCGTGGGTTCAAACTGACCCATCATCTCGTATGGCTACCATTATTATTATTATGAAATATTATAATATGTACTCGGAGTACGGATCCGGAAAAGATGATTTGGACACAATCTGCTTCTATTTTCTACTGAACCGAACATCGGAATGAGCACCGTATATTGTACATTTTCTGCTCGAAACTTAATTCAGAAATATCCAACAAATACACACTAGTATGGTCGATTTAGTCCAATCATAATAGAATTGTTTTTTTGTTTGTTTCAGTGAGTATTTGTATATAGATAGGTATCAAGTACCGTCATGTGTCATAATTATGTCTATGTGTCTAATATCTACATTCATCTTTTTTTATATAAATATTCTATTCATACATGTATGAAAAGGATTGGGGAACAGGCTTGCGGCTATATTACCCTCTCCATTCATCTGTAGAGATGCGATTAAATTGACATCGAAGCAGAAAGATTCCGAGATCTATTGGTGACAATAGGTAGTTGTTGGTAGATGATAAGTTAATATTTGTTTTCAGTTAACTGATATCACAAACTAGGTAGTTGTTGGTAGATGACAAGTTAACGTACGCTTCCAGCGATTTGATATCACAAACTAGTAAGATGTTGGTAGATGGCAAGTTAACGTTCACTTCCAGCTAACTGATATCACAAACTAGGTAGTTGTTGGTAGATGGCAAGTTAACGTTCACTTCCAGCTAACTGATATCACAAACTAGGTAGTTGTTGGTAGATGGCAAGTTAACGTTCACTTCCAGCTAACTGATATCACAAACTAGGTAGTTGTTGGTAGATGACAAGTTAACGTTCACTTCCAGCTAACTGATATCACAAACTAGGTAGTTGTTGGTAGATGGCAAGTTAACGTTCACTTCCAGCTAACTGATATCACAAACTAGGTAGTTGTTGGTAGAAGACAAATTAACATTCCCTTCCAGCTAACTGATATCACAGACTAGGTAGATGTTGGTAGATGACAAATTAACGTTCACTTCCAGCTAACTGATATCACAAACTAGGTAGTTGTTGGTAGAAGACAAATTAACGTTCACTTCCACCTAACTGATATCACAAACTAGGTAGTTGTTGGTAGATAGCAAGTTAACGCTCACTTCCAGTTAACTGATATCACGAACTAGGTAGTTGTTGGTAGAAGACAAATTAACGTTCACTTCCAGCTAACTGATATCACAGACTAGGTAGTTGTCGGTAGAAGACAAATTAACGTTCACTTCCAGCTAACTGATATCACAAACTAGGTAGTTGTTGGTAGAAGACAAATTAACGTTCACTTCCAGCTATCTGATATCACAGACTAGAAAAATGTTGGTAGATGGAAAGTTAACGCTCACTTCCAGCTAACTGATATCACAAACTAGTATGTTGTTGGTAGAAGACAAATTAACGTTCACTTCCAGCTAACTGATATCACAAACTAGGTAGTTGTTGGTAGAAGACAAGTTAACGTTCACTTCCAGCTAACTGATATCACAAACTAGGTAGTTGTTGGTAGAAGACAAATTAACGTTCACTTCCAGCTAACTGATATCACAAACTAGGTAGTTGTTGGTAGATGACAAGTTAACGTTCACTTCCAGCTAACTGATACCACAAACTAGGTAGTTGTTGGTAGACGACAAGTTAACGTTCACTTCCAGCTAACTGATATCACAAACTAGGTAGTTGTTGGTAGAAGACAAGTTAACGTTCACTTCCAGCTAACTGATATCACAAACTAGGTAGTTGTTGGTAGATGACAAGTTAACATTCACTTCCAGCTAACTGATATCACAAACTAGGTAGATGTTGGTAGATGACGCTCACTTCAAGTGGATGCTGATATCTCTAACTAGGTAGTTGTTGGTAGATGACCATACGAAACCTCGCATCTTGCCTAGCTTCGGATACTCGCAGATCTCCGATAGGAATAATTTCTCTGTTGATCAGATGGTAGATGTCAAGTTAACTGATATCACAGACTAGGTAGATGTTGGTAGATGACAAGTTTATGTTTGTTTTTAACTAACGGATATTACAAACTAGGTAGTTGTTGGTAGATGGCAAGTTAACGTCCACTTCCAGCTAGCTGTTATTACAAAATAGGTAGTTGTTAGTAGATGACAAGTTAACTGATATCACAGACTAGGAAGTTATTGGTAGATGACATGTTAACGTTCGATTTCAGTTGATTCTGATATCACAAACTATGTAGTTATCGATAGTGAGTTACTCGGGTCTTCTTCACAAACCAATTGAAATTCCAACGACTTGCTAGGAAAAGAACCACTTGGATATGTTTAAAATGTCGGACGTGAGTTCTAATCTAGACCGGAGTGTGAAAGTCCAATGACCTTGAATAACTCATCTTTACTCATAATTCCAGTCCTCCCAGCTGTAAATAGGTACGGATAATCCGGGAAAGATCAATGCCAAGACTTGTGAACCTTAGTTGTTATCCTTGTAAAATATAGTTGTTTCTTTCTTTGGCTCATCGACACCTGTTTCTGTAAGATTTTCGTGTTATACCTGTCTATTAAAATTCAGAACTCGGATACGATGTACATGTATTGTGTGTTTGTTTCCGTATTTAATACGGCATTGGTTTACCTTGCGTTCTATAACGTAAACAAAACAGGTTGAGAGTTTCTTGTCACAAATAATACTTCCTCTGTTTAACCTATACTATTCCGTCGCTTAAGGATTTAATCATAGTTCGCTAGAACTGTGATTATGCTCAACATTCCGATGACATGATACGCGTCGATGTCATTATGACACATTACTTAACATGCTTAAAAGACTAGATTTATTAATAAAATTTCTTAAAATTAAAAGGGGTGGAGGGGGTGGGGGGGTCTTTACTCAGGTGAAAATATTCGGGGGGTGCTACTTCACCAGGATCATGTTAAGGACATTATTCCGAAAACTCACACAAATTCATCGCAATTTGACCATTTTTTCAACTTTCAATTGACATGACCCTGGTGTCTTTTAGTGGATAAACTATTAAAATCATCAAGAGGTACATAAGTAAATAGCGCCAAATGAAGAATTTTTTTGAATAGGATTACCTATACCCAAAGAGTTGTTTCTGAAAATTGTATCATTTCTTACCTTCTTCAAGAGAGCACTCTTGGTACCGGAGATTAAGTTTGAAAACTGTTACTAGGATACCCGAGTTCACTATACACCGAAGGCGAACGTTGAGTTTAAAGCGCCTAACCCATTCTGATACTCTAATCCAACACAATTAGATTTAAAGGATAACACATTTATTAATGATAAAAATCTACATAGGCATATTGCGGAAGCTGGTTCTGCGCAGGCTTGAAAGTAACAGGTGTGAACGTCTAAACAAATTGATGGTTATTTTAACACGATGAGGAATCGATATTAAAGGGATAATAGGAATTAGAATGAACATACAATCTGAAAATATTAAACTTGGCCAGAAAGACTCTTTTCATCAGTAAATATACCTGCTGCCATAAAAAAATATCCAAGTAATTATCCATAAATTTGATTATTGAAAAACATTTAATAAATTGATTAAGCGTTTTTCAAAGATGACTTAGTTTTGTGAGTTTTCAGATTTAAGGGATTCTGTTACTTTATGAAACCAGGTAAGTTTATTGATGAATATATGCTCATATTTACCTTCTTGAGAACTATAATATCATGTTCATGCCGAGACACAGTATCACTTTAACAACTGGTTGACCTTGAAAACACGACCATATGATAATTACAGTAGGGATTCAAGTAATTAATTCATTTATATTGTGTCCAAGTAATTTAACATACTATAAGATATTCTCCCCTATTGTTATGCCGTTATACATGTCGTCTAGTGCAAACTCATGGCACTCCGATACTCGACTTTAAAACATACAGAACACAAGTTGCTAAATCTTGTATGGAAACCAACTGCTGCAACTATCTATCCTCGACTTCTTGCCACGAGAAAGCGAAGAAAGAGGTGAAAATGAAAAGATCTAGGAAGTGATCGAGGAATAAGACGGGAGAGTGTGGTAAAAAGGCTATTTAATAGGGAGATAGCGGAGTGATATAGCCACAGTAGGCTTCCATAATCTTAGAACATGCTTCGATCCTGCTGTAGTGAATGTGTAGAGCAGTAGGGTAGAGTACATGGGACCTAGTTTCCGAGAGATTTTTAGATCACTGATACTCATAGTGGCAATAGTTCCGCAGACCGGGAGACCAGGATCATGGCATACCTCCCCCCTGAACTGTCAACTGGAGAAATGGATAAACTTATTTATTATGCAACTGTTCACTTAAACATTAAATCATAAAGGCCTTCAACATTGTAATCAGGATGGGTTGGGCTGATTTGGTACAACACGTATTCATACTAATGATGCTACGGTTTTGAAATATTTCTGAAGCACTCACAGAAACTTGTGGTCCATCTTTTAAAGTCACTTGAAAAAAAAAAAAAAAATCAAACAAATATATCACAACAACAAAAACTATTTTACAGAACCAAATTATTCTACATTACAATAAATTATTTTACAGAACAATCAATTATTTTACAGAACAAAAAAATAATTCACTTTACAAAAGAGTTCAGGAACAAAACATAGCTATAAGAACAAATTCTATAAAATGGTAGAATTACTATAAATATATGTAAATAACTTTACAAATGATACACAATAATATTCAAATACATGGATTAAAATCTGATTGGATATTTTTACAACCAATTGAATTGTCTGTTACTTTCACTGCGAATAACTTTTCAGTGGACAAACAAAAACAAAGTTTATACGCTTGTTCTGATTGGCTGAAGTGTATAGAAGCATCTGTTGAGCTATTTGATTGGCTAATGGTAAAATTGACTTGGTTGAGTTTAAAAGTTGATGTTGGTAATTTCTTACTCATGTATAGATGTTTCATTGGTTCAAAGTTCACAGAACCAGCCTGAAAAGATCAAAAGATTAGCATGTATAAAATAGATATAAATAATTATACATCTTCACAATGTCAAGCTATTACAAACTTCATCTTATACATCTTCACAATGTCAAGCTATTACAAACTTCATCTTATATATCTTTACAATGTCAAGCTATTACAAACTTCATCTTATACATCTTCACAATGTCAAGTTATTACAAACTTCATCTTATACATCTTTACAATGTCAAGCTATTACAAACTTCATCTTATACATCTTCACGATGTCAAGCTATTACAAACTTCATCTTATACATCTTCACAATGTCAAGTTATTACAAACTTCATCTTATACATCTTCACAATGTCAAGCTATTACCAACTTCATCTTATACATCTTCACAATGTTAAGCTATAACCAACCTCATCTTATACATCTTCACAATGTCAAGTTATTAGAAACTTCATCTTATACATCTTCACAATGTCAAGCTATTACAAACTTCATCTTATACATCTTCACAATGTTAAGCTGTTACAAAGTTCATCTTATACATCTTCACAATGTCAAGCTTCATCTTATACATCTTCACAATGTCAATTTATTACAAACTTCATCTCATACATCTTTACAATGTCAAACTATTACAAACTTCATCTTATACATCTTTACAATGTCAAGCTATTACAAACTTCATCTTATACATCTTAACAATGTCAAGCTATTACAAACGTCATCCTATACATCTTCACAATGTCAAGCTATTACAAACTTCATCTTATACATCTTTACAATGTCAAACTATTACAAACTTCATCTTATACATCTTTACAATGTCAAGCTATTACAAACTTCATCTTATACATCTTTACAATGTCAAGCTATTACAAACTTCATCCTATACATCTTCAAAATGTCAAGCTATTACAAACTTCATCTTATACAAATTCACGATGTCAAGCTATTACAAACTTCATCTTATACATCTTCACAATGTCAAGTTATTACAAACTTCATCTTATACATCTTCACAATGTCAAGCTATTACCAACCTCATCTTATACATCTTCACAATGTTAAGCTATAACCAACCTCATCTTATACATCTTCACAATGTCAAGTTATTAGAAACTTCATCTTATACATCTTCACAATGTCAAGCTATTACTAACTTCATCTTATACATCTTCACAATGTTAAGCTATTACAAAGTTCATCTTATACATCTTCACAATGTTAAGCTATTACAAAGTTCATCTTATACATCTTCACAATGTCAAGCTATTACAAAGTTCATCTTATACATCTTCACAATGTCAAGCTTCATCTTATACATCTTCACAATGTCAATTTATTACAAACTTCATCTCATACATCTTTACAATGTCAAACTATTACAAACTTCATCTTATACATCTTTACAATGTCAAGCTATTACAAACTTCATCTTATACATCTTTACAATGTCAAGCTATTACAAACGTCATCCTATACATCTTCACAATGTCAAGCTATTACAAACTTCATCTTATACATCTTTACAATGTCAAACTATTACAAACTTCATCTTATACATCTTTACAATGTCAAGCTATTACAAACTTCATCTTATACATCTTTACAATGTCAAGCTATTACAAACTTCATCCTATACATCTTCAAAATGTCAAGCTATTACAAACTTCATCTTATACAAATTCACGATGTCAAGCTATTACAAACTTCATCTTATACATCTTCACAGTGTCAAGTTATTACAAACTTCATCTTATACATCTTCACAATGTCAGGCTATTACCAACCTCATCTTATTCATCTTCACAATGTCAAGCTGTTACAAACTTCATCTTATACATCTTCACAATGTCAAGCTTCATCTTATACATCTTCACAATGTCAAGTTATTACAAACTTCATCTCATACATCTTTACAATGTCAAACTATTACAAACTTCATCTTATACATCTTTACAATGTCAAGCTATTACAAACTTCATCTTATACATCTTTACAATGTCAAGCTATTACAAACTTCATCTTATACATCTTTACAATGTCAAACTATTACAAACTTCATCTTATACATCTTTACAATGTCAAGCTATTACAAACTTCATCTTATACATCTTCACAATGTCAAGTTATTACAAACTGCATCTTATACATCTTCACAATATCAAGCTATTACAAACTTCATCTTATACATCTTCACAATGTCAAGTTATTACAAACTTCATCTTATACATCTTCACAATGTCAAGTTATTACAAACTTCATCTTTACAATGTCAAGCTATTACAAATTTCATCTTATACATCTTGACAATGTCAAGCTATTACAAACTTATATATCTTTACAATGTCAAGCTATTACAAACTTCATCTTATACATCTTCACAATGTCAAGCTATTACAAACTTCATCTTATACATCTTCACAATGTCAAGCTATTACAAACTTCATCTTAAACAGCTTCAAAATGTCAAGCTATTACAAACATCATCCTATACATCTTCACAATATCAAGCTATTACAAACTATTCTATTTATTACTTACAGTGGAATTCAGCTTGATGTTCTGATTGGCTGCCATGGAAACCAAACCTTGTTGGCTGTTGATTGTTACTCCCTCTGATCCTGATATTAGAATTCTGTTATATGATTCGATGTCTAAATCAGGATATTCAGTTCCACTTCGAACCTATAAGACAATAAAAATATTTAATTAATGAAATGAATTTACATCCAATGCAGTGGGTAACAAGGGAAATTTTGCCAGGACGGAAGCAAAACATTACTCTTATATGATTTCCAAATATCGAGGGTTCTTTAATGTTGCACACAGACCAGTTTATTGTCCCAACCATACAACTAAATGCTTTTTAACATTTTGAACCTATTTATAAAATATTATGTAGGCTAAATTTGCAATGACCTACATCTAGACAATATATTGAATATCATTTGACCTAGTTTTCAAACTCATAAAATAATTAGGTCACACCTTAAGTAACGGTTAAAAATGGCGAAAATTTGAAAATTATCAATTTTTGCTGTATTTAAGTACACTTATCTCTATGAATTTTTTAAGTAAGCCAAATTACAAAATATCTACTCGTAGACAATATATTGAATATTATTTGACCTAATTTTCAAGGTCATATATTAAGTGGGTCACACCTTCCGTAGCCGTTTAAGTGACCTAATTTTGAAAAAATCGAAATTTGAATAATTCGAAAAAAAATACGAAATTTAAAAATCGGCCTCCAAGAAAAGGTAGATAATGATCCATTGTATCTATGTGCTAAATTTCATCAAAATCGGTCTATAAAGTGGTGTCTGAATTTCGGATTTAAGAATTGTAACGAAAATTCAAAATGGCGGCCGATATGGCAGCTTGACCTAATTGTTTAGGTCAAATCGATCACTATTGACAAGTTATTTATAAAACAGTTTTCACTTTTCACCTAGCAGTTATAGACCGGAAGTTACGTAATTACGACATTTGAGGCTAAACCGGAAGTCGAATTTTTTTCTCCAAATTCTTAAAAAATCAAAATTTTGCCTATCAACTGCTAAAGTTACAAAATTTTACAATCTATATTAAACGAGAAATCATGGTCTGAAATTTTTCCCTGATGACCCTTGAATATTGAATTGCAAATCGTGGGTAAAAGATTTAACCGAATTGCATAAATCCTATAATTGTTAGTTACAAATACATTGAAGTTTTCAAATCTGAAAATCCAGTCGAAATCGAACTGAAAATAGACTTGCTAAAGAAAAAAAAACTCAACTTCCGGTTCTCACTTCCTGTCAGAGATAGAACTTCCGGTTTTGTTTTATTTGATAATAGAAATCATTTTAAGATCAACTGTAAATTTAGAATTTCTGTACCTTTTACCAGTTTGTCTGCAAACTCATCCAAGAATCGCAAAAAAAAAAAATATAATAATCCGAACGATGACAATACGTTTTCGAAACCTATGTAAAAACAGTAGCCTTATTTTAATTGATTTTCTGGTTAAATCAATGACCAAGGACACGTAGATAGTCCTTGTAAAAAATTGTTGTATATTTCCATCTGATGTTTACAAACAAGCTCACCACTAAAAGGGACGAGGTCTCTAATACTCACTATATCTGCCTGGACGCCAGCAGCGTGAAGATTTCGACTTTTCTTTAACGGATAAGAAGACTTCTGGGAGGTAGACATGAACACACGGTCATCTTTTAAACTAGACACTTGAAAATTATCTGTTGTTATGGTGATCTTCTTATCATACAAAACAACTGAAATATAGACACCTAGCAATTACACACCAGGGGGCAGGTTTTGTTTTTGAATATATGTCAATAATCTCAGAACTACTAGAATTTCAAGTTACTCACTTAATTCCTTCAGAAATCCTTCAACTAGGAATTTTACTTTCTATTTTTATATATGTTTTTTCTATTTGGCAAAGTGTCAAAAAATGACGAGTTGTCATTTTACTTTCAAAATGGATAATTCTAGACACACTTGGATTTGAAGGCTCATATTTCAACTCTCCTGAGTTAAACACATCCCTCTCCTGAGATTAAGGTATGATTGGACAAACAGGTTGCTTTTGGTAGTATAGGAGCTGTCTTGGTGTATGCTCTTAACCACTTGTAAGAAATTATCACAAAGCAAACATACCTCTAGTTCCATTATCCCATGGTGCTTGGATCACAACCTGAAAATACAACACCACAATATTAAAGAAAGAAACAACTATATTTTACAAGGATAATAACTTAGGTTCACAAGTTAAGGATCCTTTCTACCAGCTGGTCCTAAATCAAACCTCTTGGCATTGATCTTTCGCGGATTATCCGTACCCATTTACAGCTGGATCCACTGGAATTACGAGTGAAGATGACTTATTCAAGGTTATCAATATCACAAAAGTCGCTACAGGACGTTGGTATTGATCTTTAAGGTCCTTTAGGATAGTGATGTCACAAAAATCTAAGTTTTAGTGGAATAGAAGGAATACCTGATGTCTGATTGAAATTTTGAATGGTGTAATTTGATGCATTCAGTGTCCCTGATACACATACAAATTTAGAAAACCTCTTTACAATCTCTTTCTTCAGATTCTTTAACCTACCGAGCCTTCCATGCCAGCTATTTTTAAATTTTCATTAAATCGACCTCCGACCCCAGCATCGAACATCTTTATTTTGGTAATCTCTGTATCAGCAAAAACTCGCAGAAGATCTTCTTTCAACAGAAATTCAAGGTCATTAATTCCAAGATGGCTGATTCCGAGAAAATAGACTAATCCAGCAGTCGCCTAAAATAATCAAAAGATGAGAATTTAAAGGGATTTGGTCACAATTATCAGACAAAGCTATTCAGTAATAATACTCACAGTTAACCACAAGGGGGGTAGTGCGACCATTCTGATTGGGGGGGATGTCTAACTTTTACCGAAGAACATCATTACTGTTTTTATCCAACGAGCCCATGTGTGACAACAGATTCAGCGAAAGTTGGGGGTGTTGCGCCCGCTTTGGCGACACCCCTGGTTAACTGGTATTCGTGATATGTTGATTGTACCCTTTAACAGTTCACTGGAATAATTGAAAGCTGAATATAAGCAATGGACTGATTCCATTCTCAATCTCAACATAATTAAATCAAAGCAAATATTGGATAATGATCCCTTTTCTGAGGGTAAAAAAAAAAATTAAAGAAACCTACCAATGCATTGACCAGGGCCAGGAAAATGAGAGTAAAAACAACACAATATAGAAGATATCTTTTTCGACCTCTTATACCAGTCTTATGTAAATATTCTTCATTTACTTCGATATATCCAGCTCGGAAATTACAGTTGTGTTCTCGATTAATCCTTCGTTTTAACTGAGACTTCTCCCTCATTGACAGCGTGCTCGTGGCTGGAACCATGCCACCACTGTGGATCATCTGACAAAGAAATAATTAGGTCACATTAACTGCTAGTGAGGTTTTTAAGGATTCAAGGTGGCTTAGTGAGCTATTTTCAGATTTTTCAACTGAATTCCCCTTTTCAGTGATGCAGGTCAGAGAGACTGACATGGAAAAAGTGTATAGTCGTTCGGATGGGACAATAAACCGAAACCAACTGTCCTACAGACTGTGCACTTTAAAGGTCCCACGACAGTTGGAAGATCAAGTAACAAGTACGCTAATGGCGTGGTTGTGCCCAACTTCTAATGGCCATTAGATGCAGAAAAATTTCATTCAATTTATAAGAAATCTTAGATCCATTTAGGGCCTAGACACATTATGTAAGCTTAATTCCACAATGACAAATTTTCATGAGTAATTCTTGTGAAACTAAGACTTGATAATAAGTTTATTTATAAGTAATAAGTCACTGTGAATTAGGCCTACTTGATCATGCTGATACATGCAAAAAAGGTCAACCACAGGCCCAGGAATTACTTGAAATGTGCATGCAATCAGTTGGTCTTATAACATTCACAAGCACCTGTTTTAATAACACTATTAGGAATATTTTTTGATATAGGCCTACTCGGATACCTTGTTGAGTTCAATGCTACAGTTCAGGGATGATTTCTGGTATAAACCCATGTTCACTTGATGTTCCGTGTGGTCCTAATCTATACTTTCCGTCATGAAGCCATTTGCTAGGATACATTTAAATTGTCGGATGTGAGTTAAGTCTCGACCAGAGGGAGGGACAGGGTAATAATCAATACATCAGGCAGTTTACATATACCGTACTTCAAAATACCATAACTCAAGACTCAAAACTTAGGGAGGTTGGGTAATTTTCGGTCGTTTACTTACTTGAAAATAAAGTTAGCAAAAAAGAAGTTTGATAAACTGTTAGTAAATAAACTACCTGGTTTCAAACATGCATCGTCTAAATGATCACAATACAATCGATTCATGCTCAAAACACGGAAATTCATCAAAACCTAGAGCCCAAACCCATTTTCCAGTTAAATTTTAATATCAGGCCATTTCCCCAAGGTTTCAAAGGAAAAACCCAACTAATGGGTTTTAAAAGGGAATTCCCTTTTCCCGAAAAAATTTAATTAAAAAAACTTATGTGGGGTTTACCAATTTTAAAAGAAAAATTTTCCCTTCTTTAAAATTGGGGTTTTAGAAAGGCTTTTACCCTTTCTTTTTTTTGGCACTTTTTAAAATTTAAAAAAAACAGCCCCCAAATTTTCCGGGAATGGTTAACACGGTTTCAAATTTTTGTTACCAATTCCCGCCGTATCCTTTTTTTAGAAAAAATATGTTATTTTAAATTTAAAAATACACTGGTTTTTAAAACTTTTAGGAAATTTGGTAAAAGGGCCCCATTCCGTTTGTTTAACGAGTCCGCTATACAATTTTTTGGGCCCTTTTTAGTTTTAAGGTTTATCGGACAAACCCGGCCTTTTAGACGTCCATCAGCCCCCTTTCCCCCAAAAAATTCCCTTTTCACACCCCCATAAAATTGGGGGTTGGCCCCCCAACCCCCGGGTGACGTCACATCTGTATGGTAATAAATGGGTAAAATACAAATATACCTATATCTTTTAAATATTCAGATTTATTTTGAAAGACAATGTACAGTATAAAATTAATGTTATGAAACACAAAATATGACAAACAAATGAACACATACAAGCAAATATAAATAATACAGGAATATAATCGCTTTAAACTGTGTAGGCATCTTAATATTTACTTTACCAGTTGATAGAGCTCAATTTCAGCTATCTGTATAGTCGTATATATATTTACTATACCAGCTGATAGAGCTCAATTTCAGCTATCTGTATAGTCATCTGAATATATACTCTACCAGCTGATAGAGCTTAATTCGGATATCTGTATAGTCATCTAGATATATACTCTACCAGCTGATAGAGCTTAATTCGGATATCTGTATAATCATCTAAATATATACTCTACCAGCTGATAGAGCTCAATTTCAGCTATCTGTATAGTCATCTAAATATATACTCTACAAGCTGATAGAGCTTAATTTAGCTATCTATATAGTCATCTAAATATATACTCTACCAGCTGATAGAGCTCTTTTTCAGCTATCTGTAAAGTCATCTAAATATTAACTTAACCAGCTGATAGAACTCATTTTCAGCTATCTGTATAGTCATCTAAATATTTACTTTACCATTTGATAGAGCTCAATTTCAGCTATCTGTATAGGCATCTAAATATATACTCTACCAGCTGATAGAGTTTAATTCAGCTATCTGTATAGTCATCTAAATATATACTCTACCAGCTGATAGAGCTTAATTCGGATATCTGTATAGTCATCTAAATATATACTCTACCAGATGATAGAGCTCTTTTTCAGCTTTCTGTATAGTCATCTAAATATATACTCTACCAGCTGATAGAGCTTAATTCGGATATCTGTATAGTCATCTAAATATATACTCTACCAGCTGATAGAGCTTAATATCAGCTATCTGTATAGTCATCTAAATATATAGTCTACCAGCTGATAGAGCTCAATTTCAGCTATCTGTATAAACATCTAAATATTTTCTTTACAAGCTGATGGAGATAAATTTCAGCTGCTCGGATCAATTTTGATAATTAAAATTGGACATCCTGCGAACAATTAAAAAATTATGTACAACACAAATTTACATTGCTCCTGATACTCAAAATGCACGTGCATAGTGTAGTATGGTACAGTTTTTACATTTTATGTATTAAAACGTACGCAAATAGTAAAGCATAGCACAATTTTAAAAGGCATTGTTTATCTTAGCACAAGTTTTGTATTGTCTTTTTATTAATAGTTCATTTTCCATCATTGCCATCGCCATCTTTTTCATCACTTTTATCATCATCTTTATCATCATCTTTATCATCATCTTTATCATTGTCATCGTCGTCATCGTCATCGTCATCATCATCATCTTCATCGTCGTCGTCATCATCGCCACCATCCGGGGCTTCCGTAATAGCATCGTCATCATCATCATCGTCGTCACCTTTAGCCATGGGTTCGTCATCTTGTTTATCGGAAGTGGGGCTTTTTTTAATATATTTGCTGGAATGAATATCGATATTCTGTTGAAGCCACGAAACTGATTTACACGTGCCTCGGGACTTAAGGACCATAAGCTGTCCATTATTTTTGAAAAGCATTCTTTGTTTGTCCTTAAAAAACGGATGCATCCTGAACGGCGCTTCGAGGTTCCGCAGTTCTCCCGCAAGCAGAATTTTTCTGTCGGATTTTCGTCTGATGACGTAGGGCAATTTTCCTTCCTTCAGTTTGATTTCCGACGTCACCGTTATATCGGCTACTGTCGTCTTTTCTCGTACTAATAAATTAGCTTCCATCATTTCGCCTGGTTTCACGATAATTTCCGAGTTAATGTCCCAAGATAGGGTGTCTTCAAAACTCTGTGTCTCCCCCTCAGTGATGGTAAATCTCCCATCGGACCCGGCACTCACGGAACAAATATCCCCCGGAACTTTAACCTCCAATTTCACCTCGCCCCCAATCGAATACGTCTCCTGAAACGAAAATGACGTGGATGCTTTCGTCTGACGTTTACAACTGAACGCGAACCTTTGAGACTTTTTTGTATCATTTTCGTAAAGCGAATTTTGCAAGGAAACCGGTTTTCCTAAAAGTTTAGAATGATCTTTTCCTGGTCTGGTTTCGCCTGCTTTCACTTTGTCTGTTCGGTCTTTTCGAATTTTTTCTCGTGTCGTGTCTTTAATATCCAAAAAGGGCCACTTGATGTCCACGTCATAAAGTCTTTTGGGCGTGAAAAAGGCTTTCACATTCCCGACGTCGTTGGGGTAGGCTACAGACCAGATATATTTCTCAATAATTTCCTGTAAATCTATCACACTTTTATCAACTTTCTTGGGATTCAAACGTCTTTGCGCCATTTTTTCTGCCATCTTGGATTCTGAAACGACATAAAAAAATCAAAATAAATATTTTTTTTAAAATTTTTTTGGAGTTTTAACCATTGGGTTACCGTTCGGCTACTTCCGTGATTTGCCATGGTGGATCGTGTGAGTATTATACTCACGACGCCTAAGTTTAAAATGGCGCGCAAATTGACATAACTTATATTATGATTTACAAAAGAATACATCTTGTAAATAGAGGATTGTCACATATTTATATTGAAATTGGTTTAACAAGGAATACCTATTCGATCTTGTTACAAATCTGTTTCTTTTAATATCCTTCTCATTTTTTTCAGATTATTGCCCTTGCCCGAGTCTATACGTCACACAGAATTTGAGCAAAGCAACTACATGTATATCCAGTTTTAGCTTGATGTTTGTTATACCTGGTTTGCTTGAAAGAGAAACGTGTTGTTTTATAAAACCCAATGTTTAGACCACGGTATCAAATTATAGTATTTAATCTGAAAGAGTCGAATGTGGTTTGATTAAAACAACGATAGGATTGCATCAAACAGATCGAGTTTCAAGCCAATCTTAATCTGTGTATTCAATAAAGATTATCTCCCCTTGACACCGGGTGGGTTTATTCGACTGTTCAAGGTATCGAATTTGTTCTATCTGTTAAAATAGTTTGAATGTTCATGTTAATCACTTGGGTAAAAACATTTGGTATTTCGTGTTTTATCTCCCCCTTAAATACATAAACCAGAGTTTGGTCCGAAACCAAAAGCGAAGTGGACGTGAAACTAATTGAAATTAATTTTAAGATCAAACACAAAAGTAAAAATTTTAGTTTTAAATCATAGGGAAATATTATAATATTTTTATTAAGTCGATGATTGAAGTACGAAAAAAATCGATTTTTAACATACTAGCCAAACCTTAATAAACTCTACTTTAACCCTGTACCAGTGTCATATGATGAATAGTAACTTTTTACCACGCTAATCTCTACAATTACTGAACATTGCTTTAACCCTCTACCAGTGTCTTCTGTTGAATAGTAACTTGTTACCTTTCAACCACCCTTATTCACATTTTTTTGTGTTGCCAAGAAGTCTACCTTTTAGATCTTTTAGATTTTTTTAGAACACCAAAGTAAAAGATATATTAAAAAAAATTAAGGAATGTTTAAGTATATTTATATCAAACGTGCATAAAAGAGAAAGAAAATTAAACATTGTATGTATTCATTTAATATCGCTAAATCGACGGGTTGAAAAGTGAGCCCAGATACAGGTACATGTATTGTTAAAAGGTTAAAGTGACCCGAAGACTGAAATGACATAGAAATAACAAGCACGAACATAGTTTACAGCCCAATTGATTCTCATTCTCGACCTCATAAAGGCTTTATTCACATAAGTCCATACAAAAGTTGTATTGTTCCTGGAGAAAAAGTACACGTCGATTATGGTATCTGCCTCAACAGGCAATTTACTAACTTTGATCTGTTCCGACTATTCTATAGAGGTTCGAGTATTAAAATGATTTGTAAAATGTATTCATACTGTTTGATGTAGTAAGAATCAGGTTACTTTTATATGTGGAAAGCTAGCCCTGAATGGTAGTATGTCATCAACCTGTAATAATCTAAACCTTATTTCATATAAATATGATATTAACAAATATGACGTTGGTAAACTGAGTGTAAATTCTATTCTAAATAAATTAAATACGGCAGATATTGTTGATGAAGATGTTAAAACCATGTTCATTACAATCAATGATTTTATTTTTCTACGAGATCATAGTATGTGCAATACTGATAAAAACAATTTAAATGAAACTATTTTATCCACTCAATAGTATATATGGAGTTAAATTTCTATAGTAAATAATCTGTAATGTTTTATTGTATTTTTGTATGTGTAATTAATGTACGAAATAAATATATTATAATTACTATTTATAAACATATGGCAGAAAATCTCTTTCATGTTCGGGGTTCCTGCTGCCAGGAGATACATCATTAAATTTTGAAATGGCGGTTTTACATCTACATCAAAGCCCCGTAGCAGGTTTAACTATCTCATCAAACTCTTGTAATTCTACATGTTAACCAAACAAAACTTTATAAGATCAAGCCAGGCATTGGTTTCTCAACATTACCGGACGTGTTATATTTGGGACCAATGAAAAACATTTAAAAGTCTAATAGTTTGGGCCTCTTGTAAAACCCTCGGGTTAGCACCATCAATTTAATATAAACTTTCAATGAGATGATTTGAAGATTTCGTTAAAATTTTAAAGCATTTCTAAAAATCCTAAATATACATCACGTCATCAATTATTGTACTACAGAAGCAGATGGTTTTTTTTTAAATCGCAGACGAACAGTAAGTCAAAATTTCATAAGGTGGATTGCTGAAAGTTGAGATAAACCTTTCCGCTAGTAAAGACGAAAAATCAAGCTACATTATCCTTTTAAAGGAGTGAAGCTGGCCGATAACTAGAATTATCCACACAAGTTTCTTTCAAAATAAAACTATAAGGCTAAGTACTGTGTATCTTTTTCAAGTTTATCGACCGGAACAAACTTTTGAGATTACCTTTCGCTTTTGTGTCCCCTGGTTTTTTTCGGAGTTAATTTACCGTCATGTGATAAAAAGACAAAATATTAAATTGATGGAGTGTTTTGGATCTAATGATATATTTGATACGAACATTAAAATGTTTTTATCTCGTAGAAAATGTTTCATCTTCCTTTACTCCATCGTATTGAGATTAGGTGCAGAAGGTAGGATGAAAAAATTTTTTAAAATTTAGGGCTGTTGGGAATGTCCATGGGTTTTGGTTTTTAAAGGGAAAAAAAGGTTTATGCTTTTTTTGGAAACTGAGGTTGGGGGCATGTCTATGATTGGAGGTTTACCTAGTGGAATAAGGTTTAGTTTTTTAATTGTTTTAGGGGCCAGTTTGTGTATTGGATAATTTAAGGGAAATATAAAGAGGTTTTAGGGCTAAGTTGGGGAAATGGGTGGGACATAGTATGTTAACTAAAAATTTTCGTTTCTAACTAAAAAGTTCAAGGGATAAATAATTAAAAAAATTGAAATATAATTTTACTTCCTCGTTTTTTTTAACCCCTTGGGGGGAAAATTAAGTTACAACTTGAAAAATTTACAAAAATTTAAAAAAAAAAAAATTTAAAATGGTCACTAAATTAGAGCTTCTGTTAATAAAATGGTTAATGCAAACAATTCTTTAATCGGGCTCTGCACTAAAATTTTGTTAAATTTTTAAATTTAAAAAATTAGATTTTTATTCTTTAAAAAGGGATACTAGAAACCTGATATATTCTTTTAATTATAGTCATTCTAAAAACCGTTTTCCCTGGAATAGAGTCATTCTGAAACTAGAGTCATTCTGAAACTAGAGTCATTCTGAAACTCTAGAGTCATTCTGAAACCCGATACACAGTAAAACAGCAGGAAGTTGTGATTCATCTGTTTCTCTTGTATTCTCACTGCCAACATAATATAATTGGTTTAATTTTATTATTAGAGCCTAATTGTAGAATATAATTTAAATTCACTCATTAAAAAAATAATTGAAATCTGTCGAAAATTGTTCAAAGAATAAATTCTGCCGATCTGTATGACTAATGTCCTCAAGAGAAATTTACTAGCTAGTTAGACACGATAGTTTGGTATGTTCTAGTCTTATTCTGACTACAGAAAACTGTCATTTTACCTATCATCAAACAATTTACTAGCTAGTTAAACAAGATAGTTTGCTGTGGTCCCATTCTTACAACAGGAAAACGATACTATGACGAGATGTTTCAATTGTAAAATTATAAATATTAACATAAATGACGGTTCAATGGTTAAACTTACTACACATTTGAATAAAAACAAAGAACTGTGAATATTCACTACACATCCGGTATTGTTTTAGCTCGAGGGCAGGCTATGAATATATATCATAAAACTACACTCGGCTTATCAAAATATATCAATCACATTGTTATAACGCAAACATCGAATATTAAACAAGAGATAAAAATAAGGATGGGGGATTAATACAGAGTCGAGTTGACACAATTAACTAGTATCCTAGATTCTGTCTTTCTGTAGACTTTCGATCTACCAGCCAGTGCCCTCTCTTTCTGCTTCTTTAAAATTCATTTTTAATTCCTTAAAAACTTATTCCAAAAACAAACATGATATTATACATGTAGACATTGTAATAGTAGCGACTCGTCGTCAATTGGACATTTCCTAAGACAAGTAACTCACATATCTTCAACAATCAGGACGTTAACAGAGTTCACTGAATAAATAACGTACTAATATAATGGAGTACCTGTTATTATTATAGTCTTTCAAAATATATCTATTACATTATTTTAACGCAAACATCAAATATAAAACTAGCGATAAACACAGGAATGAGAGTTAAAATACTCAGTCCAGTTGACACAATTAACTAGTATATTTTGGTAGAAACTCTACAGGTTTAATATCTTAATATTAATGTTTATTTGAAAGCCGGTGGATAAATTTGCTGCTTGTTATTGGACCTCTACAATTTAATTATCTGGATAAAAAAATGTTGATTTAAAAGTCGAAGGATTATTGCGCTGTTTGTTATTGGACCTCTGCAATTTTATCATCTTTGATAAAAAAAAAATTTTGATTTGAAAGGCGACCGGCGAGGTGGTGTTGTATGTTAGGTGTAAGGGGCAGTGTGGGTTAGGGTGGGGAAACAATGTGTTTTCATCTAACTCGGGATTACGAATTGAAATCTAGAAACTAACAAAAAGAGGACAGGCAACTTTACATGCGAATTTGCTTCAAAATATGTAAGAAAATAAAATGTGTTTTTTTTCCGGTTTCATAAAAGACAAAGAGAGTTTCAGATCTGAAGTGAGATGAGATCACCTGCTCTGTTTTTATTGATCAGTCAGTTCAAACAATGAATAATGGGAAAATTGGTCTCAAAATATAATAATTTCCTTGAAAATTTGACCAGGAAACTTCAGAAAACTGATGAAAAACATAATGATTATTGTATAAAATAATTTCTTGCTCTGTTTATATTATTTTACAAACTAAGTTGAACTCGAAATGATTGTAAACGTTTGGTTTAATATTTCTCTCAGCGGGCGAACCAGGCCTCGGCAGACATTTTGTATTTATTCTATTTTGATAGAACAAACCTTATAGAATCTATAAAATAGAATTCGAGAAAAACCTCAAGATAAGTGTAAAAAATATTAATTGGTGAACGAATTTAATTCAAGATATTTGTAGGAAAATTAATAAATTTGTGATGAAAATAGGGAAAATAAAATGTTTTAGATCTGCTGCCATTGTCTATGAGGGTGAGGCAGACATTTTGTATCAACAAATAAATTATCTAAATTCCACCCAAATTTAAAATTTTGGAGCGTCCACATATGGTTCAGCGTCTCAAATACAAAATTATGTCGACGTAAAAAGGTTCAATATTCATATTCGTCCAATGCTAAAGACATAATTTAGATTCAAAAGAAATAAATGAGTCAGTTTTAATACTGAAAAAAGAAACATCAGAGGTTGAAATTTCAGTTTATAGCTAAAATTGTTAGAAAATTATTTTTGTCTTACCTTGAAATTTGATATTTCCAAATTATAAAAATAATAAAAATGTTTTAACGATGAGGAAACTATTAGTTCTATTAGAACGATGTTCAAGAGACGGATGGTTCACCAAGTTCTGTTTAATACCCGAACCAACAAGGAAAATACATGTAGCTATATTCATTAGCTTGCCAGAAACTAGCTCTTTGATTGGCTAATACAGTACTATAACTTGTTAGTTCAACCAATCAGATTGCATCGTGTCCAATCGTCAAAATTAGTTATGCATTTTTAGATTTTAGAATATGTGCGAATATTACAATGAAGAATACCGGACATATTGTGGGATTTTCGCAAAAAAGGTGATTTTGCGGATTCCAATTTAAAGAAAATTTAGAGCTGAGTTTTTTCTTCCTTCTTCCTTGTCCTGAAAAGGAAAAAGATGATTTTTAATTTTTCAATTCTGTCTCTTGGTTAAGGATTTTATAAGAGATATTCTCCTATAGAGAGGCAATGGTCTAGGTAACAAGTATTAGGTGTTATAATAAGAGATTTTCTCCTATAGAAGCAATGGTCTAGGTCACAAGTATTAGGTGTTATAATAAGAGATTTTCTCCTATAGAAGCAATGGTCTAGGTCACAAGTAGAAGTTATGCTAGGCACTTCATCAAGTTGATAAGAAATTATCTACTTCAGAAATGTACAAGATAAAGCAATGATCAAAAATTCAAAGCTAATAGATAATAAAAGGGTATCCAATCTACCATGTACAAGAATATTAATCAGATATTTATTATCTTTGTAAGCAGTCATCAAATGTTTAGTGTTTTTTTGGGGCTTTGGTCAAATTGTTTTTTTGCCGTCTTTCGAACCGTAAATAGGCTGAATTGTAAATATTGCGTTGTCATGTTAGTACGATCGGTAATATCAATCGAAATCATATTGAAATAAAAAAATATTCAAAATAATTTCTTTACAATATGCAATATTTTATTCAATCTATATAAGACGGGTTTTAGCTTGTCTTTTATTGAATATGAAGACCGAATAATAGGTCTACACATGTTGCAAACTTATCTGCAGAGCAAATGTTTAAATCAAAATTTCCAAACAATTTCCGAAAAAAAACCATTTATATTCTCTATGAAGACATTCTATGGTCGGCATCAGGAGAATAGTAAATATGATAACTTTAATTATGTTTTAGTTTAATTATGCTGTAATATACATAAAGAAAGTAATCCACCCACCCCACCCTCTCTCTCTCCCTCTCTCTCTCTCTCCCTCTCTCTCTCTTAACAGTTGAAGTTGAGAGTCGAATCTGAAGTTGCGGGCACATCTGTGAATCGACAATGCCAGTTCCTATATGGATTATCTGATAACATATCTGATAAGGTACCCAAAAACACATTATTGCATAATATGTGGACGCTCTAAAGAGAAGTGTTAATTACAATAATAATTATTAACCCGGGTTCTCTCTGAACCGTGGAACGATAAGGGTTCCTATGGAAAAAATATCTCAACATACATGCAATGTGTTATATACTTATCAGTTGTTGATATGCAATTTGAGATAAAGGTGCGGGTTGTAAATTTTTAATTAATGTCAATTGATTGAAATGAACAGTAGCTGAATAGGAATAGGGGTAATGTAGAGTCATCTTATCAAAAATTATTTCAAGTTTTAACTAAGGACAACCCATAATTATACTATTTCATTTTATGAGTTCTTCACCAAATTGTACTTTTATGTATTTTTTGTAAATTGAATTAATACTGGGAAATGAATTAAAATAAGCTTAGCTTGTTTTCAGACTCCCACTCTTAATTAATTGTCTTTACAGTAAGTTGTATAAAAACAATCAACACTTTGTTGATTACAAAGTACAAATTGGTATTTGTTGTTTATCATTTTTTATTTCAATGTCAATTAAGTACTTGACTTTAGATTCGTTGATGCGGTGTCTTTTAAAGTCAATGTAAAGTTTGTTAAAATTGTGAAGATTGATAAGAATGGGGTAATGTTCGAGTGTTTGTAAAATATTTAATTTAATTCTTACACTCAAGGCGACAACCCCATAATTAGTAGACTTTATGCATTTTAATGAGTTCTTCACCCCAACAGACTTTTATGTTTTTTTGTCTTTTCTTAACGATCTCATCAATTCAGCTACTGTCTTCGCGAGTGCTTCTGTAGATTACAACGTCTATCTCGTTCAATTACTATTGTTCCTTTCTCACAGTAAGTTGTGAAAAAAACAATACAAACACTTTGTTGTTTACAAATAAACAAAGTTGGTGTATTGTTGTTTATCACTTTTTTATTTACAATGATCATTAATTACTTTTGACTAATTAGTATCTCGTTAATTGGCGGTGTTCTTTGATGTTAATCAATATAATCATTGTTAAAAATTGTGAAGATCTTCATAAAGAAATGTGTTTATTTTTAACGAGTTTTTAAATGTTAAATATATTTAATTGTTATTCAATCATTAGTAAATTGTATCTTTGATGTTACCGACACGGTCGGGCCAGATACAGAATATCCAACAAATATTTATTCGAAGGATTTTGATAGTTTTCTTCAAAACTTTTGAAAAAAATCTTTGAAAAAGTTTTTTTAAATGCTTTGTAGATTCCGAGTGAAACTATACTGAAAAATATTATTTTTCGTTTCGTGTGTTTACTTTATTCCTTTGAAAATTGTTCACAAATACATACCCCTAGGACCTTTGCGATTGCGTTGTTATGAAATGCCTTCCACTTAGATCTGATTGAAAATCCGAATGTTATAAATCGATGTTAGCGTCTCCAATATTCATTCAAAGTTTTAAAAAACACGCACGTATATCTTCATCTGCAGGCCGAATCTCCATTGGTGGTTCTTTTGATGTGCTGAGATTTTTTATGAATGAGGTCTTTATCAATCTTTAGATTTAAAAATATCTTGAGATTTGTTGACGATATCATTTAATCCTCATTAATATTCATCTGTAAATAGTTTACCCCCAATTTAATTTTGATATATTCTCGATAAGAATAGATAATAGGGTATATGGTTATTATTGCACACTTATTACGTCATCAGATAAAGATCAATCAATACCGACATAATAGACATATACCGGTATATTAAAAATGGTCGAATAAATCATAAAGAGAAAGTATGAAAGGAATAAAAAAAGATATCATTTAGCCCAGTAAAGTACATGTATATATGAACTAGTGCTAACTAGAAAGGCTATGTTCATTATTAAGAGAATGTAAATGGGTACGGATAATCCGGGAAAGATCAATGTCGAGAGGTTTGGCCGTAAAGTACTAGCTGGTAGATAGAATCCCTGTCACGGAGAACTTGTGAACCTAAGTTGTTATCTTTGTCAAATACAGTTGTTTCTTTTTTTTGTTTCCCACTCTGTATTAACAGGGTTTGTCAACTGGGCATCACTTTCACATTGCTTGATAAAGACGGGTGCACCTTCATCGAAACGTTGCAAATTACTTTATTAAGTAATTACTATCCATATAATTGTGTCAAGGTGCATTTTCGAAATCGTTATAGTTAATATTATTTGTTTGGCATATCTTTTTTTCATTTGAAAATAACTTATGATATTTAACAACACAATTCGTGTACTGTTTACATTAAAGGATTGACGTCACTGTCCTTGTCAAATTTCCAACATTGCCCATTGGATGGTGTTGAAAATCCAGTTCTAGTAAAATCTAGAACTAAAATGAAGGGTGTAAAGCTCCATTCAATTTTATTCCATATTCGTATCCGAAATTGGTATCGGTTTTTCAAGATTTTCGTCATAGAAAACCAATGACGCCCAGTGTCTCAACAAGTCCATTCTTTGCCAGACTGATACGATCCCACCAAGACTCAGTCCGAACATACGTGAGAACATTTTTCAGCTTTGTTTATTTAGTAAAGTTTTAGCAACATTATTCTACAGTTGTTGCCTGTAGTGTTGATTGCTTAAATTGCATTACTTCCCCTGTTTTCATTAATTTCTTCTTGAAAAAAGTTATTTGTAGTCTATAGTTATGTTTAAAAGCATTACCTCCTGTGGTATAATTAACTTTCTACGAGAGATATTTAGTAGTTGTCTGTAGCTTCGTTAACAGTTCGCTTATTAGCTCCCTTCAATCATGTTCAATTTCATCCACGCGAGTGAAAATTCTATCCATAGAACACGTCAGCGGTCCAACATTTGCGATATTAAGGCCCCTTTCAGATTTGGGATAAAATTATATTCATATCAAATGGCTCATGGAACTTTAAACTGCATGGATTTCCGTAGATAGCTTATTACAGGCTGCCTATAACACAACGTAGGATTTGAAGATTGAACTTGCAGAGCCCGGGGAAGCTGGGATAAATACAAAAGTTTTAAATGATTAGAAAATATTATTCTCATACATTAAAGTCATTCTCAGTCCTTACTCTTCCAGAATAGGCTACCCGATAACTCTGTTTGACTTGTTTGTCAATTCAGCTTCCCAATCAGGGATCCACATAGTTATAATGTATATTCTTTCAGGAAGTCCACAAAACCAAATTTGTCTTTTTTGAATTATGTAATTTGTTGTGACGTAATGTCCACATGTAAAAAATGTCGGGAACAAGTTGACCTTATTAGGGTCAACACGTGATAATGGGACATGTTTACATTTGGACTTACACCATTGTAATAGTCGGTGTCAACTGGTGTGAACATTACTGGACGACATTTCACACATTCTCTCAATCCCTTGCTTACGTCTTTACTCACTTACAGTAATGGCTGAACTAGATAAGTTGGCCTAGAGGCCCATGGATTAAGATGGGCCCCCCCCCCCCCCCAATGGAAATTATCTTTTAACCTTTTATTGACTTGACTCAACCTGTATCTATAGTATATTTGAGCTACTGACTTTTGGCAATAGATATAAACAGAGGCCCCGTGTGGAACAGGTGCTGGACTTTAAAGATCCGCACAAGACACCGCAATCACTCTGATGGGACAAATTTCCCAAGGCTGTGTGTGCACGTAATAAAAAAGCAACTCTCATTGTAGCCGAACTGGTTTTGATCCTAAAAGTTATGTGGATATCGATAGATGAGTTCAATTGGCTAGTAAATCTAAATCAATTATTCTACGAACGCATCCCTTTAATAAATGACAATGCTGACAAATGACCTTCTAACACTTATAATAGACTCTTTATGATTCATAACCAAACAATGGCCTAATTATGTAAATTACCTACACCCCAGACGAGCCTCTTCAACATTTTTCAAATATTTACTTTCAATTTTTTTCACCTTAATGTCATTCACTATCCGGAAGCGATAGGACGATTGGGGATGATCGCAACGCATGGGGGGTGGTCGCAACGCATTTTTCAAACGTCCGTTACATTATCACATCTGTCACTCAATATGTCGTCTGCTTCCGACGTCTGATCCAATCTCCACCGCGCGCAATTAATTCCAAATCTGCACGTGACACCTTAGTGATAAGAATCAATATTTAGTAAGTACGAGAATGAAATTCTTCTTCGTTGTTTTATCTTCTTCTTTTTCTTGGTCAAACAATACACAGTTAATCTTAATGACTTGGTCAAATAGTTGTTCTATTGTTATCGCAAACCAAAGATCTGAATCGGAGAGTCGTCCATCATCCTCGCCTGTCAATCATTCCTTTGACCCATAACATGACCTTAATCTCAGCCAATGAAAACGACGATGACGTCATAATTCCCACCCAATAGCGATTCTCACTCTTTGTCGGTGTCTAGTGAGTTAAAAATAGATTTGATGTATATATGAACATTTTGATGGATATATAGTAATGCGGTATGTATTATGTTCTGGATTTATCGAATATGGGAGCCTAAGGGCTATGCAATTGTGGATATACTAGCTTTTTAAGGTAGGAAACCACACTCAAACCAAAGAAATTCAGCGGAAAGCGCGAATTTGCTACATAAAGCGGAGCATTTGCATCGACCCGAATCGTTGAGACCATGTCTGCCAGTAGATTCACGAAACCTGGCACTACATGTATCAAGTTGAAATAATGGTACCAGATCTAGCGTTGTTGTAGCTTTCTCAAGGCCTCGATTGAGATGGCTGCAGTATAACGACATTAATGGAAGTCTCTATACAGTCAATGAATGATAGTCCATTAAATGTGTTGTATTTGAACAATACTATATAGCTTTGCTAGAGTATTTGAACTAATGAATGTTGGCTGTATCGATCCCCTACAACAGTCGAGTCTTGTCAGCTGGCTAAACATCAGACCTGGCTATGTATCTGTTTTTGTTTCCTTCCTTCATTATGCTGGTTTCTGTTGTATTGTTAGCCCTTTACATTTAACCCTCTACCAGCTGAACCATAACAGAACCCCCTTATATTGAAGGCTGGTCATTTACAACGGACTGGATTATCATCTGTAATCATTAATCAATGCCGAGGGTTTGAATTCGCTCAGCCGTTGCTTTCGAGAATCACCCATTGTCGGTTTAAACACATATTGCACCTTCCACCTCATACACTCGTTCCATCGAATTTCTTTACTGCCCCCTGACCCTCATTCTAAGGCCTACTCATGCCTCCTTGATCTCATCGAAAACCGTTGTTTTTTTTTCATAAAAACGATATGTGTACATAATGTGTACCATTGCCTCTCCATGAGGGTGGGTCGGTCGGGGAAGGACTGGTTGGGGAAGGGTCGGTGGGGGAAGGGCTGGTCGGGGAAGGTCAACTGTCGAAGTTAAACTGTTAATGTATATCATTGTCCTTCCTCTTTTATACAAATAAATATCAAAACTTGGTCCATTTCACCTGACATATATCAGACATATATCAGGATTGGCAAGTAATATATCTTGAGGGCAAGTAATATATCAGGGGGCAAGTAATATATCAGGAGGGGCAAGTAATATATCAGGAGGGGCAAGTAATATATCAGGAGGGGCAAGTAATATATCTTGAGGGCAAGTAATATATCAGGAGGGGCAAGTAATATATCAGGAGGGGCAAGTAATATATAATATATCAGGAGGGGCAAGTAATATATCAGGAAGGACAAGTAATATATCAGGAGGGGCAAGTAATATATCAGGAGGGCACGGTCCCAGTTGATGTAATGGAATTCTTTGGTTGTCAGAGATTTTTCGGGAGGTCTATTTTACAACGTACCAGAATCTGGACTTGGAGAACGACAGACGATTCTGATGTTGTTTTCTATGACCTGGAGTTTGACCTGACCTTCAGGTGAAAATAAATAATATACACCTGTACATAACAAGTCAAGTAATGACAGTCGATAGACTTAATGCATATTTCACGTTCTACAGCACGTACATGTTCACAGTGTGTATCATTATCTACTACATGTTCTCCTCTCTTAACTTACACCGATAAAATATAACTTACAACCTTAATGGCTAAAAACACGAAATGAAACACAGTGCCATATGTAAAATAAATGGAGTTTTACGTCGTACCTTTCTGCACCATATGGGCTAATGAACACGGACGTCATGCAGTGTGCAATGAGGGAAATTTTGACAGGGCAGCGACATTAACCTACTCGTTTTTCGATTTCCAACTGTCGAGGGTTTTTTAACGTGCACAGCTTGTAGCACACTGGGCCTCGGTTTATTGTAGGTTATGACATTGCAATAATTTATGTCACGAAAGCACGGGGTCAGGTATATGAGTTTAATCTTGTGGGGAAGTCTGAATATAATACAATTGCTTGGAGAATAATTTACCAGAGAAGTAATCCGAAACAACTGCCTTTTATTCCAGTCTATGATTGCTATTCTGATAGTTTGGCTAGACCCATCGTATCCCGAATATGGGTTTTAGTTCAATGATGCGCGGAGCTTTATGAAGTGAAAACTAGACGTCCATATGCCTTTATATAGCGATTCCTGAATTTCATACCTATTCTTGCTAGGTGATGTAGTCCTAGGCCGAATCCAGGTCGACGCTCTAAAGAACTGGGGTCAGATTTCTTGCTCACATTAGGAGGTTTTACCCCTCAACCGACATATACTGACCGGAAATACCGACTATATATGCTCTGTAGAAGTAAACCCCGAATAACACCCCCCCCCCCTTTCAACCAACCAACCACGTGAAAAGTCACGACCAACCAACCCCCTTCCCCCTAAACATAAACTTGTCAACTATCAACCAATCAAGCCCCGATAAACCTGCACCTCTCTTAACCACAATCAGCATCAAAATAAGTAGTCTTTGACAACCAGACTATTACTTTCTACCCCATTGTCCTTCGAAGCTGTACGTAGACAGAGAAACTGGGTGATACAGGCTATAAAGTTTGTAGATCTAAAACTATATGATCGTCTCCCCTAGCTCCACTAACAGATAGATGATTCCAATCTGTCAGGATTCCACGGCAGACCGTCAGATGAATAATATATAATATAGAAATAGTGAAATAGCCAGAGGGAATTTATTCTATATTATTATTAATGAGAGGGTCAGGAATTCAAATAATAACTAATTCAATTAATACAATTTAATTAATGACCGTCGTCATCTTTGGGCTCAACAAAATAATATTAATAATAATGACGTTATTCGGATATCAATTTATTGGTGGGGAGCTGCGGTGGCTCGGTGAGTTAGATGCTTGCTCGCTTTCCTGAGTGTCCAGGTTCAATCCTGACAAAGGTTGAGATGAACTTTTGGATATTTCAGTCCACTGTCAGTGATGCAGGTCGGTGGGACTAACACGGAGAAAGCGTCTTAGTCGTTCGGATGCAACAATAAACCGAGGCCCTGTGTTAAACAGGCTGTTAATGTTAACGATCCGTCGACATTTGGAAATCCCTAAAAGAGTACGATTATGCCACTGTCCTGCAAAAATTTCCGTATTTACACTGCAAGAAAGGAGAAAATAGGATGTAAAACTCCATCCATTTCATCAAAAATATGGCATATAATGGTTTAAATATACAAAATATTATTACCATAACATTTCCATTTAAAAAAAACGAAACAAAACAACTAGATACCAAGATTTACGGGAACGAACATTATTTAAATTTACTTATTATCTTTATATTTAAATAAGTTAGATTTGATTGTGTATTATTCAGAAATATTGATTCGAATTTAAACCAGGATGGATATTGATACAGTCATGTACTTATATAGATATCTTCTTATTATAGCATAGACATTGGAAAAGGTAATGATCAGTATTGCACAAAGTACATGTTCATTGTTTTTTCGGTATTCATGCTTGTATGAATTGAAGACGTAATACTCCACTGGAAATCCTCTCAGTCACCAGAAATCTAATGCCGATATGCACACAACGTTCAGTGTTCTTGTATAAGGATTTGGTTTTTTGAATTGATCCCTGACTACATTGGTCTAAACTGAAACAGAATATTAGGACGTAAAACTCCATTTGATAGACTTCCAGAGCCATCAGAAATTTAATGTCGGGCTGCAAACCTTACGTTCTGTTCTTGTAAAATGATTGGGTTTTTCGAAATGATCCCTGACTACATTGGTCTAAACTGAAACAGACCTGTAGGACGTAAAACTCCATTTGATAGCATTCCAGAGCCACCAGAAATCTAATACCGTGATGCAAACCTAGCGTTCTGTGTGTTCTGATATTAGGTTACAGAACGATAGGTCGTGTTTGCTATCAATTTAGATAATGAATTGTAAGAAGTCGTGATAAAATCACAGACTCGCTTGATGATCTAAGATTTTTATTATTTACAATTTCTCGAATCACATTACTAATTCTGACTCATCTACAGATTGAAAAAAATGGTTGCCCATCTTATGTCTATGGTTGAAGACAGGCTGTAGTGTAGTTGGTTAGGGTGTTGGAACCATTAAAGTACGTCACGTCGTTTGTTTACTAGCGTCGGACAAATGGTCGTGAGATCTCGCAAGGCGTAGGGAAGTCTTTAACCTTCTACTAGTCATCGTTCCTCATTATTCCAGTCCAGTCCAAGCTGTAAATGGGTATGGATAATGCAGGAAAGATCGTTGCCAAGAGGTAGGACCAGCTGGTAGAAAGGATTCTTAACTGTAAACCTTTATTTGTTTCTTTCTTTTGGGAGTAATATGTCAATGAGCTTTTAGTCACGATAGATTCGCCTACTTTTTTGGGTGTACTAAAGACCGAATAAATGATGTAGGGGTTACCCCCATTACCCTTATTTTTTTTCCTAAAATTGAGGGGATATGGGATTGTATGTGACCAATTGACAGGAGACTAACTCTTTTTATACAATGGGCAGCAGGTGGGACCCCGTCTATGGTTCTTGGGGATGAGATAATTTTGATTAAAGACCACCTAAAGACTGAAACTGGTGATGCCGAAACCTTCATGACCCCCTCACCATTCCCAACCTGGTGCCCCCCCTAGGGGGTATGTGAAAACTTCCAAATTAGCTTTTTAGAATTTTCAGGAATTTTTCCAGTTTTTTTTGGGATTAACTTGACCACCAAAGTTTCCAGGTAATTCACCTGATTAAAATTAACGGGGCGAATTTTGCCTAACTTCTGGTCCAAAATTTTCCCCTGATTGTCCGGATTTCCCCCTGATTTTCCTCGTAACATAGTTTGTTATTTGAGACGTTCTCACTGAAGTTGTTGATGGACGAATTGTGTACGTATACAAAAGTTTTAATGAAATAAAAGCCTAAATGATCGAGAGACGAAATTCCACACGACTTAGTAATTTCTTAACAAATAGCGTATTCTAACGTTGAAATCCATAGTCTCTTATATACGCTATATAACAATCCATACCAAAGGCAACTATTACAACGTTTCGTAGAATTACCCTTGGCTATCAATGTTCTTTTCTGGAACCTTTGCCAGTGTTTTTATAGATAATGCCCACATCTTGTACTAAGTAAAAGGCTAAATAAAACAACGTTTCGTAGAATCACATATATTTTATCCGAAGATCCTTTATATGTCTTTTATAACGCCCAACGTTTCGTGGAATTACATATATTATGTCTGAAGATCTATTATATATCTTTTATGGCGCCAACGTTTCGTAGAATTACACAGCGAAATAGAATACGAGTATGGTATGATATATGTCGGAGGTCATATAATATACACGATAGGTCCGTCGTATCGTATTCCCATGTTTTGAATTGTCAATGAGGTGAATAATGAACATAACGAGGGAATTCGCTCTAACTAATAGACTAGAACTAGTGCCTTTTTATCTTCTACCAACCTATTGATTTTTCTACCTCTCTCTCGCTTTCTTATCATTGCTATATTCTGTACTTTCAGCTGGAATATGAATGGATGACGACGCCAGACGTGGTCAATAGATAGTGGATGTTGGTGTGTTTCTATGGAAGAACGTGAAAGTTGGAAGGATTCCTATAGAAACAGTGCGGTACGGACGTTCCAAACTGTCACACCCTGGCTATAGCTCGAGAATAATGGAATGTCGATAGAACACCATTGGCGGGATGTAGCTTCAATGTTTACGACGCCAAGTTTCGTGTAATTTGTCGAACCTTGTGATGTGATCAATGTGGAATTATTCGATATCTTAGAGAAAATTGGAGCAGTATGATTTTGTGAATTTCTGACGTGAACCAATTTATGAGTTAATTTCCCTGAAGTGAAGTTATTTAAATTCTAAATTACTTTCTTATCCGTGATTATTTACCGAAATGGCGCACAGTTTACTACAAAATAAGCGATTTTTCTGCCGCGAGTGGTCGTTCAGTAAAATTCAACATTGTTTAGATCACCGTCCGGAATCTAAGACTTGTGGGGCGTTGATAATGGGCGGTCCGGGGTGCGGCAAGACGGCGCTGTGCTGTGAGCTAGTCTGGCCGACGTCATCCAACGGTAAGCAGACGTCTTTGAGAAAACGTTTGATTGCGCACCATTTCTGTCAGGCTCATAACATAGATACCTTATCTTTAGTGGACTTCATTTCCGGTATAGTGGACCAGCTGTCCAGGTCGGAACTAATCGTCGGCTACCGAGAAAAACTCAAGGACCCTTCAGTCCGGAAATTTCTTAACCAAGACGAAATCGAGAGATCTCCGGACGAGGCGTTTAAGCAGACTGTGTTAAATCCATTAATGGCACTCGACCCTCCTAAAGACACGCTCTTTATTCTCGTGGACTCCATTGACGAATCGTATCTTCAGACTCTCTCCGAAAAATCACCTGTAAGTAGAAATATTGCCGAACTTTTAGCCAATTATCACCCCCTCATACCTCCGTGGTTATTGCTGATCTGTTCGTCGAGAAAACAGAGCAAATCTGTCACTCGCATGTTCACCGGTTTCCGGAAGATCAGCCTGGACGATTTACGTAAGTCGCATATCGTTCGCGACGTACAACAGTATATTCTTTGTCGTTTGGACCAAGAGGAAGCGTTGCGTCAACATCTAAGTCGCGAAACGGCGGAAATGTTGAACCAACTGCATATAAAAAGTAACGGATGCTTTTTGTACTTAGAAAAAGTCTTGGACGGAGTGGCAGATAATTTTATTATGCTTCGAGAAATCAAAGAAATACCAGGAACTTTAAATGGGTTATATTTGTGGCTTTGTCAACGATTATTCGTGAAAAAACAATTTGATAAGATACAACCCATATTAAACGCCATCTTGGCGGCCAGACGTCCTTTGACTGTGGATAATTTATACTCTTGTAGCCGTGGAATCAACACCACTCTAACTTTCGAGGAATTTGATCGTCGTTTGAAACTAATGTCGAAAATTCTTATCGATGGCGACAATGGGTCGAAGATATTGTTTCACCATAGTTTTGCAGAATGGCTACTGGACGTAAAACATTGTACTCAGAAATATCTTTGTAACGCCACCTACGGGCACGGGATGATTGCAATGGCTGCCACTTTAAACGCGGATCACCTTACTGCACCGGAAGTTCAAGATTTCGCCTTCCATCTGTTGCGCACAAACTTCCAGCCGCCTATTCAATATCATCATTTAGTTCAGTGGTTAATGTTGTCAGGCACAGACGTCGAGTCGAGTTTGTGTTCAGGGATACCAAAAGACCCCAAAATCGTGAAATTGTTGCTAGACGCAGGTGCCAGAATGCCTAGCAACGAAATGGATGCGAGCACGTTGTCGGTTGACGATGATAAAGACGATTCGGGATCTTCCGTGGAAGAGATAGACATCCCAGTGGATCAAATTGACGGGAATGGACGATCCTTGCTTCATACTTCTTCGTATCAGGGTAACCTTAATCTAGTCAAGCTTCTCCTTGTGAAAGGAGCTTACGTCGAAGCGGTGGACAAATCCGGACAAACAGCGCTTAATCTGGCTGCTCGACAGGGTTTTAGTGACATTGTGGAAGTTCTTCTAAAAGCTGAGGCGGAATTCGATCATGCGGACAATGACGGCTGGACCGCACTACGTTCAGCCGCATGGGGCGGTCATACAGCCGTAGTGAGGCTACTACTTGAGGCAGGTGCGATGGTCGACCATCCGGACAGTGATCAAAGGACTGCGCTGCGTGCAGCAGCTTGGGGTGGACATGAAGAGATAGTTATACAACTGTTACGACACGGTGCGGACGTAAATAAAGCCGATAACGAAGGTCGCACAGCTCTGATTGCTGCGGCGTACATGGGTCACGTAGAAATTGTGGAACATTTATTGGATTATGAAGCCGATATTAATCACGAGGATTGCGACGGACGCACGGCTCTATCTGTTGCGGCATTGTGTATACCGGCTAGTGAGGGACACGAGAAGGTCGTAAGTCTTTTACTAGAACGTGGAGCCGAGGTTGACCATCGAGATCATGACGGGATGACGCCCCTTCTTGTCGCCGCTTACGAGGGACACCACGAAGTTTGTGAAATGTTGCTTGAGTGGGACGCAGACGTTGATCATTGCGACAATAATAACCGCACACCGTTATGGGCGGCTGCGTCTATGGGTCATGACAAAGTAGTAGGTCAGTTGCTGTTCTGGGGAACGGCTGTGGATCATATTGACGGCGAAGGTCGTAGTGTTTTGTGCGTTGCGGCCGCTCAGGGTAATCCGGCGGTCGTAACACTTCTTTTGGATCGGGGATTAGATGAAATGCATCGAGATAACGGAGGATGGACTCCTTTGCACATGGCTGCGTATGAAGGGCATTTGGAGGTAGGTAGTACTTTTTTTTTAAGAATTACAAATTCGAAGTCAAAGTATGGACTTTACAGGAAGGGTTAATATAGTAAAGCAGAACCCTCTCGTCTATGATTTGACTTAATACAACACTTTTTTGAAAATAAATTTGAACATAAATCTTACGAAATACACAATATACATACGTTATCTAAAGAAGAACTGCTATTACAATAACATACATGCTATATACCAAAGTGACTTGGCAATTTCACTGATTTTTGTAAAGCCTTTGATTGCTATTGCTATAGTCGTATTGAACTCCATTACGTTAATCAAGGTTAGAAAAAGGTGTGTATTATATAACAGGGACTGACTGAAATTCCTTGAAATTTGTACATTTGATGCTATACTACACGAGTATGGAGGTGAGTAGGGTGGGGGATAGGTGGAGGTTGATGGAGTCAGATTGATGGGGTGAGATTGATGGGGTCATGCGAATGCGAATAAAGTTGTTAGCATATTTTCAGTATTGAGGGAAACGTATTTGATATTAAAGACGATCGACAGTGCCCAGACTGCTGGAATCAAACTAGACATTGGAGATCTGATGCTGTTATTTTAGACCAAAGTGTTAGATTATCACCCTTCATTTATTGGTTTGTTAGACTGACAACGTCCTGGTTACACAGTTAATACCATGGTCCATTTAAACACTTCTGTAACCTAGGTCTATATCGTACAGAATATTATACCAGATGATGTTTACGTGGTTGTATTAACGAGTCCTGTCTGTTGTTGATGGAGGTCCATTTTAACACTCTTGTAACCGTCTCAGTCAGTTCAGGGATGTGGAATACGTTGTATTTGCCAGTAAAAATTTCAATTGTTTTTGTCATCCTAAGAGGTTATACCTTTAAATCCTTTATTGCCATTTTTGTTTTTCAAACGGCTTTAAAATTCTTGCTGGCTAATTGCAATAGATTCTGTATAACATCGAAACTGTGGAGAGCTGCTGTATCAATATATTTGAAAGATGAAAATGGAATGGAGTATTACTTCAGGTCAGACATGGAAGTTATGTATGGTATAATTTTTATATTGATTGCTTAAAGGGATTGTAAAGAGGATGTCTTTAATTTATACCTATACTGGGGATACTGATAGAATCTATTTGCACCATTCCAATTCTCAAATCCCTTGAGGTTGATTCCTGCCACTAAACTCAAGTTGATGTGGGGAATATTTTATGCTTGAGGAATGTCTGTAAAAAGATTTTGATAATATGTTGGTAGTAATGAGGAATAGTAATCAATACTAATTGTGATGCCGAGCAGATAAGCAGTGTCTGCCAAGTTTTCAGGGATTATTTTTAAAATCAATAAACCTAGAGTTAACTGATCAGTATTTAGAACAGTAATATCTAGATGTCTTTAACTCATCTTTCTATCTTTATTATTTAATTCAACCTGGTTTCCCCCTGATATTGATGTAGGTTGGAGTAATTTCAGATGGGACAAAAACTTGGACAACTACGTCCAGGACAGCTCCGACAGCCGGATTTTTAACATGTACAGTCTGTAGTATATTACTTTCTTTTTCTACAGAGTTTTATAACCATACAGAAAACAAGGTTTTCAGCCATACTAAAAACAGCGTTTTACAGCAATACTGAAAACAGCGTTTTAAAGCAATACTGAAAACAGAGTTTTAAAGCAATACTGAAAACTTCGTTTTACAATGATACGGTAAACAGTGTTTTACAGCCATACGGAAAAAATCGTTTTATAGCCATGCTGAAAATAACTGTTTCCCTAACGATGTTTCTCATTAAGTTTAACGTCGTGTCATCTGTCATAATTATTCGTTGTTACAAATTGAAGTTTAGTTTGATTATATTCCAATAGCTATTAGAGAGAAATAGCCATGTTAAAATACCATCTGGTTATTAGAGCATGGATAATATAGAATTATTATAATGGTTTAAATCAATACTGGTTTCATTAGACAACTAGAATGAATGAATGAATGAATGAATGAATGAATGAATGAAAGAAAAGGGAACAATGAATGAATGAAAAAGGAACAAATGAGTGAATGGATGAATAAAAGAACAATGAATGAAGGAATGAATTGGATCAATAAAAACAGGAACAATGAATTAATGAATGAACTCTCACCCCAATATAAACAGCATAAATAATTGAGAGAATTAAAAATTGTGAATGAATGAATGAATGTTCTAGAAATAAATAATTGAATGTCAGTGCACAAATAAGAATGAATGATTGAAATAAAGGAAAACATGGACAAAAGATTAAGCAATTAAAGGAATGAACGAAGAAATGAGCAAGGAAGAAATGAATGAATGAAGCAGACAAGCTGTTAATGAAATGGAGATTAATGAAGAACTGGGAACAATGTAAGCTGGTAATGAGAATAAATGGACTGTTTTAAAGAACAAGATTGGAATAATTCCAAGTCTTTGTGCTGCCAGATAGAATCAATATTAGTACTTAGTCTCTGAGTTCAGATCGACTTCATTATGGAACGCTGCCTGATATTCCTTTATATTCCAGCAGGAATTGAAGAGGTTTTCTATGCTTGTGTATCAGGGACACTGATAAGATAGATTTACCAATTAAGAATATTATTTATAAAGTTAAATGTTGTTTTTGTTATTTTTAACAATTGTAGAGAGTAAAGTTTGTTATGTGTATTAGAGACACTGATATTCATTTACATCATTCTAATTATCAGTTAGATGCTTTTGGTTCCTGCAATTTTACTTAAACTAAAGTTTTTATGACATTGTTATCCCTAGTTCGGAATCAGAATATTATCAATTTCATCCAAGATCTTGTAATGTGTGGTTGAATATTAGGCAATAATAAAGGATGTTAATCTATATTTCCTTCCATAGTTTAATAGGCTCTATAGTATAGAGTCTATACAGATGGGGGCGAGGTAGTTTAGAGGAGTCCACAACTATACAGCTAGTATAGATTTGTCATTCTGTGGACAAGATTTTGATGAACAGAATTGTATAGATTATATAGTTGTATTCATATTGATAAGGAAAGATAAGAATGTATAACAGATAGATCTAGATATCTTCACTTTAGAATGTTACTTGTATGTGTAATGTTACTTGTATGTGTAATAAAACGTTACCTGTATGTGTAATGAAACGTTCCCTGTATGTGTAATGAAACGTTACCTGTATGTTTAATGATACGTTACCTGTATGTCTAATGAAACGTTGCCTGCATGTGTAATGAAACCTTACCTGTATGTGCAATGAAACGTTACTTGTATGTGTAATGAAACGTTACCTGTATGTGTAATGAAACATTACCTGTATGTGTAATGAAACGTTACCAATATGTGTAATAAAACATTACCTGTATGTGGAATGAAACGTTGGCCTGTATGTGTAATGAAACGTTACCTGTGTGTAATGAAATGTTACTTGTATGTGTAATGAAACATTACCTGTATGTGTAATGAAATGTTACCTGTATGTGTAATGAAACATTGTGTTTAAAGGAAATAGAAGTCCATATCTATAATAATTGTTGTCTCTTAGATCTAGATAAAATTGTTTCTATCTAGAATTAGTTGTTTATTCTAGCTGGTTCTGCTGATATCAGCCTCCAGGGGTATAGACAGATGTTTTACCAGAAATCAAGACAAATTCCTGCTTCTTCAGATCTCTACAGATTCTCTCTTTCTTTCAAATCTGCTTTTCTTATTATTTTTAATTTCCAGGACTTTGTCATTTTAAACAATTTGTAATTCTATCAATTGTCGATTTCAACTGCTACGTTTTTTAACAAATGAGATTTAGAACTTTAATGATTTCGAAATTTTAAAAAATTTTGAAATGTAAAATAATTTTTGGAAATATGAAATAAATTTTTGAAATAATTTGAAACTATTTTGAAATTTAATGATGTATTAGAACTCTGATGTGTCTGCAGGTGATTAAATTTGAATTATGTTGAATTCTGTTTTAGAGAAAATAAAATAACAAATTAATATCATAGTTTATGTGGACTCTCTGAAAGGGATGTCGATTTGTCAATCCTAAATACCAAATAAACATTATTAGCTATGTGGACTCTCTGAAAGAGATGTCGAGTTGTCAATCCTAAATATCAAATAAACATTATTAGCTATGTGGACTCTCTGAAAGAGATCTTGAGTTGACAAACCTATATACCAATTAAACATTATTGGCTATGTGGACTCTCTGTCAAGAAGTTGCCAAACCAAACTGACTCTATGAGCTCTGCTAACAAATTGATATGCTATTTTAACTTAATTAGAAATTTTAGATCAGAGATTGTTTACAGTATAGAAAGATGATCTAATAGAATTGTTGTATAGCAAGTAAACTGTTTACAAAGTGGTTTCTAGTAATTGTTGTATATCAAATGAACTGTTTACAATGTGGTTTCTAGTAATTGTTGTATAGCAAGTGAACTGTTTACAATGTGGTTTCTAGTAATTGTTGCATAGCAAGTAAACTGTTTACAATGTGGTTTCTAGTAATTGTTGTATATCAAATGAACTGTTTACAATGTGGTTTCTAGTAATTGTTGTATAGCAAGTGAACTGTTTACAATGTGGTTTCTAGTAATTGTTGTATAGCAAGTGAACTGTTTACAATGTGGTTTCTAGTAATTGTTGTATAGCAAGTGAACTGTTTACAATGTGGTTTCTAGTAATTGTTGTATAGCAAGTGAACTGTTTACAATGTGGTTTCTAGTAATTGTTGTATAGCAAGTGAACTGTTTACAATGTGGTTTCTAGTAATTGTTGTATAGCAAGTAAACTGTTTACAATGTGGTTTCTAGTTGTGGAGATAACATGACACATCTTGTCAATATCCAACCCCTTTATTGTCCTATCTCTTTCTAAAATCAACAAAACACAATACTATATCAGTGATATTTACTCTAGGGATATTAAAAACATGTGCAAATATTGTTGTATATAATCAGGGGCACGGATTCATTGATGTAGTTAGTGGGGACGTGGTATTTAAGAAGCAGTCCCTTTTCTTCTTTAGTGTCTTCAGAGTTGTGGTCGTCCTCTCCCTGGTGACAAGGGGCTCCAGTGGAGGAGTTAAAAACATTTTTAAAATAAGATTACACGTATACGAAGATGAATTTATTTTGTTCCATGTATTTTAATAATCAAATTACCCACAAACAATAGTGGTAAACAATTATATTGAGTTCAATGTTTACTGTTGATCTCAAGTCTTTTTCTCCCTGCCTCCCAGCTCTGATCTTTAACCATATCTTGCTTGACCTACTATGCCAGAAATCTGTCATTCCTTGATTCGAGAGTAATATGAGATCTTATTGGTCAGTTATTGTGGGTAACAGAAAAGTTTTGATTCCTTGTATTATACTTTTAGTTTGGTTCCTGCATTGGACAGAAAAAATTTGACTTCTGTATGTATAACAAGAATTTTGAAATCCCTGTATCACTTATTAATTTAAAACTATGACTTCAGGTTCTCCTTATAAGAGCTCAACTTCAATAAATCATTTGAAATTATGGATGTGTTTTTTAAATGAAATAAATAGAGTTTTACATCCTACTCTTCTGCACCTTATGGGCTAATAAAGATGGTGGATGTGTTTTTGAGACTGTAAGTTCATCAAGTTGGACCATGTCAATAATACTATATAGTCAAACGTCATACAAGTCTGTTTTTGACCGAACCACTGTAAAACTATCCTGACAATATTTAAAAATGTAACAATGGATGTTTGATCTAAGTTAATATAGATCTCTTGTTTGTTTTTATAACTAACAGTAACATGGTCCACCTCATGAAAAAATAATAACAATCTTCTTTGATGTATTAGTATCAAGATCTGTCCAGTCTTGTTTTCTTGACTTGATGGTAGGTAGGTAGGTATATAATGTAGATTCTTCACAATGTCAAGCTATAATGAACATTGTACTTATACCTTGACTGCATAGCCACCTTTCTTGTATCACATCTTCACAATGTCAAGTAATTATTGCAAACTTCTTCTTATACCTTGACTACAATATCCACCTTTCTTGTATCACATCTTCAAGGCACATTTCCTATAATGTTGTTTCTTACTTCATGACCTAGGCCAGTGCTTTCTTAAGAATACTATTCTCATCTCACCCTAACACCATCTTAACAATGACAAGTTATTATTGCAAACTTCCTCTTATACCTTGACTGTAATAGTCACCTTTCGTGGGTCAAAGAGGTTTGTAAATGCAGCAATTTGGTTGGATGACACATTAGTGAAATCTGTAGAAGTCTGTAGACTGTAAAGGGTTCTGATTGGCTGTATCCACTGGTGTCCATCCAATCAAATTGTTACAGTCTGTGATCATACAAGATCGTCAGTCTATCGCAGTCTATCGCAGGCTATCACAGTCTATCGCAGTCTATCACAGTCTATCGTAGTCCATCATAGTGTGTAATAGTTCAAACCAGAAGCAGAGCCTAAGATGTAATCCTCCAATTTGTTTGATTTCTATTTTGTAAACAAGTCTCTGAAGAATAAAATAGAAAAGCTTTTGTCTGACCCAATCAAAAATTAAGTGGCTGTATAGAAAGTTCGTCTCCACCATTGAGAATTGAACAATCAAGTCCTAGTCTTTAAATGTCTGGTCGACAATTAAATGTCTTTTACTGGAGAATAATTCAAGACATTCTTGGAATTGATTCCTGGCTTCCTGAAAGAAACTATACAAGACTCTCAGACTTTCAGAATTCCAAATTGTTTTGTTTGTAAAATTGAGTTGAGAAGGTCAACATCGCGATTGAGATCTTACTCAACGATTTTTTGTTAATGAAATTACATAGAAAGTTGTGGGAAACTTGGAAAGTAGATGGTAGATGAAAGTCAACATGTCAGAAATTGAAGCGGGGCATAGTGGTACGGAAACAGAGAAAGGGCAAGAGAGGTTGAAGGTCAATATGTTTCTGGGGTGAAAATTGAAGAGGGATCTTTGGTAGGTAATCAAGAAAGCGCAAGGGAGGTTGAAGGTCATAATGTCTCTGAGTGGAAAATGAAGAAGTCTATTTTTTGTGAAATGAAAGAGATAGTCACTGGGATTCTAAGGGAGGGAAACAGGGAAAGGAATGTATATAGTCTCTTGATGATGAATTATATGATTATTGGTTTGTGAAAACAATTGTTTGATGACATCACCATTGCAAAATCTTCTCAAATTATACAGGGTCCTTTGTGATTAGTGATGTCACCAACACTAAATTTGAATGGACTTGCAGGAACAACAAACCATCTGACTGAATATCGGAATGGAAAATTTAATGCTACTTGTGTCCCAGATACACATAAAAAAAAACCTTTACAACCTCTTTAATAGAACTGTTTAGTTTTAGTGGAATTGCAGGAACCACAGACATCTGATTGAATATTGGAATTGAAAATGTAATGCTATCTTTGTCCCTGATTCACATACAACGTTTAGAAAATCTCTTAACAATCTCTTTAATAATTAAAAATTTATCTTTTAACCTACAAAAGAATTCCTGGCCTATATATACAACTCATGTGAATTTAATCATTAAAGAAAAGACGATATTTAAACAAAAACTGAATTGTCTTGTGAATCTTGTCTAGCCTATTCAAACCAGGCCCATTATTCACATTATTCACATTGTACCAGTTTTGTGTTTCCATTGTGTAAAAATAAATAGCCATTTCCTGGTCTTTTAACACAAACGTGTTCTTAACCTTTTTATCCCCGGTCTCTGTTTCTTTTCACTTTGTCACTAAGATAGAAATGAGTTTTTTCATTATTTGGCTCTTATGATCATTTATAATTTACTTACCTCCATTTTGTTTTATCTAAAAGGTCATAGTTTGTCATTTTCAAGGTTTTTGCTTTGACATAAAATGATTTCAGATATACCATAACACATGGAAATTGCAAATATATGTTATTTTATTTGTGGTAGTCTCTAGAAAAGACAAGTCATCATTTTAACATTCAAACCCAGGTAATTCTAGACACAGGTGAATTCGAAGGTTTCAATTTCGACAGTGAGCTATTAACAATATACCCCCCCCCCCCTTACTTAGTTACCCCTCAGGCTCTACCAGAGTGTGGGGTGAGAGGGGGAGGGACGAATTTAGAACAGTGAGCTGTTATCACTATATCTAAGTTTATCTAAAATGTGTGTTTCTGAGACTAAGGTATGGTTGGTCATATTGAAACTGTCCCTCTAAGTTAAGTAGAATTAACTCTCTCTTTGACAAACTTGATTGATATCACATCTTGACCTTGAATTCAACTTAATGACCTTGAAACAGCTGTCTCATCTGATTTCACATTTCATTAGTTCCCATTATCCATTTTCATTGACCTTCAAATTGTCAAGGTCATTCAGGTGAGGAGTCTGCTCATTGATGATGATCAAAGTTTATCCAGGATGTTGGAGATTTAACAGACTGACTCAATAGGGGAATAACTGTCAGAGTATAGAGTCAAAATTTGGGAACTTCAGGGCCAGTGCATAGGGACATGGAGAGTCTAAGAAGGTTCTCTATGGTTTTAAATATAGTGTTACATATAACCCTTACACAGTTACACCCCACGGTTGTCCAGGTTTACCAGAGTGAGGGGGTTGGGAGGGTTGGGAGGGTACCCCCCCCCCCCAGTAAGTAACCCCTCAGGATTTACCAGAGTAAGGGGTGAGGGGGGGGGTTGTTGTTAGTTTTAGTGTCCTGTGTATTCAACCCCCACTAAGTTACCCCTCAGGTTCTACCAGGGTGTGGGGTGAGGAGGGGGGTGTTGTTACTTAAAGTATCCTGTGTATTCAACCCCCCACCATGTTACCCCTCAGGCTAGCTGGGGTTAACAATCAACACCTTTATCAATAATTATCAAACAAAATACTCCATCTTATCTTTCAATTTATCCTCCAACATCCTGCGGCTATTATCTTTAGTTTAATACCTCTTACTCAGCTGGACAAACAGACGACAAATTGTTACCTCCTCTTGAATACCACCAAATCTGACCACAGGAATCAGTCTTAGGACCCAGGGGCAGCAAATTATAAAAAATTTTAATGTATTTTTGTTTTTACAAAACTTTCTTTTTTCGTGTCTTTGAATTTATGGAAAAAAAGTAGCTTCCTAATTGCATGAGTTAATTGTATAAAGGTCAGTGAGGGTAGTGTGGAAGAAGGGACCTCCAAACTATTCTGTTCGGCTCAAAACTATTCTGTTTGGACCACCAAACTATTCTGTTTGGACCTCCAAACTATTCTGTCCTTTGCGCCCCCCAAACTATCCTGTCTGTTCGCCCCCCTCCCCCAAAAATTTGTCTGTTCGCTCCCCAAACTATTCTGTCTGTTCGCCCCCAAACTACTTGGTCTGTCTGCCCCCCAAACTATTCTGTCTACTCACCCCTCCCCCCTCAAACTATTCTGTCTGTTCGCCCCCAAAACTATTCTGTCTGTTTGCCCCCCAAACTATTCTGTTTGCCCCCCCCCCCCAAACTATTCTGTTGGTACCTCGAACTATTCTGTTCGTCCCTGAAAAGGTTCCAAAATATATGCCAAAGTGTATGAAGATCTTATATTGTTACAGAGGAATCTGAACCAATTTCATGCAATGCCAGGAATCTCCCAGTTTTGGTGCCAAAAGATTCTATATGATATTCACAGTGAGCTAGTTATTATCACAGAATAACATGATTAGTAATATTTATTTTGACAATTGTTGTCACGGTAATATGAAACATGGCTACCACTGAGACTTGTATTGTTTGAAAACATACAAATTTTATTTTGAAAATGAAATGAAACAAGATCCTACATTATAATTTAGGCTATGGATTGGTTTTAAGACTGATATTGCCATGCAGTGTGTAATGAGGGAAAAACAAAAGTGGAAATGACATGAAATAAGAGCTACAATCCTACTTTTAAGCTTGCAAGTAGGGAATGGAAGTTGGCATTGCCCTTCTCAGCAGTGTGCAATGAGGGAAAAATATTGAAATGATATGAAATAAGAGTCATGATCCATGCAGTGTGCAATGAGGGGAAAAACAAATGTGGAAATAAATGAAATAAGAGTTACAATCCTACTTTTAAGCTAGCCACTGGGTTAGCATTGCTATGGAGTGTTGTCTGCTAGGAGAGTGAAATAGCTTGGTCAGTAGAGAGTTAGATTGTCGTCTTCTAGGACAGTAGAATAGCTCAGTCAGTTTTGAGTTAGATTGTCATCTGCTAGGACAGTTAGATAGCTTAGTAATAGCCAATGCATCCTGTTAAGGTGTTAAATACACAGGTATTCTCGAAAGCAATGGCTGTAGTATCAGTATTTAATATATGACAAGCCTGGATAATGAATGAAAAGTGCAAGGAAATTGATTGCTGGTTCATCTGTGTTTGATAAGCATGTCTAGCAAATTAATTATTGATTTATAGACACAAGCATAATAGATCTAGTCTGAGAAGAAAATAACATTTAATTAAAATCACCTGAAGGATGGCTCTGTCAGTGGCTAGCCTGATTGGCATCTGCTAGGACAGTGGCATAGCTCAGTCAGTAGGCAGTTGGATTGTTGTCTGCTAGGACAGTAGCTCAGTCAGTAGTGAGTTGTCTGCTAGGACAGTAGAATAACTCAGTCAGTAGAGAGTTGGATTGTTGTCTGCTAGGACAGTAGTATAGCTCAGTCAGTAGCTAGCCTGATTGTCATCTGCTAGGACAGTGGAATAGCTCAGTCAGTAGCCAGTTGGATTGTTGTCTGCTAGGACAGTAGAATAGCTCAGTCAGTAGAGAGTTGGATTGTTGTCTGCTAGGACAGTAGATAGCTCAGTCAGTAGCAGTTGCGATTGTTTCTGCTAGGACAGTGAATAGCTCAGTCTGTAGCAGTTGGATTGTTGTCTGCTAGGACAGTAGAATACTCAGTCAGTAGAGAGTTGGATTGTTGTCTGCTAGGACAGTAGATAGCTCAGTCAGTAGTAGCTGATTGTTCTGCTAGAGTAATAGCTCAGTCTTAAGTTGGATTGTTGTCTGCTAGGACAAGGCATTGAATTCTTTGTGGAAACAAATTTCTTGTGGGAGAAAAGGAATTTTGACTCTTCAAATTATATTCCACATGTTTGTGTAATAACTGAAATATGGTGTTTTCTGATTAAAATACTTTGTCCTGGTAATATTTTTAAGAAGTTCTGATAAAGATAATGAATACCAGCCTGTTTTATTGTAATTCTCAGGCATGGTTCTCTTTTGATTTATAATTAAAACCATGTGTACACAGTAAATTTAATTTTCATAATATGAAATGATTGTTAGAAGGTACAAGTGATGTTGAGATCTTCATGGGGTGGTTTCGTTTTTCATTTTAAATGAAATGAAACAGATATTTCTGTGTTATTGTACTGTGTTCTGTGAATTAATGAAATCAAACTAATAACAAACTTATAGCTGGATGAGCACAAAATCGCACAAGAACCTTACATTAACTGTTAATTCTGAATAGTGATACACATACAGATAGCTGAAATTGAGCAATGAGATCTATCAGCTAGTAATATCACGGAATGCCCTTTTGAGATAGTGACTTCATTAAGCACTTTGTGAGAATTGTAAGAACCATAGACATCTGATTGACAATTAAAATGATGTAAATTGATGTGATAAGTGTCCCTGATACACATAAAATTATAGGAAACCTCTTTACAATATCTTTAATAGGAATAGTTAAAATAATCACAGACTTCTGATTAAAAAATGAAAATTGGAATGATGTAAATTGATGCTATCAGTTTCCCTGATACACATACAAAATTTAGAAAACTTCATAACAATCTCTTTAATGACCATCACAAGTAATTGATACTGGCATATACTTCTTTCTTACCTCCAATTTTGAAGATTACAATAGTAATATAGAAAATACAATAGAAAGGGATAATAATAAGATAGAGAAGTACAAAATATACATAAATAAATTAAATACATTGAAAATACAAGAAATATATCCCACTAATGTAAGTAAAATACAGTTTCAGTTTGTGTTTCTATAAGACAGTGTGAATACCCAACACTTGTGTTCTTGTCATACAGTAACATCAGTCAGTAATTGATAGTTAAGATTTGTATAACTAGTGAATATAGAAGATCTGATTGGGTTTATTTACCTTGGTGTTATTTCACCTGGTTAACCTGATATAGGTCACGTCTTGACCTAGTTAGATACCTCCCCCACCATTTACTACTACCTGACCCATATCATGTTTACCCTTCACTTGATACCTTAATCCTCTCCCAAGGGGTTCTCTAGGGGACAAGGAGGTAAACAATTGACACAGTACACTAGTATAACTCTGAGAAAATCTTTTAAACTATAGATAATATAGGTAGGGAGTTAGATTGTCGTCTGTTAGGCCGTTAGGTGTTTAGGTGTTGTGTTGTGGGTTCGTATAGTTTTCATGGAAAGGAAATTTCTGAAGCCTGTGCAATTGCTGAGAGTGTGTTCACAACAGAGGATAACAATTAAAATATAAATACTATTTTCCTGTTGACTAAAGAATGCCTTCAAAAACACTTTAGAAGTTTATGATCACATCTTTCTCGTCCTTCTATTAATTTATCAAAAGTTAAGAAATATTGATTAATTATTGTCCCAAATTTTAAAACAAACCCATTTTTGTGAGAATTAAAATTTAGTTAAGGCTTATAGAATTATAAAGTAAAACATTGTTGTAAGATTATAGTGTAATAGGTATCTAGTAGTGTATCTTTATTTCAGAAGGTGATTTAGCATTACGTTCAACTACAATATAATTAGAACTGTATTTATACTAAGACAAACAACTTCAAACTGTAACCTCCTTTTATGTAGACATGTTTACAGTTGACATCAAATAAATGATATACTTAGCACAAATAATAACTATCTTTTGAAGTTTTCAAAGAAAATTCCATTTCGTCGAATCCAGCATGATGAATGCCTTGAGGTAGTTTCGACCCTGTTTCTACCGAGAAATAGAGCTAGATTTATAGTTGATGTAACCTAGTATTGTGAATTAACATTCTTGTCACAGATCTCCTAGATCAATATTATATAGGTTACACCTGAATCATGGTACAGATTAAAGTGACAGTCGCGTCAAACTCTCATCTCAATTTACTATTAAATATAATATTATATTAAAGAGACTGTAAAGAGGTTTTGTATATTTTGTATGTGTATCAGAGACACTGACAGCATCAATTTACAATGATATTGGGTGATAAATAAAATTTCAAACTCATCTTTCTTCATTTTAAAAATATCACCACTTATTGGGCCTCTGAGTTTTGTACTTTTATTGACTTTTGATATCAAAAAAGACTGGTACGAAATTCTCTATATATTGACTTGTGGTGATAGTTTTGATATAAAAAAAGACTGGTAAGAAATTCTCTATATATTGACTGTTGGGGATATTTTTTATATCAAGAAAGACTGGTAAGAAATTCTCTATATATTGACTGTTGGGGATATTTTTTATATCAAAAAAGACTGGAAAGAGATTCTCTATATATTGACTTGTGGTGATATTTTTTATATCAAAAAAGACTGGAAAGAGATTCCCTATATATTGACTTGTGGTGATATTTTTATATCAAGAAAGACTTGTAAGAGATTCTCTATATATTGACGTCTTATTAGAAATATACTTCAGTCTTGACAACCTTTGAAGAGTTATTGCCCTTGGTTAAATCATGTAAAATATATCACGATTTCTAGATTTACCTATAAATCTTGTCGAGATATTGGCTCTATATTCTTCAAAGATTAAAAAAACATCTTAAGTAATAATTTTTTTACAATAAATGTCTGCTGATTACAATAGATTGAAATATACCCTGCAGACATTAAAAATTGAAAAGAAAATTACGTTTTTCAGTACTGAGTCATTATTTTTAAACAAATAGAACTCATTTTATAAAACATCTGAGAACTTGAGAACAGTTATTTTTAAGAAATTAATATCTTTGTTAAAGTTTGAGAGTAAATTTGAGGCTAATGTTCCTACAAATGGCTTTCTGACACTATTTTTTCGATCCTAATTATCACAGAATTTGTATAAAATATGGAGAAGACTTGAAATTGTTGGCACTATGAACACGATTATAAACTGAAATGAAATTAGGCTGGACGCTGTGTTCCATTAGAGCTCCTCTGAAACACTGACTCATATCCCATTATTATGGAAATACCAGCATATTTTTAATGGTTTTTGCTAAAATTCTATAAAAATGTAAAACCATTCTGATGTCATTCGTTTTTTATTCATGAAAAAACTTAGTTTTATAAATAATTTTGACTATTAATAGGGGAGACGATCTACTTCAAATGAATCATAAAATATTTTCATTTCTTCAGGGATGCTGATTTGTCTGTATAACCTTTCGTTTCTGTCTAGAGCATTAGACTTCTGATTTGGCTGTATTTACCAGTCATGTCTGACTAGAGCTCTAGCTGTTGATTTGACTGATTACCAGTCATGTCTGAGTAGAGCTCTAGACTGTTGATTTGACTGTATTAACCAGTCATGTCTGAGTAGAGCTCTAGACTGAGAATTTGGCTGTATTTACCAGTCATGTCTGACTAGAGCTCTAGACTGTTGATTTGACTGTATTTACCAGTCATGTCTGAGTAGAGCTCTAGACTGTGATTTAAATATATTTACCAGTCATGTCTGACTAGAGCTCTAACTGTGATTTAGTTATACCAGTCATGTCTGACTAGAGCATTCAAGCATGTTGAGTAAGATGGATATTAACCAGTCATTTGAGAAGAGCTTACAGCCTTTAAGACAAGTCAATGAGATTCCAAGCAATAAATGAGTACAGATGGAAAACCAGATTTGTTGCTTGTTGCCATTGAAACAATGAAATTATAATGAAGGTATTTTATGTTAGACAGTGTCATTAATATTGATAAATCTTTGTTCTGTCTGGTATATACAATATAATATTATACAATGTTATACAATGTTCTTGTAGAATTATTCATGATTATTGACTTTTATATACCACAGATCAAATTTCATATATAACTTTAAATGATTTTAAAGGGATTGTGAAGAGGTTTTTAAAAAATTTATAAGTGTTTGATGACATTACCAGGAATTGTGAAGAGATTTTTTTCAAGTCCTTGGTTCTTATGTGATAAGATGAAGCATATTAGGTCATTTTACCCAGTCTAATACATTTTATATATCCATAATAAAATTAAAAGATAATCGACTGTTTCAAATCAAGTTACTGTAGTAAAAATGTCATTGAAGAAATCATTAATAACGAATGGTAATAACTATTATCTAATAATCCATGCTGATATTGCCCGGTAATTATCAAATATAATCATTTACATAATAACTCCTGATTTCCCGCGAGGGTGATTACTGTAACTATTAATAGATTTACGATTATTCTTGTCATATTTTAAGAGTTGTATGATTATTGTAATTAGTAAGATAATTAGCATAATTATCTTAATGACCCTCTGTAGTTATTGTCATACTAGAATATAATTTTATATTATATACTATAGACAAGAGATCATCTTATGCTGATGACTGACATTTTAGATATACAATCCATATCAGGCATCTGCTATGGAATTGGATTTTTGTTCTTATATTTAATTTGTTGAGTTACATGTTTCAGGAAAAAATCCTCAAAAAACAAAGATCACTTAAGAACCCTCATTTCCAAACTATTTGTCCTGCTGAGGATTATATATCTCAAACACATGTCTGCAGCAAACAACGCGTGCAAGTGAATTGAAAGTTTAAATAACATGTTAAATTTTCATTTTCGTCACTGATGGACTCAAATCAGTGAAGTAAAGTTGGAGAGGTGGCAAAGCCAGCGCCCTTTGGACCTTTGTCATAAACATTGACATATAGTATCAGGTATTTACCAGTAATAACTCACTGATACAAAATTTGGAACAGGAGGGGAAGGGGAGGGGTAGAGGCGGTCCAACCCCCCTAGCAAAAACACTGACAAAAATCAGAGGTTAATGAGCCCTTTCAAACCTGTGTCTCTGTAGAAGAGTAGGATGTAAAACTCCATTCATTTCATTTCATGTGCCTAACAGCAACACATAAAAAGAAGTTCCTTAATAACTGTATCTTTACTGTAGTCTAGTATTAGTCTTAAATTCACCTTCAATAACCCAATCTTTATCAATTTCACAGATTTGTCAAATTCAGACTTGAAAATGACAAGACTTGATCAAAAAGTCTTTAATCTAAACCATTTAAGTTTCAATCATGGCAACTTCTTTAAAGAAAAAAATAACTGATTGCATCATTTTGAAGTCGTTCAGAAAGAATTGAGCTGTCACTTTCTCTTTAACAAGGCTGCATGCAGATTGGAATTTTGGCGTGGAGTGGAATTGGGATCAATTCTCTGGCGTCAAATGTCTGCTGATTTATTGGTTTTAATTTAATCCGAGCAGAATCAATGCTAAACTTGTCTTGGAGAAAATTACATGATCATTTATCACGTGGATTCGATAGGAAGTTAAAGTGACCGAACTTGATATTAATACATCTTACACCTTGACACATTCCTACACCTATCACTGTCTTAAAGGGACCTGATAAGCCCACTGCACATGATATCTGCGAAACATTGTTTTTTTGGAAAAAAATTTGTCATGTGGTAGCAAGAAATGTTTTTGTTAAAAATCAAGCTTGTTTTTATTCTGAATAAATGTATCGTCAAAAAATGGTTCCATTGTGCCGTGTGCCTAGAATAAAATTATTTTACTTCTTCAACCAATCAACTTTCAACATCTCATAATGTAAGATTAAATTATATTTGAACCTTGAGGTCACGTGTGACAAACGTCAAAGTGGCAAATCAATGTTTATTTTAATGTTTATGTCCAGTATGGTGCTGCTAATGATACAACACTACAATGTTTTTGGTCTTCAACTGGTAGCAATAGTCGCATGTACCTAGATTTAAAGGGAATTTTTGTTCAACTTTAAATCACTAACAACTCCATAGTTATCAGATAAGGGTTTGTAAAAATAAGTTACCCTGTCCTAGAGTTAAGATTAAGCTTAAAATTCAAGGTGTTATTTCCCCTCAGGAATTCCTCCCCCCCCCACTCTCAAATAATTTGTACATTTGATTAATGACATGTCCAAAAGATAATTTATTCAAGTCATGTCCAGGATGGTTGAACTGATCTACAGTAATCAGACCTAGTACTTGATGAACACCAGATAGTAGAATGAACCAGAAAATGAGGGTATTTTAAATGTACCATGTAATTCTTGTTGAAAGGTTGAAATGTTAATTGCTTGGTGTTGAACCATACTTCCTACAGTCTTAAAGAGAAGGCTGATACATGGATAGAAAAGGCACCATCTTTTACAAGATAAAATTTGAATAACAAAACACAGCTGAATATATTATGGTACAACACACTTCTTTGATACAAAGTACATAACACACTTTTTTAATCAAAGTACATACACAGCTGAATATATTATGGTACAACACACTTCTTTGATACAAAGTACATAACACACTTCTTTGATACAAAGTACATAACACACTTCTTTAATACAAAGTACATAACACACTTTTTTAATACAAAGTACATAACACACTTTTTTAATACAAAGTACATAACACACTTTTTTAATACAAAGTACATAACACACTTTTTTAATACAAAGTACATAACACACTTTTTTAATACAAAGTACATAACACACTTTTTTAATACAAAGTACATAACACACTTCTTTAATACAAGGTACATAACACACTTCTTTTTAAAACAAAGTACATAACACACTTTTTTAATACAAGGTACATACGTAACACACTTCTTTAATACAAGGTACATAACACACTTTTTTAATACAAGGTACATAACACACTTCTTTAAATAAAAGTACATAACACACTTCTTTAATAACAAGGTACATAACACACTTCTTTAATAACAAGGTACATAACACACTTCTTTAATAACAAGGTACATAACACACTTCTTTAATAACAAGGTACATAACACACTTTTAATACAAAGTACATAACACACTTCTTTAATAAAAAGGTACATACCGGTAACACACATCTTTAATAATAAGGTACATAACACACTTCTTTAAAACAAGGTACATAACACACTTCTTTAATAACAAGGTACATAACAACTTCTTTAATAAAAGGTACATAATGACTACTTCTTTAATAACAAGGTACATAACAACTTCTTTAATAACAAGGTACATAACGTACTTCTTTAATAACATGGTACATAATGTACTTCTTTATTAACAAGGTACATAACACACTTCTTTAATAACAAGGTACATAACACACTTCTTTAATAACAAGGTACATAACACACTTCTTTAATAACAAGGTACATAACACACTTCTTTAAATAATAAGGTACATAACACACTTCTTTAATAAACAAGGTACATAACAACTTCTTTAATAACAAGGTACATAACACACTTCTTTAATAAAAAGGTACATAACGTACTTCTTTAATAACAAGGTACATAACAACTTCTTTAATAACAAGGTACATAACAGTACTTCTTTAATAACAAGGTACATAACACTTCTTTAATAACAAGGTACATAACACACTTCTTTAATAAAAGGTACATAACCACTTCTTTAAAAACAAGGTACATAACACACTTCTTATAATAAAAGGTACATAACAACTTCTTTAATAAAAAGAATGTATTTTATAAAGTACACATTTCTTTAATAACAAGGTACATAACAACTTCTTTAATAACAGGTACATATATGTACTTCTTTATTAACAAGGTACATAACATACTTCTTTAATAACAATGTACATAACCACTTCTTTAATAACAAGGTACATAACACACTTCTTTAATAACAAGGTACATAACACATTCTTTAATAAAAGGTACATAACACATTCTTTAATAACAAGGTACATAACACACTTCTTTAATAACAAGGTACATAACACATTCTTATTAAGTAATAATGTTATGTACCTTGTTATTAAAGAAGAATGTTATATACCTTGTTATTAAAGAAGAATGTTATGTTGTATAGCTAGACATTGTGAAGATGTATTGCCGCAAAGTTTGTAATAGAAACAACTCATTTAGATTTGGCCTAACCAAGAAATATTTAGATGAAAAGATTCCTTAGGCTTAAACAATATTGTAATACAACTGTAACATGTTAGTTAATCTTTGACAAGATTATAGTGTTAGGTTGAAACAGATTCCACGTGTCACAATCTTCTGACGGATCTATCATTTAACTTCAACTATCAAGCTTTGTCTTGTAACTCAAAATCAAACATGGAATTCTACGTGTCCAAACTGTCGAGATCATGTTATTTTCTAATTCTGATATTGATCAAAACACATGGTGGAATTGGTCTTGTCTAAAGTTGGAGATTACATAATCAATATTCATTGTAAAAGTCATGTAGATTGGTTATAGAGAAATGTTACCGACCTACGGCTTATATTACCAATGTGTTAGACTAACATTTTGATAGCGTTTATTATATATAGACCTACTGGCATTGTTAATATACAAGGAGAGCACAGACTGGAAATGAACATAAAATAACAAAGTCATACTGTGTTCAATGAGGAAAATTTTGCCAGGACTGCTAGCCAACTGTTGAGCTCCAGTCAAACAAGATTGGTAAATACATCCGAATCAACAGTCTAGAGATCTAGTCAGACATGACTGGTATATACAGTCAAATCAACAGTTTAGAGCTCTAGTCAGACGTGACTGGTAAAAAAACCATAACAACATTCTAGAGCTCTAATCAGACATGACTGGTAAATACATCCGAATCAACATTCTAGAGCTCTAATCAGACATAACTGGTAAATACATCTGAATCAACAATCTAGAGCTCTAGTCAGACATGACTGGTAAATACAACCAAAACAACTATTAATTTTGACATATTTTTCCATAAACAAAAAAAAAATACAACAAGGCACCGTGAGATCAATAAACAAATGTAAAAGAAAATCCTGCAATTAGAGTAGACAGTTTGAGAAATTACGGAAATGTTGGCAGGAATTATGGGATATTTTATACTTCCGTTGTGCACTGATTGACCCAGATAACTTGGATAAAACATCAATCATTATATTCTGATGGCATAATTTATTTAATACAGTTTGAATATTGATTTATCATTAAATAAAAATGGAGTTTTACATCCTAGCCTATGTGATTGTCTTTATTGGGTGTGAGGTCATACAGTGCATTAACAAAATTGGTCTTCTCTTTCAGTTTGATGTCCTACGTCCTGTTTGGGCTTGGAGCCATGTACCGTGCAAAAAACTGAAATTTTTCTAGGACTTTTTGTACTTAGTTTTATTACTTAGTTATATGGATAATTACTGAGTTTAATAGATTATTACTTAGATTAATGGATTATTACTTAGTTTAATGGATTATTACTTAGTTTAATAGATTATTACTGAGTTTAATAGATTATTACTTAGATTAATGGATTATTACTTAGTTTAATGGATTATTACTTAGTTTAATAGATTATTACTTAGTTTAATAGATTATTACTTAGTTTAATAGATTATTACTTAGTTTAATAGATTATTACTTAGTTTAATGGGTTATTACTTAGTTTATTACTTAGTTTAATGGATTATTACTTAGTTTAATAGATTATTACTTAGTTTAATGGATTATTACTTAGTTTAATAGATTATTACTTAGTTTAATGGATTATTACTTAGTTTATGGATTTATTGAACTAAAGAGGGATTCAGTAATAGTTTTGACACCAAGAATGAACAAAAAAACTCACTTTAGCAGAAATTTAAAATCTCATTTCTTGGTCATCCTAAGAAGTAGTATAACTTGAACATATTGGGTTGATTATAGACCTAATGGTAGAGAATATCAATGTATTTCTACAATAAAAACATGTAGTTGAAATTACTATCACGTTTCACTCAGTGTAGATTATCAAGTAGGTATTATTGCCCTCCTATATATTTGATTATTACCAGTCAGTCACTATATTCACTCTGACTTATACCTTGACTACAGTAGCCACCTTTCTTGTAATATATCTTCGCAGTGTCAAGTTATTATTATTAATTGTGTTTAGCTTGACATTGTGAAGATGTATAAGATGAAGTTAGTAATAGCTTGACATTGTAAAGATGTATAAGATGGTAAGTTTGTAATGAAGTCTTGACATTGTGAAGATGTATAAGATGAAGTTTGTAATAACTTGACATTGTGAAGATGTATAAGATGAAGTTTGTAATAGCTTGACATTGTGAAGATGTATAAGATGAAGTTTGTAATAACTTGACATTGTGAAGATGTATAAGATGAAGTTTGTAATAACTTGACATTGTGAAGATGTATAAGATGAAGTTTGTAATAACTTGACATTGTAAAGATGTATAAGATGAAGTTTGTAATAGTTTGACATTGTAAAGATGACCTGTGTTATATATTAAATAGTAACTAGTTAGTTTAGTCTGTAAGTACCTCACTATGTATAGTAATATTCTATCAACTACTATAGTTAACAGTTGTATGAGTCAGATATACTCCTGTTGTTTTTGGAAAATGAAATGTTTTCTGAGTGAATGGTAGAGGAATATCAGTTTACTCTCACTGTCAGGGGTCTGTAATACTCTAGTTTAGACAATAGTTTGAAATAACAGATTGTATTGGTAGTAGTTACTTATTGACTGGTGGACTTCTTAATAACATACCAATCTGGAAATAATTCAACCAAGAAAATTGTCTAGTTATTGTAATTTGACTATTGTTTTAAAAGTTTGGCTCTGGGTTATTTTTACTGTTAATAAGCTACATATGCCATATAGAAGAGTGTAAGAAATAGACTTGAAGATCTTAGCTAGGCCTCTGTGGCTGAACTCTCGGAGGGGTCAGGGACTAAAGAGAGCCTCTACCCAAGGGAATTTTTTTAGGAAATAAGGACATAATATTGCCCATTGTAGAGCCTCAGCAATAGTTGTGAACCATTTTATATATAGTTTGTTAATTTTTTTATATTTTTTCTCTGGGGCATGGGGGCCTCCTTAGGAGAGTAGGGACTTCCAAAGGTGGTGCTTGCCCATGGCCTTTGTTAAACCTGGCCCTCTGTTGACCTCTACCATCAACACCTACTACAGTAGGATACTTAGTGATAACTACAAAAATGTCAAATACATATAGAGTTTGAAAAGAAATGAATTTGATATTTTCATGGGAAATTTTAAGAAATGTTGAATAAAGTGAAGAACTCTCTGCAAGACGCCTTCAATGACACTTGGCTCTTATCAGAACACATCACAATTATAGCTTCAAATTACCAAATAATTTTAACTAAGATTCACTTGGACATTTAGAAAAAAAGAAAGAAAATTTAATGAAAGTCATATTCTCTGAAACAAAGTGTGAGAAATAAATTGAATGGAGTTTTACGTCCTACTCTTCTGCACCATATGGATTAATGAAGAAGGACAATTCCATGCAGTGAGCAATGAGGATAAGTTGATAACTTTCTGTGGATGGTTGCATTAGCTTATACAAAGAGTTCTCTCTTCACTTGAATATTTTGAAGAGACTGTAAAGAGGTTTTCTTTTTACCAATGCTTGCATCAGTTCTGCCATCATTTTTTCAAATGTTCGACAATTCTTGCCTTCTAACAACATATTATTCATCCAAATCTAAAAAACAAAATAGCGAATAATTTTCCGTCCTAAATTCATTGCCAGACTGAAGCCTTCTGCTGTTTTACTGTTCTATTGGTACATACAATGATGTTAAGAAAGAATCAACCACCAGGGGGAGTTGTATTCAGTTGTAACAGATGTTAGTTTATCATATCACCATAGTTATATCAGGTACAGATGCTGGGTCCTGGGACACCATTTATATTCATGGCAACTCGATTTCATGTGTTTCTCTGCAGAAATATACATACATGTATTTTCACAACATAAATTGTTTGAGCCATTGTCACCTTGACATTTGTGTGTTGAAATCTAGTTATCTTGACTAAAATATGGCATCACAACAGCAAAAATATGAATTTACTGTAGATGTTTGATGATCAGATTGTTTTGTTACTGTGATGTGATGTATGACAATATGTTCGGAGAGTTGTAAGTCCCAATTATGATGAATATAACTAAACATTCATGGCATTAAAATACATTTTACAGTTGGATACTAGTTGAATAGTACTTAGTGTAGCAGTTTTGACATCAACAAAAAATTGTTTAAAAAATGTCTGGCTGGGAAAAAAAAATCAACAGCCCTGCATAATGTAGATTGAAAGATAAACACTGAATTCAGTCCAAATCTGTTGATAGGCTAGGTTCAAAACACCCTTGAAACCACAAAATACTTTAAGATACCACAGCCGACGCTGTTGTGGATATTAAAGAATTCATTCTTACTAACTAGATATCACATAGTATATCTGAGTACACAAGACCTTTTGTGAAGTGAAAAGTACATAACAATATATTGAACAAACATAATGACATGAGAGACGGAAGAAAGGAGGAAATAGTCTTCATTCATCTCTTATCTTGTTTATTTTTTCTCTCTTTCCTGTCGTTTCTAACCAGTAATTGATCATTTCCTTCGGAAGTTGTTTTAAGATGTGTTCTCAAGATTACATATTTTTTAAATAAATTGTCATTCCACATCATTTCTATCAAAATATATAAGTACTAGGCCTGTAACGTATTTCAAATAGTGGTTCATGATTTGATAGCTCTTAGTTTTACCAGGAATATTGTAAAAGATTTCTTTGATTCTTTTTAATGTGTATCAGGAACAATGATAGCTGTGGTTTAATCAGCCGGCTGTGATTCCTGCAATTCTACTAAAACTCTTTAAAATCTCTTTAACTAAATCTAAGATTCAAACAACATTTAGAAGATCTACATGTGCCGTTATTAGACATATAGTGAAAGAATAAAACACAACATCTAACGTAACTTAATGTAACGTAATCTAATTTAACCTAACGTAACCCTCTAACCTAACCCTAACCTAACCCTAACCTAACTAAAGTTACCTACCTACCTAACCCTAACCCTACTTAACCTACCTAACCCTAACCCTAACCTAAATTTCAAATTTGACTGTAACCTACCTAACTATCTATTAATTTGACTATACAGTACTCAGGTTTTTTTCGATGTCAGTCCCTCTTGACCGATTAAATAATTATAAAATTCCACCAAACACCTGACCTACTGAAAGGAATTATTCTGTCCAATTAGTCAATTTTTTATCATTACACTGTCAAACTTATACCATACTGATAAACATGATGTTAACAATTGATATATAACTGTATATTTACCAGGACTATTTACTTTCTTTCTATTTCCAAGTCAAATATTCAAGTTTATATTTAAAAGGTCAATCGGAATATTTCATTCAAAACACAAAACTTACTGATTTTATGGGTCAGACAAGATGATGAAAAGTTCATATTTTTTACAATTTGTAAGATTTAATTTACCAGAAAAATATTCAGAATTATGTTATAAAGGTAATAGTTGGTCTGTACTATACTGGAGATATTTCATTCAAAACACAAACCTTACTGATTTTATAGGTCAGACAAGATGAAGAAAATGAGTGAAATTTTACAGGACAGCAGCATAAGCCTAGGCTTTTTCCATATCAATTCTTTGGACCTGCATAACTGATGAACTATTATGAAATTTTAAACCAATATTAAAAAATAAAACACAATCATATGACAAAATATGACTTCACAAATGTTAAATTTCTTAATAAGGAGGATAAAATATTAGCACTCTTACTTTAACTAATGTGGTAATAAAACCTGAAGCAGTATGAGTTCTAATCTCTAATCGGTGTGCTGAGATGCATAAGTTATCTTCACTCATAATTCTAGTCCACTCAGCTGTAAATTGGTACGGATAATCTGGGAAGATCAATGCCAAGAGGTTTGACTAAGGACCAGCTGTAGAAAGGATACTTATTAACCCAAGTTGTCATCCTTGTAAAACCAATACCAAAAAGTTTGACCAAGGACCAGATGGTAGAAAGGATCATAGAGAACCTAAGTTGTTATCCTTGTAAAACCAATACCAAGAGGTTTGGCCAAGGACCAGCTGGTAGAAAGGATCATTGTGAACCTAAGTTGTTATCCTTGTAAAACCAATACCAAGAGGTTTGGCCATGGACCAGATGGTAGAAAGGATCATAGAGAACCTAAGTTGTTATCCTTGTAAAACCAATACCAAGAGGTTTGGCCAAGGACCAGCTGGTAGAAAGGATCATAGAGAACCTACTTTGTTTTTCTTGTAAAATCAATACCAAGAGGTTTGGCCAAGGACCAGATGGTAGAAAGGATCATAGAGAACCTAAGTTGTTATCCTTGTAAAACCAATACCAAGAGGTTTGGCCATGGACCAGATGGTAGAAAGGATCATAGAGAACCTAAGTTGTTATCCTTGTAAAACCAATACCAAGAGGTTTGGCCAAGGACCAGCTGGTAGAAAGGATCATAGAGAACCTAAGTTGTTATCCTTGTAAAACCAATACCAAGAGGTTTGGCCATGGACCAGATGGTAGAAAGGATCATAGAGAACCTAAGTTGTTATCCTTGTAAAACCAATACCAAGAGGTTTGGCCAAGGACCAGATGGTAGAAAGGATCATAGAGAACCTAAGTTGTTATCCTTGTAAAACCAATACCAAGAGGTTTGGCCAAGGACCAGATGGTAAAAAGGATCATAGAGAACCTAAGTTGTTATCCTTGTAAAACCAATACCAAGAGGTTTGGCCAAGGACCAGCTGGTAGAAAAGACTCTAAGTTGTTTTCCATGTATAATATAGTTAAAATTGTAAATCAATGATAAAATATATAGAATATGCAGGCAATTGAACTTTTATCCTAATTCAATTTATAGTCAAACCTGTAGAGGAATATAATAAAACATGTTAAATATTCAATATACTCCAGTCAGTTGAGGTATATTGTGAATGATAATAATATAATAGAGATATAGGAGTTTCAAGTAGGAAATGTATTGAAACATATTAATACATTTCTCTTTACCAGTATTCTCATATTATTAAACTAATTTAAAGCTGATGTATGTAGCTAATTTACTAACTTCTCAAATTGTCGTGATCAGATCTATGGGTCTGTTATATTAGCCTTTGGTTTTAGTCCATCAGTTTTGGAGTGTCCAGAATTAGGAAAAAGTGAAGTGAGGAATAAAAGTCGAATAGAAAAAGGAGCAAAAGGTAGAAGTGTGAAATCGAAAATGGGCATAAAGAAAAAGAGGCAAAATAGGAATTGAAAAAGGGTGGTCTCTTGAAGAGGGCAAAACCGTAGAGGTGCAAAATGAAAACAGGCTCAATAGGGAGGCACAGATTGGGTAGGATACAGGATGAATTAGGAAGGGGCGATATGGAAATAAACAGTGGTAATAATATTGTCTTGATTAAACTGGATCACAAATATTAATTTTTGAATCATCCATACATGTACAAGCTTGAGTAGAATAATATTAAATCGAAACTTTTGAATGTGATAAGGTATCTTTAAATATAGGCTCAACTGAAAACCATTCACTATAATTATATAGTCAAACAAACAGAAATTGTCAAGTGAGTGGTCAATAGGTACATCTTATATTATATTTTTTAATTAAAACTATAATTAAAGGGCTGTAGCAATCTCTGGTTAATTTCAAATTGTTTAATTACAAAATTTAATTAATTTAAATAATGAAGCATGGTCTGAGATTGATGAATAATTTCTTAGTTTTGATATTTTGTTTTGTAAATTTGAAAACACAGAGCAAGGGCATGGTCTTGTAATGAACAGTTCTGTTTTAGTTCGATATTTTGTTTTGTAAGTTGAGCACGCACATGAAACTTGTGTTCTGTTAAATGTTGAAGGAGCTAACTTTCAAATGAATTTATCAAACATTAGACAACAGAACAATAGTATATATATTTATATTGTTTTCTTGTAGTATGGGAATTTGTGATATAAATTCAGATTAAACGCTTTCATTTCTGTATGTTAGATCATTTTTCTTATTTAATTGTACAAGAACCTGATACACATTCTATTAAGTGATGCAGGTACCTATATATAATTTTCATGTGTTCAATAATTAGTTGACTGTATAACTTTAATCTTAAAACCTTTATTATAAAAGTTCAGTTGACTGTATCACTTTAATCTTAAAACCTTTATTATAAAAGTACAGTTGACTGTATCACTTTAATCTTAAAACCTTTATTATAAAAGTTCAGTTGACTGTATCACTTTAATCTTAAAACCTTTATTATAAAAGTTCAGTTGACTGTATCACTTTAATCTTAAAACCTTTATTATAAAAGTTCAGTTGACTGTATCACTTTAATCTTAAAACCTTTATTATAAAATTACAGTTGACTGTATCACTTTAATCTTAAAACCTTTATTATAAAAGTATCAGTTGACTGTATCACTTTAATCTTAAAACCTTTATTATAAAAGTTCAGTTGACTGTATCACTTTAATCTTAAACCTTTATTATAAAAGTTCAGTTGACTGTATCACTTTAATCTTCAAACCTGTGTATCAATAAAAGTTCAGTTGACTGTATCACTTTAATCTTAAAACCTTTATTATAAAAGTTCAGTTGACTGTATCACTTTAATCTTAAAACCTTTATTATAAAAGTACAGTTGACTGTATCACTTTAATCTTAAAACCTTTATTATAAAAGTTCAGTTGACTGTATCACTTTAATCTTAAAACCTTTATTATAAAAGTACAGTTGACTGTATCACTTTAATCTTAAACCTTTATTATAAAAGTACAGTTGACTGTATCACTTTAATCTTAAAATCTTTATTATAAAAGTACAGTTGACTGTATCACTTTAATCTTAAAACATTTATTATAAAAGTACAGTTGACTGTATCACTTTAATCTTAAACCTTTATTATAAAAGTACAGTTGACTGTATCACTTTAATCTTAAAACCTTTATCATAAAAGTTCAGTTGACTGTATCACTTTAATCTTAAAACCTTTATCATAAAAGTACAGTTGACTGTATCACTTTAATCTTAAACCAGTACTTATTATACAAATTTTAAAGTACAGTTGACTGTATCACTTTAATCTGTTTGTTATAAAAGTACATCAGTCAGCCTTTCTAGATTTTAATATAAAAATAGTGAAAAGAAAAGACAAGTACTAAATGGAATAATGGACAGTTGATTGATGAAATATATTTAATCAATAATCAGATATCAATAAGTGGACAGTCTGTCTAGACCTACAGGGATTTACAATGGTCAATTTAACAGTACTAATACCAATGTCTACGAGTTACCTATATTGGTCTCAACAAAAACATGGATGCTGAATTAACAATTCAGTTGCAGAAATATAATCGAATTGAAATGAATGGAGTTTAACTTCCTTCTTTTCTGCACGTTATGGGCTTTTGAAGATGCCATGCCAATGCCATGCAGGGTGCAGTGAGGGAAATTTTGCAAACATATTTTGTGATTTCCAACTGTCAAGGGATCTTTAACATGCACATCCTGTAGTACAGAGCCTCTAACTCACTGAGCCACGCAGCTCCCTCCAGTAGCAAGTGGCATCAGGTGTTCCAGAAGAGTGAGACTATAATTATTATACTAGAGCTTAATCTCAACAAATCTTTGAGCTGGACTTAAACTTTTAATTTGAATGGCCTTGGACAGTCTTTTCAAAAAGCAAAGATGCCAGATTATCGATATTTTATTAAAATCACCTGACAACACATTACTATACACTAGAACAGTCTAAATAATATTAAGCCATGATATCAGACAAACAAATGAAATCTGTGCTATAATTATTACTTATACACTAATACATCAAAATTAAATATTTTACCCGAGTTGTTTTGGACACGGGTCTCAAGGCTCCAGATTGGTTTCACACCTGAGTGAGTCAAGATCTAATCTATTTCTATTGGCTACCCAATAAATGGATGGCCGAATTTAACGCGACTTGAAGTGAATGGGTGACTGTCTAATTAGATTTCATCTATTTACTCCATTATCCCAAATCTTTTTGATAAATGATAAAACTCAATAATCCTTGAACCAAATCTTGTAGTTATCACAAAAAATGTGATTGAATTTAAATAAATTACCTTGTACTTGGCTGAGTACTCACACAAAATTCTTTTAAAACATGATCAAAAAGTTTTTCTTTTGAATTAATGAATGAATGAAAATTTGTTATTTGTACAAAGGAAACTGTATAGCCTATATATGCTAACTGGCAAATATCCTTCCTTTTTAAGGTTGCTTAAAGTTTTTGAAGTTACCCTTTTTGTTGTCAATGGGCACGTTTTTCTGATATTTAGCCTGTTCTTTATAACTCCAGTCATTATTGAGGCATCTGTATAGTGCCCTAGCTTTTCCCACTAAGTATAGTTTTTGATCTAAATTCATTTTTTTTTTCATTTCAGGTATGTCAACTATTAGTAGTTCATGGTTCAAAGGTCAACGAGATCGACAATGACGGACGAATACCCTTGATTCAGGCGGCTCAAGAAGGACATCTAGGAATCGTGCAATTATTGGTGGAACGAAATTCACACATCGATCACAAAGCTCACGACGGTAAAACAGCGTTCCGCGTATCAGCTGTTGAAAACCATAAAGAGATTGTGCAATATTTACTGGATAATGGAGCCAATATGAACAATTGTGATGCAGACGGTCGAACAGTGTTATACGTACTTGCTCTCGAAAATCATTTAGAAATGGTCAAAATTTTGTTACGGAACAAGGCAAATGTTGAAATCCCTGACCTTGAAGGTCGCACCCCTCTTCACGTAGCCGCGTGGCAGGGTCATTACGATATGGTAGAAACACTGATCAAATCAGGAGCAAATGTGAACGCCATTGATAACGATCTTAGAACAGCTTTACAATCTGCGGCGTGGCAAGGCCATGAAAATGTGGTTCATTTATTAATTGAAAATAGTGCTAATGTGGATCATATGTGTAATCAAGGAGCCACGGCATTGTGTATTGCAGCTCAAGAAGGACACGTTGAAGTTGTGAAAGTTCTCCTAAAGTATCACGCTAATCCAAATCACGCCGACCAATATGGTCGAACACCGATTCGTGTCGCACTAAAAAGTGGACATAACTCTGTGTGTAAAATTTTAGAAGATTTTGGAGCCACGCCAGTTGGTGTTAATAAGAGTCGTAGTTCTTCGTCAACGTCAAGTAACGAAACAAAACCTTTAAACACCACAGCACCCCCTAGTAGTGTAATTGTTATCGGAGGTCACGCCCTTCACAGCTCCCCTTCAGAATCTCCAGAATCCACGTACGATCGTCGTAAATCCTATCATTCGAACAATTCGAAATCTTCCAGTAATTTGACCTCCTCAACCAATCAGAGTGTACATTCTAGTCATGTGAAAACAGAGGTACCTTCTGACCAATGTTTGACCTTCACCCAACAGCTTCAACAATGTTCGATGGGGAAAAATCGGGCGAGGCCAGTCAGTCGGGTTCTGTCCCCTGTTAGTGAGCCGCAATCTCCAGATCAAACTCCCCCTGTATCCCCGAATATTCAAGGACAAGAGAAATATTCCCCAGGGGTCGATAATAACATCAACATCATGGCCCCTGCCCCCATTAAAAGTGGAAGCTTAAAACAAGAAAAGATTTCAGCAACGATTAACATCATTACAAACCCAAACGCAGAAATGATGAGTTCTGTTGAGGAACCAGTTTGGCAAATTAATCCAGCACTTTTTCCACAAAATGTGAAACGCAGTACGCGAAATCAGCGAGCGAACAATCAAGACACGCCCACTAAGTTAATGATGGGCCAATCAGCTTTAGAAATGCGATCTCCAGAATTACGTAGAAAGCGAAACGGAATTGTGACGAACCCGAAAGTCATTAAGAGTCCGAGTGGAAGTCAGTTTAATAAATTTAATGATGAAAGTGATAATGCTGTGATCCATTCAAATGGAATTTCTAGTCTGGACCCCAGCCCCACAAGGAGTGGTACCAGTAAAGGGCCAGCTAGACCTAATGGCTTACCTATCAAGAAAGAAACACCATTATAGGACAACTTTTAAAGGTAATTTGTCTGTGTTTTGTTTTAAAGAATTTAACTCTAAGAAGTTTCAAATAAATGGATGTAAATACAGAAAGATTACTCTCAAGAGGTTTGACCATGAACCAGTTGGTAGAAAGGATTCCTCAAGTGTGAACCTAAGTTGTTGTCCTTGTAAATTATAGTTCTTTCTTTCAATTCTTTCCTAAAATAATCAAATATTTTCAATCTATTTACAGCTGATTAGTGCTCAGAATATTGCCAAGTTAACGTAAAACTGCTGAAGAAAGGAGCATGATGCTGAATGCAGAGGGAGAAGAAAGTAACAGCCATAATTTTGTGATGAGGGAGAAGAATGTAACAGCCATAATTTTGTGATAATCTATATCTCATGCATAATATTTATATGTTAATAATCAAGTTTGTGAATGTTGTATAATATTTATGTCCAGGAGGATTTTTTTTAAGTCAGACATTTTTGTTATCCAGTTGGACGTGTCTGGCAAATAGAGGTCAGTGATTAATTGTTAAGCTGTGTGGATTTTTCTACTAAAAAAAGCCAAAATGTAAAAATTTAAAGAATATCAGTGGTGTTTTGTATTTTATTGATCTGTTGTCTAACTATAAGTTCCTTTTCTAAATATTTTGTTTCATTTTATGGGTAACTTCATCACTCAAAACCCAGTACTTTTCTACATCTTGTTACAATTTACCAAAACCTAGCTTTTGGAGTTTGGACACACAGTTTTTGATATTCCCAAATAATTTATTCTAAAGGTTTTATATAGCATGAATTTGCACCATTCCAATTTTCAATCAGTTGTCTGTGGTTCCTGTTTTTCCACTAAAACTATGACAACAGTGTACCATTTCTACAATACCAAGAATCACAGACATCTGATTGTTAAGTGGAATGATGTAAATAGAAGCCATATATGATATTCATTTAAAAAATCGAGAAAACCTTCCTTTCAATTCCCTTTCTTCAGGGGCCTTATTCTCCAAAATTTAACTTAAGATGATTTTAATAATCCAGCCATCTGATTGGTTAATCACTGAAATCAATTTTAAATTTAGATTTATTATCCAATCAGATTACTGAATTTCTTAAATTTAGATTTGATCTTTGTCAAGTTTTTGAAAATAAGACCCTTGTTTATTCAGTAAAATTGTTATATAATAATAATAAGGACTTTGAAAACCATGTTGACGAGTTATTAGCCTATGTATATGTATGTTAATTTATTACATTGAGTTTAAGGGTTGAACGCCCTGTGTTGAAGACAAATTAAGATATTCCTACACATCTGGAACAGTTCAATACATCAACTGGATCTGCCCATTTTTATTTTAAGAGTACAATAAATAGTTATAGAAAATATATAGACTTAGCGAGTATATAGTGTTGATTAGTTATTAAAGAGATTGTAACGAAGTTTTTTTCAAACTTTTTGTTGCTCTTGTATATCCACTTAAACTAAGTTTTATGGAATGAAGTAAATCGTTGTTAACAGTTGTCCTGTTACACATAGAAGTTTAGAACCCCCTTTACAATCCCTTTAACTACTGGTTCAAAAATAATCCTGGGTAGAGTTCACATTAAATAACGAAACAAAATTTTATATGCTATTCCACTTTACATTAATATCATCAGTTTATATAGTCTACTACTACTGAGTTTTATTACACACCACGTTTCAACAATTTACATTTTCATCATCAGTTAATATGGTATACTACTCCTAGGTTTTATTACACACAATGTTTCAACAATTTACATTGTCATCATCAAATAAGATAAGACTGTTTGTGTTTAATATTTTGAAATGATCCTCAGATGAGCTGGACTGTATACAATCCTGTTAATATTTATACAAGTATAATCAGCGTTTATGTTTGATGCAACTTTTTATACAAAAATAGTTTTAGTGTTCATATTAAGTGTTGCTAATCATTTGCATTTTCTCTGCCTGCCTCAGCCAATCAAATTCTTGAGAATTCTACAGCTACGATGTATGTGCATGATGAAAGTGCAAATGTGATGCAGAGCTTAAAGATAAATATGATGCTTTTATTGTGCTTTTTAATGTCCTGTGATCTTATAATAGTGAAATTTAAAATAAAGATGCAACTAAACTTGTTTATGTCTTATACCTTGACTGCAATAGCCACCTTTTCTGTATCTTCACAAAGTCAAGCTATTAGGAACTTCGTACTTATACCTTGACTGTAATAGCCACCATTCTTGTATCACACCTTCCCAATATCAAGCTATTACAAATATCATCTTATACCTTGACTATATTAGCCACCTTCTTGTTATATCACATAATTCACATAACAGCGTTATATTGGATCTACAATCAGAATCTGTGACAGTAAGACTAGAAAATAATAACACATGATATCTAGGGCTCTGATTGGCTGTAATCACTGGCATACAACCCAATCAAATTATTGCACTCAGTACGGTATAACAACGAACTGGAGCATAGCAATCAAGGTATAATTTGAAGATGGAATAACTTGACCATGCTAAGATGGCCTTACTAGAAAGACAGATACATGTAGTCAAGTCGTACCTAAAGAGCTTTATTAAATATACCAATAAAATAACAATGTTGTACATATTACATACAGTATATTATTTATCCTTGTGAACCTAAGTTGTTATCCTTGTAAAATCAATACCAAGAGTTTTGACCAAGAACCAGCTGGTTGAAAGGATCCTCGTGAACCTAAGTTGTTATCCTTGTAAAAACAGTACCAAGAGGTTTGACCTAGGACCAGTTGGTAGAAAGGATCCTCATGAACCTAAGTTGTTATCCTTGTAAAAAAGTACCAAGAGGTTTGACCTAGGACCAGTTGGTAGAAAGGATCCTTGTGAACCTAAGTTGTTATCCTTGTAAAAAAAGTACCAAGAGGTTTGACCTAGGACCAGTCGGTAGAAAGGATCCTTATGAACCTAAGTTTTTATCCTTGTAAAATCAATACCAAGAGGTTTGACCTAGGACCAGCTGGTAGAAAGGATCCTCATGAACCTAAGTTGTTATCCTTGTAAAATCAATACCAAGAGGTTTGACCTAGGACCAGCTGGTAGAAAGGATCCTCATGAACCTAAGTTGTTATCCTTGTAAAATCAATACCAAGAGGTTTGACCTAGGACCAGCTGGTAGAAAGGATCCTCATGAACCTAAGTTGTTATCCTTGTAAAATCAATACCAAGAGGTTTGCCAAGGACCAGCTGGTAGAAAGGATCCTCATGAACCTAAGTTGTTATCCTTGTAAAATCAATACCAAGAGGTTTGGTCAAGGACCAGCTAGTAGAAATGATCCTCATGAACCTAAGTTGTTATCCTTGCAAGATCAATACCAAGAGGTTTGGTTTAGTTATTAATAAGTTTTTCTGTATATGTGTGGATTATTACATTATAATTGAATAGCCTACAGTAAGTTGAAATGTTTTTTATGTTCTAGTTAATATACAACATCAGTATTAAACACTGTGAGTTGTGAAATGTATAATATTATAATATATTGAAGCATGCAAAGTGCAAATAAATGGTATTCATACTATTGGTATTGTGTTATTTATTATTTTCTTGGCAAATTTTCCCTCATTGGCACTAGATGATTTTGTCCCTCTACCTTAGCCAATTATGTGCATTTTTTGTTATTTTAAAAGATCTGAACATATCTGAACTAAAAAACAATATTGAGGTATTGCATCAATATGAAGTATACGAGTAAACTAGAAGTAGTTAAAGGGAAACAACCTCATTTTTAATATAAATACTGCAGACAACAAATCATTTTTACAGAGGTACTGTCGACATAACCAATTCAATGTTCTAAAATGCTGTGAAGATTTATTCAGATCTAAAGAAGACTTGACAGGAGACTCAATAAAGGCTGACAATAGAGAGGGTTTGAAACACCACTGAACTTTAAAGCGAAAAGGTTGAGACTTTTATTTGGGTCGAGACCAGGAAACGCTGGTCCGAGCGCTTGGAATTAAATTGCATAAATAGAACGCCTTTCATGCATTCAAAATGCACTACAAAAAATCAGAGAAATATCGGATTTATCCAATGATGGACTCTGTTATAGCCCCTTTTGTCTACGATTTTGACTAGGGAAAAAAACCTTTGTGGTCAGCTATTACTAACAATGTTGTTTCTAAGAAAAAAAGTTTGACTTGGCCGTACATGTGTGAGGAAAGGCTCAAAGTTTAAATAATGATTCCTTTGATGATACTAGGAATATATATATATAATTGTCTTCGTTAAAGCATTGAAGGGAAGCAACAATTGTAGACCGGATTGACTACTTTTGGGACGATTTTGTATACATGTACATTGAATCTTGACGATTTGACTTATGTATAATCACGTGATGGTCATGTGACATAAACAAAATGAAGGATTGAACCGTAGAATTATATTTTCAATGTAAATTGATAATTAACCTGTTTACTTAATCTTGCAAACAATGACATCAAGTGAGTTCTATTTATATTCTTTCTGTTGCTTTCAGAGATCCAATTATCGCATTTAGGCCAATCAATGGCTTTATTGCAAGAACATACCTGGGATTTCGTGTTTAAGGTTCGGAAACTTTATTACCCTGGATATAATTTGACAGGCAATGTAACAAACGCCCCTGAGTTTATAAATGAGCTCTCCCAATCATTGATATACAGTATTATATTGATAGAATGAATACATGTGTTGAAGAGTTCAATAGCAAGTTAAGGGATGTCAAATAGACTCTATATCCAGCTCTATCATTTATACTTGAGTTTTATTTATTCAGTAAAGTAAAATGTCAAGCTATCTACATGGATGTTCTCTCTATGGTCTCCTTGGCCTTGGCTTACATACACTAAAAAACATTGATAATCCAATGTGACTATGCATATTAATATATGTGTTTAGATAAGTTAAAGATGGTGACTGCACACTTAAAGCTGAAAAATTGAGTAGGCTTCAAAACATTTAAATATGTCAGGACAGATGGCAGGTTAGTCTTGAAGAAATAAAGGCTGTCTAGGGCCATGTATCTGAGGGACAGAGTCCAAAATAATTTTATATTTAGCCTACTGGGTAATATATGTATTTGTAGGCTGCTATTGCCCTGCCTTCTAACGTTCTAGCTAAATCAAAATCACTTCAGCAGTTTATGATCGTCCTTCTTTTAATTATTTTAAGTTTATAGAAGTTTGAAAAAAATGTGCACTTAGCTGAAACATTAGACGACAGGACAATAATATTCAAATATTTTTCCCTTGTTATGAGAATCTGTGATATAATTTAATATAATGATGTATTTCTTGTAGAATTCAAACTTGCCTTAATCCAGCTGGCAGTGGGAGCTAGTAAAGTTGAGAATGTGAAAAATGCTGTGAAATTTATAAAGGAAGCTGCTAATAATGGTGCCAAGTTAGTTGCTCTGCCAGTGAGTTACCTGCAAATTGTTAAATTACGTCTTACTCCTTGTGGGCTAATGAAGACTGGCAAATAGTAGAAATATGTAGTAGTCTTGTATATCCAGTGATTGTTTCTCCATAAGGCAGTGTCTATATACATGTATATCACATCTGAAAATATCGTGTTGTTCTTATGTCATAGAAATAACAGACCCAAATATAATTGGAGTTTTTAAATTACAACTCCAGACTAAATCAGTCGAATGATGTAAGGGTCATGATATTTTCCGGTATAGAAAAGTAGTTCCGCAAGCTCAAGGTCATGTCTGTAAAATGTCTCCTAATTATTCTTGATTCTGGTTAACTAGGTCAGACATGTTCTCATATTTATATATCACACTCTCAAATGATAAGATTTTACTTTGATGTTGTTTGTTTTTTACCAGGAATGTTTCAATTCTCCGTATGGTACCAACTATTTTGGAGAGTATGCAGAACCAATTCCTGGACCATCAACAGATTCTCTCTCTCAAGCTGCCAAAGATAATCAGGTGTTTTTAGTTGGAGGTAAATCTTGGGGTCTTATTCTTGAAAACTTGAATTAGATAGGATATAGATTTTAAGAATACAGTTTTGGATATAATAATTGAATTTAAAATCGATTTTAGTTAAGATTTTCCATTTACGGCCCTAGGCATTGTAGCACTGACTTGTCCCTTCTTTTCCTAGGGCTTTTATACCCCTGATCTGCTCTTGTCCTTTAACATGCCCTTAACCTTCTGCCTTCTGCTATAGCCTTTTACTTCTGGTTTTTATATATCAATAACAGCTTTTACATTAGTGAAGTCATAAAGCACTTTCTTTTAATGGAATTGCAGAAACCACAGACATTTAACTGAAAATTAGAATGATGTAAATTAATGCTGTAAGTGACTCCGAAACACATGAAATGTTTGAAATATTCTTAACAATCTCTATAAATTAATACTGATATCAGAGGAATCTGGTTTGTTTCAGGGTCAATACCAGAGAGTGAAAATGGTAAACTGTATAACACTAGTACTGTATTTAATCCTCAAGGAGAACTTATCGCTAAACATAGAAAGGTCAGTCTTGAATACTAGCAACTAGTTGTAACATCACATCAGAAAATTTTCAAGGGAACATAATCAGATTCTTGAATTCATGATGTATAATATTATGATGTAAAATCCTGTAACACATCAACCAAGTACAACTCACAGGATGTTGTCCTTTCCGGATGACTCATTACTCTCTACACGTCACTTGTCTCCTGTCCTTCATCGTAGCTGGCTGGTCTTCACTGTATTTATACTAAACTGTATATGGTACATTAGTTTTTAGTGGCCTCATAGATCATTACACAGAAAATACTCAAAATACATAAAAAATGTTTCTGGAAAAGCAGAAAGGTTTTCTTCTGAAATTATTTGATACTCCCAGAAGCATTGATATTGGCACCAAAGGAATTTGACCTTGAGTAGGATTGAAACCCATGGATCCTTATCACCCAGAGAACAAACTTGTTCATGATTTACATTTCCACTAGCTGGTGGTGAAATATTTCTCAAATTTTCATAAATAAGTTAAATACCAAAACTTCATGACCATGGATTAAAGTCTTGAAATCAATATACAGGAATGATATATTTCAGGTACATCTGTTTGATATTGACGTACCTGGTAAAATACGGTTCCAGGAATCGGAAGTTCTAACAGCTGGTAACAGTCTAACCATGTTTGATACACGTAAGTTTACATCTTGGATTATAAGAGTGGTTCCAAGCCAAATCAATTGCAAGAGTGTTGACCACAGATCAGCATTCTCATAGTTATTGAAGAAATTAAATTAATTGAATGGAGTTTTACGCCCAACTCTTATGCACCTTATGGGCTAATGGAAAGAGACAGACCTGTAGATCTATCTTACTGAGCTATAGGTTCGAGTTTTTTTAAGAAAGATTAGTTGTATTTTTCAGCGTTTTGTAAAGTTGGGGTAGGAATATGTTATGATATCAGGTTCGCGGAATTGGCTCAGATTTATTCCAGGAGAGGTAAGGTTTTTAGTTTTTGGGTTGTGGGTCACATATTTGAAAAGGAATACTGTATATGTCTGTCTAAATGAGAATTATTAACTTGGCACAACTTTCAGAGAGTTCACATAGCTACTAATGTTTATTTGGTATTTAGGTTTGTTTAATTTGACATCTCTTTCAGAAAGTCCACATAATGTTCATTTGATATTTCAGGCTGTGATGTGCTGATTTATCCTGGTGCCTTCAATATGACGACTGGACCAGCTCATTGGGAATTACTACAGAGAGGTCGAGCACTGGATAATCAAGTCTATGTAGCCACTGTTAGTCCAGCCAGAGATGAGAAAGCTTCCTATGTAGCATGGGGACATAGTACTGTAGTTAATCCTTGGTGAGTAACATTTAGCTTTTCTCTAGCCAGCAAGACCTAAGCAAATACAGGCAAGCAATTGCTCTCGACAGAAAGGGTATAAACTGTATGGTTTGTTCAGGACTACCAAGCAAACAATCCAATCAAATCACTGCATTTACACTTGTTTAATGGCTAAAGTAGTCAAGGTATAAGATGAAGTTCATAATAGCTTGATATTGTAAAGACTGCATGACTAAAGCTCTTGTCAATTAGTCCTTCTAAATCATAGTTGATTTATTGCTCAAGTTCAGTAAGAATACAAGAGAAGAAATCCCTTTCTGACTTGTATATATAGTTGTATATTTGTATATTTAGTTATATAAGTGTATAGTTGTATATATAGTTGTATATTTGTGTTGTATATTTATATATATAGTTGTATATTTACATTTATATAGTTGTATATTTGTATATATATAGTTGTATATTTGTATATATAGTTGTATATTTGTATATTTGTGTTGCATATTTGTATATATAGTTGTATATTTGTGTTGCATATTTGTATATATAGTTGTATATTTGTGTTGCATATTTGTATATATATTTGTATATAGTTGTATATTTAGTTGTATATATTTGTATATATAGTTGTATATTTGTATGTTTATTTGTATATTTGTATATATAGTTGTATATGTGTATATATAGTTGTATATTTGTATAAATAGTTGTATATTTGTATATATAGTTGTATAATTGTATATATAGTTGTATATTTGAATGAATCGTTGTATATTTGTATATATAGTTGTATATTTGAATGAATAGTTGTATATTTGAATGAATAGTTGTATATTTGTATATATATAGTTGTATATTTGTATAAATAGTTGTATATTTGTATATATAGGTGTATATTTGTATATATAGGTGTATATTTGTATTTGTATATATAGTTGTATATTTGTGTATATTATAGGGGTGAAGTTATTTCTACAACAGAACATCAAGAAACCATACTATATTCTGATATAGGTAATTATATTAGGATTTATTTCATATTACAAAGAGCACCATAAGATCGTGAAAGAGTTCATATTTGGGTATTATTCCACAACTATATTCCTCAGTTACAGCCCTTGATATACAACCTTGACAAAGTATATGGATGGGCATGTTTGAGACACTAAGATCTAAGTTCGATTTAAGTTTGGTGTTATAGCTGAGATGAACTATATTGACTGATAATTATAAGAGAACTATCCCATCATCATCTTTTATGTTCTTTAACACATACCGTATATTCACGTGTATAATGCGCAGTTTTTAACCCTTTAATCTGGTTGAGAGCACTATAGCGCATAACAACAATTTTGAAATTATTACGAACCGTTTTCTAGTTAATGTTACAAAAGTTTCTGAAAATTGCAAAATTATTTAAAATATGAGTTATTATCCCTCTTTTCAGATCCGGAATATGTGAAGCAGGTGCGAGGCATGGTTCCAATTTCAACACAAAGACGTGATGATCTTTACAAATTACAAGATTTAACCAAGGGCAAAAACATAGGATAAGTTGTGATCTGAATGTTATTGAAATAAACAGTGAATTTTTTTTCTCAAAGACATATTCGTATTAGTTATATTGCAGTTACGAGTGGTTTTAAATAATATAATTGATGCTAGATAATGTTAGTCAATTTTGTTATTAAAGATACAAAAATATTGTGTTCACCTTCGTTATTTTCAGCAATAGTATTGTGAATACAAACGATGTGAATGATTTGTGGTTTTTTGCAATTCCATTTTCTCAAAGACTCTCAGATATTATTAGCAGCTCCTGTGACTGTAGAATGGCGGAAACCCCAGACGTCTGATGGAAATTGGAATGATGCCAATCGACTTTATCGGTATCTTCATGCATATTAAAAGTCTAGAAAATCTTTTCATAATCTCTTTAATATGCGCATCCTCTCGAACCTAACCTTCTTGTTCATACTCGTTTAGATGGGACAAAAAACCGGACGTTACCCGAAATCACAAAAAGAGTAGGCTGATGCCGCTGTCCTGGCCCAATTTCCGTAGTTGCACACTGAATGACATCTGTCTTCATTAGCTCAAAAGTTGCACAAAAGTAGGACGTAAAACTCCATTCATTTAAAAAAAAACCCTTACGTTTATACGAACATGCCACATAAGAACTATACCTGCGTCTTCAAATTGTTTCAGCTACGGTTTATTCTCTTCAAAGATATTGACTTTGGAAATGTCACACACACAGTTCTATTGACGACATCATGAATATATGTAATATGATAGCTCATCAGTAATTACCATCTTAACTAAATTCTTTACCTCACTGTACACTGTTGGTTATTAATTATAGAAAACAATAGACTAATTACCAAAAGCTATATAACTCAATCACGTTTGATATTTCTTCAATATTAACACGAACTTGGATCTGAGATATTCTTGTATATTAAGATCTTCCAGTAATTTCTTTTCTTTATGTAAGAAAATAAAATGAAAATCAAGTTTCTAGTTTGAGGCATATTTGAAAGGACTAAGCTATTGAGACATATACATCTAATAACAAAAAAGGACCAAAAGCTAAGAAAGAAAGTCAACGAAAGAAACGCCAGACAGATTTTCATAAACGTAAATCTAAAAGGCTTCCAGTTTATTACTGCGAGAAATAAAGTTGGAGATCATGATGGTTTTGTATGTGTACTGGATTTTACTTCTTCATTTTGTTTTAAGTGATTTTCCACTGACAACCACCCACGGTAAGTACGGACACATAGGATTTAGTTCACATATTCGGGACAATGAAAGAAATTTTTGTTAACTAGAGCGGTGGTAATTTTATTGTATAATCTAAAGTAACAGTGAAATAGTAAATAATTTTCAGCTGTTTATTTAACATGTAATTTTTTTTTATTTATTGTTCGTATTTGTTGTCCAGTTTCAGATCTATGTAAGAAAGGTCACCGGGAGGAACAAGTTTATTATCGGCTAGGTATATGTTACTATCACCCAAACGACCAGTACCAGTGGCATGATGCCATAGAGCTCTGTGAAACCAGGAACACTCACTTAATACATTTAGAAACTGGCGAGGAACAGGACTTTATTATGCAAAAAATTAGTAAGTTGTGGATTTTTCATATTTTTTAGTATTTTTCCAAAAATATACCACTGGGTATATACAAGTGGGTTAGGACTAGGGCCAACGGTATAACTTGTCCTTGAATAATTTTGTTCTCCTTTCTTCCGCTAGGTATAAGCTTTCCCAATGAAGTATGGTTGGGATTAAAAAAAACGCCCGAGACTAACTGGGCGTGGTTTTATAACACTAAGCTATACCCAGTCTTGAACCCACGCTGGTCCACTACCCTACCTAGCTCACGTCGACCACGTAATGTGGCTCAGACATACCACATGAGGACCTGGGGCAAGATTAATAAAGACACGAGGTTGAAGGTGGTTTGTGAAGATCCCCTACCACCAGGTCAGTTAATTCGTCTAAATGATCGCTTGACCACTTTAATTTATAACATTATTATAACATTATTGCATTCTTTGTGAATCATACAACATGCGAAACACTCTGACAGTCCAGAGAGTAAATCATGCTATACAAGACATCAGTTGGTGTTCAATCGTCATGTTGAGACTCGCAGTCGGTTTGGAATTGATAGAAATAGTGAATAAAGAGTTGCCTTTACTGTTTATGTTAAAATGTCCCCCCTCCCACTGTTCATTGCATGGCGTAGCTCTTCCAATTTAACCAGATAACATTTCGTTTTTTATCTCAGAGCTAACTAATCTATTTTGTGTGAACCATCCAACCACCGCCATTTCTAAGTGGGGCCCATTACCAGATTTTCACTGTTACTATTTTATTGGTCAGAATTTTTATACACAAGGTAAACGATTTGTTTCAACAATATTGACTAAAGCTTCAGAGCTGGCAAAAATTTCCCCCAATGGACACTGCATAGTGTTAAGCTAAAACACATTGGGGATGTACAATAGAGTTCACTTACGCCCTGGCACTGGCAATGAGGACTTGAGGTTATCCGTCTACATAAGGACCAGCAGCAGCAGGTCGCCGGACGTTAAACTCCATCTGAGTAAATTCCACTGGCAAGTTAACAGGGAGCTGTAAATGTCAACTTTCATATAATGCATTGTCGTGACTAGGAGCAGGATTGTTAGGTAACTCTGTCCTCTTGTCTGCAGGTAAAACTCAATGTGAGACGGCTTCAACACACATTGTCTTCCTGGAGACCCTGGTCGAAGAGTCTTGGATGGAGAATGAGCTGGAGGCCCATCAGATTCATCCGAAATTTTGGCTGGGAATCGAGAAGAACGAAACCGATCAATGGAACTGGAGGTACAGAAAGTTGAGGAAGCATGTACTCAATCCTAGATTTATGTCTGATTCTTCTACCCGAATTCGTGGAATCTTCGACAACATGAGAGTTCAGCCAGGATCCGATCTGAAATGGAAACATTGGGCCGAGGACAGAAGGGAGAGCGTTATTTGTGAAGAAGATATATATCCAAGTAGGTTGTTGTACTATTCTGATACTGATTCTGATAGTAGTTGTTGTGAAGGGCTAGTTGTAAAATCACTGATGATGATTGGGCATCTTCAGAATGTCAAGCTAGTATAAATTTTTTCTCATCCCTGACTTCAATAGCCACCTTTCTTGTGTCACGGAAGTTGTAAAGCAATTTAGGTTGAACATCAGATGTAAGAGATCGAATATTAAAATCTAAAAAGTTCCAAAGATTAGGTGCCTGAAAATAAAAACTTTTCTCGCCATAGTGTACTAAATTTAATTTCCTTTCTACTAATTTATGTGTGTCTTTGGAAGATCTTAAAGCACGAGCAGTTACATATAATTCTAAAAGGCAGGACAAATAATTAGGAGCCATATTATTAATACACTTAAAAGTTAGAAGAAGTATTCCGAAATTTGGTGTGGGTTATTAATCGTGCAGCTGAGTTTTGTACTTTTTGGAGCTTTTCAATAAGACGACATGGGAGACCAATCAAGAGTGAATTACAATTATCCAGATGTGAGGTAACTAAACTATTAACCAATGTTTTAACACCACCTTTAGACAGAAACGAGCGAATTTTAGATACATTAGACAAATGAAATTAACAGGTTTTACAGATGTTGTTAACATGGTTTTCAAAGTTGAAGAAATCGACAGTAATCGAGTAATAGACAGGAAGTCTATCAAAGGGCTATGATTGGATGCATTCTCTTGCTTAGATGTATAAGATGAAGTTTGTAATAGCTTGACATTGTGAAGATTTTATAAGATGAAGCTTGTAATAGCTTGCATTTTGAAGATGTTGATAGTTTGCAAATTGAAGAATTTATAAGATGAAGCTTAGCATTGTGAAGATGTATAGGATGAAGTTTGTTATAGCTTGATATTGTGAAGATATATAAGTATGAAGTTTGTAATAGCTTGACATAGTGAAGATGGAGTGATTCAGGGTTCCAAGATTGTGTGGATGCTTGTGATGTCAATTCTCTTTATAATTGTAGAGTTAATGTCAGAGTTGCTGTGTTACCGACGAGCTGGTGCCGTGACCGGTATATTTAACCCCACCAATAACCACTGTTACTACGTCCACAATGAGCCGACTCCCTTCCCCGTTGCCAAAGAAGTTTGTGAAAGTAGAGGAAGCTATGTTGCTACTTTAGAATACACTGAAGAACAACTCTTTGTTGAAAATGAAGCTTACAGTATCCTTTTAAATAAACTGTCAATGCCTTCTACTTTCGGGACTTATTTGTATTTATCAAACTGTCGCGATTTTAGCTATTACCATTGTGCATTTCAAAATTTCATAAAAAGAGAAAGACTAGACTTGTATGGAAGACGCAATAAGGATGGAAGCAGACTTGTAGAAACTCAAACTGAAAACACAGAAAGCATTCTCATTTAAGAACCCTGGACTATTAGATTGACCGGACATCAGCTCGATGGTTTTAAAATAAAAGTCTTAACCCTATCCAGATTATATTTCCAGTTATTCGTTCTGGTTGGGTCTCCGTCGAGAAGTCGATGGTAATTGGTACTGGTTAGAACGTGGTGGTAGTCAGAAACTGGTGGAAGACGATAGATGGTTTGATATGGACAGCGGTTTAGACGGTCATGCTGTTACTGTTGAAGATGGCCGATGGATTCCAGCGAGGAAGATGGACTTGTTTCCTTTTATTTGTGAAGAGGAATATGATAATGGTTAGAGGTTTTATCTAAACCATTCAATTTGATGATCCTAATAAAATGTCCTTAAACTTATGTATATGTGTAATTTCTGGAATATTCCTTGTTATGTCATCATGAACAATAACAATTTGTAGTCTATAGCATGAGATAGGATAGGAAACAGTCTTGGCCAACATAGTCCTGTCAGTTCTAATAAACATTGTCCTTAACAGCATCTGTTCATGCCTTACCATCATTTTGCTTAAACATTTAATCAATTAATAATATTGATGCTATTTCTTTTCTTGTAATTACAGAAATGGTGATTCACTTTAGGGTTTGTACCAAGTTCCTACGAGAAGCTATACCAGTGTTTAACTACGAGACGAGATCGTGCTATTATTTGTTCGATAATATCACGACTTGGAAGACAGCAAGAGAAACTTGTTCCCAATCTCAGACCTATGTTGTTCATCCTGACACTGAAAAGGAACAGTCCTGGCTGAGCTCCATTGTCACAAGTAAGTCTTCAGCAAAAGGAAAGTTCCCACTTTGTTTGAACACCGGCTTTGGAATAACTTACTCTGTAGCAGAAAGGATTGGGTGCTGTAGGTTCGAATCATACTCAGAATAACAAAAAATAAAAAGAATGTTTCGTGCTTTAAACTACATTCCACATACACCAATGAAAATTACGGCTACTGGTCCCATGGGGTAACAGGGAGAGATGCATCATAGTTGCTGTTTAAACAAATTCGTGAGAACATAATGTGAATACGACACCTCCAAAGGAAACATAGATTGTCTCTCGTATAGCATGTATGATTGGCCAGCCGACCAGCTTGTAACAGATCATATGGGAAGGATTAGTAAGACACGATTAATCTTTGTTTTAAGATTTTAGAGTACATGATAGTGTTTGGATCGGTATAGAATCGAAGGCACCTGGTCAATGGTCTTGGAGGTTCTCTAACCATGCGGAGGTAACACAGAATACACGGTTCTCAGATAGTTCCAAGAACACCGGTAACAATGTAAGGATGTTCTCTAATGGAACGTGGGAAAAGGTTACTCGTGATCATCTTACTGGTTTGATTTGTGAAGATTCTATTTCACCTCGTAAGTGGACTTTATATTAATGATATATCTACATTTATATGGATTGTAGTGGGTTGAGGAATTTGTTAGGATCGAGTAGACTAAACGCCATTTCTTAATTCACATTAGTTTTAAATCAAAGACGTGTTCTCAGGTTTTAACAATGAGAATTTGCTATTTCAGTGAGTATCCAAGAAGCTAAGAGGGTGAACGTAGGAAGCATAGTGTATGTCACTCAGAGAGAAGATGAGACGACGACAAGTTTGGACAGCACGATCCGTGACAGTACGACAATAGAAACAACCACTGAAGACACACCTGAAGATCTTACTACCAACGAGAACGTTATCGAGGATCTTACTACTACCGAAATAGCAACAGACTTGGACACTTCTACAGGTGGCCCAGATAAAGATCGTACTACTGCTGGAGCTGAAATCCACAAACCCACCACTGATGGCAAAGAAGATCCCAAAAAACTTATCACTGAACCAATAACAAATCCAGAATCCACTCCTGAAGATGTGACCTTCCCAAAACCCATTTCTACTGAAATAATGTCGATATCACCTTCTAAATTTGACCATCAATCGTCCGTATCTAAATCTGCCACTGATTTTACAAATGTTTCTTCATCCGCCGTTATAGCACCCGGTTCAGACGAATCCTCTGAAGAACCACCTAGATCCTACAGTCCAGAAACCATATCTAGCTCCATGACTGGTGTATTAGACACAATACAGACGATACAACCAATTTCCACTTCCAGTCCAACAGGCGTTCCAGTTAAAATTACGCCATCGCCAACGTCCACGCCTTACTCATCATCCGAGCATCTGACTACCGCATACCAGACAACCGCTGGAGTTGAATTCTGTCCAAATGCTGATTCATTACCTGGTGGGTATGTAATAGAAACACCATACCGAAAAAATATCGCGGGCCATTATAAACATATTTCTAGGATATCGACTATTTCAAGAGCATCGAATCTCCGGTGTGCTAAGCAGTGTTCGTTGAACCGGAATTGTTGGTTTTATACCCGAGACGAATCAAAAACGTGCATCCTGTACCGATTTCTTAATGGTAGCACGGATTCTTTTGATTGTTCTGAAGATGTTCCTTGTTATTTCAAAGCATGCCAGATTTTAAATGGTGGGTCATAATCATGCTATCTAGGATCGAACTACATGTATTTGAGAAAAAAACTATTCTTAAATAACTTATTTATTTACAAATATACACATCATGCAATTGTTTTTTGAAATATCTAACCAAAATAGAATCATTATGAATATTTTAATAAAATGCACCAAGTATTAGTATCGGTTGATGTATTAAGTAGGTTAAAAATGCCACGAACGGAAGTACTATCAATGGTCTAGTTAAACTGTGTCTGTAGTCTGTCGTCTCAACCGGAAGTGGTGATAAACAGTATAAAAGGTGGTCGTGGTAAATACAGCTATTCCAATTATACTAGATAACTGAAAATAGAAGCACGGTTAGACAATATTGTTTATAAGACATATAGAACTAGGATATATAGATGTATTACTTCTTACTTAATGACATACTACGTTTCTTAACACATACATGTAACAAGTACTGTTTATAGAAGTACACCCATATATATTAGTTTTTAAGGTAAGACAATACAAAACTAGTTAAACTAAGTTCAGCCCTACCTTCATCCATATATGATATCGGGTCCAAATATCCATGGCCTGTACTCGCAATAGAGCTATAGTACACGGTAGGTAGGCTTCAGTTCTCCTTGACTCTTTACATCTGGAAATAAAGTTTTGTCATTTGCTTGGTTACGTCGAGCAAATCGAAAATTGTGGGTTGTAATCTCGACCGCTCGATCAGTCGATCTAGTTGTAAATGGGCACGGATGATGCAGGAAAGATCACTGTCAAGGACCAGCTAGTAGAAAGGATCCCTGTCACGGCGGAATTGTGAACCTATCCTTGTAAAATATAGTTGTTTCTTTCTTTCTCACTTCACTCCATGTTATTGATGTTATTCGGCCTATACGAAATCTGATCAAAATACAGCCTTTTTCGTGTTTGTTTTACAGGTCACCTCACTTACCATCAGTGATCTAACGAGATTTTTCTCCAAATCCTGTTCACCTAATAACACGTTTAAATATTGCTTTTATCATAATATAGTGAAACAGCACTAACTCGAAAGGAATGAGTTGATACTCTATAGACATGACAAGTTTCCATAACGACTTACTTGGAATAAATGGTAGATAAAATAGTGGTATTATCTGTCCGGAGTTGTTTGGTGACACCAAGACTAGTTAGAATATTCTGTGATATGTGTACACCTTCTTCTATCATCATCCCAATGTTAAATATAGCCTGTAAATAGTTATAATGATGTACGGGTGCATAAATCTGGACTCTAGGTTTTCGGCTAATACAAGTGGTCATGAAGAAGACAATGCATAAGGTAAGATTGAAAAAGAGAACAACATGTCGCGCTCGAGACCGTTGCTTCTCTTACAACAGTCAGAAGTTCCCTTTCGATCTATATTTCTAAAACTGGAATATTCATTACCTGGGGATCCCCTTTAGCAGCAGAATATGCATAGTAAAGGGCTGCCTTTTCTACATCTCTATGAGCTTCACACCCGAACCAATAATAATCTCCCATCTTAACTAGAGCTACATAATTATAAATTCATAATCATTATTAAAGACATCGTATCTGGTCAGTACACAATCAGGTAATATATGTTCATATGATCTCTAGGATTAGGAATTAATAAGTTTTTACTTTTCTTTATTTTTTGTATTCATTCATCTATTTGTCCCTCGTTCCCTTCGAAAATTCGTCTTAAGAAGGCGCTGACAGTTTCGTTCGTCCATTCATTCATTCGCTGACTTTTTACATTCATTGATTCATTCATTCATTCACTCTCCTTACCATACGAATTGATAGCGTGTAGTTCCCTCTGTATACTGATGTTAAAGTGTCGCCACTGGCACTCTTTCTCTATATAGTGAGTGATTCCTTCCTACAACAGACAACAGATAGCATCAGTAACTTGGACGTAAGGTGTAAAGGGTTTAATCGGATCAGTTTCCGGAACGTAGAGTAGGGTCTCATGAACTGTTGCAAAGACGACGAATCTGTGCACAGTTAATCTACTCGCACCACTATCGTATCATAAATATGAGCTATATTATGAATATGGGCGTGGTTTGGACACGATGACATATCTTATTTGAAAAATATAAACAAAAGTATCTTTGAAGAATGGACATCCTGTATATCTCAAACTGTCACACCGGATAGATATAGTTAGAATACAATATGAGATATCCAAAAGTTCCCGAAAATATTTTAAAAGTATCTTTCAAGAATGGACATTCTGACCAGCTTGGACATCTCAAACTTTAAGTTTTTGCGACTAGTGCGCACGCTCCATTGGATATCTCAACTACTCGGATATCTCAAGCTGTCACACCGGAACGTTTTATATCTCGTCTCACCTTATTCTCTTCACATAGATAACCAGTATTAAAAGCACCAATTTCTGATCCAGTCTCAGCAGCCATCAGATAATAAAACAACGCCTGTGGTCTGAAACAAACAGGATATATATAACGTCTTGAAACAACGTCTGATAAACTAGCAACTATTCACCAGTATATTGGAAACAATAGTATTAAATTACTCCATATTAGAGTATTAGAGAACTACCATAACCAAGACTGAAGTCAGACTTGATTGTTCGAAAGGGGCTAGTAATATAACCTGAGGGGCAATAGGGTATATTCTTAGTTGGAATAATGAAATTGGTCGGCTTATTCGCTTATCCCCCTTTTCTCCCACACCCTTTGCCCCCTGTACTTACGAGCCTGACCATTGTACCAATCTGCTATAGACTATGACTACAATTTAAGAATCAAACTTCACACTAGTATCCGTTGTATATAAATAATTTTCAGGGTTTTCAATACGATACTACATGAACTTACACATCTAGTCGTCTCCAAGCATGTAGAGCTTTATGAAATATATTTCCCAGAGCTGGATTCTGTTCTGAAAGATACCTCGCCCATCTGAAATATCGAAAAGTTGACACAACTATGAAGAAATACAAATCAAATTCCATTTACTATAACACTTGTCCAATAGTCAAAAGCAAAAAATCACCTTCACGAATAAGTGTTTATTAACAACAATATATTCGTTATAACACTTTCTTGGTATAGCACAGATTCTCGTGCTGAAAATTAGCTGAGACCCGAACGGGTTCCGAACCATCGATCTCAGAGTCAGGCACCTAATTGCCAGCATTACATGTCAACCGTCTAGACCACTCGGCCAACGGACCATCCATGTGGATGGTCCGTTGGCCGAGTGGTCTAATTCACGGGAGATCTTGATGTATCTTAGTAGTGCTATACTGTTTATAAACAGTAATAATAATATACTTATATTTGTTTTAACTCCCGGTCTCTTGTTTTTCTTTTTTTGTTAACATAATTGAACATAAATATATTGAATATATATATATATATATATATATATGCCTGACTCTGAGATCGCTACTGAGACTCTGAGATTACTACTACTATAAAGGTAAACATCATGATATACAACCAGACCAATTTTATGTCTGACTAAACAAATTAGCCAAGATGCTAAAATCAGGTTCGTTATATTATGTGAATAATATAGAGAATCTTTATTTGGGCAAATAGCAAATAATACTTATTCATATTTCTTATAATTATAAACTGGCACCCTGTAGAGTTGTCAAGGTGATGGCAGAAAGACTATACTTACTCGGAAGCAGTTGTGACATCTCTTGGTATGACCTTTGACCCTTTCATACACATTAAGGCGAACCAAACACCAGCATCAATATGACCCTGGGAGGCAGCAAACGACATATACTGCTTAGCTTTATACTAGAACAAAGTATGAAGAAGGTAAAATGAAAGTATTGTTTTAACGTCCATGAGAGCCATCTGTAAACCTTCGTTAATTACAACTAACAATTTAAAAGATTTAGAGAATGTTACAACATTTAAACCGAGAATATATTTTGGAATCCTGGTGGATTTTATCCATTGCAAAACGAATCCGAGACTTGTACATTCGAGTGATATCCAGTACCAAATCAATCACCATATTTTTACAAAAAATTGAAAACATGTTTATGTAGAATCGTGTTGATTGGCCAGTTTTCATTGATATTTTTGTGAAATGGGACCACGGTACGTTGTACATTTAAACTTACCAAATCAGCAGTTTCATTGGGTATCCTCCCATTCATAGCCATATACCCCAAATAATACCCAGCATCTGCTACTCGCTTCTTATACGCCTGGACAAACAGATCGTAAGCTTTAGTATAGTTCCTTTCTCGTTCTAAAGCAATCCATCCAAGAGCGGTGATGGCATTGGGGTTCATCTGAGCCGCAGCCTTCTCTACTATTCTCTTTCCTTCTGTTTCGTTCTTCTTGGATCCAGTTCCCTGCAATATTTGAATTGATGTAAACGTATTGAGTGTACTACTAAAGGTTTTCAGAGAGTACCCAACACTTAAAGCATTAGCAGCACAGAATGTGTATCACTAGTTAAAGCAAACAAATATGTACCCAACAGCTTAAACATTAGCTAATGTGTACACACCTTAAATTGCAGCCTAAAATGTAGCAATAACAATGGCAAAAATGTACCCACCAGCTAAAGTATTAACCAAATTGACCCACCTTATATAACAAGATACCGTAATCATACATAGCCTCGGGGTCCTGTTGTTCTGCACTAGCTTTAAAATAATTCATAGCAGCATCGATATTTCTCTTCACACCGTTCTGACCCCAGAACAACGTCTTACCAATATTCCTCTGTAATAGATGAGACAGAAATTGATGTCAGGTAACAATTCGTGCAATAAAATGGTACATAACAAAATTCTTTTGGAATACATTGCGAATACATGTGTGTGGAACCGGGACCATCGAAAGTCACATTACAACAGATTAGTAAAAACATGTTACTATCGCTATGAAGTATGACGCAGTTTTCATAAACACTTCAAACTAGCCCACGAATTCTAATTGACAAAGCTCCCTCCTCTTTAAAAGGTCAATGGATTCTTAATGAATGGCCTTGAGAAGACATTTCCCTTAAGCATATACCTCTTTCGTAGCATTATTTAATCCGTAATGTAACCTTTAATTCATACCTTAGATATTTCTAGATACTGTGTACATACCTGAGCCGAGAGGACACCTGCCTGAGCTTGATGTTTCAACCACAAGAAGATATCTCCCTCCTCGTCTGTCTGCTGCTGTAACTTGGCTTCATCCGTTAACCTCACTGATTCAGTTAATACCTACAAACGAACATATTCAACAAATTAAAGGAGATTTTTGTGATCGGGGCAACAACTGAGAGTATCTAGATAATGCTTACTAGAGAACAAAAAATAGGCACTTAATCTTCAGCTTTCGCAGATGGACGGGGTATTTCTCTAAACAGAATCCCTTTCTAGAAAATATTCTTCGTCTCTGTTTCGTTATCGAGAGCTTACAAAGAACTAAGAACTAAGCAGAACACCAACTTGCGATGATATAAAATGATACTAACGTTTTGGTTTTTATGAGCATCAATATCTTGTTTGGTTTTATCTGCTACATAGTTATAGTATACTGGAAATATAAAACGCTATGGTTATATATGAGACCTTTTATAAAAGGCTTTAATGCGGCTAGTACGAAAGTTATGTCCCCAGATGGCGGCACTGTACTACCGGTTGTACAATGGCGCCACAATGATGCATTTGGTTGCAAGAATCCGTGTGACTTGTGCATCTGGCATATGTGTAACGAACAGTTCCTACTCCTACCATCACCATCGAACACTGAGAGCACCAGCTTGGTATTGAGAAGCATTCGCTAGTTCTAATTAAAACCGAATTACTACCAGTAGATATCTTTCTTCTTTGAATTTATTTATAATGCTAGACGTTGGTGTTGATGTATATATTTTAAGGAATCAAAAGACCCCAGGAACTTAACTACTTACAATAAGAATGTTCTCTATCGTACGGTACACCATCAATACCAATCATATGTTTATTACCTAGAGCCATTGTCGCTAATCTATGACCTTCCATAGACGCCATCATCAGGTACGCCTGGCTCTGAAACAGTGTACGGAATACTGCTGTAACGATATGTCTCAAAATAAGGAAGACAATTTTTAAAGTTTTAGCCTTACTATGAACACATATTATCAATTCGACTATAATAAACATCCACGCTCATATTTGTTACACATGTATTGAACTTTGACACCAAAAACCTCTTTACTTTAAAACCTTCAAAAAATTTGCTTTGATCTTAATATTCTGATTTTAGAAAAGGATGATGTATCTGAAAACTTACCTGTATTTGATCCGATTTAAAGTAGATACCGTTATTTAGAATAACCGCCAACATGAACATGGCGTCTGTATTACCGAGACAAGATGATTGTTTCAATAGAGGAACTGCTCGTGGAATTCGACTTAGCTTCTCGTCCTGGAAAAAAGACCATTGCCTAAACGTAACGATAGAAACCCGTCGAAACGTCGTTACATACTTCAACCAGTGATCGTTGTTCATAAAACCTTTTCTTTAATGAGTTATACTGGCGTGCAATTCAAAGGGAATTTTAGTAAGGTTGTCGTCACATATTTCCATCTCATCACTTTTTGCTATACATGTAGCCATTAAACTGAAAAAGCTATTGAGTAGCCTACTTGCAAATGATATTCGTAAATATCTCGGTGATCGGTGCCTAAAAATATTAAAATAAATATGTTGCTAATGATATTCTGCTCAGGCACTGATTCTTACTGTCTCCATTTTCCACATCTCCTCTCTTCCAGCATATAGTTGCTGTAATCGCAATTGTGTAATAGAACCCGTGTGACAGAGGTGTAAAATAACGTCTAGAGACATCCCCCACCCTCTTCTGATCAGTACTCACTATAACTGCTGTAGCGTTATTATACAGATGTGTGGCCACTTCTGGCATGTTTTTGGATGATAACGTCTGACCGCTATAGACTGTCGTTCTAATATAACTGTTAATGATTCTATAGTATCGACTACGATGGTCTCTATTTACAGGACAAGTTTTAGATTGTACATTCTTGTTCATCGATCTCCGGATTTCTTGGAATAGACTGTAACACACATCTAGAAACAAAATATAAATAAAAAATTCTACATTCTGCTTTTCATCATCTGCTGCAGGTTGTGTACGTTAAAGATCCATCAACGTTTGAAAGAGTAGGCTAATGTCGCCGGCCTGGCAATGTTTAACTTTATTTTTTTTTGGTCATGTGATGGTCATGTGATTTACGTAAAAGATACGACAAAATAGATAATATGACAAAAGTGAAATGTAAAAAGAGAAACTGCACGCGACAAATAACCAGTGTGTTATGGAAGGTGGTTTGTGACATACATCTAATGTAAAATGATTTTAGTAATTTTATATTCTACAAAAACAAGAGTGATCTTACCGTTTAACATAAAACGTTTGTTTTAAAACAATTTACGTAAACAAAAGCTGTCATATGTCTTTTGACATAGAGGTATCATGTTTTATTACATTTGTCAATTGACTTATTACAATGGAATTAGACACTTGTTCATTGCATCTAATTATGGCAGCTATTCCCTTCCATATACGTGCTAAGATCGTTTCGAGAATACAATGTAGAATACAGGATGTTCCAATTTAACTAGTGCCAAGGTAACAGCCCCTCAAAATTAGAGAGAGACCTTTTGAAATTGCCCAATTCTTTACCTTTTCTGGCTGTGTTCTTCATTTTACTGTAATATTTGACTCTATTATCAATCCAGTTAATGAAGTTAGAACATCTTTCTTCTCGTGGTGTCAGATCTAGTTCAAACATTGGATGTTTCATGCTTGGAAATGGGATCTGAAACACAAATATAGGAAACTTAGTCAGCAAATCTTTTGCTGATAATTATAAGCATATTGGATCGAAGAAATATCTCTTAAAATAGTTTGCCCTTTTATCTTGATAGAGCTTCCTTTACTGCACTACGCATGGGATTCCCGGCCATTTCATTTAATAAACCCGTACAGCTCCCAAGGCAATAAGTTGCATATCAATCAAGTTGAAGATCTTTGAAAATTGGTGAAATCGACTTACGTTCTCTGGTGGAATCCATTGACCACGGTAATATATAGTTTCTCCTATATACCCCACAAATGTTGAGAATCTTCTATTATCACCACCAAATACTATATAACCATCTGTATCATCCATTATCACGTCTTGTACGTATCTACATTATAATAACAATTAGTCGGAGAGGGAGGGACGTGGCCATGGGAGGGGGCGCGAGTGATCTGAACGTAACCTAAAAACGTGGTAAAGAATCTTTAATCACTACCGTATACAATATAACCATCTTTATATTTCATTATCACATCTAGCACGTATCTGTGACTGGCAGCTGGGAATGAAAATATGAAATAAGACGGAGGGAACGGGGAGCTAGATTATTGAAGTTATGTGACTCTAAACGTGGGGAAATATTAACATCAGCTACAACCTGGACTTGGTAGTAGTAAAATGCTCAAGATATTTACAGTCAATGGAAAGTAGCAATTGCCGTAGTAACAAGGGGAGTCAATTATGCTTTAGAATGAAGCCTGAAATTCCAATATTCAATTGGACACCGTTATCGAGATACTTACGTATATTGACTGACAGATGTTTGATTCCAGTTTGGACCATGGTTTACCGTTATCAGCCACTGAAATAGTATAGTAAGACTTCATCATAGCTTAACATAAGATTATCCTACTGGATTGGTCAAAAAGTTACATATATTTTTAATCTAGAAGTATTATCCAATCAGATTACAGTATTTTATTAAATATTTAACCTTGTTAAGTTTTCACTTTCAGTCAGACGTCTATGGTTCTTGCAAATCTCGCTTATTCTAAGCGTTTTGTTTGTTAGCTATTCCAAACGTCATAAGATATTTTAGAAGCTTTTGACATATTGCCGTTATATACAATGAAGCATTACAAGACTGACAACAGACGGAAATTGTAATAATGCAAAAAGAAGCCAAAAATGCAAAAAACAATAAAGTTTGGGAACCTCTCAACAATTCCTTATATTATTTCATAGATCTCACATCGTCCTTATACTCACAGATCTATGTTGGAAGTTGAGAGTCAAACGGAACCACTGATTTTTTGGTAACTTGAATGGTGGTTTCATAGCATAGTTCTTCTTATCAGCTTGGAAGACCTCCAACTGGAACGTTCCTACAAATGGAATTTGATTTCTTATACCTTGATTAAAAATAGCCAGTTATAGGACCAACGTATTCGTTACATAGAACTAGGATACCTAGAATCTCAAATTGTAAATATTTCATTAAGGAGAGAAATAAATACATCAACTAATATTACTGTAAATATCCCTCGTGTATTAAAATGTTTAAGTTATTTAGTAGCAAGGGATTAGAGCTGTAAATTTGTAATTATTATTTTAAATCACTTTTAAGCCACATAATATGTATAACCTTAACTTGTCATTATATTATCATTTTTGTAAATTTCTATACGTCTCATGTGATCCTGAATATTACCTTATTACCACAAAAGTTTATGATCAATATTGTCCCAAGATTGTATGTGAAACGGTGGGTGTCCCTGGTCTCAACTTACCATCATCGAGTACTATTAGAGCTGGAGTAAGGGCCGTGTCCCAGTTACCAGCCGTCATTAAAGAACAGAATTGTCTCTGTTGGGAATATCTACCATTTGGACAATACTTGTTGATGTACAACCACATCGACACCGTAAAACTATAACAGAAAATCATGTATTGATTAGATAGGAGTTTCACGTCATGTATCCATTTCAACTAATGGAGATGGAAAACAACAACAGTATGCAATCGAAAATTTTTGGATCAAGGAATCATTGGTATATTGTCTCATCCAAACGGCATTTTTGAGTTTCTACGGCTTTTCTTTTCACAGATTTAAGTCGAGTGATATATTATTTAACACTAAGATATATAGCTGTACTACTTCTTATCTTGTATTGTACAATATTCATGTATTAAGTCTGTAGGCCCAACATACAACACACATTAGTTAGATGGACTTTATGAAAGATTAGCTGTAGAATTACTCGGTAGTTCATTGGTCTCATTTGAGAGCCAATCTTCCTTTAATTTTAGCATATTCAATGGATGACGCTACTAATTGTAGTCTGTAGCCCACAGCAGAGTTGCTTCCCTTTATCACTTATTTTAACTAACCAGTTGAGATAAAAGATTGTTAAACACTTACGTAGGTTTTGTAATTGAATTTTTTCTCTGTGCTTCTAATTCTGGGTTTCGGTACGGTTTGAACGATCTGTAGATACCGTACCGTAGACCGTTCATAGCCGCAGGATACGTCACTGCTCGAATAGTCTCTATAATAGAACCCGAAACATAAATTATACAATATTCTATTCAATATTGTTTATATCAGAGGATGAAAAAAAAGGATTGAATGGAGTTTTACGTCCTATACGTCTTCAACCTTTTGATCGAAGACTCTTGTTGACTGTATTTAATAAAGTCTAAACCAATCAAATATCTTCATTTACAAAATGTTGTAATAGCAGACTTAATTAAAACTCGTATAGTAGATATCGAGGGGTGGGCAGGGGGCTGGGGGAATATTTACCTCGTTCTGCGGGACAGCTTTGAGACCAAGTGACAGACATCTTACATAGAATATTCCAATACCAAATGTTACATGCCTTCCATGGTCGAACATGTTTCCGCGAGTACACGTCTGGTATTTTCACGTCATAGGATACCCTTGTTGTTGCCCGAGAGAAAATATCGCCATTTTGTTTTTCTCGCTGAAACTGTTCCTCCGTTAAAATCCAAGCACGAAGCTTCGTGGAGTTGACCAAAACCACTACTCGATTTAAACGACTTGGTTTAAACGATACCGAATTTGGCAATCGAATTCTAATTTTTCGTTTCCTGAGTTCTGATGGTTGCGTACATTTCCAAAATTTAGTATATGTTCGTGTCGTTTTATTATCTGCATAGAGTATTTGCACGTCTGCTCCCACAATGGTGTTTTTTGTACAACTGTATTCGACTGTTAATAAAGAGGTACTGTCGACTTCATTTGGAGGATTCACAATCCGTATAAAATCCTGATTTTTGATATTTTGAAATAAAGTTGGGGTGTCTGGTTCCTTACAATTTACCTGGAATAGAAATCAAGAATTGAATTTGTGGAGAATTAAAAACTGCACATTTTAGTTGACGGATTTCGTGGATTCGATGACAAAGCAAATTACGCCGAATACAGATGTCTTCACTGCTCCTAACATTCATAAATACACATATACGCGAAATACTCTCTTTAATTCACCTTAAATCATTCTCATAACCTTTCAAATTAACTTAGTCGATTTTCCTAAGAAACTTTACCTTTAAAACAACAGAAAAAGTCACAATTATCACAAAAATTAATTTAGAAATATCTGTACATTCATTCTTGTTCGCCATGTTGTCAAATTCCGTCAATAGTTTGTCACATGACTAAGTACCAAATGTTACCCCAGAAGAAAATAGTGATTAAAAGTTCTGTCAAGATGTTGTCAGACCTATATTGATTGACAAATATGAAACGATTATATTGTTATTAGGTCTGTATGTATGTACAGTCCTTACAATCGATACTAAGACAGTGTACTTGACAAGCGTGAGAACTATAGTTCAGTGGTTCCCTCGCCCACTCTCCTTCCCCACCCTACTAGCTTTGATATGGAGGGTCCCAAAACAGTATTTGTTTTATATTTATCAAAAACTCCGCTTAGTAAAAGATTTGTCTATCAGTGGCTAAACTATGTGAGTAGGGACATGTGATCTCGTTGGTTGGGTGTCTCCCCGTGGGATTTCTTTACATATTATGCTCTCCTGCTTTCTGAGACCCAGATTTAAGTTCGTATGATAGGGTTGGGGCGTGGTTTATCCAGTCCTCGTGGTAGTGCCATGGCCTCTTTATACCTTTGATTGTTACTCATTTATTTACTATATATATTAGTTAGTCTTGTTATATTATTCATTTCTCTTGATAACACTGTCTATATGAGCATGTGAAACATTGAGTTAATAAATGTCAGAAATAGTATATCTACATATCTTGTGCTGGTAATCACATGAGGGCCACTTCATTATTCACACAGGTGTGAAGGCACCGCCTTAATATGAGTCAATTTCTAATTTAGATTTACCTCCCTTAGAGCTCACTGAATTTAAACACTTCTCAATTGTGAATTTTAAGCTTTGCGTCAACGTCAACTTATAACATCTTACGTCAACGACCTTGAATGATCACATTTATGTTAACTCATTCTATTATTTTTGATCAAAAAAACAAAATATCGAGTTACAAATTACGTCTAGAGATTTAACACAATCACCACCGTAACGGTTATTATAGATATAATTATCGATTAACCCATATCGATATTTGATCTCTTTGATCGATGAATAATGATTGATTTATTTTCAAGCGAATCGGACATTAAATTGAGTACTTGATTACCGAAGTTTAATTCATTTTTTGTTAGTCTTCTTGTCAGTTCCAAAATATTTTATCTACTGACCTTTACTAGTTTGAAGTTGAAAATATTTTGATTCGTGATTTATGAGTTATTTCCCTTGTCTATGATTTTTAAGCCAAGTCGTTGAATTATCCTTTATCTAATAAGTACACACCTAAATGAAATTTAAGTTTCTGTGTAATAGTATTCTATGGTCTTCTATTAACTACAGATCTGTACGGATCTCGGGTTTCCGACTATTGACAAGCCCAGGTCGGTCATGCGATATAAAGATTATCAAAAACAGGATTAAGGTTTAATTGTACCGAATCGACTAGAATTAAACTGTCAGTTGATTATATAAATTGATCACGTACACATGCGGATGATTGAGGCCTATTTTGAAATATAAGATTTAAAAGATTTCTCAATTGTTATTCCTACCTCTGTGAGACTATCAATAGTGCTCTCGCGTTAAGAAGTAACATGTTTTGAATATACGATCCTCATCAGGACACCTTGTTTGGAAATTGTGGTTGAAAATTTCAAAATCAGATAGTGTACCACAACGTAAAAGCAAATTATACCATTTTATATGCAGGCATTTTAAAATGTCTAAGCACGTGCATTTCTGTCTTGAAACATATAAGTATAAATGTACAATGTACAAAACGTTAAGTTTTAAATAAACTGTTCTAAATGTTGCGTTTAAACGTCCATGTACGTGCAAACGTATTCTATGTAAATAGCGTTTGTTCTAAAACCCTTTTAGACACGTTCCTGTTCCCACAAATATATCTATGAACGAATGTATACAATACTGGCCAAATGTATTTTACATCTTCATCTTCCTTCCTCGAAACATAGCGGACTGTTTTAAATTACACCCGGAAACGACCTCGTACGTGCAAAGATACCTTTGATCAGGTAAAACAACTTCTACATATCTTTCGATACAGAAGCATTATAGAATGCTCTAAATTGTGTTTCGAAACATTCTCGAACGTGCATATGTTTATTTGACCGACTTTTCCTCGAAGTGTTTCATAAGTACCATAAAAGGGAATATATAACATTTATAAGTGATTAGGCCTTCCTATTAAGATTGGGTACAGTCTCAAGCTGAGAGCCTAATAACACTGTATACCGTGACAATACGATTAATTAAGGATATCCATTGCCTCGCTGGGCAGTAAGAATACCATCATAATTAGCTTGTATAATTATTTTAGATAAGTTAATGTGTTAATCACCTCTATCGAAACATCTTCGGTTCCCGTCATTTTGGGTTTTTTCAGAAACTCAATCTTCTATTTAAAAGACAACATGTGCGTAAAAAGAATTTGTTAAAGGGATTGTAAAGAGGTTTTCTAAATGTTTAAGTGTATCAGGGACACTGATAGCATCAATTTACACCATTCTAATCAGTATCTCGGGGGTCATGCAAACTATACTACTGTTATGTCACTATCGCAAAAAGCTATCATTGATATTTAAGGATATTGACGTCAAAAACGCATATTTGAAATGAAATTGCAGAAATCTGCTTAAAGATTGGAATGGGGTACATTGATGCTATGTTTACTCATACATACTTTTTTAGAGAACCTCTGAATCCATAAACATGCATGCTAGTGCTAAAAAACACACCATTAAAATAAATTCAATTAAGTGATATTAAACTTAGACAAACAATCCCCTTCCCTTCGTTCACTCGATTATACGTTGATAGTAGAAGAGCAGAGTAATGACTAGTGGATAGGGAAGTAAGTTTCTATGCAACAGAAGGCTCTGGCACGGGACTGAAGTGGGATTGCAACGATTACACACTTGTACTTGTAAAAATTTATACGACACGAAGCGTTGCCTCTACGTCGATTTCATTGACGTAAGTATTTAATGTATTATAAAGGTTAAGGCGATCAGCAAGTATTGGCAACATTACGTTCATTCTATATATATACTAAGAAATCACGATTGTCGACAATAACAATATAATTTTAATGTAATCTTACCGTTTTACCTTACACCGTTATGAAAGATCTAAAACTGAAAGAAAATCATTACATAAAAATTCCGTGATCAGGAGGAAAAAAAGAAACATCGTTATTTTACAAGGGTTTCATGGGGTTCCTGTCTACCATCTGGTCAAACCTATATGTATTGATTTTACAAGGATGACATCCTAGGTTCACAAGGATCCTTTCTACCATCTGGTCCTTGGTCAAACCTCTTGGTATTGATTTTACAAGGTTCATAAGGATCATTTCTGCTAGCTGGTCCTTAGCCAAACATCTTGGTACTGATTTTACAAGGATAACAGTAAAGGTTCATAAGGATCCTTTCTACCACGCTGGTCCTTGGTCAAACCTCTTGGTATTGATTTTACAAGGATGACATCCTAGGTTCATAAGGATCCTTTCTACCACCTGGTCCTTAGCCAAACATCTTGGTACTGATTTTACAAGGATAACAGTAAAGGTTCATCAGGATCCTTTCTACCACCTGGTACTTGGCCAAACCTCTTGGTACTGATTTTACAAGGATAACAGTAAAGGTTCATCAGGACCCTTTCCACCAACTAGTCCTTGGTCAAACCTCTTGGTACTGATTTTACAAGGATAACAATTTAAGTTCACAAGGATCCTTTCTACCAGCTAGTCCTTGGTCACACCTCTTGGTACTGATTTTACAAGGATAACATTCTAGGTTCATAAGGATCCTTTCTACCACTGGTCCTTGGCAAACCTCTTGGAATTGATTTTACAAGGATACATCCTAGGTTCATACCAGCTGTCCTTGGTCAAACCTCTTTCAGGATAATCCTAGGTTCTAAGGATTCTTTCTACCAGCTGGTACTTGGTCATACCTCTTGGTATTGATATAATAATTAATAAATAAATGAATAAATAAATAATGGACATTTTCTATTTAATACATAATAATCCTCCTAAATCAGATTTCAAAATGAAATAAAAGGTGAATAAATATTGAAAGTAAAATGTCTGTATACTATTGATAAATGATCAGTAAGTTTTGACAGAGATCAAATCGTTGTTAGAGAACTGAACCCGAGTGAAAGTAGAATGAATTGTGATTCAACATGTATTAGACTGAAACAGATTATAGTGAATTGTATTTGGCTTGCACCAATTTTACTACTCGAAGGTCAGCTGAATCAGGTTGTTCAAATCGAAGCACTAACATCATGCACTGCATTTCAATCAGAATTACTGTTTTTCACAACTAAAAAAGGCGTGATAACCTTTTTAATAGTTCGTTAATAAGCTGGATTCAAGTGTAAATGAAAAGGGGTAGCCTCGTATTTCCCGTAAGACAACAGAAAGCTAATCGTATTTGTTATACGTGTTATTGTCCGGATAAACAACTTAATAAGCCATTGTCCGGTGTACAGGACCTGATAGGACCTGTAATTTTAAATCACCTTACGTTAGATATCAATGGGTAGATTACCTGGTATAAATAGATAGTTATCTCCCTTAGTAAGTTAATCGGTTATACGGATTAGAAAATGAACTTTTCTGTACCTAATTAGGCTAATGAAATTAACGTCCCACTCCTCTGTGCCTTATTAGGCTAATAAAGACGACTTACTGGTTAGGAACATGAAATGAAAAAAGGTTTTCTCCAATCAATTTAAAAAAAAAAAATTTTATAAACTGGCGACAGTAAATTAATGTTGAGACATAAATAAGATTTATTTTGATCCTGACGAATAAATTACTCACAGATTTTATCCGGATGCGAAAAACTAGGACGTCCCAAACTCCCTTCCCTCCTACAACCCTCCCCCCCCCCCATTATTATCATTTATGTATAAAATTGTCCTGAGAGACAAGGATGGCACTAGGGGTGCGAATAAAAGAACACTTGGTAGATATAAGACTAGAAAGAAAGAAAGCAGTTGCGGAGCACTTTAACGACGGGAACCACAAGGCAAAGGAAGCTATACCAAAGAGCGTGACTGGATAAAAAGACTACGGACGGAAGATCCAGGTGGACTGACGAGTGAGTGACCAAAAAAGCATGACGTCGTAACGGTCTGTTTGACGTCGTGTCAACGGAAAAACATTCTAAACTGAAATTTGGAAACGTTATTAAACAGGACAATTTTTTTCATTTTTAATTGTTTTCCACTATTTTGGGAATTTATGATATAATTGATTATTATTTATTCTGCCAATCGTGAACTTATAACTTGTATAATGCACTGAATAATTCAAAACTAAGTCAAGGGGCGGAGTTACACATATCACGTGATCGATTACATACGTTGTTTTATAAACTATACTAATAAGTAATCAATAGATAGGGTCGGATGATTGACAGTTCAGTGTTTGGTAAGCATGTATAAAAATTGTTAACACCGCTCACAGTTGACATTAAGAAGTTTTCGCGAAACTAACATGAACCACAAGAAGAGACCTATACTATGGATATTTGGACTAGTATATTTAATTATAGAACCTAACTTAGCTGCAGGTAAGCTAATAATTATAATTCCATGTTGATCTATAATCTGTTGTTGTTTACTGTATCACAATTACCATCGGCACGCTCGACGGAAACTCTTTTATTGATGGATATTGTCTGAGCAGAGCAAAGCAAATGTTTTTTTTTATATGTTTTCTATTTCTTTTTGATGAAATGAGATATCAACCTCAAAATAGTAGCCTAGTCTTACAATGTCTTTGCATTGATTTTTTTTTTGTACGTTTACATAGAGAAGAATCATATATCTCTCCTGGAAATTTCAACAAAAAAAGTTCCAAACTTCCATAAAAAAAATTGTTCACAGATTTAAGAGACATAAAGTGTGTTCATGTATATATTTTAATCATATGACCACTAAAGTTTATGACAGCAGTAATGAAGTCTTCGTTTTTAAAGAGTTCAATTTGACTTGAAACAAACCAAAGTACAAAATGACATGACATAAGGCCCATTCAGCCATAATAGTTCAGAGCAAAAATTAAAAAAAGTTTAAATTGATACTGCGTCTTAGCATGAACATAAAATTTAAGTTCTGAAGAATGGTTAATATGAGTATATATTCATCAATGACCCTAACTGTTGTCATAAATTAAAAGAATACCTGTAAAATCTGGAAAATTCGTAAAACTATGCAATTCATTATTCATTAAGCGTTGTTTTTTCAATAAGTAATCAGCCAATTGATAAGTGTTTATGGATTTATCAGATTATATAAGGATTATGTTATGTAAGTCAAGAGATATATCTATTTATGAATATATGCTCATATTGACAATTTCTAAATTTTATGTTCATTCTAAGACACAGTATCAATTTAAATAATTAAAAACAAACCTGTGGACTTGACTGAGTTATAAAACTATTGATTAATCAGTTGCACCGTTTCAACTCAGGTATTTTTTCTGTCTCTTGAAGATAGACATTTGTCAACAAAATAAATTATTCTTTTTACTATATGCTACTATTTAACTGATAAAAATTAAAAATGTTTTGGCTCTTGTAGACATACATTTATCAAATATATAATTTATTTTACTTGATATTTTGTTTATAACTCATTGAATGGTTTGATTTTTCTGGGACACCCGGGAAATCTACATGACTCTACGTACTGGCTCAATATCTCTTCCGGAGAAAATGATTGAGGTTAACGTCCTACTCATCTGCACCTTACGGATGAAGGTAAGGAAATTGTGCCAAGATGACAGCATTAGCCTACTCTTATTGCCATTTCTATCTGTCGAGGGATCTTAAACGTACATAGCCTGTAGCACACTTGGCCTAGGTTTATATCCTTTTTTGAGAGTTTACATCTATTATATTTATATATTTTAATCTCAATTCTGTATAAGGAATATATGACACATCATAAAACGCCTATTTTGCAGTGAATTGCGGGCAACCTCAAACATCTGAATGGAAATTGAAATACACACATTAAGAAAACCTCTTTACAATCCCGATAGATACACCGTAAAATGTACTCGAAATGAATTCTGAACTCAATGTATTGAAAACAAGTCGAAGGTCGAATTGGTCATAAAATGGCGAAGCGTTCTTCTTTCAAGGAGTACCGTGACATTTGCAATAAAATTGATGGACAAAACTGGACACGATTCGGTTTGTCCTAACTAGCAAACACTCCTTACAAAATAATAGAAACATTTCAATAAGCTTGATTTAACACGCTACGTAAATCAAAGACCATTAACGAATTTGTAGACTAGGGCACTTTTATGTTCTATTGTATTCTAATACGCTACAAATGATCGGAAACACTTCAAATGATTGTGTGCCCTTCAGTGTGTTTGCTTCATAGATTAGGGAGCTAACAAATTTGTTATTTTTTTTTATTTTTCTAAATAAATAATGATATTCTATTACATTATAAACCAAATTTGATAGGGATATAAATTTAAATAAAAATATGAATCAAAAGAATTTCCTTCATTCTCCACAATGTCAATATACAAGATAAAGTTTGTAATAGCTTGACATTGTAAAGATGTATAAGATGAAGTTTGTAATAGCTTGACACTGTGAAGATGTATAAGATGAAGTTTGTAATAGCTTGACATTGTGAAGATGTATAAGATGAAGTTTGTAATAGCTTGACATTGTGAAGATGTATAAGATGAAGTTTGTAATAGCTTGACATTGTGAAGATGTATAAGATGAAGTTCCTTATACCTTATATTGGGAAGTTGTATTAAAGTTTGATATATTCGGGTCCTATAACGAGTTTGGTTCTATTATTGTACATATACTATTTTAATCATTTTATTTCTTCGACTGTCTAAACGTTTATCATAGACAGGATGTAAGTCTAAACCTTTTTTAATTGACATCTTACAAACAGGAAATATTATTGTTTAAATATCTTATACTAAATTACATGAAGTAGTGGCATTGCGTTTGACATCAGTCTTGTGGCAGCTTACGTTTGCGCTATGGAAGGGAGGTGCTAGTAGACGGGCACTCTTTTCGCAAAGTCTGGTTCAATATGCGATACGAGTATAGAAATCATGACAAATTAAGAACCGAAAGCCTATACTCAGCACTTAGAGTAATCGACATCAGTGAATTCAAACTTCACAATAAATCCATTTTAAAGGGTCTATGAGCTTTTAAAAAAAAGTGCCATTTGCGATTGATTTCGTTAGTCAACAGCTTCAAGATACAATTTCCAATTTACCCCCACAACCAATTAAATCTACATTGATGTCAAAACTACAGCAAACTAAACCCACAACTCTTCCATAACAAATATTTTCATGTGACAACTTCATTAAACACATCTTGGGGCAAGTTATCAATCAATTAAACCAATACCTTTTTTATGGCATGCTTTAGTTTATTTCGCTTCTCTACAGTGGCACAAGTTGACCTAATGTTCAAATTGACATAATACCATAATATTACAGGAATACTGAGTCTAACTGATCATTGACCAAGTTTGAGCCTTTTAAATTTCATGTCCATTCTTAGAGTCACGAATCAAACTAGGCAAATATGTGTTATATGCCAATAGTTCGAAATGAACGTTACACGCTATTTTGTATTATAATAGGGTTATTACACCACAACGACTTGTATATCACGTATCAAATGAATATCCAGTTCTCGACAAGAGGATATATAATTATATAGTTTAGGTATCAGATTGAATATTCTTTGATTTATTATTTCAATTCTTTTCAAAGTGTAACAATGACTGTGAAATGTAATAGGGGTGGATAAAGGGTGGCGTGAGGTCGAACTTTAGGGTCTCCATACACCATAGCGATCACCAGTTACCTATGGTTGCCAATATGACTCATAATCTCATCGTCAGTTTGAAAAAGAATGATGGTCATAAGTTTCGAGATCTCATGCAGTTCTGTGTTGCTAATGAAATGAATTGAGTTTTAAGTCCTTCGCTTTAGCACATTATGGGCTGATGAAGAACGCCATGCAGTGTGTAATAAGAGGAATTTCTCCAAGACAGTGGCGTTAGCCTACTCTTTTTGCGATTGCCAACTGTCGGAGGATATTTATCGTGTACAACCTGTAGCACACGGGCCTCGGTTCATTGTCCCATCTGGACGACTATACGTTTTTTCCATGTTAATCCTTCTGACTTGCAGAACTGACATGGGGGAACCTGGGTGAAAAATCCGAAAGTGCGTGATCCTTTGTTAGGGAGTTGCTCTCTGAACTACTGACTTATTTCATTGAAAATATAAACTGATATGAGATTTGCTCTTCCTTGGCCAATTCAACAAGGTTGACAATTACCTCCAAGGGTTGATGGCTGTCCGGGGAATACCGTTTATCAAAATATATATAAAAGTCATTGATTTTCTCAGTGGTATTCCACCCCTTTAATTAAATACATTATTAATATTTCACGCCTGGATGATCCTAACGTCATAAACAAGCTATTGTTCTTTAGCCTTGATTATCATAGAGGAATTAATAACTATTGCTTAAAACATCAATTAAACATAATATATTTACGGTTAACATGGAACAAAACAAACAGACTTCAAACGTGATCTTAAACAAGGTTTAACTTCATTAATTTCTGAATGTCTAGAAAAATTTAAAGGCACGCAGTGTGCAACGGGATGAATTTTTCCAGAACCATAACGTATGTTTCGTAATGGATTTACAGCTATAACTCAATTTGTTTTATACATTGAATAACCACATTTGTTTCACGGAATGCATTAATTTTATTACGTTAGAGAATACAGACAACCATAACCTCGTAAACATTATGGCGTATTGTTCTTCAGACTTTTCCATGGAGGACTGCCTTGAAAATGTCTATATTTTTTAACATTGGTTTAATCATCATCTCCAGCTTCCAGCAGTTCTAGATATCTCATTGTACGCTTGTGGAATATTGACTTACTAATTTCTAACATGACTGAACTATTCGTTGAGTATACTTTCCGCATCACTGACAGAACTCTAAACATTGTTTAGTCTCTTCAATAATAACTTTGTTTCAATAACAACTATAAACAAGTATTTAACATGTTTTAAGTAAGTTATAAGTGTCTTTTCATGGTATAAATCCATACATAATAGGAAATTAAGACCCCATACAAAGTTTGATCTGATCAAATAGACCAGTGACCGTGGTTCGTGTGATATAACCTTTAGTTTTATAACGGTTACGTGGCACAGTGTATAACGCCAACATAGCTGCTTTCTGAAAGGTTCCTACCTTACAATGACCATGTTTCTAAATTAGTTATAACGCCCCATTAGTTTTTAAAAAGTTTGATATGTAGATGACTATACAGACAGCTGAAAATAAGCTCTGTCAGCTGGTAAAGTAGATATTTAGACAACTATACAGATAGCTGAAAATAAGCTCTATCAGCTGGTAAAGTTAATATTAAGATGACTATACAGATAGCAGAAATTGAGCTTTAAGCACCTGGAAGATTTAGATGTTTTTACCAATTTAACCATTTCTTTTTTCCAGACACTGTGATAAACGATGTTAACCCAAAAACTGGAAGTTTAAATGGCGGAACGAGAATAACTATCGATGGAAATGGGTTCGCCAGAGACCAGTTCAGTTTTGGAACTGGTAAAGAACATGTGGGCAATGCCATCACCATGGTTTCTAGCACCCGGACTTTCCCTTGTCCCATACACTTAGACGGAAGTCATGAACAGCAACTCATGTGCTACACAGAGTGAGTGATCTTTCTGAACTTCAATCTGAACAACCTGATATTCAAGCCCATGTACCCAACCACATATCCCGTAACAGTAAAGTCTTTTTACTCTCCAAACTCCAAAACAAGGAAGTCAATATATACGACGCATTAAACTAGGTTCCCTTATTACTATATAGTATATTGGACCATTGTTCACATAACTCCGGAAGAGGCGATAAATTTTATGCAATCAAATTGACATTTTTTTATATGCCAAGAGAATCATTGTATTCATTATATGAGTATTAGATATACTTGTGTTCCTATTTACAAAACAAACCATACCAAGAAGCCTATTGATTTGGTCAATGTGAAAAGCACGTGACAATATGCTGTTGTATCCAAACCATTTTATAACTGAACCTGCGATTTAATTTCAGAGCTATGCCAGAAGATGATTATTTTATCCGAGTTTCAGTTGATGGTGTTGATGTACCAGAAGTTAACCATTGTGCCTCAAACATCAACAACTGCAAATTTAGGGTAAGCCACCTGGATGTTCATTATTAACCCCACGACCCGTCCCAAATGGATGTCGAGCTGAAAGCACAAATATCAAATATACATCATTAGCTATGTTAACTCTCTAAAAGGGATGAACCATTAAGTGAAGGTTTGGCATAAAACATTCATTTCATAAATATGTTGAAAAGGCAGTAGCCAAATCTAGATGAAGAGTGATGGCAGGTGTTCTGATTAGGCAAGGACCAGCCTTCGAATAACTTAATTTGAAGAATTTAATTCAGGACAGTAGTTCAAATAGCCATTTCTTAAATGGTTCGCTTTAACCAAACTGACCACAGACTCGCGGTTAGAACGATCCAATCAGCTGATAACCAATGCTTGTATTTTCAGCCACAAAGTAAATATACACCCACCATCGACAGTGTGACACCACGGTCTGGTAAACCTGGAACCAAGATAAAGATATCGGGAGTGATTGTAACAGATCGTTATGGTAGTAACATACCATCCAGTTCCAACGGTTTAGACAACAAACTTCTTAGGTAACTTTCGACTTTTTTAATTCATAGATTTATGGGTGTCATCGAACCTCTGTATAGGTGGTAAGTTGGTTGGTTTGTTGGCTTGCTGAAAGGGTGGTTGACTGGTGGATTGGCTGGCTTGATGACTGGCTGGTTCGCTTGATTAAGGTAGAAAGTGACATTACTTTATTTCATTACATGTATCAACGGGTCTTTGTTTTAGTAACTTTAGTTCAGTCGTTCGAATATATTGACCATCGCTTTCAAGGTGAAGTTCAAACCATTCTGAAGCAGATATACTCAAGTCCTAATCTTTGTTTATTTCAGAGTGTATCTAGGAGGACAGAGCTGTGAATTGAAGAATCTAGAAAGTGACGAATTGTAAGTATAGTATTGACGGTAGAGAAATGTTATTAGATCCTTAAATATTTCATTGATAACCACTCCCCCGCCCCCACTCTTCCTCCAAAACAGGATGCTGTCGTTGATATAATAAATTATTGTTGATAAAAGTAATAACTAAATGTTTCTGTAAATATATAGGTTGTATCAGGAACTTCACACAAAACTTAGTCAGTTTGACTCAATGAGCCTAGATTACACAGAGGACAGTGCTGTTGAATAAAATTTTACCAGTGATGAACAGTTAGGGCTATCATAGTCGATGGTCAATCACGATGTAAATATAATGTTTTCTTTCTTTCAGCTTTGGTCTGGAACTTGATAACCATGGCAACAGTTGGAACGGTCACATGGTTTGTAAGGAACAAGGAACTTTTATTGGTAAGTTTAAAAATGTCTAAATTCATATTTGAATCTGCTTAACAAATACGAGGAAAAATACGTCCAAGTCAAATTAAAACTGGAATGTCCAGAACTCGTGATGCCTTTCTGTGACTGAGATCGTCAACTCGTTATCCCTGAGTTCACATCATCCAGATTCTTTTATTTACTCGAAATATAAATAAGAATTTAAAACATGTTTTTTCTCGTTTATTTTGTATATTTAAAACAATGGATATTTTCACGGAATTGATTTTATGTAACCTATTTTCTTTCTAGGACATCTAAATGGTAGTTTCCTGGTGGAGCACTTCGGAAGGTAGGTGATTGACATCTCTAACAAGATAATCTAAATGGAATTTATTGTTTCTGGTTTCAGTTCATTGCCGATCTTATTTTGTCTATGATAAACGTGTCACTACATTGCGTGATTGAACACACTTCTTTCTCTTGAAGAAAAATCGATAAATCAATTATGATAGTTTAAATTTTTCATCACTTGTAACATCTCAATCAACGGTTCTGTCCTTAAGCAACTGTCAAGTTAGAAAAATAATTAGTTCATACTGATAAGCGAATAATGCCGCTGTCCGTAAATAAAGTTAGAAAAATAATTGCTTGATAGAAACTGCATGGCGTTGTCGATCTTTCATCCTCGATCTTCTTCGTCTAATACCTTGACTACAATAGTCATCTTTCAATATTGCAATTTAAATGGATAGTGAGCTAAAGAGCACAGTGAATCACAGATCTCGACAGAAAGCCATAAGGTTTACAAAATTTCTATCAAAGGGTCTGATGGCTGTAGTCAATGTGAAGTTTGTAATAGCGTGACACTGTGTGACCCGAGCTAACTCAAGCTGGACCGTCTCTATAATAACATTACTGGTTATAAAGTAAGACAATTGAATGTAGTATATTATTTATTAATGGCCGGACTTGTTATACAAGTATTGATGAATAGACTAATTAACTCGGGTTTATTGCTACATTTGTAATTACTAACAACGTCGAGTAGAGCGAACAAAGTCCCTAGTGGATCCGAATGAAATTCGTACTTCTATTTTATATTTCATTATTTGTAACTCGTGTCCTTCGCAGTTCCAAAATTTCCACCATTGCACACTGTATATACGTAAAACTCTATTTTATTTCATTAGTCCAATAATATACAGAACAGTAGGATATAAAACTATATTTCATTTCATTAGTCCAATAAGATACAGAACAGTAGGATATAAAACTATTTCATTTCATTAGTCCAATAAGATACAGAACAGTAGGATATAAAACTATATTTCATTTCATTAGTCCAATAACATACTGAACAGTAGGATATAAAACTATATTTCATTTCATTAGTCCAATAAGATACAAAACAGTAGGATATTAAACTCTATTTCATTTCATTAGTCCAATAAGATACAGAACAGTAGGATATAAAACTACATTTCATCTAATTAATCCATAAACTCTTTTTATCAGCTTTATTATTTGAGAAAAACCTTTTTGATATTTTCAGATCCCTTCCTCATCCTAACGTATTACGAATTAGTAGTACTGACGATGTCTACATGTTCCAGACCTACACGGGTATCTCTTCCGTATCCCATTCCTCTGGAAGCGAGGCTGGTGGTCTGGAACTACGGGTCTATGGCAAGCATTTTGATGAAACTCGAGCACCTGTTAAAGTTATGGTTGGAGGTAGGTTCCACAATTGTTCATTACTCTAAAATCCCATCTATTCAATTGCCACTCTTCTGATTTTTCATCATTAGCCTTTAAGGTACAGAAGATAAGGACGTAAAACTCCATTTCATTTCATTCCATTTCATTTTTTTACCTCGACTTGTACCGTCTTTATTAGCCCTTAGGTGCAGAAGAGTAGGACGTAAAACTGCATTCATTTCTTTCATTTCTGATTTTTCTAAAGTATATAATCTATGTTATCCTTGGTCAGTGCTTTCGAGGATTGTCGAACCCTTCCTTTTCATAAATCTAATGTGAATGAATATATTGATGTTTCAGAATCTGACTGTATAGTAACAGAGGCGATACAAGATGAAGTTATAGTTTGTAGAGTGGCTGCCAAACCAAACGAACCCGTCAGTTCCAATCCTGCTGTATATACAGGTACGATCTGGGAGCAAAATTAACATAAAGTTAACAAAACTGGATATTTAGAAATCGGATAGCCCAGATACCAGCATCTTTATAATGTTAGGCTTTTAACTTTAGATTATACCTTGACCGCAATACCATACTTTCCTTGTCATCACTGAAGTTCGTAAATGCAGAGATTTGATTGGATTGTACACTAGTAAACACGCCCATGCAATTACCATAATATATTTGCATCCCCCAACCCCCTTCTTTCAATCTGCCCCTTATTAGGACCCTCAGCCGATTTGCAGAATGCTGACAACGGAGTATGTATTAAGCTGCGATTGATATACAATACCTTTGCGACTGTGTCGTCATCAACCGAAATTGCCAGAACCACAGAAGTCCAAAGTGCAAAATGACACAGGGTCCTGAGTGATTAGTTACTTCATCAAACACTAAGTTTGAGTGGAATTAGTAGAAACCACAGACGTTGGATTGAATATCGGTATGGTGTAAATTGATGCTATCAGTGCCTCCGATACACATACAATTTTTAAAAAACCTCTTCACAATCTCTTTAATAGAACTGTTAAGTTTTAGTAGAATTAAAGGAACCACAGACGTCTGATTGGATATAAGGAATTGTGAAAATTAATGCTATCAGTGCCTCCGATACACATACAATATTTTAAGAAATATTTTTACAGTCTATTTGTTACTTTGTATTCAGGTAATCGAGGAATAGTCCATCATATCTGGAATGCCACAACCAAATCCAGCAGCAACATCGACGACATCAGCACCTTACAGAATAGCGCTGCCGACCATTCTTCGACTGTCATTGACGAGATGGAATTCTCCCTCACCGACATGTTTAATTACGTGGACCGGATGGAGGGGTTCTTTATACCCCCCAAAACAACTGATTATTTATTTTACATCATGGCTGACGATCAAGCCAAACTTTATCTCAGTACGGACCAATATCCAGCCAATAAGGTGATTCTTTTATTATTTTGTATAATATGGTAAAAGCCCAATAAAGCAATGCTCAGTTTGCTTCCTTCACACCATACAAGTGTAAGATAGCTATCAGAGGGTGGAAACCCCCTAGTCAAACTAATTCGAACTACGTCTAATACCAAGACTGCAATAGTCACCCATCTTGTATCGCTAAAAATTTCAACTTTGATACATTGTCTTTATCAGTTTACATGGTATACCACTCCTTTGTTTTATTGTCATCATGAGGTAAAACTAAGTATGTTATTTGTTGATATTCCAGGTTCTGATAGCGCAGTCAACTCAAGATTCGACTTATTTTAAAGATTCTAAACAGGTGTCTTCTAGTATAGCTCTGGTTGCCGGTAAAAGGTAGGTAAATTTTATTGACTTTAGCAATAGGTTAGCCTAGTTACAGAGCTAACAATAGCATAGGGTCCGTGATCTACAAGATTTATTTTCTTCATCATTGTCTTAACTGTCTTCCGTGCCAAAAATTACCATAGACCTGCCCACTCAAATGATGCCCCTTCCTAAAAATCCCTGAACAGCTTTCAGTTCTAGTTTTGTGCATATTATTATTTCATTAGTTCTTTGACAGGAGTATTTGATGCGGAAATGCCTTAATGAAACGTAAAACTCCTTCTCATTTTTGTCACTTTGTTACTCAGTCAGATCTAAAGTTGAGTATTTGAAATGAAGTGGGAATAGGACGTAAAACTCCTTGTCGTTTTGTCTTTCAGTTATTATATAGAAGTTATTCATCGCCAAGGTTCCTCGTCATCGCGTCTGAAGGTTGCTGCAAGGATGATGGAAACCGCGTTTACAGATGGTGCTAGTGGAATGGTTTGGAATGAAAAACAGAAAGGTGTCTTCAGTTCCAAAGTTGATAAAGATATCATAGTAAGTTCCACAGATATTATTTTCAATTTAGTTATCTTGTACAGATTCTTTTAGTGTTGTAAATAAAATGAGCTAATGAAGACGGGCAAAGCCATTCAGGGTTGAAAAATCCGACAGTTCATCACGACCTTTGCTTTACTCTGGACCTCCAGGCTGGCGAGCAAACATCGAAATCACTGAGTGGCGGCTCCCTTCAGTTGACTGGTACATTTGGGTAGAAATTGCATGGAAGGTTTTTTAGTGGCTGCTTATTTAATGCTAGATACAAGTACTGTTAGTACAAGTTGGACTGTAGTCTAATATGCAACCCTCTGTTTTTCAGACGTTTACAGTTACTCCACCAGCTTCCACTAAAACCGCTGTATCAGAGGTACAGACCGTAACAGTAACAGGACCTGTTGATTCCACATTTAGACTTGGTCTATTTAAAGCTTATACAGGTAACTAAACCCGTCCGGTTTCTTTTTTTTCCATTATCTTACATAGCACCAATTCGTTTGCCTTATAAAGTATATATGTGGGCATATCAATTCATGTATTATCAAGAAAGGTGTTTATTGAAGTTAAGGTATATGACGAAGTTTGTAAAGCTTAACATTGTCAAGAGGTGATACAAGAAAGATTACTATTACAGTCAAGGTATAAGACTCCGTAAAGATGGCTTCAAGCACCAATTTAATCCGATGAGTTAACGTTTCGATTTTGTACCCCTTTCTTTCCAGGCCTGTTAACAGTTTCCAGTAGTGGTGATGATATTGGTAAGGCAATACAAGCTCTACCTGGTGTCCAACCTGATACCGTCACGGCTACCTCTACACCTACAGCTACTGGGTCAAATATTGTCGTCACTTTCACCTCAAGTAAAGGTAACTAGTGTTCTATACTTCAGTGAAATATTTAAGTTTTTTTTTAGGATTTTTTAACAAGTTTTGAAATGAGTAAACGAATTACAATGTTGAATTGTCCCTTCAAAAGTTTTCTCTCTTCTTAAGTATGAAGAAGAGAAGGACGTAAATCTCCATTCATTTCATTTTTGTTTTCATTAGGAGATCTACCGGATATGACGTACATGGTAAGTGAAGAATTCAGCAACGTGACCACCATATCAGTGGCTGAAACGACCAAAGGTGTCCCAAGTTTGGAAGGGTACCAGTTTATCATGGCAGACGTCCCATCACCTACTGTATCACCTACTGCTACTGCCTCTGAGGTAAGAAATCCAGTTACTACCTTGCCTGCGATTCATGTCAGAAATACTGACTTGAAAAAGCGTCTGGTTGTTTGGATAAGAAAATAAACTGAGGCACCGAGGACGCTGTGTGGTCCCTTGACATTCTAACATTCTGGAACGCTTTCCTATACGTTTTCCCTCACTACACACTGCATGTCGTTGTCCATGTCCCATTTAGATGCATGCAAAGGTAAATCGCAGACACCTTTACAGAAGAGTGTACAAATAAGAACAGAGCACTAAGACGTAAAACTTCGTTTAATTCTAATCTATTTCTCTTACAGGTTCAAGAAGCTTTACTGAGTATGTTCAGCGTGCAATGTCCAAAAGTGTTAGGCAATCCCTCGGGAACTACGTATTTTGAAGATTATGAGAACAGTGTGTCTGGTAACCATGGAACACCTGTGTCTAATATTGAACCATTTTGTGGTAGAAAGTCCGGTATGAACCCTCATTATATTTTCCATAAAGGTGGAAGTGATAACGACGTCTTGGGAAAACCCTTATCTCAGTATAAAGCGGTAAGTTAACCTTTAAATTCATGAACCAGCAAATTACCCAAAACTTAACAAATCATTTACCAAATGACCTAGTCTATGATATCAGTATTAGCTAGCAAGGAAGTTAACTAGTCATGTTATTCTACCCCCTTTCAGCTATGCCTGGCCTATAAAGGAAGTTTGAAGAGTATTAATTTAAGATTTAGTTACGAAGACGGTGGAGGTGTTGTAAGAAGAAAGGCCATTAGTTGGAGCGTCACTGTTGAAGATCCAGAAAAGTAAGTACCTTGACCTAATCTTGTTAATTTTTCTTCATATGAATGTTCAGCAAGAACTTACAAGGTTACTTACTTGTGTGTCAGATTTGGACATTTTCAGATCAGTTGGTTCCAGCTCACGCATTCAGTAATGAAGTTCCATAGCCTTTTACTCTTGTATTTTTAAAGATCCCCCGACAGTTGGAATTGAACAGGCTAGGGTAATGTCGCTGACAAAAACAAATTTATCGATTGATTTTACACTGTATGGTGCTGCACGTACTCATTAACACATAAGTGCAAACAACATTATAAATTGAGTTTCCGTCTTACTCTTCTGCACCTATTGCAAACAAAGAAATCCTTTCACTTATTGTTTTTCTTTTTGAATCATTTATACTACGTATTACCTTTTCCGTTTTTATGAGCCCAATCATTTAAAGAAAAGAAATCTCCATTTATTTCGTTTCAGATGGTATTTTGTTTGCTACGATCTATTGGCTAAGGCTAAAGCTGTTAGATCGGATGGATCAGACTACCGAGCAGATTGGATTAGTGTTTCCAGGATATCCACTGAAAAACCGTTATATATAGATAGTGTATCTCTGGCTAGAGATGTCCTCACTCAGGATCCAGGTAATTATAACTTTGTCTTCAAGATCCATATATTCCATGGTTATTGGATCTCATGTGTAAAAAACGGTACAGATGGTACCAATGCACTCAAATATAAGATGAAGCTTGTGAGAACTTGACAATAACATTGTGAAGATGAGATTTGTAAAAGCTTGACATTGTGAAGATGTATAAGACGAAGTTCCTAATAGCTTGACATTGTGAAGATGTATAAGATGAAGTTTGTAATAACTTAACATTGTGAAGTTGTATAAGATGAAGTATGTAATAGCTTGACATTGTGAAAATGCATTTTCCATTGGTCGTTATTCATTTATTATTGTCATTTTCAGATGCCTCAAACCAACGAATGCCTGCAGCTAAACCAAATGGAGCTCTTATCCGTGATGTAACGGTAACAAGCTCGACGTCAGGAGTATATGAGATAAAGATTGATCCCTATGAATGTGGAAATAACTTCCCTTTGTTTGAACTTGCCAATGCGAAGGTATGTTGGTTATTGTTTGCCCCAATCCTTAACCAGTTCCTCTTCACTTCGGTATTAACCAAATTCCCTAAAATTTTGTATATGACATATAGGGACACTTCCAGCAATGCCCAAATTGCATCCGTTAAAGAGAAAAATGTTGTCACTTTTCTGTTTTCAAGGAAGTTTAATCGCAAATGTGTTCAATAAAACATTTCTGAACCCCTAAAAAACCACGCGCTATCAAACAGGACTTTAAAACCAAATCCGGAATCAATAACAACAAGTTGGCAAAACTTTTATATAGGTATTTCAATCAATTAGGATTTGAAAAATATCAGATTGCAAAATTCCAATTTCAATCAGATTTCCATGGATTCTGTGATTCCAATAAAACCGAGTGTTTGATGAGGTCACTTTTGTGATCAAACTTTTACTTTAACTGGAATAAAAGGAACTACAGACGTTTAATTCAAAATTCGAATATCGAAAATAAATGCTTTCATTGTACCCGATACACATCAATGTTTTTATAAAACCTCTTTATAATCATTTGTGATTAATGTCGATTAAATTACAGTTGAATTCTGGAAGTTCTGCCCAGACCAGTAATACTGCAGCCTTCAGTCTGTGTAACGGTGGAACATGTCTCACTACTAGTATCTCTAGAACAACTCGAGCTTCAGTACCAATATCTGGTACTTTTACCATCACCAACCAAGGAAAAGTTAGCCCAGGTAACAACCAAATCTTTATTTCCTTTTTTTATTAGCTTTTGGCCACTTCTTTCAGGGTCTGACAACTGTTTTCTTGAACTTTCATCCATTTGATGATCACTCCAGCCAATCAGATTTCTTTCCTCTCCAGCGAAGTGATTTTGTTACGTGAGCTAAAGGCGCATTTGAAAAATTAGTCTGATGCTTCTTGGAATACTAGATTTTGATTTATGTCAACCTTTTTTCAGTTATTCCTGCAACTGCTACTGCCAAGCAACTAGAAGAGGAACTGGAGTCGCTCTCTGAGTTCGGTGATTTACATGTGACTAGAACAGGAGATTGTGCCAATTTTGAATATACCATTAAATGGGTCAGCAAAGGCGGTAACCAGCCACTCGTTTCGGTTAGTCTAATATTTATGTTTGTCATGTTCTAATTTACCATGATATAGATCTGAAGTGGCCCTAACATGCGTATGGTTATTGATAAGTACAGCGATTATAAATTTCGAAAGCCAGTTTCAGCCGTATGCAACTATAGCGTGAGGCCACATTAATGTCAATGCCACCACGGGTAGGTTTTTGATAGCTCATATCAAATAGATCCACTGGATCATTAACTTATGTGGTCCATACACTTTCTCTAACGAACTATTTACTATTTTATTTTAGTTGAACTCCGATCTGATAACCGGAAACGAGGCTACAGCCGTTATTCAACCAGTTACTGATGGTAGTTTGTGGCTCGATCCTATCCCGGGGGATATGTTGAGAGTCATGCACGATAAACCTCAGGTATGGTATGGGGGGGGGGGGGGTAATTTTAGATTTTTTCGAAGGGGTTAATAGTAAAGATTTTTAGAGGAAAGGGGGAGGGGGTAATAGTAAGTTATATATATTATAGAAGGGTAATGGGATTGAAGTAAAGATATAAAAGAGGTAATTCTATCAAATAAGGATACTAAAAGGGGTATCAGAATCTTGTACAGGGGCTTAATTCTTGAAAACAGTAAGAAATACAATAATTAATCGTATTGGATAAACTACATTTTTAGAAGTTATGTAACAGTATACATTCCTATTACAGGTACGACTTTACGTTAACAAGCTGCCGTGTACGTGCGACGGGAACTGTGATTTTGAATGGACTACTGCTAGTACACCCACAATCACATCCTATCAATCCAACTTCCGGTAAGTTATATTTTGTATATTGGTCCGTACGATTTAAACTACCTTCAAATGTCAAAGTTGTAAGGACCTAGAGAGACCAACTTTCCTTTTTTGTTCCCGTAATTAATTTTTGTTACTTCGAATTCATTGAAAATATGCACTAGCTTAAGTTCGATGCTAACCTAGGGGGCTCGAGGTTTAGAGAGTTTTAAGTGTAACGTTTTGGAGCTTGACAGTCCAACTCCAAATAGGGATCAATTTTCTCCGAGAAAACTCAAAACAATATGTACACAAATTTCAGCAATACTTAGAGTTTTACTAGTGTAACCCAGTCATTAAAGTACCAAAAGGTCATGGTTGAACCACCCCATCCCTCAGCATGCCCACACCCATATAAAAGTTAAAAGTATGGAATATATAAATGAATGAAAAATTGGATTGGCTTACATGAAGGTCTCGGAATGCTGTAGAGTATATATTAATAAAATATTACCCATGTGAGAGGCTCAAGGCACTGAATTCCCCTGGGCCCTAATCAACTGGTTTAGCCACTTGTATAACCACTGTGATGCGTTTCCTTTTAGGTACTCAGGCTCAGGGTACAACCGTTGTTGTTTCTGGGACGGGCTTCGATGCTACAGCAGAAAACAATACCGTAACGATTGGTGGTATAGCTTGTACTCCTACTGCGTCTACATCAACTTCTATAACGTGTGACGTTGGTAATGGACCAACTGGTAGCCATGAAGTTAGTGTGATGGTATCTGGTAAAGGTTTCGCGAGCGGAACCGTAACTTTTACCTACGTTTCTGCCGTAACTGGCATTAGCCCTACTTTGGGTAGTATCGCAGGTAAGTCTGGCTGTAACGTGAACTGTATAAGAGAACAATCCAGTTAAATCGTTGCGTTGACAAATATCTATGATTCAAGAGTAGTACCGAATGCCGTCAAGGTGTTAGACTAAGGTGAAAAAGATGTGGATGTCATTGTACTAGACGTTAAGTTCAGAATGTAGGACGTAAAACTTCATTTAATTTCAGGAGGTACTGAAGTAACTATCACCGGCTATGGTTTTATGAAGAATGCTACAGTTACTGTTGGTGGAGAGGATTGCCCTGTCAAGTCCTCTGCCCCCGGACAAGTAATCTGCACCACCCCACAAGCCGTAAGTCTGTCAAATACGATAGACCCTCTAAATCCCGGCCCAGTAAGTCACGGACACCGCATGAGCAATTATACTATGCATGCTTTTTGTTTCCCATAAGAGTCTGTTTTAAATGAAAACTCGTAATAAATCTTGTCTTTTGAAGGGCTTTAGTAAAACTTTTCATGTGTAACGGGGACACTGAAAGCATCAACTTGCATCATTCAGTTTCAGTAAGACGTATATTGTTGCTGCAATTCAACTAAAAAAAAACATTTTATTAAGTCACTGACACACGCAATACGCAAATACGCAATAACATCATCAAATGATTTGAATAGGGTGGTGAACTGGTAGCAAGTTATTACTCAACAGAAAGAACTGACATAGGCTCGCTCAATGTTAATGTTGTGAAAGTTATACACCAGTCATGTTGTAGTCTAGTCTAGTTCAACTGGACGTAAATCTTCATAACATTTATCATTTATTTCAGGCAACCACATCCGGGGGTTTAGTAGATGTAATTGTTAGCCAATCACCTGGTTCACCTTTGACCTCCCCAACTCAATTTAATTATGATGCCACATCGGCCAGTACCCCGGTCATATCGTCTATAGACAAAGCGTCCAGCCCTGTTGAAGGTAGGACACAAGTTCTTTTACTTTTTTCCATCGTTGTACACTACCTTGTGTTTCATTCCTTTGTCAGTTACGAGTCTTTGTCTCCCCTCCGTCAAACAAACTTGCCTGTGATCCTCCTTTTGATAATTTTGTGACCCCTACATGGTCTTTGTCCCTTCAAGAAAAGATTAATAAAAAATCACCCATGACAACCCCAATATCCATTACCTTACAAATCTTTTCTTTTCAGGAGGAGAAACCTTGACTATCGTGGGTACAGGATTCACAGCCTCACCAGTTTCAAACCAAGCCGTACGAATTGGTGCGAGTTCTGCCACCATTGTATCTTATACCGATACCCAAATTGTGGTCAAGACACCATCAAACCAACACGGCTCCTACCCAGTTTTAGTAACCGTCGGTACCCTCGGGTATGCAGACTTACGGTAAGCTACCACATTTTTAACAGTTACCCCTGTTATTTTTAGGTGCATTGTTATAACCCTTGTTCTGTTTTTGCTAACCCTGATTTCTAATTTGGTCCTACATATTTGTGATAAGTGGACAACTCTAGCATAATGGTTGTAGCTGTCCGACCGAAATCGCCTGGCACATCGGGTGTTTTGGTAGGGGAAATACCAAAGCTTGCTCACTGACCTGAAGGTACAGGGGTTCGACTAATAAGGTTGTGCACGTAAGAGATCCATCGACAGTTAAAACATAGACTAATATGATTTCCTTTTTGTACACTGCATGGCGTCGCAAGTCTTCATCAGATTAAATTCGCGAACTGGTGGAATATAAATCCGATAATTTAATTTCAGTAAAAACAGTATAGCTGATATAAGTTATACCTTACAAGTGACCAATATCTACCCATCTCAAGGGTCACTATATGGAGGAACACGGGTGACTGTCACTGGCGTAGGCTTCCCTGATGATGTATCATTGATTGATCTCAAGTTTGGACCTCATCGCTGTGCGATTGAGAATGTCACATCTACAACTATCATTTGTTTAATAGAAGATACGGCGACGCTCTACGAAATAAAAAACACCGGCAAGCATCCAGGTAGGTCTTTCCATTCTTTGTGTCTGACTCAACTGAAGAATCTATCAATCTAGACAATACTTGAGCCATATTCTATAAATATTAACCAGAAGGAATTTTAAGAAATTCATACATAATACATAATCTGATTGACCAACACATCGATTTCAATTTGTAAAATACTGTTTATAAAATAAAAAAAAAATAAAAAAACAAAAAAAAACTTGATTTAAATTTTCAAGAATGAGGCCCTGTTATTGTAAAGGTTTCAATATTGCAAGTCCCGTTAGATACGATTTGATGCTACCGAGGAACTCATTGTCTATAGATCATGGTCATCGGATTGTTTGAATACTAGATATTATTGCTTTAACAAAGTGAAATTTCTTATACATGCTTTTGCCTTTACTCTTTGTTTTCAGATCATGGTTATGGATACGGCTGGGAACCCAAACACTTGGAAATGAAAGTTGGTGATAAATTGAAATATTCGTGGAGCTACCCTAGGTTTATCTCCGACATCGAAATACATGTTGCTCAGACAGTGAATGCCAGTACAACAGAGCAAGCTGAGGGTGGCTTTTTCTCTGGACCAAAAGTCAAAAACGGTAATCCAAATATTTGCCTTTCACGAACGGCCAAATGATAGTATATAGACTTTCTGTTGAGAGAACTAAGTCATTATATTTATATTCGGTCTATCTAAACTCTGATTGGCTGTATTCGCTAGCTAACAATCCAATCAAATCACTGTATTTAGGAATTTCAATGATTCAAGAAAGGTGACCATAAGGAGAAGGTCGTAACAGGCTTGACATTGAAGATGCTTAAAGTGTACTTTCTTCGTACCATTGTTTCCCATGTTGAATGTTAGACAGGACCATGTCCTTTTGTATTGGACCTAATTCTGACTCATATCTATGTTTGTCTCTATGGGCCTAATGTTAGATAGAACCATGTCCTTTTGTATTAGACCTTGTTCTGGGCCATGTAAAATAAAGATTTTATTATAATTTTTTTATTTTAAGTTCACATTTCACGTCTTACATACCTTTATATTTCAGGGATGTTCGAATATCGAGTAACTAAATCAGGAACTTACGATTATTGGTCGGGGTATGCTGATGAGTTCGACATTATCTACTTCCGAGGAACCCTCAAAGTTGATCCACTGGTCTCACATTCTCAACAGTTGGTACTGAAGATTGCTGGACATGAGGCCCAGTATCAACCAGGTATGATTTTCCTGATTTAACAGCATCAGATATAGCCTAACTATGGGCTATATTCTAGAGGGTGGTCGACTGTTGTACTATTGTCTGTTTATAGAAACACTAGATATCACCTAACTCTGGGTCATATTCTAGAGAGTGGTCGACTGCTGTACTATTGTTGTTTATAGAAACACCAGACATCACCTTACTCTGGCTTATATTCTATAGAGTGGTCTAAAGCTGTACTGTTGGCTTTGTATAGAAAACCAGACATAGGTATATACTCTAGGGTATATATAAAGAGTTGCCCACTGTTGTATTATTGTCTGTTTATAGAAACACTAGACATCACCTTAGTACAGGTTCGATGATATTCTTGATTTTTACTTCAGGTGGTGCTGACCCATCTGCTGGTGGTGGTTGTCCTGGAACACTCACTGCTATACCAGGATGCAGTGACGCTGCACCTTCTACAAATGACAATACCAAGTTCTTTTTTAAGTTCTGGAGTTGTGTATCTCCAGTAGTTACCAACATGGATCGTGATAACGGTACCGCAGATGATGACATAACATTAACTGGTAAAGGCTTTGGATCTAATGCCTGTGAAAACGAAATTCGTCTGGGGAATGCCGCAGGGATTCAACAGAGCTCTGATGCTACTTCTTTAATATTCAAAATTGATCCAGCATCCAATATGCCGATTGGAATTAAACAAAAACCTTCATTGAGAGTCAGAAATTTAGGACATGCTTTAATGGACTTGACTGGAACTTCTACAGCTAAAGATTTCGGACTATTGCCATGGTCGTCTGGATTGGCTCCTATAAGCGGCTCTGTCAATGGTGGCACCAAGTTGACTATTACCGGTTCCGGTTTTGTAGGCTCGACATCAGATGTAACAGTAACAATCGACATCTACCAGTGTAACGTCGAATCCGTCAGTTACACGCAAATAGTGTGCTCGACTCCGGCCATGGCCGTAGGAACATACGATGTATCCGTTGTAGTGGCATCAGGCGGTAATCAGTTCCCTGTGTCTTGCAGTGCTTGTTCCTTCTCGTACTCGGATAGTGATACGCCTACTGTTACTGGTGCGTCTCCCACGGATGTAAATAATGCTACGGACATCACCATCACAGGCACTGCGTTCAGCAGCACATCTAGCAACGTGAAGGTCATGATTGGGAGCGAAACTTGTGAAGTTTCTTCTTCAACGCCAACTCAGATCGTTTGCAACGTGACTGGTTTACCAAATGGAAACCATAGCTTGGAGGTGATCATCCCTACCAAAGGCAAAGCAACATCGTCTATTATAATCAGTAGCCCAGCTGAAGTTACGGGTGTAACACCCTCGTCAGGCAGCATTCACGGTGGACAGGAAATAACCATAGTTGGAAACGGCTTCACGTCTGCATCGAACACAACAGTACTCATCAACAACAAGCCCTGTTTGATCAAATCGGTCACCTTTTATCAAATTGTTTGTACCACCCCTGATAACACGGCAATGACTGCCGCCGTAGCTATCAAATCTAATGGACAAGACTATACTGTAAGTCAAACGTATACATACGCCAGTAATGTTTCACCAGCAGTTTCTAGTATTAGTCCAACTTCTGGATTGTCGGGAAGTACCTTGACTATAACTGGTACAGGCTACAATGCTGTTCAGAATAAAAATACCGTCAATATTGCTGGTGTACCGTGTGTTGTCACAAGCTCAAGCGAGACACAGATTGTATGTACATTAGGCGATGTCCCAGCCGGAGCTCATCCTGTCACTGTATTGAATTCCGACACAGGGTTCAGTGACTCGCTTACATCATTCACCTACCAAATGGTCGCATCTTCTTGTTCCCCAACTTCCGGTAAGTGATTTCTATAATATTTTTGTATGAAGAAGTAAAAACTGGACATTGTGAAGATGTATAAGATGAAGCTTCCGGACTTGAACTTGTGGGTGTATCTGTTATAGTTTGTATTCCATTCAATGAACCAATCTAAATACTTTGGATTCTAAATTTCAGGAAGTTCGGCTGGTGGCCAGAGGTTAACTATAAGTGGAAGTGGTTTTGTTACCAGCGACATGGAAGTGACGATTTGCGATGAGAACTGTACCTTGGATACCAACTCAACGCAATCTGCTACACAGTATATTTGTCTTACTCCTCCTTCAACTTGTAAGTTTATTTTTCCTAGTGAATTTCGACTGGACGCTGCGCCTATGGCACTCACTTTGAATCTTCTTCTCATACCATAAATCTGAAATATGATGTGTCACCTCATCCATGAATTATCATTAATTCCTTATCCAATTCATAAGAACAAAAATATTCTAACATTGGACATGGACACCCGGGCGCAGATGACGCTCAAGTCAGATACTTGAATTGTGTTCTTTTGAGGTCAGAAATTGGGAATATCAGAACTCTTACCAGAACCCAACAAAAATAAACACCCATATCTCATCGGACCAAGTATATTTTTATTGTTTAAGTATGACATAAAAATTTATTTACTTTTTAGCTGCTGTATCGGGCACCAAAGCCTGTAATATTGTAGTGAAGCAGCATGCCGTGACACAGACGTTATCCTACAGCTATGATAGTTCCCTTACCCCCGATATCACCAGCGTGTCTCCAGCCAGGGGTGGTACTGCAGGTGGAACGTCGCTAACAATTGCAGGAACTGGATTCGGGTAAGAACGAAAGAAACTATTATATGTTATAAGGTTCTTAGAAACTTAGGTTCACAGATAATGATCCTTTCTACCAGTTTTGTCAAATTTCAACTCGACAATCACAAGAGTTCACATAGCCCATTGTTTTATATTTATGTATATCTACAGTCATTTTTTTAATGTTAATATTATTGATAATCTTATAATAATTTTATGAGGCAGAACAATAAAATGCGATATTCTACTTTCAGTACGGTTAAAGGTGACGTGAGTGTAACGATAGATGGCTATGATTGCCCTGTTGATACTCTGACGGACATTCAAATTGAATGTACCACGGGAGCTGCCAAAAGCTCAGATACGAAAGTCAATGTAGCTGTGGCTAGTAAAGGCAATGCCAAGCAGGTAGGTGCAGGGCAGACAATTTTCTTTTTCTGGAAGGGATGGGGTGGTTTGGAATGTGATAGGAATAAATTTCAATATATTCTACAATGTGACCTAACAAGTACGCTTAAATTTTGTACCGTTCTAAGTTCACTTTGCGGTTCCTGCAATTCCACTGAAAGTAAGTTCTTGATGTGATAAAGCATATTTTGCGATTTGTAAATCTTATCTTGTATAAAATTGCAGGAACTGCAGATGTGGAAAATTGAAATGTTACAAATTGATAGCAGTATACTCGATACAATTTTGTTTTTATAAATTCTAAAAATGCCTTCGAAATGTAGTAAGCCAAACATGCTGCGTGTTACAGTGTTAATATTGTATATCTTTCTCTTATAGACCAGTGCCAGTTTCTATTATATAGATGTATGGTCGTCCAACTACACGTGGGGTAATGCCCCACCACCAACTCAAGGCGATTTAGTAGTAATCCCAGCCAATCAGATCATCTTATTGGATACTAGTACACCTGTACTTAAAATGTTAATTATTCAAGGTAAGCATGGGGGATTGAGGAGAGGTCAAGGGGTCAATACTCTGGCTATTCTGTTTCGGCACTAATCCCGTTAATGGCACGTATTTGAGATGCTAATTTTGTAGGTTGACATTATGGTTTCAGGAGAGGTCAATGTATGAAAATCAATCATTGTTGTTATCTCATGTTGTATGTTACCGGAGGCTGACTCTATTCATGTTCTGTGGACTGACGAATATTGTTTTAATGTTACAGGTGGTAAAGTGATATTTGACGAGAAGGATATCGAACTTCAAGCAGAGTATATCCTTATCACAGATGGCGGTGTTTTACAGGTAGGTTTAATAATAACCAACAACTCCAACACTTTGTGGATTTGGTACTGTCACATATGACGCTTTATGGAACGGGCTGTTAACCCTTTGTATTTTGGGTTTTTATACAGGACGTCATCTGCTTGGTTACCTCGAGTAAATAGTGGATGTTGGTTCAGATACATAAGAAAGAAAAAAAAGACAATTTATAACCATTGATTATTACCAAGTATTATCTTTTTTTTCTTGACAAATAGGTTGGCACAGAAGACGCACCTTTCCAGCATAAAGCAATAATTACTTTGTTTGGTCATCAACGATCGAAGGAACTACCAATATATGGTGCCAAGGTACTGGCTGTAAGAGAAGGAACGCTTGATCTTCATGGTAAGTTACAAGATTTGACATGGATTTCGGGGAATGATACATCCATTTGTAATCGTCAACTGAGTTCTGCTTCCAGCCAGACGCAATTTGGCACTTAAGCATTTTTGGGACACATCAGGGAGAAAATCGGGTAGGTGTCATTGGGCCCACAGTCGATTTATTATGTAAACAGAAAATATATTGTTAGTAGTAGAAAGGGGAAGCCGGACCAGCTTCTTTTCTAATGACTATTATTTTGCTCTGGTTACAGGTCGGCCGACTCATGTTACCTGGACACAACTTGCGGCAACGGCTGACGTAGGCGCCACGACACTGCAGCTACAAGTTCCAGTTGAATGGCAGGTCAACGATTGGATTGTAATTGCCACGACGGGTCATAGACATTCACAAAAAGAGACAGAGAAGCGACAGATAACAGCAATCAGTGGAGATAAACAGACATTAACACTTAACTCGGCTTTAAAGTACAAGCATCTAGGGATCAGTGAGACGTACGACGGCCAGAGCGTCGATTTTAGAGCCGAGGTTGGACTCTTGACCCATAACGTTGTTGTCAGAGGGAGTCGATTGTCGTCTTGGGAGGAAACTATTGAGGCCTGTCCAGCTGGATTTAACACTGGTGAATTTGCTACTCAAACCTGCTTCCAAGGAAGATTTGGCGAAGAAATGGGCAGTGATCAATTTGGTGGTCATATTATAATGCACGCCGCTAGCAAAAATAAAGATTTGGTAGTGGGCCGATTAAGCTACGTTGAGGTAAACTATGCCGGACAGGCCTTCCGTCTTGGGAGATACCCCGTACACTTCCATTTAAATGGAGTAATGTCTAAATCATACGTGAAGGGTTTGGCCATTCATGAAACATTCAACCGAGCGGTCAACGTCCACGACACCCATTCGCTCTTAATTGAGCATACCGTTATCTATAATGTTATGGGAGGCGCATTCTTCTTGGAAGATGGTATTGAAACCGGCAATGTTTTCCAATATAATTTAGCTGTATTTGTGCGATCGAGTGCGTCCTTGCTGAATGATGATATTACACCGGCTGCTTTCTGGTCTACCAATCCTAACAACACCGTCCGTCATAATACCGCAGTAGGAGGAACTCATTTTGGTTTCTGGTTTAGAATGCATAATCATCCAGAAGGACCATCCAGAACTGATTCTGTCTGCCCAAAACATGTTCCTCTGGGAATATTTTTCAATAACACTGCTCATGCGCAAGGGTGGTTTGGATTATGGGTCTTCCCGGATTATTTCCCGCGAGAAGGAGGTTCATGCTCCAAAAGTGCCGCAACCACACCAGCTGTGTTTGAGAACACTTTTGCATGGAACAACGAAAAGGGAATAGAATTTGTCAACGCCGGTGCTTGTCAAGCCAAGAACTCCATCCTGGTTAACAACGAATTTGCTGGCGTGGAATGGAAGTTGGTGATAGATTCCCCACAATACACGGACGAGGGAGCCATGGTGCGAGGGGGTCTTATCGTTGGTAAGGGCACTAACCTTGCCAGACAGAAAGGAACATGTACTACTGCTGCCATAGTCTTACCATACCACAACGGATTCCAGATGAAGGGCGTTAAATTCGTAAACTTCAATGACAATGATTGCTCTGTGATGAGATCGACATCTATAGATGGCACGTGTACAGATAAATGCGGAGGATACTATTACCAAGTGGATACACTAAGCTTCGTCAACGCAGACAGGAAGGTGTTCTGGCGCTGGAAGCATGAAGGTGTCATAAAGGATCTCGATGGTTCTCTTACCGGAAGTGCTGGTTCTTCATTGATACCAACAGCTGGAATTCTTGACCCTGCCAAATGTACTGCGCATGCCCAATCCAGTATATCAAACATTGAGGGAAGTATTTGTCAACCAGACGTTAAGTTTCACAGATTCGCTTTCAACAACATTAAACCTTCATCTCTGGAAGCTAAAAATGTCAATCTTACCAATCAGCACGGTTGGGAAACCGGACCATTCATGACAAAGAGAATCTCCCACAAACCAGGTTGGGTGGTTATTTTACCCACTAAAGAAAGCTATGATTTTGAGTTTGAGAATGGTGAACACTTGACTAACGTTAGCTTTACTGGAGCCTTTTACCAGCTGGAGGTAAGGACAATTTATTGAAATCGGGACCACCTTGAAGTTAATGATTAATAAATGATATTGGTCATTGAAAGTTTCAAACAGAAACATATTTATTGTACATGTGCATGTGCCCATGAGCATGTGCATCGTAGTTCAATTCCGGTCGACTTGTTATTCTCGTAAAATATAGTTCTTTCTTTTTATCTTCATCAAAAATTGATTTGTAGTTTTGATTTGAAAAAGCGAATATGACATTCTACTGCCAGAATTTATTTTGTTTTGCCCCTTTGTGAAGCTCTTATACAGGTCGTTGATTTTGCGGTCTACGTAATTTTATTGGATCTTTGCATTTTTTATGTGTGTATACTTTCAGGGCGATGATGCCATAATAATGAGTCAGAAGGTCGAGAAGAAACCAGACAGATTCATGATTGATGGATCAACTGCACTACCAGAGTCTTCTACCGACCTGGACATATCCTCGAACAAAAATGGTGACTGGCGATTCAACAGCGACAGCATGAAAATTAATTATATTGGTAAGACTAAAATAAAGTACTAACTTACCATATCAAACAACCGCCCGGTTGCCAATACATTGGTAGCAGTTTTCATAAGAGGAAGTATACACGCCGATAAGCAGATGACAAATGGTCGCCAAGATAGTTCCCTAGATTATTCTAGACACCCCTTTCAGAAAGTCCACAAAGCTTATAATGTGTATTTGGTATTTAGGTTTGTCAACTCGGCATACCTTTCGAAAGTCCACATGGCTTATAATGTTTAAAATGGCCAGATCACTTTCGGTAGAGATATAAAGAACATATCGATATCGACTCTAGAAAATTATTTACAAAATCTCAATATAACCCAATAAATTTCGGTTGTGAGGTTCACTGCTTCATCTAGTTTAATTTCATCTTTTCAGTGTCTGCTTCGACGTCACGAAAGAAAAGAGGCGCCATCTTAAATAGCAATGATAGAAATTTTAACTTGAAAGTTATCAGATGTTATTATAAAGACTGTATTCCACCGCCAGAACCTACGGACGTTTTCACCACACCGAACACAACATATCTCTGGTCAGATCCGGAGGCGTGGAAGGAAATGAATGCTGTGAAACCAGTTGAGGGTGATGACGTTACAATTGACCGAGGTAAGACGATTGCGTCCTTGGACTTTCTTTTCTTTTCCCAATTCTTTTTTTTTGTTATGGGCGGTTGGGCATTCCCTAGACTTGGTTCAACGAGTACAGGTAGTTGAGTTGCTGTTAGAGTCAGATGCATCGATGACCTGACTTGTGTAGAATTAATGCTTGCTATGCGTCCTTTTTTTCAACTTCTAACACTTTTTCTAGGATATGCTAGCCCTAAGGTCGTTTTGAATATACGTGGCCAGGCATTTTGACTTTTGTCTAAAAGACTATCATTTCCGACATTCTTTTTATAAAAATATTTTTTCTATTTTAGATTTCTGGTTTATTCTTGATGAATCGCCACCGAAGTTGGGAAAGATCATCATCAACGGTGGTTTAGAATTCCAAAATGATCCTTCAAGCAATCTTGTCCTCAATGCCGACTTGATCTATATAAAGGGCAGAATGGTCGCAGGCTGGGATCACACACCATATGAGGGAAAAGCAGAGATCATCCTCCACGGCGACCACTCGACCCCACCGTACCCTGTCAGTGATGGTCCCCAACTGGGCTCCAAATTCTTGGGTAGGTAACTTGACCGTAGCGTTTAAGGCATGGTTGGGGATACTTTTCACCCTCGACTAACGATTCTGAATTTGGCCAATTTATAAGTATGATATCTACTATGTGTATCGGTTTATTTAATGTGTACATATAAAGATGTTTTTAAAGGCATCGCTGACTTCAAAGACAATGGAATATTTTGCCTCGGTAAAAAAAAGCTTAGTTATGGTCCTGTACATACAAAATGTTTAACCCGATATTGTTTCATATTACAGCTGTATTCGGAGGATTAGAACTTCATGGTAAAAATCACAGTGTACAATGGACCAGGTTATCAGAGACCGCCAACATAGGTTCAAATCAGATCAAACTTCAGGACGCAGTGACCTGGGGGGTAGGAGATGAGATTGTCATAGCACCAACATCTCTGACTGCATGGCACACTGAAACCTTCTCTATTACTGCTGTATCTGGAGACCAAAAGACCTTGACATTAAACTCATCTTTAGCCTTCAAGCATATATGTAAGTATGAAGTTTGCCCGGGGCCACATACTTTTTGGGTTCACCTTGTTCGGGGGGTTGATTTTGTTGTCGATTATACGTTAATACATGTAACCCCTTCCAATCAACTTTCACTTTCTATTTCTTTCTCAAGAAAAGACAAGTCGTCATTTAACTTTCAAACACAGATAACTCTGGACACTCATTGGTTTGAAGGTTCAAATTTAAACAGTCAACTGTGGACACTATTACTAATTAGCTTAGCTAATACTGATATTCCAATTACAGATTACACAGAAACATTATCAACTGGACAAACCTACACACTGGCTGCAGAGGTCGGTCACCTCACCAGAAATGTTAAAATCAGGGGCAAAGAGTACACGAAAATGATGAAAGAATCATTTGGTGCCAGGGTAGTCGTTGGTCGAACAGCTGAAGCAACAAGATCACATGTTGGTAGGTAACTTTGTTTTTTGAAGTTGAATGTAGAGTTGTTGCCCCCACAACCCTCAGGAAAAGATATTTTAATCGTCTCAACGAAAGACAAATTTTGATAACGACCAGTTTTTTTCGGAAATCCCTTTCACCGAGAACACCTCTGTTCGAACATAGCTTTGCTCTCAGTTGAGTAGGATCATAACTGTTGAGATGGGTGAATAAACCAATTGGTGAACAGATTTGTGCACAGCCTTGTGTAACTTTGCCATTCTTAGATCTAACTGATTTGGTTTTGCAATAACAATTGTGTAAAAGTTTTAAAAAAAATGCTATTTCAGGATTTGCCAGGTTCTCCAACGTGGAGTTTGTAAATACTGGACAAGAAGGATGGACCGAATCATACGACCCACGCTTTTCCGTTGCCTTCATGGACGTTGCCATGAAAGAAGGAATGCCGTCGTTTATCAAGAGCTGTGCCTTTAATTCTGGTTTCTCTGCTGCCATCGGTGTGTTTGGTACCAATGATCTATTGGTAGAAAACAATGTTGTTTATAGAACTGTTGAGCACGGTGAGTAGATCGTAATAAAGATACATGTCGTACCGATGTGGACTCGCTGGGTACGTGATGACTCGGTCGACTCATTTGACATAATAATATAGTGTACAGGGTATCAGGATGGACTTTCAGGTTGATTAATGGATATATCAATCATAATAAGTTGTGTAGACCCTCTTAAATCCTCCGAACGTGTTAAGTTGGTCGACCTATATTTCATACTGAAAATATATAATCATCAGGTATGTGGACTCTCTGAAAGGGGTGCTGTGTCTGACTAGTATCAAAATAACGTTATCTATTAGGAATTCAGAATAGTTTTTTTCCTATCCTTACTTGTTTTTCATGATATGAAATTATTGTTTAAACATCCATAATAAGCTCACCTGTTTTATCTCTGAATGTTTCATTGCCTTCAGGTCTTGTATCCAACTCGGCTAAAACCAACATCCGAGGTAATTTGCTGATACTGAACCAATGGTCCGGAAGTTACCAAGACAGATTCGAACCCAAGAACATTCGATATCCTGGATCAATAGAACTTATTAAAGCTACCGAACCAATATTAGTTGGAAACGTAGTGGCTGGAGCAGAGAGGATCGGTTTTCATGTTCTAGGAGAGTCGTGTTCGGGTACTAGTGTCGAGGCCTGGTCCGGTAATGAAGTGCACTCGTCAATAATAGGAATTGGGTTGTTACCAACTGATCCGTCACCTAGCGGTAGCTGCACCAAGTGGTCCGGCTTTTCTTTCTGGAAGAATGTTGATTTTGGAATATATTACAATAATGGACCAAGTATAAAAGTTGATAATGCTGTATCTGCTGAAAATAGAGTCGGTATTTTTACATTCGTAGTTGGTCCTGGAGCTACAGTGTTTGGTGATAAGTCGGCATCCGTTGAAAACTCTCTGGTAATCGGCCACACTCCAAGTTTTGATTGTGCAGTCGATGTAATGGATTCATCAGACGACAATATTAAACTTAGCGGCCAGGGAAGAAGTTTTGGAAATGGTTCCAATGGAGTCGTGGGTATGTCGATGACTACGTTTAACGCCGGATCGAACAACGCACCAGAGAAACCGTTTAAGAATATCATGGCGTATAACTCGATGAATGGCTTCATGACGATTGACAGTAAGTTCATCTATTTATTTTCACTTTCTAATCTTACAGAAACTAGGCTCTTGCAAGGATAATATTTAAAATTTAAGCCTTGGTTGGACTTATCTTGAAAGTGTTTAATCTGTTGTCATAAGCCCAAATCTTGTGCAGAGTAGTACGGAATACATTTCACTTTACTTCAATTCTAAGTTTTTATTAACGGTTGGGCCATATGTATTGTTTAATATTTTCAGACGGACGTTTGTGAATTTTTTCAAATCGATATTTTGTTTAAACGTTCGGTATTAATCTTAAGTATTCTTTCTTATTTTCAGATGTAACGTTCGCTAGATTTGGACAGTATTGCGGCAGCAACTATGACTATTGTATCACAACAAATCCTAGCAATGATGACGGACATCATCCAGTCGAAACCAGCAACCTGAAATTCTCACAAGTTGGTGAAGACAATAAGGTTTACCTACATATTCCAAGCGTCGGGTGAGTCTTTAGTTGGTAATATATTAACCAATCCCGTTTCTTTATTTAGTGATTTAGCTCGGATAGCCAATCATGGTCCTTGATTACAGACCCAGTTCAACTGTTTAACTGTCTGTCCAGATCAATTCAATGTTTAAAAGTTCGTTATTGCTCTACATTGTGAAGATGGGAGTGAGGTTGATATTGTAGTTAAGGTATAAGAAGTTCGTAATGGCTTCATATTGTGAAGATGTAGTCGGAGGGGATGATATGATGCCCTTAGAGGTAGTATACCTTTTAGAAGATACTGTACAGTTATGTTGTTTTATTCCAGTAAAATCAACTCTGCTGACTGTGTTGATATGGACTGTGACGGACTCAAGAAGAACATCATAACGGATACCGATGGTTCACTCCTTGGTAGTCGGGGTACAGTGATATCGTGGTCGGAATACCAGTGGGGTGGAGATCGTCGACGTGGGCTTGGTGATTTCAGAATACCTAAGGTGCTATTGGCTGATGGAAATGGTAATAAAAGAGATGTGAATGCCTTTGCACCTCATAGAGGTAAGTTTTTGGATCAGCCTCTATCAGGACCAGATGCCTAATTTAATGATATCTGCGGACACTACTGCACTGAACCAATGAGCTAGGGCAAGGCAAGTATTAGGATAAGATAACGAACCGAAATACTACCAAGTATGTATATCCCTGTGGAATTCCAAAGAAATTGCATAATTTCTTTTTTTTTTGTGATACCGATTACTGGATTTAGTGAACCTTTTCGCAGAACAGGACGCATGCATTATGGCTTCATATTCATTTTTCAGGATTGATCCGTAACGACCAATGTGTGTTCCACGATTACTGGAGAGCCTACGAATGTCATGACATAGAACACAAACTGCTTCTGATCGAAAGTAAAGATTCGGACACTGAAACCAGACGAATCTCGCCTGTAGCTGTCCTCAGTAGTGGATACTTGGATCTGATCAACGGACCTCAGGACCATGGATGGTGTAGCGGTTATACTTGTAGAAAACGTTTATCAACATTCCAAGCAGTAGTGGCTTTGGGTAAGTAAAATGGCTTCTATAAAGTACCATCAAAACATAACCCGATTAGCATTTCAGTAACGCAAACAAAATTGGATATAAAACTTTCAATTTGGAACACATGGTTGTTTCCAGAAAATGCCTGAGAAGGAAGGGGGAGCAAGGTGTTTCTCCAAATCCCTCAAATCACAAGGACTTCAGATGGACTTTAAAAGGTTTAATTTTGAATTTAGTAAGACTTTTCTCAGCTTGCGTGGGTAGGGCGAATGTCCCATGGATCCACTCTTTTTTTTATACGCTACTGATGGTACGGTTTAATCCGCTCTATATATATTCTGTTTTCTGTTTTCAGATAAATTCAGCGATATCTATTTTACTGGTACGACGCCACAACATTTACGATTTCATCTCTTAGATGTTAACAGCACACAGGGAATCCGTATTGCCGTATGGTATGCGACTCCGAACCGACTTGACGTCTTCGTCAACGGACAATATCAACTACCTAAGAACGGAGAGATGAAAAATGGAAAATTCATTCTGACACCACCAAAGACCTCAGTAGAATTTATGCCCATGATAACCGAGCCGACTGGAACTAATTATGTTAAGAGAGACGAAAACATGATCTTCGTGGTCATCAAGGGAACCGATCCTGTAGACATCAAAGTAGCGTCAGTTGTCATCGTCAGCTTCTCTCTACCAGCAATGACTGTCGATGACTTCTTCGGTGACAATCTCGTCAAGAACCTAGCCGCCTTCCTTGACGTAGATCCCCGAAAAGTCAGAATCGTTAATGTGGTTAGCGAAAGCAGTTCCGGTAGACGGAAGAGAACTGCGTCTACGACTAAAGTTGTGGTTGAAATCGGAAACGAGCCTAATGACACCAGCCCAATTTCCTATGAAAATTTACAGCAAATATCGGAGAACATTACAAACCAGGCCCAACTTGGTGCGTTTGATGATATAGTCAATGCTACCGTTTTGGGCGTGTCGACCATAGACCCTACTCCACCACCGTCGGACCCTGCCTGGAAAGATGTCACCAGCGAAAGTCAAGAAAAGGTGCTCACCCAGGCCAGTGGAATGGAATTTTATGAGACAGTTGTCCCGGGTAAAGAACAGAATCTGTTCCCAACTCCGCCTAGAATTAGAGTTAAAGACACACTGGTGAGATATTTTAGATCAAAATTTACAACCCTGCGTAGGGGTTCACTAAAAGTGCATACGGAAAGAACAAAAACAACAGAGGTTGTTTTTGGGTGATCTTTTAATTTTATGACTGTTTTTAAATTTCAGGGAAACTATATGACGGTATTGGGTGCAACTTCATCTCCATGGCAACTGACAGCAACATTACGAGCCAACTCCGGCAGCGACTCCAGATGCGTCTTGGGAGGAACGACTATGGTTACGTTTGTAGAAGGATGGGCGAATTTCACTGATTTGACTCTGTCTCATGCTGGAACTGGATACATCATTGACTTCCAAGTTACCTCCCCTATTGGAGCGGCTAACTTCACTCTGTCCACATCAGCAATGACCATTCCCTCCAGAGCAGTTACTGCTCATCTTGTATCCGTCTCGACCAGCTTGTTGGAGAACCAGAACATCGAACTGATCCTTGACTTGCGTGATGATGACACCAGCTCTGTTATCACCAACATTGATTGGAGGGTAAGTGACATCTTTCTTGGTTTCCGTCATTGAACACTGCTAGGCGTTGTCTGTCTTTCATATCACAATGCAGGTAGAAAAGTTCCTTTTAATTTGGTTACCAAAACACTAAAGTTCGTCAGATTGGAGCTAAATCAGGGCCATGGGGGGATTCTTCTACAGTTGGGAAGCTATTATTATTATGCTACTGTCCTGGCTAATGTTTTTTTCTTCTTTTTGGGTTTTTTTTTCTCAAACATCACTAATCATGCACTTATAATAATGTTCTATGAGGTTCGATACTTTAATGATATAAACAGTTTAAACTAATTTAAATAAGGCTGAATTTCTCTCACTATATACTGGACTGGTTTCATAGAAACTTGTCAATATTCTAGAAAACCTCTTTACAATCCCTGTAAAACTGACCGCTTACTGAATATGGTTACTATATATATACTAGTACATGCATTTCTGTTCATTTCAGAACCATACATGGCATTGTGTAGCATCACTGGTAGATCCCAGTCTGTACTATGGTACCCTCAGTGGAACCACCAACCTGACCTTTGACACCACCACAGCTCGTGTAGCCTACCAGAACCTCAGTCTCTCGGCCATTGGAATATATTTCCTTGATTTCCATGTCTACACCGACCCTGCCGAGTACGACTTCCACTACGAGAAGAAAGTTACTATTACCAATTCTGTTAAGAATGCTATCGTTGTTGAAAGAACCAACGTCATTGATGTGAAGCTCGACGGAGTATATAATGCCTCCACGGCCAGCTACATCGGAGCTAAAGTGATGAATTATTACGTTCAGTTGTTTAAGGATAGCTTGATTCGTATCACCGGATACACCGTCCGAGCAGGTAGGTCGCCGTACTAGTATACCTAATGCCCTCATTCTGATTTTTGAAATATGGTTTGAGGGACCGTAATATTAGTGCAAGGATATCCTTGAAACAGTTTTAGAAGATAAGACCAACAGAAAGTCCTAGTGTCAAAATCGTTTGGTCTATGGACGTTTACACAGCCACTTTCATAGAGTCGACTCAGTTTTCTTTATCAGCTCGAATACAAATGCCCTTCTTGGGGGTAAGGATTTCATTTGATAGCTCTTGGGTGTGAAATCAGAAAGGTTGAGACTCACAGATCTAAAGGGAAGGGGGTAATCCGCCCATAGATAAAATTTGATAAAATAATGCTGTATTCTCATTCCAGGAAGTATCATTGTTTCTATGGTGGTGGAAGGAGATCGTAACGACATGAATTCAACTGCGTTCGAACTGTGTTCGTCCGTAGAGAATGCTACAACATTCACTTACGGAAACACGACCATGGAATTGATGCCATATATGAGTATGGACGGTTCGTCATTCTATGGCGTGAGCTGTGGACCAATAGTAAGTATATGGAATAAAACCTAATACTTGATTATGAACCTTAAAGGTGGATACGGTTGCTCAGTCAGTAAGATGCTTTTCCTCTAACCTGAGTATCTGAGGTTTAATCCCGGCAAATGTCGAGATTAATTTCGGCTTTATAACCATCTGTAATACAGGTCGGATGGGCTTCTTGTCGTTCGGATAGGACAATAAACCGAGACCATTCTTCACCGGTAAAATCAGTAGTAGATATCTAAGACAATTTCAGGCTTTGTACCATCCAGTCTACTGGGTATAGAGGTACTACTTTTGCTCATAATACACATTCTAATGTTTCAGCCGCAAGAGAGGAAAAAGGATGATGGTCTACATCCGGGTATTATTGCTGCTCTAGTCGTCCTATCTGTGGCCCTAGTGGCAATCATTATTGCTTTTGTCATCTGGAAGTGCTGCGTCGTTCCTAAAACCAAAACGCATGGTAAGTTTCATTATAAAGTGGGTGATTAAAAGAGTCTCGTCATGGAAGTGTTGCTTAACCTGAATGCCTCATAAACCTTATTAGCTACTAGATTATGTGAAAGGGATGTAACAGTTAATGGTAGTAGCCTGTTACCACTAGGCAACTTGAACTATATTCTGTTTGTTACTACTTATACTACCACGAAATGAAGTGGACTGTTCCTCCAATTCCATCAAGATCTTATTACTATTATTTCAGATTCCAGTCGACAAGGGAAGTATGTTGGATACCCGAACATCCTTTCAGCAGAAGACACCTTATTCTCGGAGAAATCCTTCCTCGGGCTGAGCGGAAGTAGTGCCTCGACACCAGTGCCACCTGTCGACACATCGTACACTCTTCCTCTCGATAGACATAACCATAACCTCAAATTCAAATTGTAAACTTAATATCTTTAAATATGACGGAACATGAAATGAAAGTTTTTTTTAATTTAGTAATGTTAAAAAAAATGACGGTTAAAAAAAACGAAGTTATTTTGATTTGATTTTTAAGATAATATTTGTATGCTCTAATTAACATTAAGCCGAATTTGTCTACCGAATGCTCTATAACACTTTTAGACTTTATTTAACCAGTTTTATTCAAACATTTATCAAATATATAGAAACTGTACTGAAGAAATAAAATTATCGAATTTGCCTTAATGTTATTGGAGTCTTTCATAACTCTTTTAATATATTGTAGACGAACACAAACCTGTGATAGTAAATTGTTAAAAAATAAGTGGTTTTTCGTCCTTATTTCCACATTTACACAAAATCAAAAATATCCAAGTGCTATTTGTAAATATAGCCTTAGTGTGTGTTTTATGAAACTATTGTATATATTGGTGTCCTCGTATTTGTCTTTTTAATAAACTTGTTCGCTTTTTTAGGTACTTATTTGAAATATTATACGAGCAATTACATTCTGTATAAAATTAGTAATTCTTAAAAAATTTGGTGACTGTAGTTTTGATGCAAAAGATTGAGATGTCAAAGGGAGCACTTACACCATTTTCGCTTGTGATATTTTATCATTTTGATTTTTGAAAAATAATTTTTGACACCTTATATTAATTTTAAAAACAGTCTTGATTTTGCCAATTTTTGTCATAACTCTTTTACAAATTTGTAATCAAATGTTAAGAATATTGTATGTAAAAAATTAAAATTTTCACTCTATCAGTGCCTATATTAATTAAGATTCCGTCCAAATTTTATACGAATTTTTTATTGTAAAAGATGAATTTTCTTAATTTTAAAATTGTTAATAAATTTTATAAACGAAAAAGATGAAAGAAAATATGAATATGGCGACAATAAAGACTGTTATAAAATTCTTTATTTTTGAATTATTTATAAGTTTTATATAAACTGTATGTTATTTATCCATATTTAAAAGATAATAGTACGAGTTAAATCAAAATATGAAATTTATAATATGTATCTGTGATATTGTTAATAATATTCAATAATTATATTTAATGATCTATGAAGTCATCTTTCGTCAACTTGTATCACAACAAAATTTGATATAAACATTTTGTTGCAAATTCTAACGACGAAAAATGTTAAAATTATTAATGAATTTGGTTGGTTAAGTTCTAATTTTATTTGGAATTTTATAAGTTTGAGTTCGGTTTGAACATTTTAGTACAAAGTCTAATCTCTTGTTAAATATTTTTTTCGAATTCTTTAAAATCATATTTTGAATTTTTGGACAATTTTTCAAGTTCTATAAAATCTGTGATATTTTTTTTGTATTTATATAATATTTATGATATAAATGTTTCTGCAATTTAAAATAATTTAGTTTATTTCTGATTATAATTTGAATCCATCCTATCAATCCTGTATTCATTAGCCCATAAGGTGCAGAAGAGTAAGACGTAAAACTCCATTCAATCAATTTTTTTTTTCAATCCGTCTCTACCCCAACAGTCTCCACCCTACTGATGTATTTTAGATGAGGGGGGCTGGCTTGAGAAGGGTTTCATAATCCGCGCTACACTGCCAAATGTTGTACTTGTAGAGTTTGGATTAAGCACTATTCGGCAAGCAAGGCAGCAGTTCAAAAAATTATAGGATCTCGGAACCGTTCTAGTTTCAAATGGGTCAAGTCCAGCATGAAGATGTGGCCTCTCTGGACCAATAACGTTTCACTTCAAGCGAAACCAGGCAGTTCAAAGATAATGTATACGTGAATTTATGGAAGAGAAGAACCCTTGTTGGCAGTCTTGAGATCTTCAACAATCCATCGAAATATGGTGATTGAAATAAATAACATTATGCCATATACTTAACAAAAGTTCCCCACATCCCACACTGCACGATTCATCAAAAAGGAAATGAAAAAAGGTAGAACATAAATTTCATTGAGTTTCACCAAAGCTTAATAATTGTAGAATAAACAAAAAAATTGTGAGCTAATACGAAAACCAATTAGTTAAAATTCTGGAATGTTTTTATATCTAAGCAGGTACTTGATATACTTGATCGATTTAACCCTACTCCTGCCTCTTTTCAAACCCATTGTTAACCATACCTTAACCCTCCTTGAACATATGGCTTAAAGATTTCCAGGAGCAACGCTCTGAATGATCGCGGATTAACCCTCTTATATCGCCATATGTCGGTTTGTTGGTAGTTATAACGAGCAGAGTTGTCCCATTTTTGACAGGATCTAGAATTTGTTGTTCAAATAAGAATGTGAAATTTATGCAATTATATAGGCATTGCATCAAAATATTGAAATAGAAAAAGAGGACATGGTATTATGGTATAAGGACTCTCTGAAAGGAAAGTCAATTACTTAGCTGTATGTTAATGACTTAAAGGAATAAATATACCCAGTCCACAAACATAAATACACCAAAACATCATAAACTTTGTAAACCCGCTGAACGGGGTGGGCTGATAAAGCTAAATACCAAAAAACAATATAAGCTATATGGACTATCTGGAAGGTTTGAAAAAGTAACTTAAATGGCTCTCAACTTTTGGTGTTGAAGACGCTACAAAGTGAGTCTTAGTTGACAAATCTAAATAAAAATGTAACATCATTAAATATGTGGACTCTCAAAAGGGGGGCCGAGCTGGCAAAGTTCAAAACTAGGTTTTGTAACAATATCTGCCCCCCCCCCCCAAAACCCCCTTGTCCTTTTTTCTTAACAAATACCACAATAATTAAAATAATATTGCTTTTTATATTTCTAATCAATATTTCGCTAATAAATTATTTTGTTACATTCCATATTATAATTAAGCTTATTTTTTTTTTAAATATTCGTATTGATCTCGCGACTGGGCGCCAGTAAAGTGTAAAAGGCTAAGTCGGATCATAATTATAGGATCAATTTGATAAGGAACACAGTTGGAAAATCAAAGGATAAAAATCTAATGATTGATAATAAGGATCAAATATTTTATAATACTTATAATAGACTTAATTTGACATTAGGAAAAAGCACAGCATGCAAATCAAAGATTTAGTAAGGGACACGGTTGGAAAATTAAAGGATAAAATATCTAACGGTTAATTGATAATAAGGATCAAATATGTTTTATAATACGTGTAATAGACTTAAAAAGCACAGCATGCAAATCAAAGATTTAGAAAGGGACACAGTTGGACAATTAAAGGATAAATATATCTAAGCGGTTAATTTACAATTAAAATCAAATATGTTTTATAATACGTATAATAGACTTAGGTTTGACATTAGGAAAAAGCACAGCATGCAAATTAAAAGATCAAAATAACTGAGATTTAAATTATTCTCTTCCAGTACCTAATCTGTAGTGTATGTTGTCCTTGTTTGAATTTTCCTCGTTGTACACTTCATGGATTTGCCGGTCCTCTTGAGTCAAGTTAGGTGCCATATAGAAAGAAGTAAAACTCCATTTTCCAAAACACCCCAGATTTAGAGAAATATTATAGAATCATAACACTGTCCTAGATATCTGAGGCCAATGCTGAGTTATTGCCGTTGTTTTAAAATTTCTATAGAAGACAGAAATATTGACATAGAAGGCAATTATAGAATTATAACACAGTCTTAAATATCAGAAATCAAGGCTGAGTTATTGCCCTTGTTTTCAAGTTTAAAAGAAGACAGAAATGTTGACATACTGATCAATTATAGAATTATAACACATCACTTTCTCCTTGAAGTCCAGCATGGATTATCGCCCTTGTTAGTCGTGTGTCAATAAAACAGTCTACTCAATTAATCCCTAGCGATAATCCAGCTTAATCCAGGGTTTATCTGTCCTCTGATCTTCTCTCTTCTCCCTCACCTTCACCTCATTAACAATGTTTGTAGATTAATTAATCGCTGGAGTAATTATCTAAGTTAGAAAGGGACTGGGGTATATTAACCCAGAAATACGATCGTAGTTTCATTATCATTCTACCTCTCACTAGAGCAACATCTTCTATTCATATCATACTAACCATACATTGTTTATAATTTTAACATCAGGTAAGAGCCGATATGCATTAACCTTTAAAACAAGGGCAATAATTCGTAGTTATACATGACTTCCGGACATGCGGCAAGATATGATGTGGAGATGCGCTGAGCTGTTTAAAAACCGCTTACCATGTCGCACAGCAGAGCCCTGTGCTCAGTTGGGTCGAGCCTTTACCACTATCATTACCACAGACCTGCACACTCACTGCATTCGCTTGATGACATCGGATATTACATTGTAAATTGTTGAAACGTTGAGTGTAACAGTACTACATAACAACAATACGTGCAAAGATATGTGCAAATTCGGCATTTCTTTTAGTGTCAACTCTGTCAAAAGCATTGCATCGAAACCTCATCTCAACAAGTATACAAACTGAAATTATTTACCTTATTCTAAATCTTATTCTTTCATTTTCATCATTTCAGAAAGCACCATGTTACGTTGGATGAAAAAGAAATGCAACCGAACTCCCAAGAAACTGAAAACCTTAGAATCGTTGTCGAATCTCAGAGCGGCTGATTTGACAGAAAATGAATACCATATTTACGAAGAAATACCAGAATCCGGTCTTAGAGTTCCGATTCCAATGACTGCTGACAAAGTCACAGACTGTCCTGTTTGTAGATACAGCCCCCAAGATGATGTACCCTGCGTTTGTCAGGACTCAAAATCATCTCCAACCCGTCTTACTTCAAAGAATGTCAAACAAACTCTATCTTTGGAAGTATCATCAAAGACAATTTTGTCACCTGGAAACCGGAAGTACAATCATGCTAATCGACCACTTCCGGAAATCCCATCAGAATCGCCAACGACGTCATGGAACCAAAGACATTTCAGAAATTCGGCTGACTCGAACAGTTTGTCATCTTCAGATATAGACAATGATAACGAAGTATCAAGTCTAGATAATCTTTATATGAATATGTCAGAAAATGTAATGAGTCTTTATTTGAACTCCAAAGCGGATAAAAGACATTCTATGATCTCCACTGATTCTGGATTTTGTGAAGAACACAGTTTTAGTGAGAAATCGTCGGTTCTGTCATCACACAGCTTCCTACAAAGTGAAGAGGACCCGTGTTTTGAGAAGGTGATTTATGAAAATGTATTTTAAGACTCAATACCGCATTGAAATTTGTTCATTCTGTTGACCCTTGAACACGTGGGCTGAAGACACGTTAAAGATTCGTCGTATTATAAGGTGCTATGCATGTCTTTTTCTCTCTTCGTGATCCGAAATAAGGACGTAAAACTCCATTTTTACTTCGAGTTTGTTTATAGAGACTTATGTGGGACAATTAGTGTCCATCTTATTTCAAAGTGCTATTTTATATTGTTGATCATTATATTTTTTATTTTTTAACCTGTTGAGATTGTTTTTCTTTGTTATAAATAAATATACTGTTAAAGTATTTCTATGTTTTTGATACCAGGACTTTCATCGTGTTATTCGGTAAATTAGAGCAAGTTGAAATAGACGAATATACAAATCTCGCCCGTTTTACAGTTATAAGAGAATGGCGAGTAAAGGTTTAACTCTGTACTAATGATAAAGTTACGAAAGCACAGACACGGGAGGTTGAGTTGAATATAAATATGAATATCATATAAACGACAATTTTAAGACATGCATCCACCGTTCGAAATACGTTCTGTCGTTCTTTATCAGTCAATCAGACTACAGTGTAGAAGATCATTTAAAAAAAGAAACAAATAAAAGTTTCGGTTTGCGGTACGAGGGCCGATGTAGGAAAAGGGGATTGGGGGTCAAAGGGCGGAGGGCTGTGCTTGATACATGCCAGCAAAGAAAAGACAACTCAGACAATTAATCGTTAATCGACCAATATAGATAATTACTCCAGCGATTAATTAATCTACAAACATTGTTAATGAGGTGAAGATCAGAGGACAGATAAACCCTGGATTAAGCCAAATTATCGCTAGGGATCAATTGAGTAGACTGTTTTATTGACACACGACTAACAAGGGCGATAATCCATGCTGGTCTTCAAAAGGAGAAAGTGATCGTGTTATAATTCTATATTTGATCAGAATGTCAATGTTTCTGTCTTCTTTTAAACTTGAAAACAAGGGCAATAATTCAGTCCTGATTTCTGATATTTGAGATCGGGTTATAATTCTATATTTGCCCTCTATGTCGATATTCCTGCCTTCTTCAAAATCTAAAACAAGGGCAATAACTACTTTATTTTATATCATGATATTTGAGTTCTAAACCTGTTCCGTCTCCCCTCAAATACTGCTATCTTTCGAACTTTACAGAAGTACAGAATATGTCGCATTTAAAAAAAAAAATCTTTGTCCGCTATTTTGAAATCTGTCAAAACCTTTTTTTTTTTAAAGAATGATGAAAAAAATGTGATCATTGACTACTGAAGTGTTTCTGAAGAAGGCATTTAGCCGAAATGTTAGACGACAGGACAATAGTTTATATCTATATGTGTTCCCCTTTTATGGGAATTAAAAATTTAATATATCCAACATTTAAAAAGCCTCAAGACAAACAAACTCGACCTCTGGGTTAATGGATCAAGTCGGTATAGCAATAAACCAATCACTATATCAATGTTTTCACATAGATTTTTTATATTTTTTGTTTATTGCTGAAGCGCTAATAAACAACACTGCATTTATAATTGTTGACTTTTCTACTTTATATTCATTCTGTTTAAAAATAAACAACAACAACATGGCCATGAAGATAATATTGAAGTATTACGCCACGTTCCATCTAATTAGTTTTACATTCCACCTTCCAATCAGGATGATTCAAAAAAACAAAATCGATGCCTCCCAACATAAGAGATCATAGCGCAGACATTATAAATAATACTTCTATATAATAGGATATATCAAATAAAAAACATTATGACCGTTTTAAAAGGATGTCGAGCTGACAGTCCGAGTCGGAGATATGCATCAAATGTTTCGCAAAACCTTCGTCAGAAACAGCCGCTACATGACGTATACAACTGGCTGAGCCTGGAATTCCCAAAGACAACCGACCTAACAGTAGAATTATAGATAGAAAAATTAAAAATGTGTAGAAAAGGGCTAAAACAGTATAAAAAATTGAAGTTTTTAAAAGTTAAAAATAGAAACTGTACTATACTGTGATATCGTTACGTGATTGTTACTATGACGTCATAAACATTATCATCACTGATTGTTCTGTATTACAACCAGAAACAACACAGATTCCACATTCAACTCCATTTTCATCACATTTCAACAAATTTTCTGATTTTTTTCAAGAATTTTGTGGTAAAGAGGTGAGTTTCCATTGTATTTTTATAGTGTTTAAGTTTTATAAAAAAAATGGCCAACTTCTAAGGTAAATTTTCTCAGTTTTTAAAGAAACAAAAATCGAAATATGTTTCCATACAGTTTCTAAGCTACATTTTGTAAAATGCGAACGAGATCTAAATATTTTCAGAAAGTTTGGTCACTATGTTTTTGAACTTGTTGAAAATAACATTTTATTTATCTTATAGGAAAAATGACAACAATGGATTCTGCAAGGCAGATTCTCCCGAGAGACGCCCTGGAATTAAAACTAATAAAAACTCGAAGAGAAACCAAGAAAGAATTTGAAAGAAGAAATAGAGTTTTTAACGACTTTAGAGATTACAAGAACTCCCCTCAACAAAATCTGGTTCTTCCATCAACTACGGTTACAAGTACGACTACTGATATCGTTCCAGTTCCCCAAGGAGTTACGGCTACGGATATCTATACGTTTGAAAGTCCAATCCGATCATATACACCAAAAGAAAAAGAACTGATGAAAAAACTCAAAAATAGAAATCCCGAGATAGATCTGTCGGTTTATTTAATTCAATCGCCAATAGATCTTACTAAATATCTCATAAAACCACTTCAACACCAGCTAGATGTTAACTCCAAGACAATAGTAGCTTCAATACTTCAAGATCTTCTAGACTCTTTAGATTTTGGTGCTGAACATGGAAATCATGAATTCCAGAGTAATTCTTCTAAAACAGGTTATTTTTGAACGAGAAATAAAGTTCTTGCTAAAATTTTTACTTAAAGTTCAGAGTAGTGTTGGATAGTGATGAAGAACGTAGTTTAATAAAAGCACTGGCCCAGGTTACAAATTAAAAGCAGTACGGTTTGTTAACTACATATTTTTTAATTATTTTTTCAGGAATTAAAGTCACAAGACTCCAAAGATTTAGAGGAAGTTTAAAGTCTCTAAAGACAAGACTTATAACGTCATTAACATGTTGTTTTAGATCTAAATTTTCTCAAGCTTCAGATTAAAGTACGATTGTCACCAGGATAGAATATGATTGACCCCGAGGTCAGATTTCATGACATTGTTGATCCCGAGGTCAGAATCTGTATCAAATATTTGAATTTTTATGATTATTGGTTATGAAATATATTTATATAAAAAAGGCTATTTATATTTTTGATAAAGATTTTATAAACGAATCCTGTGTGTTGTTTTGTATGGATAGACTTAGACTATAACAAATTGCTAGTTGCACTGTGGTCTGGTTTAAAACCAGTTTATATTGAGTTATGTCCCTTTCTCCATTTGATTAAAAAAATAACCAGATGGACCAGCTGACCAGCACGGAATGGGCAACGCCTTTGCCCAGCCACCTTCACTCCATACTTATTTATTTATTTGACAGCAAAGTAAATACATACTGCAGCTGGATACATATAATACAAAAAATAGTACAAAAATACAACGAAATAAAGAGAGAAAAGAACAAAATAACACGAACACACAAATACAAAACTAATGATAATACCAAGCATGAAAGAGATAATTATCCAAGTTTAAAATTTCTTTATCGTTTGAGGGGGGACAATAATCGATTCAATTTGTAAAGGGAGGTAAACGAACAGAAACGTTGGTTGAAATATTTTCTGTGGAGCGAATTGTACGAGGGGCAACATAGTAAGAAGTGATATTCATCTTCAACATATTTCGAGTTACAAAATAAGCAATATCTTTTATCGTGTGTGATTTTAGTGTATCAACCAGTATCAACACTTAATTTAATGAAATGACAAATAAGTAATATGAATTTAGCAGAAATATAAGAATCTAGGTATGATTCAAATTCAAAATTAATTTTATAATTTTTATAAAACCGAAGTTTGCTAGATAGCTCTAAGGATGCGAACCATTCTTGGTGGAATTGGTCTATAATACGTAATTTAATTAAAGAATAATTGAATAATTGTGGTTCTTGAAAGACGTATGAAAACCCTGTTTCATTGAACAATGCCCGAGACCCAATTAATTTTATCATTAATATCATCTGTACAGAGGGTTTTATAAATGGATGTAATAAGGGGATTTTCTGAATGTACTGTACTATCTTCCTACAATATTTTATTAATCTTAGTTTTCGAATTATGGACAATGGTAATAAACCAATTTCGGCTCCAGCTGATAGTGGTGCGTTCTTTCCAACGCGCAAGACATATCGTACAAAATTATTTTTGATTATTTCAATAGATTTGCTATATAGAAATCCCCATATTTCACAGGCATACAATAAAAGCGAAGCCACAGAAGATTTATGGACTAATTTCTAGTGATTATCAAAGAAAACCAACACACAATTGAAATTCTAAAATTTTATTTGGCGTAATTTGGCCACGGCTTAATACAAGGTTACCGACCCAACTCGGGCGATTGGGCAACGATACAATAAACTATACATTCAATTCATTTAATCAACTGTCAAAATATAAATTCATTAACACAATACAATGTTACCGACCCAACTCGGGCGATTGAGCAACCCTACAAGAAACTTTAAAATTAAATTAAATCAACTGTAAAATATGCAATTCATTAACACAAAGTAATATCAATAATTCTCAAATACATGTATTATAATTAGAATTTAACTGCCACTTGCACTTGTCTAGAAGATAAAATAATCTCGAGATAGTGAACCTGGGGATCCATTGCTCACTCCCAAAATGCAATTACTATTCTCACTCCCAAAATGCGATTACTTTTAAATTCAGATAGATAGATAGATAATTAGATACTCAATTTTTTAGATAAATATGCGGAATTGGTGTAAAATGAACGCCACCACTTACCGCTGTGAAACATAGAAACGAATAATTAGCTATCGTTTCTATGCCAGCCACGGTCCAAATTCGCCTGAAATAGGAGAAACTTTAGTATTTGTTTTTATAGAAGTATTGAATGCTCTCTGTATACTGTAAATAAATATATCATTACCCAGTTTAGATAAATGTACCAGATCGGAAAATAATTCACTTTGTTTGACACTTATTTCGGGGTACCTTATGTAACATCCACCTATATCTAAAATTCGTTTGGCTACAAAACGATTTAATTCAATAGAACTCGTTCAAGTGCTTTATGACATTGTTGCTCACGATACTGAATTCTGGGTAGTATCTGCGACCAAACTAATACTGTTTTAGGCATTAGAGACAAAATAATAGGGCTGTCGGAAATAATCGATATATTGCGATACGAGACACCTGGAAGCAATATATCGATATTGATCTGAGCGTATCGATTATCGACATATAGTTAAAAATAGAACATTCTAGTATAATAACTGTTACCCTACTTTCACTTTTCACTTGGCGGACAACAATCGAAAACTTTTCTAAACATTTTAGAAAGTGTACCTGCAACACCCGTTTCCTCAGAACGTGTCTTCAGCGTGCCTCCTTTCTGCTCAAAGATCTTGTCTTTAGCGATCTAATGTTGACAATTTAATTTTTTTGAAGAAGAACAATTGATAACTCCAAATTTATAAAGTCAATATGAGTTTAGTGGTTGGCTGTTTTTTTATTTGTGTTTATCATTTGTTATGTGCCAAATATTTATTTTATTTATGATCAAGCTGTCTTGAAGTCTTCATTATAAGGTGCAGAAGAGTAGGACGTAAAACTCCATTTATTTCATTTCATTTCAACAAAGAAAGTGGAATAATAATTATTTGATATTGTTTTAATGTTTACAAATGAAAGATAATCATTACTCACACTATTTCTTTGTCACTCTTATTAAGTTGGGATAGTAATATAGCATGCATAACAGATCCGAATTTGCTAAATACAATCAACTGTAAGACATTTCGAAATATATCGCAATATGATTTCTGACCGCAATACACAGCCCTACAAAATAACCTTGAGATCTCTTCCGATAGCATGTCGAAGTTTGCAAGAATCAACTAAACCAATATCGATTTAACCCTAGGTTAACACCTTCATATGAAGTCCTCGCATGACAAAAAGCTCTCTTAATTATTGAAGAACCCACAATCCAAACCTTTATCTTGACATCTAAAAAAAAATAAAGTAAAAATCAAGAGTGAGTAGGGCTACAACACATTCTCGACAGATACTCTCAAGGGAAATAATTCGTATTAATCAAACCTAAACTACTAGTTGGGATACGAATGTAGGACTTGTACGCCTTGGATCCCCATCAGCCGAAATTCATTATGTCCTCATCTTTTATGCCCACATTAGACGCAGACGTTGCAGCGCCTATCCTGAAAAAGTGGGACTTAAAACAATCATGTGATATTCCAGTCGCGATTAATGCTTTTTTGAACACCGAATTAAACTGGTAACGAGTAACTGGTTTACCTCCAAAATGACAGAAAAATGGACCCATTACCTTGGGCCTTAATTTTACGAAACCCAAATAAGCGGCCACTAGACAAATCGGGCTATCCGTTGCCGGCAGATTGATCACAGACCCCTGACCCATTTGATCAGCCTTGCTAAACGGGACGTGTATTTGCACGGTCCTATTGTTATCTGCCAGTTGGATTTTCGACACATGTAAAACCTGATGTAAATTATGCCTCGTACTTAAAATGAGTTCGCCTATGCGGAAAATCCAAAAAATGCCAAAGTAAACATCAGTTTAAACAAGGAGGCTTCAAAAAGAGAAGAACATACCGAGGGCAGAACATTCAGCAATTCAAATAACAAACTTGGTGTGATAGGTCGGCGAATGTCATTTCTCGCTTTCAAACGCGACATTCTCAAGATCATTTTCCTGATTAGGAAGTTATCTGTGGTGTCTATATTATTGTTTATTTTACAATGATGGCCAATGGCAGAAATATATGATTTGACCGTCTTCGGTGAATATTTCGCTACCGATAATTGAGAAATGAATTTTATCAGAGTAGATTGCTCAGGTGGCCAAACAGTAATTAGTTAAAAAAGTGCCAAAACATTTCAAAGCAGCCTGATAAGCAATGTTTGTGTTTTCCGATATAGAAGCGTCTACAAGCGCAGCAGCTTCGGATTGAAGATCAATGCTTGAAAAGTGTCTGGTATTCTTTCTGGTTCGAGATTGGCTGTTGGACGCAACTGAAAGAAACGGTTAAATTGACATCTTGAGATTGCATCACACTGGTTATTGTGTTTCCCTTCAATATGAACTGATTTTACTTGAATGTTATACAACATACATTGTAAAACGAAAGCTCGTAAGAGATACATTACTCGCTTAGATTAAGACGTTTTAGAATTCAATATGTGAACCAAGGCAGCATTATTTGTATGAAGAATTATCCTTTTATTCGAGAACTGTTTCCCCCATATGTGGAAAGACAAGACATTAGGTACTAATTCTAAAAAGGAAATGTCACAGATAAGCGCAGTCTGTGCCCAAAAATGTGGCCATTGCAAACATGCCCAAGCGTCACCTAAAACAGCACCACAACCCAATTTGGACCCGCCTGCACTGTCCGTGAATAAATTTAAATCGGAATCAGCAGACCACTCCAAGTCTCTAAATCTACAAATTCCATTAAAAATGTCGAGAAAAACCAACCAGTATCTTATGTCTTATGCAATTCGGCCGATACTCGAATGTGATGACGAGGGTTAAAAACTCCCACCATAGCGTCATAAAAACGGCGGTTGAACGCCCTTGCTGACGGAATTGCCCGTGAAAAAAAATTGAGAGATCCTGTCAACACCTGCAGGTCTTTAAGAGTGGTTTTTTGTCTAGGAAGCATATCCAGTAATAAAGTTTTCAATTCGTGAATTTTTTGTTTAGGAATTCTAACGCACATACATTTCGTATCAATTTCGAGACCTAAAAATGTAAGTTTTGTACACGGTCCTTCATTTTTTTCCTCTGCAGTTGGAACACCTATATCTCTGCAAATTTCACTGAAAGTTGACATTAGATTCTGGCAAGAATCTGAACCAGAAGTACCCGCAAATAAAAAATCATCCAGATAATGAACTACGTTGTTGTTCCTCGACTTGAATTTTGTTAACCATTCCAAAAAGGAAGACAATTTTTCAAACAAGGAACAGGATATTGCACAACCCATCGGTAAGCATTTATCCACGAAGTAATAGTCCAGTAATTTAAAGCCTAACAAATTATAATCAGTTGGATTTATGGGCATAAGCCGAAAAGCCGATCGAATGTCCATTTTTGCGATCTCTGCGTTTTGCCCCAAATTCCCTATTATGTCTATGGCCTTGTCAAAAGATGCATACGTGACCGAAGATGATTCTGGATCGATGTAGTCATTGACACCGGATCCTCTTGGAAAAGATAAATGCTGAATCAACCGCCATTTATTATCCTTTTTAGGAACAAGTCCTATTGGAGAAATACGTAAATTTGAAAGAGGAGGGTACAAAAAGGGGCCTGCTATTCGGCCCTTGTTTACTTCATCAAGAACTTTCTCCCATGCCACCTGCTCGTTACCTTTTACCGAGACCAAATTTTTACATTGCGTTGAAACCCAAGGACCACAATATGCCAAATGAAAACCATATCTAAATCCTTTTAAAAGCGTAGAGGCATCAACAATTCTTGGGTAATGTAGAAGGTGTTTAGACAGAGAACTAGTTTTGATTGGCGTTAAACCTAGGGTTTGGATATCGGTTTTGATAGGTGTTACCCCTGGGCGAAAATTGTTGCGGGTTACGAAATCGATTGTTCCTGGAGTAGAAGGAGTTGTTATTGGTGAAACTTGGTTGGTAGGGTCTTTGAGAGTTAAAATTCGACACACCTGCCCTCAAAGTGAAACTAGTATCAACTCGATTACACGACAGCGACGGGTGATTGCCAGAACACTTCAAACATTTGTGTGAGTAATTACATCCTGTTCTATTGCATAACCCTGAGTAATAAAATTCATTTAATTGTTTGTAGTCAGAGTAAAGGTGAAGGGCGATGTGATCATTGGAATAACACGTGGACAGACAGGGTGGAGGACGAAGCAATCATCAGTGTAACACGTGGACAGCCAGAGTGAAGGACAAAGCAATCATCAGTGTAACACGTGGATATTGATGAAGTCTTAAAAACGCCTAGGCCTATAATCCTATATGAAAAATAAATAGCATAAATTACATGTCACGACTTTAATCCCCTATAATAACATCTTTTGCCGTAATATTAACGATCTATTGCTGAATTCCTTACTACGTTACTCGTTGACGTTAGTCATTGACAATAATTAAAAAGTAGACCTATGCCTAGCCTGCTAGGCCTAGATCTAGCCTAGGCCTAGTCTATATGGAATCATAAATGAAGGGACCTAACAAAATACCATACAAGAGAAAAAATTAAACAAAACAAAACGAGGCCCCAAAGTTCATATACTTCTCTTCATCCTAACAAAGAAGGGTTCTGTAACGAAATATAAAATTTTTTGTCCAGCACTAAAACCTCGACCAACGTAAGATAAGTGCAGAGCATAGAGTTATATAGAGTTATATAACTCTATGGTGCAGAGTTGAAAAGGCTTTGAAATAAAGGGAGGAAACTCTTTTCGGCACAATACACCGTACCCAACCCGATACGTAATCAACTAAGACGCACCCACACACTCAGTTTGGTCTCATTGATAAACGAGTTTAATCTTAAACGATTAAACTTTATTATATACGAATTATTAAGAGATGAAATTACAGAACCTAGGGCTTTCCTCTCTTGATACGCCAGTCTCTTCTCAGCATTAAGGAATTTTCCGTTATAAAAAAATTATATTCCGAGATATACATTATACTCTTTTACAATTTCTAGCGTTGTGTTATGAATTTTAAAATAATAATGGGATAAAGTGATAGCTTGCCCTTATGAAATACTGTCACTTTAGATTTATTGGCATTTATCTCAAGTTTCCATTTACTACAATAAAAGCAAAATTTATCCAAGCAAACAGTAAATGATGGTATTACATATTTTAACTAAATCTCACCTTGTTTCACTCCTGAAAAAATATAGAACTTTTCTGATAATTGGCCTTTAAACTTGATCACACTATTTACTTGTTGATAAATTGATCTAATCATATTTGTCATTTTACTGCTGACCCCTACCGAATGAAGCTTGGCCAGTAGGAAGTTCCTTTCCACTAAATCAAATGCTTTCCTTAAGTTCTTTTGGTTTTCGAGATATCGATTTTATAAAAACCAATTTCTACATTTTGAAAAAACTGATCTGGATTTTTTACAATCGAAATCGAACCATTCATTCTAGTAATTTTTCCTATAATTAGGAACCTTTCCTTTCACATTACGCCCAAAACAAGATACTGATATATCATAGAAAATAGTGGTAATTTTGTATATTTCGGTTAGACTGTTATTTAGTCATATTAATTTTGTAATTAGTAATGGACCCCTTCGGATAGGGGATTTAAGGAGAGGGATTACACTCATTATGGCTTATATAGATGTTCGACAACGGGACTAGATTTCTGCTCATAACTAAAAATAGACATTGTAAACATTGTCAAAAAGCTTAATAAGATAGTTACAACCTCTATAATCCATCATTTTAAGCCAAAGTTCCGAATCCAACTACACATATAACACTGGAGTGCAGGAAAGGTCGTTATTTTTCATACACATATTCATGTAAATCCAGTAAACATTCAGCACAATAAACAGAAAATCTAACAGTCGACCATCTTGTTTATTATCTTTTATTATGTTGTTCCTCCTCACCTTATGATTCTTAATAACACCACTGTAGAAGGAGTATGATTCACGATGGTTAGATATTACCTATACAGTGGAATACAGAGAAAGTCACGACACGAGGAACGGTTTTCGAATATGATACAAACACTATTCCCTTCTGTTACTGCAAACTGTGTCGAATTGGAATTTGCAGGTGTCTTCCCATATTTCCCCTTTCCAATTGAGGTAATAGATCGGAACCAAATCAGGAAGGCATGATAAGGGAAATGACACCCCTTTCCAATTGAGGTCATAGATCTAAACAGAATTGAAAAAGCGTGATAAGGTAAAGGACGATGTGGGAGGGATTCTTTTTTCCACGGTAGATGCAAGTAAAGTATAATTATCCTTCATGCTGACATTACCAATTAATGCGCGACGTTCATCGCATCTTACCTGTTTTCACGAGATGAACATTCAGATTTATCTGCCCGATTTCGTAGGGACAGACATGGAAAAATATAATTATTCCATTCTCTTTTTTCACTTTTTGTGAAGAAAACATTTAGTACGTAGGTGAAAATTAAACGTAAAGCGAAGTCCCCGGATTCATAATGGCGGACAAGGCTCCTATACGGCCAGCGATCCAATGATCAACAGAGACTCTGGTTCCTATATATAACTGTATGATGAGAACCGAACTTACAAGCAATATTTTCTCCAAGGGAGGTAATTCAACAATACAGGGAGATAAATTCAATGTCCAATCATAGCGAGAAAACTCTACATACTTCATGCAATTAATAATGGTGAGTTTCCAATCTGGATGGTTCATGAAGCTTTCCGACTTAAGAGATCTATTTGAAGTTTAAAATCACTAAAGACAAGACTTGTGACGTCATTAACATGTTGTTTGAGATCTAAATCTTCTCAAGCTTCAGATTAAATCCAGGATAGAATATGATTGACCCCGGATCAGAGTTGAAAGTATGATTGACCCTGAGGTTAGGTTCAGAATATTATTGACCCCAAAATCACTAAAGACAAGACTTGTGACGTCATTAACATGTTGTTTGAGATCTAAATCTTCTCAAGCTTCAGATTAAATCCAGGATAGAATATGATTGACCCCGGATCAGAGTTGAAAGTATGATTGACCCTGAGGTTAGGTTCAGAATATTATTGACCCCAAGATTTTTATGGACCGAAAACAGCGACGAATCTGTATCAAATATTTGAATTTTTAGGATTATTGGTTTTTAAATATATTTATATAAATTAGGCTATTTATATTTTTGATAAAGATTTTAACAACGAATCCTGTGTGTTGTTTTGTATGGATAGACTTAGACTATAATAAATTGCTAGGTGCACTGGTAAGAATAACCAGATAGAGCTGCTGACCATAGCATACACGGAATGGACAACGCCTGTACCCATTTGCCCCATCACCTTCACCCCGCAGAGTTTTGGTTTTGGGGCCCCTGTTGTTCCTCCTCACCTTATGATTCTTAATAACACCACTGTAGAAGAAGTATGATTCACGATGGTTAGAGATTACCTATACAGTGGAATACAGAGAAAGTCACGACTCGAGGAACCGTATTCGAATATGATACAAACACTATTCCCTTCTTCAATAAAGATAATCATAAACTCTTTATTTTACATGGGTCAGAATTAGGCCCAATGCACAAGGACATGGTCCTGTCTCACATTCAGCCCATGGGGCAATACATTGGAAAAAAATCGAAAATACATAATATCTAAATATACAATTCGTCTAAAAATACTAAAAATACATCAAGTACATGACCACAAAATAACAAAATAAATATACATTACTTCACGTACAATTTGTTTAAAAATACACAATTACATGTGCATGAAATGGACAGATTTTCAACGTACAATTTGTTTATAAAATGGATATAATATATAGTTCCCGCGACCATGCACCAAGCAGCCGAAAAAAAATGCACCCGCCCATCTCTAACAAACCGCACACCGAAACGCCGTACACCTTCCACAGCCATGCACCTGAATGCCAGAAAACAGATATCATCTATTCTCCGGCGATCAAGCACACAACCGCAAAAAAAACCACAACACTCCAATGCCCAACCCGTCCAAAACACACAAGCACACGTGCATAAAACATACAAACCTACCCCTCGGCTACTAAGCACACGACAGCAAAAACCATATTTCATTTCAACGTACAATTCGTTTTAAAATACATAAGTACATGTGTACAGATTCATCTTTCTGCGACCAGGTACATGGCCACAAAAACCAAGGAATAGACAAGTACATGTGCATGAGACGATCAGACATCAAAACATACATATACCTTCAAAAAAAAAAATTGCCAAAGCGTCATGCAGTGCATGTGCTTCGAGCGGGCTACCCAACCCTACTCCATTTTATTTTGCTATGGAGTTAGTAAGTAAGCCTATATAAAAGAATACCTGTGTAACAGGAAGTATGCTTATGTTAATGAAAGATTACCAAGAATCATCGTTCTAAAAGTCCTAAAATTTGATGCTGATTTAAAATTTTCGTCTTGACCATTCCATAAAATTGATCCTTTGTATTTGATACTTTGTTTAATCAAATTGATTTGTGGTTTTTGCCCCACAATGAATTTATGCTAGAAAAAGGCGTCTGTTTATAGTTAAAGAGGCTTGAAAGGTAGGAAGGAGAAAAGTTGTTAAGAGTTTTATACATAAATTTAAACGAATTGAAATGATGCCTGGTTTTAAGTCAAAAATATTAAGTTTTTAAGATTCAGAAACAAATCAGTATTGTACTTAGAACCAAGAATTAATTTATAAGCAATTTTTTTTTGCCTATGTAAAATATCGGCCGATGCAATGTCGTGCGAATCCCAAATATTTGAACAATAATCCAAATATGGTTAAAAAAAAGATCTATATCTTTCAGGCATGAGAGATTTTGATTCACAATAACACCTAGTAATTTAAAGTTTTCAACTTGTTCAATAAATTAATTATATAGTTCAATTGATAAATCTGCTGAATATCTTCTTTTTTTAGCAGTTGTAATTAACATACATTTGGTTTTATTTTCATTTAAAATCATGACATTAAAAGAACACCAGTTTAAGACTGCATCAGTATCTTCTTGCAATTTTAAATTTTGTGTCAGTAACCGATTTACCAGAAGTATAAATCGTAGTAGATCACAGTTAGAGTTAAAATGCAACTGCAAATCATTTATATAAAGAATAATTCTAGTATTTATATACGAATTATTAAGAGATGAAATTACGGAACCTAGGACTTTCCTTCCTTGAGACGCCAGTACTTCCCAGCATTAAGGAATTTTCCGTAATTAAATATAAAATTCCGAGATATACATACTCTTTTACAATTTCTAGCGTTGTGTTATGAAATTTTTAAAATAATAATGGGATAAAGTGATAGCTTGCCCTTATGAAATACTGTCACTTTAGATTCATTGGCATTTATCTCAAGTTTCGATTTACTACAATAAAAGCAAAATTTATCCACTAGATTTTGCAGGGCTCGTTCACTATTGGCAAAGAGCAAAGTATCATCCGCAAAAAGCAAACAGTAAATGATGGTATTACATATTTTAACTAAATCTGGGTCATCACTATCAAGACAATTTTCAATGTCATTAATAAATAACAAAAATAGCAATGGTGAAAGTGGTTCACCTTGTTTCACTCCTGAAAAACTATAGAACTTTTCTGATAATTGGCCTTTAAACTTGATCACACTATTTACTTGTTGATACATTGATCTTATCATATTTGTCTTTTTACTGCTGACCCTACCGAATGAAGCTTAGCCAGTAGGAAGTTCCTATCCACTAAATCAAATTATTATTATTACAAAGTTTTTATATAGCGCTTATTCAACATAAATATTACACTAAGCACTTTACATATGCAAACACAGCTAATACAATTTACAAAATGCGTTTAAAAATTAGATGCATTTTTTTTCTAAATTGACGGGAAGAAATGAATAAAATTGTAGATCACAGGTCAGATAGTTATAGGTATAGACCAAAAAAAATAAAATTAATAATCTCATGGGAATCAACCATGTAGCCTAAGTAAAAGTACAAAAATATCATTAAAAATAAGGTACAATTATAACAACATTAAAGTCAATAAATAAACAATATAATTTTTTGCCATTGTAAATCGAATGTTTAATCACTCCGTTAAGAATAAAGATTGCGTCTAACGTGCTGCGTTTAGGTCTTAAGCCAAATTGAGGATTAATAAGCTTCAATGTAGATTGAGAATTTACTTTATCGTTAGCCCTCAGAAGTTAAATTTGTCTTAGTCACTCTAGATTTTTGACATTTTAAGTGGTTCCAGAGAAGTTTAGGATTCGATTTGGCAATTTTATTTATATTTTGACCGACCTTTCTCCCATAATTAACTTTAGCTCTGCGTTTAACCTTATTATATAAACTTCGACTAGCACAGAATGATTTTTGGTTTTCGAGACATCGATTTTTTAAAAACCGATTTCTACATTTTGAAAAAACTGATCTGGATATTTTACAATCGAAATCGAACCATTCATTCTGGTAATTTTTCCTAGAATTAGTAGCCTTTCCTTTCACATTACGCCCAAAACAAGATACTGATATATCATAGAAAATAGTGGTTTAATATCATTTATAGTATTTACTATCTCATTAAGGTTATTTAAATTCGCCACGAGTTCCTCTTAATTGACACTGTTTGTTTGAGTCCCATCTAATGGCAGTCTTTTTCATTTTCAACTTTAGTAGATCCTGTATCAACTTTAGCATCACTAGGAGCACATTCACCTTCTAAAGTTAAGCTAAGAGCAGCGTGGTCAGAGAATGCTGTCAAAACTAAAACTTATAGTTTTTCAGATAACCTTTATTCTTGAAAACCAAGGCACGACTTCTATAACTAATAAATCTGACGATGATATCACGCGGCTGAATTGGCCTTGGTTTACTGACGCGGTGACTACGTCCTATATCGTGATAAGGTAAAGGACGATGTGGGAGGGATTCTTGTTTTCCACGGTAGATGCAAGTATAGTATAATTATCCTTCATGCTGACATTACCAATTAATGCGCGACGTTCATCGCATCTTACCTGTTTTCACGAGATGAACATTCAGATTTATCAGCCCGGTTTCCCCCTTGTCAGTGATGCATTTGGTAGGGGCGGACATGGAAAAATATAACAATTGAATTCTCTTTTTTCACTTTTTGTCTACAAAACATTTAGTACGTAGGTGAAAATTAAACGTAAAGCGAAGTCCCCGGATTCATAATGGCGGACAAGGCTCCTAAACGGCCAGCGATCACATGATCAATAGAGACTCTGGTTTCCATATATGACTGTATGATAACCGAACTTACAAGCAATATTTTCTCCAAGGGAGGTAATTCAACAATACAGGGAGATAAATTCAATGTCCAATCATAGCGAGAAAACTCTACATACTTCATGCAATTAATAATGGTAAGTTTCCAATCTGGATGGTTCATGAAAACAAAATTAATGCAAATGAACACTCGTCAAAAAGTAACCCCGAAACGGCTGCTTTCCGACCTAAGAGATCGCAGTTTTAAATCAACCACCCCCCCCCCACCCCCGTAAAAGGATATATCAAATAAATAACAGTATAACCTTCTTAAACGGATGTCGAGCTGACAGTCCGAGTCGAACATTGGCATCAAGTGTTTCAAAAGAGACGCATAACCTTCGTCAGAGGAGACAACCGCCACGTTACGTATCCACTCGCAGTGCCTGGAATTTCAAAAGACAACCGACCTTACATTAGAATTATGGATAGAAATTTAAAATTGTATATAAAAGATAATATACAGGTCTGAAAGAAGTTTTTAAAATTTAAAATAGAAAACTATTGTATACGAATTGTATATTGAAGTTTTGTGTATTTTCCCTTTTTTTTTTCCCAATGTATTGCCCAATGGGCTGAATGTGAGACAGGACCATGTCCTTATGTATTGAGCCTAATTCTGACCCATGTAAAATATTATATGTTTATCATTTATTATAATTATGAAAAGGCTAAAACAGTATAAAAATTTTGAGTTTTTAAAAGTTAAAAATAGAAAACTGTACTGTACTTCGATAACGCAACGTAATTGTTACTATGACGTCATAACCATTATCATCACTGATTGTTCTGTATTACAACCAGAAACAACACAGATTCCACATTCAACTACATTTTTATCACATTTCATCAAATTTCCTGATTTTTTTCACGAATTTTGTGATAAAGAGGTGAGTTTTCATTGTATTTTTATGGCGTTAAAATTTTATCAAAAAATAGCCAAATTCTAAGGTAAATTTTGTCAGTTTTTAAAGACACAAAAATAGAAATATAGTTCCATACAGTTTCTAAGCCACATTTTGTTAAATGCGAACGAGATCTAAATATTTTCAGATAGTTTGGTCACTATGTTTTTGAACTTGTTGAAAATAACATTTTATTTATCTTATAGGAAAAATGACAACAATGGATTCTACAACTACGGTTACAAGTACGACTACTGATATCGTTCCAATTCCCCAAGGAGTTACCGCTACAGAAAAAGAACTGATGAAGAAACTCAAAAAGAGAAATCCCGAGATAGATCTGTCTGTTTATTTGATTCAATCGTCAATAGATCTTTCTAAATATCTCATAAAACCACTTCAACACCAGCTAGATGTTAACTCCAAGACAATCGCAGCTTCAATACTTCAAGATCTTCTAGACTCTTTAGATTTTGGTGCTGAACATGGAAATCATGAATTCCAGAGTAATTCTTCTGAAACAGGTTAGTTTTGAATTAGACATAAAGTTCTTGCTAAAATTCTTACTTAAAGTTCAGAAAAGAGTAGTGTTGGGTAGTGATGAAGAACGTAGTTTAATAAAAGCACTGGCCCAGGTCACAAA